>JAOWBW010000172.1:529485-1129485 GCA_026119855.1 Campanula takesimana
AGCTTGTCGGTCTTTCCCCTGAAGAAACTGCGATCTTGGTGTCTTTCGGATCATCGTCCGTCCCCAAATTAATTGTTTGCATTTCTTTGGCATCAATAGGACCATTTCCACCACGATAACCTACTTGCGTATTAATTTCTTTTAAGATTTGTTCATTTTCTTGATCTATCTCGTCATATGACTCATTATTATCTAATTCGTTAGAGTTATTAGTTAATTCATCATTCATGACGCTTGCAATCTCAGGATACTCGGAAAGATCTACGTTTTCATTAGGAAAGTAGGGGAATACACGTTCCATGATGGCATCCAAGTCCTCTTGGGTGAGCTCATCGGTAGCGGTATCTGACACTAAGGTAAGAGTTACAAATTTTTTTTCCCTATGGGGATGGGGAGTGCATCCTAATTCTTTGATCAGGAAGTCCTCACTTGTTATGGGTCCCCAAGTTCTGGATAGGCTCATCACACTTCTTGATGAGCTTGGTGTAATCTTGATTTGGAGCGTCCCCCTTATCTATTGCATTGATCTGAGTGTCCTCTAGCTTGCAAAAGTTGAGAAATTGGCGCAGTAGGTCTTCTCCCAACACAAAGTCCCATTCACTGAATGTCTCGGCCTTGGTACCCCCTAATTCTTGAGGTAGCCATGAGAATTGCATCGGTTCTGTTTCAAATGAGTATGGATCACAGTCATTGAAGATTTTAAAGCCTGGTTGGCGTTTCCCCTATGGTGGATCCATGGTTCAGGGAACATGAAGTATGGCAAGTTTTCCCCCTCGCGTATAAAGTACCCATTTAGAGTCTATCGACTATGTATGAAGTCCAATCCCTTTCTTCCTTAGGGATGTTCTTGAGTGGTGACTCATACCCTAGACCATATTCAGGTGGATATAGAACGACGGGTGGTGGTTCTTTGATCCCTTGTAAATTTTTGCCAAGTCCGAGACTAGGGAAGTATCCTTTTTTTAGCATCATATTAAGCACTGGGCGTGTTCCAGAGAACGGAATTGCCTTTGAGTACTCATTCTAATTGTGCACTTCTATTGTTTCTACGTTACTTTGCTTTTGTAAGAGTCAACAATGTAGGAAACTTAAAAGAAACTGACTATTACTAAAAAAGTTGAAACTAATAGGAGGGCATGATCTCACCCATAATGTTTATCGGGTGAGTAGGGTCCCTTAAAGGAATAAAAACAACTAGTTAATTGAAGGAAAAGAAAGAAATATCTAATTTATTAAAAGAAAATAAACAACTAGTCTATTAAATTTCTAACTAATAAAGCGGGAAAGAGGTCTTGGACTCTTCATTTTTTAAGACAAAGCCGATTCCATCGCCTATCAATTGGAGAGTGCCTTGGTCTATAAGATCTTGTATCTTATCCCTTAGGTTGTTGCATTTGTCAGTGTGATGACCACAGCACTGGTGATAGTAGCAGTATAAGTGTAAGGCTTTTCCTTCCCCTTCGTACTTAGGCTTGTATCCCTTCATTGGTGCGAGTTTACCTTCCCTTTCAAGTTCACGGAATACTCTCCCAAGTCGGATATGACTCATATCAGCGTAAGCCCTTTGGGGCTTGGGTTGGAGGTGCTGGATGATGCCTTCGTAGTGATCCCTCATGACATCAGGGTGGTGGCGTTGTTCTTCCTCCATCTGTTCCTTGAGGTCATTGTAGAGTAGGTTGATGCAACGACCTACCTCTTCATTAATGGCCTTTTCTTGGCTATCTTCCAAGTCTTGAGCTCTCTTGATGGCAGTGTTGTACCATATGTTCATTTGGTTATATTCAGCTTACAACATTTCGAGCTTGCCATCATAGATTTTTTTCTCAATCTCAGCCCAGTCTTTCTCGCTTTGTTTGTTACGCTGTTTGACTTGGTCATTAGCATCTTAACTATGAGCATAATAAGAGGCATAATCAAGCCCCCTGAAGCGGAATTCCTGCACGACATTGGTTTCCGGGGCTTCGCCATTGGGTAGGCCTTCCTTCCATCCTCCGATAGCCTCCATTTTGAAGCGAAGGCTTTGTGAGATCTCTCGGAGAGACATTTCCTTGCAAGCAGGCATTGTGTTGGGAGTGTGGAGCTACCTTGTTGATCGGACGGACCTAGAGTTTAGAAATCGTGTCAAATCCAGGCTGGGGTCCCAACAAGTCAGCTTTTTACGGGTTTAGGTTGACCAACACAGCAGAAACACAGAAAAGGGCAGATGTCTCGTACGAGACATGGATGTCTCGTACGAGACATCTAGCCTGATAGTCAGATTGCAGATTTTAATCCTATTTTGGTCGGATGGAATTTAATCCATTTTAAGGGTTACTACGTAGTTCATCCTGGAACTGTGGATTCTGTCACCCTAGAATATGAGCCCCTTGTTTTTCACCTGTATTGCACTCTCCCAAACGGAAAATTTGGGCAAAGGTCCCATATTCTCATCGGAATCCACCATTCAATTAGCCAAACCTAAGTAATTCCGTAATTGTTTTGCACTTTGTTAAATAATGCAATCAAACCTTATGAATTCTTGTAAGGGACAACTGAAAGGGACATTATCAAACTCAGGATCTTGGTGGTGAAAAAGACTAGACTCAATGAACGTAGAAAATTTCTCAATTTCACCATCGCAATCCTTTGTCTGAAAATTTTACTGAAGGGACATTCGTCAAGAATTCATGAAGGGAGTATTATAGATTGTAAGAGAAGCGTTATCTTGGGCAAAGATTAAAACAACCCTATGAATCGAACCGACCGGTCTCAAGGAATGTCCTATTGACTAGTATGTATGCATGAGGTTGATGCAGGGCTTACGGCTAAGGCTCCCTATGAACACAGTCTAGGAGCGTGTCACGGAGTGGGTACACCATTTATGGAGAGACCGGCGAGTGCCACTCGTAGAGTGGGTGTGCTGACCGACATTCGTCCTCCGATTGGGACCCAGGTTAAAGGGTATGTAGTGCAATTATTCTACATGTGTGCACGTGTGTGAGAGTCAAGTTCTAGGTGTCAAGGAGAAAATAGAAAGTTTTTTTTTTTGAAAGCAAAGCAGAAAACATGCAATGGCCGGGCCAAGTGGCTGCCAATGTTTCCCTCTTATGGAGGAACTCAGGCCGTCGTAGTTCACACATGATAATCTAAGCATGCGATCATACATAATAATCAAATTAATATTACAACCACATAATCCCATTATCAACTAGCATGCATATTTTATATCTCATATAAAATTCCATCACATAAATTCATCTTATCATGATCATACAAATTAAATAATCGCATTATATAATTATATCATGACAATAATAGAATTATTGATCATCAACGGGGTTCTGATACCACTATCGGGTTTCGTGCAATCATGCGTAGCGGAAGAATAACATGAAGAAACCCAATAGCCTAGATCCGTGATGAACAATAATTCATAATATGAAGATGAAAGAAACTAACCCTTGTAGATCGATATGTGAAAACTTGCATTAATATGTAAAGATGTGCACCCTCTACTGGTGATCCACACAACGCGAATTCAAGAACGCTTTCTTGAACTTGACTGCTAGGCCTTCGGTTTGAAAAACAATGTTGAAGAACGATTCTTCAAAGCTCCTAAATATTATTTTCATTTGATAATTGGGAATAATCAAATACAATGATCCTAGTATATTATGTGTATTCTCTCTCTCTCCAGGAAAGAGTTTGTTATTTGCAAAATCAATACATTGGGAACTATTCTCGTCTGTCCACATTATATACAAGGGGTTTCTAAAACCCTTTAGGACTTAGGTCTTCTTGTCTAACAAGAATTGCCTTAAATTAAACTGACAGCCGGGGGGGCAGCCGTACGGTGGCAAGCCAGCCGTACGGCTCCCCTTCTCAGTTTCCTCGTTTTTCGTTCCTTTTAATTATCCGTTCTGTGTGTGTGAACCAATAGAATTATACTAAGTTGGCAACGAGTCCGAACCATTAAAACCTCGTAAGTCATAAGCGGACTCTAGCAAGCCATTATGACTACCCAATTATAATAACTTTGAAATCCAAAGTTTCCTAAAATAGAACATAACACAATCTCTTTGTTACATTATGTCTATTGAACGTAAGCCATGGTTAATGGTCAACTTACCTATGTTCAATGCTTTCTCGATCCCGAATGTATTGATAATACAAATGATATTGATCCAATCAATTCATTTGAGCATGGCCATGCATTTCATCAATACCATTCATCGAGTGGCCAAATCTTGACATCTCTCTTGACGAGGAACAAATCCCATCTTGGCTTATTAATTACGCCAATCATATTCTTTATAGCTACCCGGTTAAGGGTAACATTTGAATATGTCAAACGTAATGTTCATCATGTGGAAGATTGTAATAACCTCAGGTTAGAGATCCCAGTGATATAACTATATGAGACTTAATTATGACATTGTGACCAAGACACAAATCTTATAAGGGTCAGTCCAGTATTTGTTCTCTAACAAATACCCATAAGTCTAATTGTATCGCATACATATAATCATCATATGATTATATATTAAACTTATACTAATAATTAATCATAATTATCAGGATGGAGATTATTATAATAAACATGCAAAAGATATAATAATCAAACATTCAATATCTTTATTAAAGCATAAGCAAATGATAACATTAATCGTTCAAATAACGTGCCTAGGGCATACACACCAACACATTGTACCCCTTATTTTAGGAGACCCTTTGTGGAATTTCTTGACTTGCTTCTCAGGGAGATATGATTAGGGGGAGTGACAGACTGCTTACCATGTGGCTTCAAGAGAGGATTTGGGTGAATAATCCCCCACAGTCTTTGAGTGTTGATCCTTGGGTTTACCCCAGTAGGGGAATTTTACAGTCATTTGAGCATATGACCCGTAAGGATTAGGAGATTTACTTGGCCGAGTTGGTGACCCATAAGATCTAGTGGGTAGTGCCGATTTGGAGGATCCAATCCATGAGGAGCAAGCAAGTGGGGTCTTATATGATCCGTGTACCAACTTTTTGTGAGAGCACATTTTATTACCCCATGAGGGTGCTTCATCAGTATGGGATAGCTCAGACCATTCTTGAGTCATGGGATAGGAACATGGCGAGATTTCCCTTTAAAGTTTTTCGTCTCAATGCCAGTGTTTCGATCTTCATGTCTCAGTTTTGGGGAAAAAAGGGCTTTTCATGTATGACTCTCCTCCCATGTTCCCGCAACATTTGCTTGTCACTTGATTGTTTGAATTGGTATGAAGAGAGACTTGGGAAAATGAAGCAGACTCTAGAAAACTTAAGGGGTTCTATAATGGGTTCCTGTGCTTTAAGCATTTCCTTGAGGACGAAGGAGGCATTGGAGTTTGAGCAAAGGAGAGGAAAGAATTCCGCTAATAGGCGCGGAAAAGAGGTGGTTGTTTCAAGAAAAAGGACAAGTGTGGAGGTTTTGCAATACAAGCCGAAGTGGCCAAGTGATTTTGAGATGACCTTTTATGAGAATCCTATCAAGAAAAAGGTTCGCCGAGGACTAAGGAAGAAGAAAGAGACCGAGGGCACGACAGGCGCTAAGGAGTAATTCTGAGTATCCATCCATAATCATTGCAGACACATAAGTTTTAGTTTCAATTTTATTTCTGTTTGTTATGTTCTTAATTTCATAACAGGTTATGTAATCGTAAGTTTAATCGAGCTTAGATTCATCAAATAAGTGTAACATGCAATGATTGTGGGAATAAAAGTTTATATTCTTTATTTGAAATACAAATATTCATTTTATTGCTTTTTGGCCAAATTTGGATGTTTATTTAATTATTAGACCGCACCTTTGAAAGGCTTGCCTAAGTTCCCCTTTTACAAATAGGACTAAGGGGCTCAGGTCATCGTAGTTCATTCCAGTCAGACTAGAACTTTTAAGAAAGGGAAGATAGAAGAGGGGATGCTCTAATTGTTTCCTAGACCACCCTTGTGGGTTTTCAGTCTAGCAAGCTTTATACGCGCCCTTGATTTTGCATAGACTGCCCTTACGGGTTTTCAGTCTATCGGGATTCTTTTTTACTATTTTTTTAGAGGGGGAGACTAGTCGTAGTAGCGTCTGAGCTTTCTGAGGTTGACTGGTTCCTTGAATGGGTTGCCATCTAAATCTGCCATCTTGACTGCTCGTCGAGAGAAGATTTTGCTAGGTTAGCGGTGTGTCTCGTGCCTTGGTAGTTGAGCTGAATTTATTTTTCAAGTCTTCTACCTCTTTTAACAGGTTGCGAATGTGCTCCGTAGTCATATGTGGGGGCACTCTTACATCGTTCGCTTCTGGGTCCGGGCTTGTTGGACTTAAGGGGTAGCGGATTACTATCCTCCATGTAGAACCAAAATCCTTCACGCTCAGTAAGCATGCCTTTGTCTATAAGGTCTTGGATTTTTCTTTGCAAGGTCATACAATCATTAGTGTCTCGACCTTCGTCTTGGTGGTACACACAAAAGTTGGAGGGTTCGAACGGTTGGAGGTGTGGTAATTCGGAGAGAAGTTCGTATTCTCCTAGAGGATGCATCTTACCAATAGCTTGCAGTCCTTCGAACATTTTTTCTCTTGGGATCCCCAGTTTTGTATGGTGTTGGATTGAGATGGGGTTAATTTTGGAAAATAATCAACATGTTTTCGATTGGTTTCTTTCCATGGCATGAGGGCCACCATTATGTTAAATTTGTTGGTTGGAGTTTCTTCCCATATGTCGGGCGTAGGATTATAGTGTTCACCAAGTACTCCTCGAGGTGATTGAATTCGATCTCACACCTTAAACTCCATCTCTTATCCAGGAATTTCTCCATTTCTCTCAGCGTCGGCTTTTCTATCGTTGTAAAACAACCGAGGTATCGGAGCCATCCTATGAGTCTCGCTCTTTTGGATTCGTTACGGGGAGGTTGCATCTCCAAGATGGCTTCAATTTTTCTCGGGTCGGCCTCTATGACGTGTTCGGAGACCATGTAACCTAGCACTTTCCCTCGACTGAGCCCAAATGTGCACTTGGGGGTTCAAACGCATGGCGTGCTCTCTCAATCTGTTGAAGAACTTCCTGTGAGAGCCCATGCTCGAAACCTAATCCGCACTCAAATTCTCATAATGGTTTCCCTACTTTGATTTTGGAAAGAAGAGTCACCAACTCATTTTATTAATGGAAAAATAGAGATCAAACCTTTTTGAAAAAGAGAAGTGGGTTCGGGGGCTTAGTTACAAGAGGAGAAGGTGATTAGCAGCGCTCCACTCGCCCTTACGGTCTCTAGCATGCTTCCGCTTACGATCGATTTTAAGTGCCTTGTTAAAAAATAGTTTTTATGCTTTAACTTTGCAAAATATGTGTGTATGTACAAGGGAGTCTCCTAGTCTAGGTATGTTCATTCTAAATCACAACCGGGTATCGGTTTGGGTGAATTTCCCGATCGGTTTTCGAAAACGGTTTTGAACACACTTAGAAAAGAAAAGAATATAAAGGGGAAGGGGATTAAGTACATTTGGGGATTTATACACATATATGCAAGAATATGAGACAAATCCCATATAAAAATAAATGTCCGTGCTCGGGGTTGTTTTGTTGATTTTGAGGTCATCTTCCATCCCGGGCCGAGGTACCTGTCCTAAGATCATCCAAATCCAAAAATAAAGATTGGGATTTTCTCCCAGAATGTTAAGAATCATTTGTGGATTTTTATGGATTTTTTGGATTAATTTTAGACCCAAGCATTAGCAAGAAAGTGAATCACAAAAACTGCCCAGCACAGTAAAACAGGAACCTTCCACAATCATCGCCAATTTTACCCATTTTAATTCATGAATCTGGAAAAACACAAAACATAAAAGTTGAAGATCACATTCCAAAAATGAAGTACCCAGAATTTTGAGTTCATAAAAATGAGTTTATATGGTTCAAAAGGTTTATAACATTTTTATGGGGTTAATCTCATTTTACTACCCCAAAGTTTACATGCAGTATCACTTGGGAGCCTATAGTATTGTTTTTCTCACTTCAGAGCCTGGACTTTCATTTTTGTATCAATTTGAGGCCCAAACAAGAATTTCGTTAACTTTTAGCGAAAAGATGGCATATACCACCAACACCTTTTATTCTTGGGCCTTTTTTTTCTTCTTTTAACATTTCGTGGATTAAATGAAGGCCATTAATCAAAGTTGGATCCATGTCAGTGTTAAATTCATGAGTGATTCCAAATGTATGCCGTGGATCTCGGATTGGATTCATTACTACTAGTGCTACCTTGGTTGATTATGTTGTTCAAGAACATGCAAAAAGCACGACAAACATTTGCTTCTGTTATGGTTAATGGGCAGTGTACTACGACGACTGAATAAGTCAACAACTTATATCAAACTCGGATATGGTGTTATTGTCGAGACCATCATTAAAATCGAGATATGAAACCCTAAGTTTGAATTGATATATAAAAACTAACTCGTCTAATTTGATGGATCTATTAAACATAAATTATGAGTAAGAATTTTGAATCAATTACATTGACGTAAAAAGGAATCTGGTTGCATTGAATCTGAGACAAGCATTCCTTAAATCGATTGGGGATCGGGAAGAAGATTCATTTAAAATAGATATATAAAAAATCAACAATTTTGATTGGGGAAATTATAGGGATTGATCTACTACTACATTGAAATTTGTATATACACAAAAGATATTTATAAGTGGCTGCTGAGTTTTAGAAAAATCAAAGCAAGATGAATATGAATTTGAGTTTCATCAGGAGAAGTGAAATTTGGTGGTGTTTGGTTAGATTTATTGTTGGCTAAGAAAGACCAAAAATTGCAAGTGTTGGATGATGTATGTTAACTTTTTGTTCAAAAGTTAACGAAATTCTTGTTTGGGCCTCAGAGAGATATAAATTTGAAAGTTTGGACCCTCAAGAGAGTAAATTGAAACTATAGGCTCCCAAGTGATACGACATGTAAACTTTGGGGTAGTAAAGTGAGATTAACCCCATTTTTATGTCAGAAACTGGAAATGCAGATTTTGGGTTTCGAAGATTGAAACAAGGGAGCAAAAAGGGTACTTTCTTAGATCTCAAAAATATTTCAAAAATATTTTCATTTTCCTGAGTTTTTTTGGAACAAAATTCATGTTTTGACTTTAGTCTAAAAACCACGTTGTAACTGAGTTTCAAGCACAAGAACAGAGCATGGTACAGTGGAAAACAAGCAGGACAGTACATCTGTAACCCAAAATTATACATGAAAGAATGAGCTAAACATGGAAGATGAACATGAAATTTGATGAGAATGGACTTCAACATGTAAAGGACAACTTTCATGTTTTGACCCAAGTCCAGAAATCATTTTAAGATATAGTTTTTAAAGTATGAAAATCATTGGTTTGAACAGAGTATGAGGACTGCATACTTGAGTCACAAAAATGGGTTTTAAAACATGACTAAAACTAAAAACCAAACTATGAAAATCAAGGAACTCATGATTTAACATGTTAAGAATATTATGCAAGAGTTATTTTCCATCAAAGGGTAACTGACACTTGAGATATCCAGCTCCGGCTTCAGAGCGGACCAGGGGGTAGCTAACATTAGAGGGATTGAATTCGGCTATATCGAATGAACTGGGGTAACTAACACTTGAGACATCTAGCTCCGGTTTCAGAGCAGACCAGGGGTAACTAACACTTGAGACATCCAGCTCTAGCTTTAGAGCGGACCAGGGGGTAACTAACATTAGAGGGGTCGAATTCGGCTATACCGAATGGATCGGGGTAACTATTTTTTTTTTTTGAAATTCAAGACATTCCAACATTTAAGAGAAATATCATGAAAGGAAGTTCAAGGATACGCTACAAGTCGTGACTTCGCTCCAATCCTTTAGCTCTGGGATTGCTGCGCGATGAGACTTCGGACTTTGATTTCCAGCAAAACACTATTCAGCTGGAACGGAGTTGGTAGGCTCGGGAGCGCACCTGTTCAAGCATAAACATTTGCAAGCCACTAAAGTAATTGTGTTAATGCCAATTGCATTAATTTTTTCATTATGATGTAGGTGCACAAGTTTGTTTTCTCTTTATAAGCTCACGTTTTTATCAACATGACATAGCATGACGATGGCATGATAAGAATAAGATGATCTAAAATTCAGCACACATTCATATCAGATAAATTAAGGATACGCCGCAAGCTGCTGCCATGTGTGGATTCTCTGGCTTTGTAGTTGCTGTGTGATGAGATTTTTTATTCTTGTCTTGAGGAGAGCAAGCCAATTATCATGCTTTCATGTCCGGACCTTTTTGGATTTGTTGGGAGGCCATCTTGAGTTTCTGCGAATTGCTTAGATTGTGCGTGGACAAGCTGCCTTTGGGACATTTTGAGGCGTTCGTGGTCGGGCTTGTGTGACAATATCTCTTTGCAACATTTCGATGCATTTGTGGTCGGACCTGAGGTGACAAGATGCCTTTGCAACGTTTCAATGCGGTTGTGGTCGGACCTGAGGTGACATGCTGCCTTTGCACCATTTCAATGCGGTTGTGGTCAGACCTGAGGTGACAGGCTGCCTACGTATCCCTTTCGGGAATCAGACCCTACGTAGTTCGAGTTTGTGAAAAACTTGAAAAACATTTTGACTGGAATAGACTTGATGTGATGTTAGAGAGCACCATTCATACGAGGCTCGGATGTGAGATAGCTTTTGAAATTGGACTTGAGTACCTGCATAAGACTTTCATAAGCATACAGATATATCATGACATTTATGTGCTTTGAAGTGTCATACATATGCAACAAGAACATTCATTATTTAGAGATTTGAGAGATAAAGAACGCTTTCTTTTCCTTTGAAAAGCTTTGATCTTGAAGAATAATGATCTCTTTTCACAATTGATTTTCATCTTGATGAATGCATTTCAAATATAACTTTTTTTTTATTTTGAGCAATCTCTTTTTTCTTTTTTTGATTTTATTGACACGTGTGCATTGCTTGCATTTCAACCTTCACTTATCATAAATAAGATAGAGTATGTATGTATAAAGAGGGAGAATCAAAAAAGGAATGAAAGGCGAAATTTTCTTTTTGAAGATTTTGAGAACTTTGAGAGTTATGATAAGGATGAATGGTGGGGCGAGAACGGAAGCCTAGCGTGGGTACTCTAAAGGTAAATTCCTGATACCCATTTGATTAAGTTTACTCAACGATATCTCTCGAGATGGAATATTTGAATTAGCTCCAGTTGTTGACCATGGAAGCCCTAGTGTATCTTGATGGTAAGGCTTTAAATATCGACAGCGGAAGCCCCAGCGTTTCAATGATAAGCCCCTATACTCAATGCTTCATTAGTAAGGACTCAACTATCTGGAAGAGCAGTTATATCATGTGAACCAAATTTGAAACCCCTGGCATTTCCCGAAGGAGAGTTCTAGGCTTACCGATTCGAAAGTGTGTTCTAACATCCCGCTTGTGGGGGAGTTAACTGTTTATAGAGGCTGCCTGATGTTTTGATGATTCTTTGCTGGAAGATCGATGAGACCGCTGCGTCATTCAAAGGTTGTATCCAAAATTGATGTCATTGGGAATCAAACTGCTTTGAGGAGTTTTGCGTATCCATGTGGTTCAGATGTAGGACTCTTGATTTTGTCTTGGAGTAGATCTCAAGTTTATTGATTCGAGCTTTTGACTGGAAAATTGTTCTGATGCCCCACTTTTGGGGGACTTAACTATTTATGAGAATTTTCACAGAGTTTTGACATTCCACTGTCAGGATTGAGGAAGCCCCAATGTTACTCTAAAGTAAGATTCACGATCAGTGTTCCTTTGATGGGGACCGGACTTCTTTGAGGAGTCGTCCCATTTCTAGCCTTCTATTAGATGAAAACACATGTTGTTCAGAGCAAGCGATGCTCGATCATTGCGTTATTGTGAATTTCAAACCAAACTCCAATTTGTGATGTGCAGCCCCAATTTGTGTCCGTTTGAGACTTCAGGCATCAAAAGCTTCATTCATCTTCCTCATTAAACCCCATGTCATTTAGCCCTAGATTAGTCTCATTCATTTGAGAGTATCTTATCTTTTTATTTGGGATTTCAAAACATCTGAGACTTTCATGCGCTTGTCTCTCTATTAGTACCCGATCTGAAGTTAGAGGACTTCTTAGACGTTTAGGACTTCCTAGACCTTTAGACATCTCTAAGGACCTTTTAAGTAATAAAAACCTGATAGGGACTTATCCGACAACTTTCCAGAGTTCTAGTTGGATGAAATCAGTTCTAGGTCGAATTCTATCAGGATAATGACCTGATCCTGAGAACAAACTGATAAGATCTCATCGATATTTTGATAACCATGCGATCCGGAAAGACTGGCCACACGGCCTGTCTGGGAGTTTCCGCGCGGCCACTTCTGCTAGTCCAAAACTCCTATAAATAGGCCCCTCTTATCAGCCTATTTGAACATAACCTTTCACCCACGAGAAAAAGCTAACAGAAGCTCTTCCCATCCTCTCTCTCTCCCTCTTAAAACCCTCTCAAACCCTATCTTTGATCTTGCTTTGATTATCAAAGAGATTCAACACCGCCATCAACCTAAGGAGTGAAGATTCAACCTTCAAAGCCTCTTTAATCGGTTTGGTAACGCGTTCTTACTACTTAACTGCTTAGATCTATTATATTCATTCATATATTGTTAGATCTAGGGTTTTTTTCATTGTTCGTATTCTCGACCGATGATGATCTAGGGTTTCCACGAAAGCCACACTAGATCTAGGTCACATATTACTTATATTATGCATGTTTTCATTATGTCTATACATCTATATTCAAATGTTCTTCATGTGTTCTTCATGTTCTTAGTCTAAATTCATAATAAATGCTATATTTAGGGTAGCAATCTTCATGTTTATGTGTTCATTCATATCTATTCATGATGTTCTTATGCTAGATCTAGGATTGTAATCCTTATTTATGTGCACATGCCATAGCCGATGATGATCCTAAGGTTTCATCGAACCCTAATACGATCTAGGAACTACTTCTAACCCTAATATTCCCCCTCTATATGCATGATCTCGCTTCATCATCCCAATTCTAATTCATCAATGAACTACACCGACCTGAGCTTCTCATGATGAGAAGAATATAGGCAATCTTCGGATCCGGTCTCAAACACTAACACACACACACATTAATCATGATAGAAAGACCGATTCATCAGGCAATAGGAGTGATAACATGAATATTCTTCTCTTATTGTAATTTGACCCCCGAACCCTATTATTCTCACAAATGGTTTTCTCAATGTTTTAACTACAAATAAAACAACGTGGTGACTCTCGATTTCAACCTCACGTATTCACAGTGGCGACTCTGCTGGGGACTTGCTTTTGAAAATCTTTTTCAAAACTTAAGAAGGTATGACTTTCATTAGATTCATGATTTTGTGTGTGTTCTAACTACCCCGCGTACCCCTTTTCTTCAAAAAACTGCACTTCTGCAATTTCTGGCGTTTTTGTAATTAGGCACCGCCCGTCTCTGCTAAAAACTCTTCCAACTTACAGCACCACCATTTAGCATAAACACAAAACTAGATTGTGATCTATAATCATCATTGTCAGTTTGGAAGCTCGTGTCTGTGTAACCCTTTATAACAAGATCATCTTCCAAACCTCCATATATCAAGAAAGAATCTTTAGTCCTTCTTAAGTACTTAAGAATCATCTTGATAGCTATCCAGTGACTCTCACCATGATCTGATTGGTATATTCTCGTCATGCTCAAAGCATAAGAGACATAAGCTCTAGTAAAAATCATGGCATATATAATGGATCTAATTGCCGAAGCATATGAGATTCCATTCATACGTTCTCGCTCATCAGTATTCTTAGGACACTGAGTCTTGCTAAGACTTTTACCATGTAACACTGGCAGGTTACCTCTCTTAGAGTTTTCCATTTGGAATATTTTAAAAACCTTGTCAAGGTATGCACGTTGACTTAATTCCAATGATGTAAGCAGCTTCACCCATATCTTTCATTGAAAAGCCATTTCCTAACCAAGTCTTCACAGACTAAAGTGCAGGAATATCATTTCCAATGATCAATATGTCATCGACATATAGCACTAAAAATAGTACTATGCTCCCACTAATTTTCTTGTATACACAAGGTTCATCTTCGTTTTTGATGAAGCCAAGCTCTTTGACTGATTCATCAAATCAAAGATTCCAACTCCTTGAGGCTTGCTTCAATCCATAGATGGATTTCTGCAAATTGCATACTTTGTTAGAATTTTTTGGATTTACAAAACCTTCAGGTTGTGTCATATACACATCCTCAAGTAAGTTCCCGTTAAGGAATGATGTTTTGACATCCATTTGCCATATCTCATAGTCGAAATATGCGGCTATGGAAATTAAAATCCTTATAAACTTGATCATTGTTATGGGTGAAAAGGTTTCATCATACTCGATAACATGAATCTTCCTATAACATTTCGCTACAAGTCTAGATTTATAAGTATGAACCTTTCCATCCATGTCAGTTTTCTTTTTGAAAACCCATTTGCATCCTATGGCTTTTACACCTTCGGGTTCATCAATCAAGTTTCAAACTTGATTATCATACATGGATTGGATTTCGGATTCCATGACTCCAAGCCACTTATCCAAATTAGGAGATGACATCGCTTCTTGGCAGGAAGTAGGTTCATCATTCTCAATGATTTCTACTTCATTACTATCTGTCATAAGAAATCCATATTTCTCAGGTTCAGATCGTGACCTACTAGATCTATGATGAGCTTACGTATCTTGAACGGGTTCCATAACTCCTTGTGAAACTTGTTCAGATTCAACCATCGGTTCAATGTTATTTTCAGGTTCTCGAACCTCATCGAGATTAATTTTACTCCCAGTAATTCCTTTAGAGGGAAACTTTTTCTCTAAAAAGGTACAATGTCGAGTAACAAACACTTTGCTGTCCTGCGGTTGTAAAAGTAATATCCTTTAGTTTCCTTAGGATAACCAACAAAAATACATTTATTAGATTTGGGTGAAAGTTTGTCAGAGACAAGTCTCTTGACATATGCCTCACATCCCCAAATTCTCATGAAAGACAAACTAGGTTTTCTTCCATTTCACATCTCATATGGAGTATTTGGAGCCGATTTAGTTAGAATATTATTTAGTGTGAACGCGGCAGTTTCTAATTAATAACCCCAAAAGGACAATGGAAGATCAACTTGACTCATCATAGATCGAACCATATCCAATAAAGTCCTATTCCTCCTCTCAGACAAACCATTCCATTGTGGTATTCCGGGTGGAGTTAATTGTGAAACAATTCCACAATCTTTAAGATGATCGTCAAATTTTTAGCTTAAATATTCACCACCACGATCGGATCGAAGTGTTTTAATAGTTTTTCCAACATGATTTTGTACTTCATTTTGAAATATTTTAAATATCTTAAAAGCTTTACTTTTGTTTTTCATTAAGTAGGCATATCCATATCTACTAAAATCATCAGTGAAGGTTATGAAGTATTGAAATCCTCCCCTAGCACGTCTACTTAATGGTCTGCATACATCGGTATGTATTAGGCCCAATAAGTCGCTAGCCCTTTCACTACTCTTAGTAAAAAGTGTCTTAGTCATTTTTCCAACTAAACATGACTCATAAGTATCATATGATTCAAAATCATTTTATCCTAAAAGTCCGTCTCCATGGAGTTTTGAGATATGCTACTCATTAATGTGACCAAGACGGCAATGCCACAAATATGTGTGATTTACATCATTAGGTTTAGATTTCTTATTTATGTTATAGACATTATCATTATTTACATTCTCAACATCAAGGACATAAAGTCCATTAAATAAATTTGCAATACAATAAAACATATCATATAAATAAATTGAAAACCTCTTATTCTCAATAAGAAATCCATAACCTTCATTATCCAAACAAAAAAAATGAAATAATCTTTCTACTTAAATCCGGAACGTAGTAACAATTGTTCAAAACAAGAATTAAACCACTAGGTAATGTAAATTCATAAGTCCCTATGACTAATGCAACAACTCTTGCTCCATTCCTCACCCGTAGGACTACTTCACCATCCTTGAGTAGTCTCCTATTCTTTAGTGCCTGCACATTTAAACAAATGTGAGATCCACATCCGGTATCTAATACCTAGGAACTAGAAGTAGAAAGGAGTCTATCTGTAACATGGATACCTGAAGTAGAAGCAATCACATTGCCCTTCTTCTTCTTTTTTTCTTCAATATAAGCTTTGCAATTTCCCTTCCAATGACCGGCATGCACATTTAAACAAATGTGAGATCCATATCCGGTATCTAATACCCAGGAACTAGAAGTAGAAAGGAGTATATCTGTAACGTGGATACCTGAAGTAGAAGCAATCACATTGCCCTTCTTCTTCTTTTCTTCAATATAAGCTTTGTAATTTCCCTTCCAATAACCAGTTTCACCGCAATGGAAACAAATTGCATCCTTTTGAGTGTCTGGTTTAGCTACTAAAGCAGCGGTGGCAACTTTTGCCTTGCTTACTTTAGGTTTGGCAATACTTGCCTTACCTTTACCCTTGTTTTTAAATCCATTTCCTTTATTTACCATGAGCACAGGAGAGGTAGTTTTCTCAATGATTTTATTTTCAGCAGTTTTAAGCATCCCATGCAACTATGATAAAGTCTTAGTCATGCCATGCATATTAAATTTCATTACGAACCGATTATAGATTTTAGGTAGTCAATTAAGAATCACGTCAGTTGCCAATTCAATAAGAATGGCATAACCCAACCTCTCTAAGTGATCAATGCGGCCTTTCATCTTCAAAACATGAGGGCTCATAGCTTGCCCTTCAGTCATCTTGCATGGTATCAAACCTTTTTTGCGTAGCTTGCTCTTGAGACATATCTTTCAACTCAACGCCTATATCATAGACTTCCAAGTGTTCTAAAGCCTTTTGGAGCTCAGAACACATGGTGGCAAGCATAAGACAGCTTCCAATTAATTAATACTTTCATGATGAATAACAGTTTGTGGTTCGTGTGCACGAACCATGGTATGCGGATTTTGTCAATTATCTTGTCTCTAACACTTTACCTCTTGGAATTGACTCACATGCTAAGCTTAAATTTCTCTTTCATATGAAGCACTACATTTGGGATGATCCTTACTTGTTTAAAATTTTCCCAGATAAAACAGTGAAAAGGTGTGTGCCTGAAGACGAACAAAAGAGTATTTTAGAATTTTGTCATGAATTACAGTGTTGTGAGAATTTTAGTGGTCAAAAGACCTCCCGAAAGGTCCTTCAGTCTGGACTTTATTGGCCTAGTCTGTTTAAAGATGCTCACCAATACTTTGTGCAATGTGATAGATGTCAAAGGACAGGAGGGATCACCAAGAAGGAAGAGATGCCCCTAATAAATAATTTAGTTGTTGACATTTTTTATGTTTGGGGTATTGACTTCATGGGATCCTTCCCTCCATCCCTAGGATATATGTACATACTTGTGGATGTGGATTATGTTTTAAATGGGTGGAAGCCATTCCCACCCGCACTAACAATGCTAATGTTGTTTGCAAGTTTGTGCGTGAGACTCTCTTTTGCAGGTTTGGGATGCCAAGAGTCATTATCAGTGATCAAGGTAAAAACTTCACCAATCGATTCTTCAACAAGTTGCTCAAAAGATATGGGGTTGTACACAGGCTATCCACACCATACCATCCACAAACCTTCGAGCAAGTGGAAGTGAGTAATAGGCAAATCAAGGTGGTACTTGAAAAAACGGTGAGACAAAACCGTGAAGATTAGGCAGAGAAACTATGTGATGCTTTGTGGGCTTATCGAACTGCATATAAAACTCCCATTGATGTGAGTCCATACCGGTTGGTGTTCGGGAAGTCGTGCCATCTTTTGGTGGAATTTTAGCATTAAGAGTTTTGGGCCATCAAGGAACTTAACATAGAGTTAGCATTCGCGGGGGAGCAAAGGTTGTTAGCTCTTGATGAATTGGAAGAATTGAGATTGGATGCCTATGAGTGTGCTAAAAGTTACAAGGAGAAGACCAAATGGTATCATGATAAACATATCAAGCCAACATTTATTAGGCCAGGTATGAAGCTACTCCTGTTAAACTCTCGCCTCAAATTGTTCCCCGGAAAGTTGAAATCCAAATGGACTGGACCATATGAAGTGTTGAATTTTTTTCCCCATGGAGCTGTTGAGCTTAAAAATCTAAAATATGGGGATAAATTTAAGATGAATGGTCATAGAGTAAAGCCATATTATTGTTGGTGTGTATGCCCTAGGCATGTTATTGGCACGTTGTTTGACAATGTTTGTTATCACGTTTTCATTTACAAAGAGATGTTTTTGGTTATTATTTATTGTTACATGTTTTGTTATAATAATCTCCATCCCTAGTACTTATGAAGGACTAGTATAAGTTTAATTCGATGATCATATGATGATCATGTGTATGGGATACAAGTTAAACTTATGGGTGTGTGTTGGTGAACACATACTAGACATGACCTAACTATGAGGTTTATGTCATGGTCATGATGTCATAATTAAACCTCTAAATAGTTATATCATTGAATCCTTAGACCTGAGATTATTACGATCTTCCACATAGTGGAGATCATGTTTGACATATTCAAATGTTACTCTTAACCATGTAATTATAGAGGATATGATTGGCATGATCAAAGCTATGTAAGGAAGTGTAATAAGTTAAGATGGAACTTGTCCCTCTTCAGAGAGATGTCAAGCTTGGGCCCATCGATGAATAGTATTGATGAAATACATGGCCGTGCTCAAATGAATTGATATGATCAATGTCATTTGTATTATCAACTATTTTGAATCGAGAAAAGTATTGGGCATTGTAAGTTGACCATTGACCATGACTTACGCTTAATGACATCGTGGAAAAAAGGATTGTGATATGTTCTATAAATAATAAGCGAACTTTGACAAAGTTGTATCAATTGGGTAATCATGATGGCCTGCTAGGGTCCGCTCATGATTTATGAGAATAAATGTATTTGGACTCATTGCCAACTTAATATAATCCTATTGGGTCACACACAAAGAACGGATTGGAAAAGACTTGAAAAATTAAACCTGGGAAGACTTGACCACACGGCCACATTTGCCATGGGAGAAATTTTGGCCACGCGGCCACTATTGCCTTTTGGAAATGTTGGCCATGCGGCCACTTTCGCCCCAGAACTGATTTTTCTAGGTTTTCTTTTCTTGCACGAAAAGTTGTCCAAAAACCTACCAAAATTAGGTCACTACTCACTATATAAAAGGGGCATCCGAGTTTGTGAACCTATGACCTTGATTTTAGAAATCAAAACCCTTTGTTTGAGAAACAATAACATATAGTGATAGGGTTATTAGTGTAGATACCCCGGGAAACCACAACTTGGCTACAGCGGTGAATTATCCTAGGATGTCTAACTTGTTTTAGATTATTTAGAGTCGCCACCTATGTTTTTAAAGGAACATAAGAAAAAACTAGAAATAGCCTAATTTATGTACAAAACCAGAGATTCGGGAGAGAAGGGTTCGGGGGTTAGGTGACGGAGTGGGAAGTACTTAAACACCCACTCCGCCCCGCTTATGCGGGTCTTGCTACTATTGGTGTTCTAATGCTAAATATCCTTCAATTTATTAACAGTGCTAACAATTATAATGTAAAGAAAAAGGGGAAGAAAAGAGAATTGTTTTATTTATAAATTTATGCTAAACAATTACATTAAGAAATGTATAGGAAATTAAAGTAGAGATTAAAATGTAGGGAGATAACCTTAACCAACTTTAATGTAGTAAAGTGGTCATTTGGTCATGTCCCAATTGATGGGGATTGCATACTAGTAAGACTAGAATAAAAGAGAAGAAGAATAAAAGTGCCTTTAGAAAAGAGGACCTTAGACTTTGACTTGAAGATGGTGTTGTTTGTAGAGAAATGGTTGTGCAACACTTTGTGTAGTGTTTGTTTGTAGGGAAAATGTGTTGAGAGAATTTGTGTATAGTTCTTGTAGGGAAGATGAAGTTGGTCCAAAGAGTGTAAAAAGAGTCCCTTTCTAAGGTAGAAGATGATGGTTTTTATAGGTAAAAAAGAGAGGGAAAGGTTGGAGGGAAATTGGTCAATCCATGTGAGATGGAATTGACCAATAGAAAATAAGATAAATAAAATAATAAATGAAAGAAATAAAAGAAAATCAAATAAAATAAAAATAAATTATTTTGTTTTAAAGAGATGGCTAGAATAATGGGATTGGAGGTTATAAAACTAGGGGGGATGAATGTGGATGAGAAAATAAGTCTTTTGTGATCAAGAAAGAGATGTTGTAAATAAGAAAAGGGAGGGAAATAAGGTGCAATCCGTTACTGCCAAAATGGGAACCGCGCGAGTCCCGCTTTTGGGGCGTGACGCGCGCGCAGCCCGTTAACAGTTCCGGAAGCGCCCGCGGTAGAAAAGGATAGAATGACAGAATGACCCTAAAAGTTAACTCTGTTATGCAGTTTAGTCCAAAACTAACGGAATCAGTTAGGAACTTAACCGAAGTAACAAAAATTAACGAAAATGAGTTAAATAAAAATACTTTGTATGCAATCAAAGTGAGAGGTCCAAGGCGGGGTGTCTACAGAGCCCCTCGACGACGTGGATTGCAAAGCAAAACGCGTCGACGAAAGTAAAAACACCCGCCGAGGACATCGACAATGAAAAAGAAAGAAAGAAAGCAAAGACTCGATGAAAGCAGTAATTTGAAATTGCTAGAGATAGGGGTGCTCTCCCTGTGTGAGCGTCTTTTGTTGATAGAGGGGGGTGGCATGATCCGTTGGTAAACCTGCCGGCTGAATCCATTGAGTGAGGCCGTTAGTGAACCTTTGAAGAGGCCGTTAGTGAACCTTTGAATGAGGCCGTTAGTGAACCTTTGAGGAGGCCGTTAGTGAACCTTGAGGCCGTTAGTGAACCTTTGAAGAGGCCGTTAGTGAACCTTTGAGGAGGCCGTTAGTGAACCTTTGAGAGGCCGTTAGTGAACCTTTGAGGAGGCCGTTAGTGAACCTTTGAATGAGGCCGTTAGTGAACCTTTGAGGAGGCCGTTAGTGAACCTTTTGACGAATCCGTTAGTGAAATCCGTTGATGAGGCCGTTAGTGAACCTTCGAGGTCGTTAGTGAAACTTTGTTGACGAATCCGTTAGTGAAATCCGTTTGATTAGGCCGTTAGTGAACCTTCGAATGAGGCCGTTAGTGAACCTTTGCTGACGAATCCGTTAGTGAAATCCGTTGATAGGCCGTTAGTGAACCTTCGAGGCCGTTAGTGAACCTTTGTTGTCGAATCCTTTAGTGAAATCCATTGATGAGGCCGTTAGTGAACCTTTGAGGCCGTTAGTGAACCTTTGTTGACGAATCCGTTAGTGAAATCCATTGATGAGGCCGTTAGTGAACCTTCGAGGCCGTTAGTGAACCTTTGTTGTCGAATCCGTTAGTGAAATCCGTTTATGAGGCCGTTAGTGAACCTTCGAGGCCGTTAGTGAACCTTTGTTGACGAATCCGTTAGTGAAATCCGTTGATGAGGCCGTTAGTGAACCTTTGACGAATTGCTGCTTTGAAGCCGTGTGCTGTTTGGCGTTGCAGTTGACTTTTGCGGGGATGCGGGCATGGTTGACTGTGGACCATTTTCTGCTGGGGATGAAGTGCCTCGAGTTGCAGATGCTGTTTGACTTTGCGGTGGTACCTGTTATGTGCTTTGCAGGTATATGTGCTAGTGCAAGAAGATGCATGAAGTGTGAAATGAAGAGAGAAAAATTGTGTTCGTGGTGCAATGTGATTTGAAAGCAGTTTTGCATGAGAGAGAGATTTTGCAAGAATGGAGAAATTGCTTTTGTGTGCGGTGTGATTTGAGGAAAGCCTCGGATGTATTCATACCTTCACTTACCATGGCCGCTTGAGTGGAGATGGATTCCTGATGTCCGCGGAGGATGCTTTGATGGAGAATGTCCATTCTTTAGATGTTGATGAGAGAATGCCCTTGATGTTGGGTTGGCGAGATGGTACTCTGGATGATGGGTTGGTCGTGCCAAAAGGCTGCCTACGTATCCCTTTAAGAGAATCAGACCAGCGTAGTTCAAGGATGACGAAGAACGCTGGGGAAGAAGCTATGGAGCACATACTTATACGCAAGTAAAGAAAAAGAAAAAGAAAAAGAAGAAGAGAAAATCTTTTTTTTTTTTTTTTTTTAGAAGGAAAAGAATATGTACACATGCGAGAAAAGGATTTTTAGTTCGTGGGTGAACCATTTTAGCCATTGTGTGTTTGTAAAGCCAACCCAAGATCAAGTCATGTGCGATCGAAGTCTGGATTGCCTTGCTTGAATTTTGTCGTTGTCGTCGTCGTGCCCAATGAAGATTGATGTCTAACCCCGCCGGTGTGCCCAACGAAGATTGATGTCTAACCCCGCCGGTGTGTCTGACGAAGATTGATGTCTAGCCCCAAGAGATTTGTCGATTATGGGGCTTGAAAAGACTTTTGAGGCCGAGATAAGGGGTCGCTGATTGTGAAGCCCCTAGATCGCCTTTGATGCTAAATTTGGAGTGACTTGCATAGCCCCAAGATAAATCAGCTCTTTGGTCCACTCAAATGAATCGTCTTTTGTTGTTGACGTGAGCAAGCTCCAAGCTCCGAGAGATTGCTAAGCTCCAAATTTTATGGACTTGTTGCTTGCGGCCTTGGAGATGGTGAAATGTGAAGACCTTTCATTGTAAAGTTCCCAAATTATCTTGTGATCGGTTCGGCATTGAGCACGGATGTACCGTCGGGTAGAATTCTTGATAGATATCCCCTTCTTGCTCTTACTGGGAGATGAATGGCCTCATTGTGGTTGATACCCAAATGGCGGAGGGTTTATGTCAAAAGATGCAGTAATGTCTTGCGGTGCCGTCGAGGTCGCGGATGATAAGGTCTTGGAGTGATAAAGTCCCAAATGAGTATGCTTGCTTGACTTTTCTTGAATTGAACTAATGACGGATCTTCGGATGCAACTAGTGCTGTGGCCAACTTTATCTGAGCTGCACCTTGTGCTTTTGATCTTGGAGAAGGGGTGCTGAATTGCAGAAACATTGGGATTGGCCGTGGCATTTCCCGCTATAACCCTGTTATGATTAGAGTTTAGCATATTGAATCTTTTCCTTTTCCCTAAGACTTCCTTCATAATCTCGTTGTAAGTTCTAACAAGAATTATCAAATTCATTCATATCATTGGAGCCTTCATTTAAAACCAAGGGGCCTTTTGACTGGAAGTGTTGAGAGACTCTTGAAGCTTGATCCCTTTCATGGAGCCATAAGACTATTCCACATTGCACTTGCTCGAGTATTGTTGCCCAAAAGATTGTCGGTCGCGAAGCCCTAATACTGCCCTTTGCTTAAATTACTGTAATGCCGTAGCCCAAAAGATTGTAGATTGCGAAGCCCTTGGAGACCTTCGGTGCCGAATTGAGGAAGCTTCCAATGTTGCACATGACTTGGCTGGGGATACTGCTGGGGAGTTAATTGCTCTTTGCCGAGGGAGCCTTTAAGACTTGACCGTAGCCCCTACAGTGCCATCATTGATTGCGAGAAAGGTCCATCCTTGATTGGGGGAACGAGCACGGGCACATGTGACAAAGGGCTTTTTGACATTCCTTTTGAGAGACCTTTAGGATAGTCTCACACATCTTTCTCGAGCATAGTCCCTCTTTCTCGAGCATAGGGCCGTATTGATTGTTAAATGAAGCAAAAGAAGCCCTTGTTCTTGAGTCACATAGCCCATAGGGCGTCACCATTTGTTGAGCAAAGCAAGAGTGACTCGTCCTCGTGCGAGGGAACAAACATGAGAGGAAATGGCAAGAGCTACTCCATTTCTCGGGAGCCTTTCGGCGTACTTTAGAAGCACATACTTGAAGAAGCTTTGAAAACTGAGACACATGTTGTTGCTATTTGTTGCCCAAGCCAATTGACTAGCTAGGGATTATTTGTGCAACCTCGTGCCCTTTTGTGATGGGCTTGTTCTCGGATGGGTCTTGGTTACCACGGGCTTCTTTTCATGAACCCAAGAATGCACACTGCTGGAGGATGATACCAATAACCCAAGACAACCTTTGATGGTGCCATATCTTGTCGAGCTTTTTGCAATCCCAAAGTTGACTCGGTGGGGAATTGACTTGCTGAGGAGATCCAATGTAGAGCTCGTGTAGTTGTCTTCTTTAGAGGCCAGAGATCTCCATTTCTCTTTCCCTTCTCTCTCTCACTCTCTCATTTTTTTTTATGACGCACCCTGTTTTTTGCCTAGACCGCCCTTTCGGGTTTTCAATCTAGCGGGCATCTCTTTTGCGTCTTCATTTTTGACTCGATTAATGAGGAAGTGTGCATTGACTCTAGCTGAGGATGAGAGACATGTGATTTTGCGGTGAAAACCTTTTGTCACTAAAGATGAGTGACATTGACTCGACTAGGGAAGTGTCCCTAGTATTGACATGTATTTTTTTTATTGAATTGAATGACTCACGAAGGCAAGTAAGTCATTAAGAGAGAAGGGAGGAAAGCCCCAATTTGATTGCAAGAAATTGGGAGTATGCAGAAAGAATAGAAGTCCTTAGACTCGATAAGGAACGCGAAATGATTCCAAATCTAAGAAAGTTGTTCAATCTTTTTGGTGATTAATTCATTGGCAAATGAATCGTACAAAGATGTCTTGACAAGTTCGAGATGAAGGCCGATCACCATAACGCGCTAGGACTAAACATTTCTTCTTTCTTGCATGAGACCGGAACCAAAGGTTGCCTACGTTCCTCCAGTGTAAAGGCTCAGGTCACCGTAGTTCTTGTGGATTCTCCATTCTTCGTCATGGAATTGTTGCTTCGTAGCTTCGTCCTTCTTTGGTGGATGGAATGATGTTGATCTTGATGTGAACTTCTTTGATTGAGGGGGATTTTTTTTTTTTTTTTTTTTTTTTTGTGCTCTAACTTTTGCCTAGGTTGATTTGAAGAGTTCAACCTAGCGAGCATTTTTTTTTTTCCCCCCTTTGAAACACTGCTTGATTTTTCTCCATGGCTGTTGCTTCACCTTTGATGTCTTGGCTTTGTCTTCGTCGTTGATGATGTTGCCTTCGTCACAATGTTTAGCCCCTAGGCGTTCAAGTGATGGCCTTCATTCCAAAACTCGTTAGACATCTTTTCATCATTTTGCCAAGAATTAGATTGAACAACTTGGAAGAGTGTATGAGGACAAGAACGACTTTTTATTTGATGATGAGACTTGACTCAAAATTTCACATTAATTGGACAAAGAAAACTTAATGCACACTTAAGAGGACTTTGACTCTTTTTTTTTTAAATTCCTATTACTAGGTAGAGAAAGAGAAACGGAGATTGTTGTTGTAGACCCCATTGTCGTTGTAGTCTCTTTGTGGCATGATTTCTTGTAGAAGCCCCATTTCGAAACCAAATCATTCTTCTTTGATGAGTTCTTGCATGTTGGAACTCTCTAAAGGTTGCTCTTCACCCACAGTAAATTCGCCGTTGTCGAACAAATCTTGGATGATGTTTCGGAGAAGGAAGCACCCTTCGGTAGTATGGCCACTATGCTTGTGGTAGCCGCACCATTCACCATGTGCATGATTCTTCGGTATCGTCTTCGGCTTGTACCCCTCCAAAGGCTTGACTTTTCCACTTGCCACCAAAGTTTCAAATGCTTCGGCTTGGGTTACTCCTAGGAGAGGAGTGAAAACTCGGTTGTTGGCGGTACCTTTGTAGCTTTCGAGGGACGGGCCACTTGAGCATGCTTTACCCTTAAACTTTGCCTTGTTGTTGGTGAGCTCTTGCAAACGGGCTTTGAGCTCGGAAACCTCTTCCTTGTGAATCTTCCTCTCGAGATCAAAACGGGCTTACAACAAATCGTCTTTTCGGCGGGCATCCTCGGAAAGTCTATCCATTTGTTCCCCCATGGCTCTTATTATGTTGAAGAGTCTTTCGTTAGACACGGAGAAGTACCCACCATTGTTATTGTTGCCGTTGTAAGCCATTGGACCTATTGAAAGAACACGGTTGATCTTAGGTTGGCCCCACAAACACCTTTTGAGTAATATGATTAAACCCACAAACAAGGAAAAAGACTCGACCACATAGAGAAAAATGACTATTTTTTTTTTTTTTTTTTTTTACAAAGTCGGAAGGACGGAGTCCTTTTTGGGGTTTCTAGAAAAATAGTGGAATCGTCACACTAGTATATAGACCTTCTCGCGGTCCCATATACTCATCGGATTCCACCACGCTTGTGATACCTACATGTGACGGGATTAAACTAAATTAATGTAGTAAATCATACATGCGGGGACGGATTTTTTATTTTCGTCCAAGATAGCCACTTTTGGGGACGGAGTTTTATTCCGTCCATTGCAACAAATTGGCATTTATGATTTGAAGACATTAGTTTAGGGAAATCTCGGTACATGAAAACCGACTTGAGTCACGGAGTGTTAGACCCTAGACTAGAATTGTGTGGCTTGTGCTCGGCTAAAGAGAGGCTTAAAGGTCACCCCCGGCATGTAGTCTTGAACTACGCCACGGGCTGAGGTTGACCGCTTCGAAAGAGTCAAGGTCGGGTGGAGCTTGAAACTTTCTAGGACGGGCCTCGACGGGTTTGGGGTTGAACATTGTGCGACTCGATAGTGAGCAATTGATAAGAATATGTGCATGTAGTGTGAGGTCTAACATGTGACAAAACATTTTTTTTAAAAAAAAAATAAAAAAAAAAACAAATAAGCACATAATTACAACTTTTGAATAACCCGTGTGACCGATAAAACAAACAGAAAATAAAAGAAGTTCTGTGCAGGCCCGGTGCCCACACATTGTCATTCTGCTCTGTTTTCTGTGCACTGTTCTGTTCTGGGAATGCGCCCAGAAGCGCGCGCATTGGGTGGCCTATGCGGAAGGCGCGCGCGGTAGACAAAGAGGGGCAGAGGCGCCCGATTCTGGGCAGTACCTGCGAATCAGTGGGTTCAAGGGATTGCCTTGACCCTAAATAAAAAATTCTTTCCCCTGCAGTAATTGTTAGCACAGAAACATGGAATTGAAGGACAAGAAAGGAGGCGGGCGATTCTGGTAATTGGGGTCAGACGCGCGCGCTTTAGGCCAAGAAGGCCAGAGGCGCGCGCTTCCCACCCTTTTTACCAGAATGCCCAAAAACAGTAATAAGAACACCAAAAGTTAAGAACGCAAGTTTAACCCTCTAAATCGTCCCCAGCAGGGTCGCCAATGTAGATACCCCGAAACCACAACTTGGCTAGAGCGGTGAATTATCCTAGGATGTCTAACTTGTTTTAGATTGTTTAGAGTCGCCACTTATGTTTTTAAAGGAACATAAGAAAAACCTAGAAATAGCCTAATTTATGTACAAAACCAGAGATTCGGGAGAGAAGGGTTCGGGGGTTAGGTGACGGAGCGGGAAGTACTTAAACACCCACTCCGCCCCGCTTATGCGGGTCTTGCTACTATTGGTGTTCTAATGCTAAATATCCTTCAATTTATTAACAGTGCTAACAATTATAATGTAAAGAAAAAGGGGAAGAAAAGAGAATTGTTTTATTTATAAATTTATGCTAAACAATTACATTAAGAAATGTATAGGAAATTTAAGTAGAGATTAAAATGTAGGGAGATAACCTTAACCAACTTTAATGTAGTAAAGTGGTCATTTGGTCATGTCCCAATTGATGGGGATTGCATACTAGTAAGACTAGAATAAAAGAGAAGAAGAATAAAAGTACCTTTAGAAAAGAGGACCTTAGACTTTGACTTGAAGATGGTGTTGTTTGTAGAGAAATGGTTGTGCAACACTTTGTGTAGTGTTTGTTTGTAGGAAAATGTGTTGAGAGAACTTGTGTATAGTTCTTGTAGGGAAGATGAAGTTGGTCCAAAGAGTGTAAAAAGAGTCCCTTTCTAAGGTAGAAGATGATGGTTTTTATAGGTAAAAAAGAGAGGGAAAGGTTGGAGTGAAATTGGTCAATCCATGTGAGATGGAATTGACCAATAGAAAATAAGATAAATAAAATAATAAATGAAATAAATAAAAGAAAATCAAATAAAATAAAAATGAATTATTTTGTTTTAAAGAGATGGCTAGAATAATGGGGTTGGAGGTTATAAAACTAGGGGGGATGAATGTGGATGAGAAAAGAAGTCTTTTGTGATCAAGAAAGAGATGTTGCAAATAAGAAAAGGGAGGAAAATAAGGTGCAATCCGTTACTGCCAAAATGGGAAGCGCGCGAGTCCCACTTTTGGGGCGAGACGCGCGTGCAGCCTGTTAACAGTTCCGGAAGCGCCCGCGGCAGAAAAGGACAGAATGACATAATGACCCTAAAAGTTAACTCTGTTATGCAGTTTAGTCCAAAACTAACAGAATCAGTTAGGAACTTAACCGAAGTAACAGAAATTAACGAAAATGAGTTAAATAAAAATACTTTGTATGCAATCAAAGTGAGAGGTCCAAGGCGGGGTGTCTACAATTAGTTTTATGATTTGGAATCATCAAAACTCAATAATCTTGTGAGGCAAAATAATTCCAAGGAAGAAATTGATTCTTCAAGGATTCAAGTCAAGATCTAGCAATCTATCAAGAAGCGTTCTTGAGTCCGTTCGAAGTGTGGATACCGGTGGAGGGCGTTGATCTCAATTCCTTCAAAGTTCGTGTTCATGTGATCGTAGTGCGAAGAACGCAAGCAAGAAGATTAAAAGGTCCAAGCTTGAATATTCGACCATTCGAATAACAATTTAAAAGCATTATCACGGTTAGTATTCTAAATTCATACTCATATTAATTTAATCATCTTGAATGGATCTAGACTTTTGGGTTTATTCCGCTGCGCATGATTGTGCAAAACCCAACAGTGGTATCAGAGCTCCGTTCATCATGATTATTTTAATAATACATGTTGATGATATATTATTATTATATGTGTTAGCATGCTATTTGAATTTAGATTCATGATGTTTATGTGATTTATATTTTATGAATGTATATGAGATATATGTAGATCATAAAATCGCACCGTTTAAGTACGTTATGTGGGATCTAAGATTGCAATAATAATTTGTTTATTATGTTTCTTGTGATCATAAATCGTTAATTGGATTAATTTGTTGATGATCCTAGATTCAAGAGTAAATTGTTTATTCAAGGTTTTGATGAACATGGTGATTTGATCATCATGAACATCAAATCCTAATTGAATCAGGAAAGCAATTTTAGGGTTTAAAATTGAAACACAATGGTAAATATTTTGAGTTGAATTTAATTGACAGATGGCTGGTTTTAGAAACCGTGTTTCCTGAAATTAAATATCAATTTAAAAATTACTTTGGATTGAATTTATTTTTCAGATGGCTGGTTTTAGAAACCATGTTTCCTGAAAAATAAATCTCAAGGACAAAGTCATAAATTGATGAGACAAAAGAATTTAGAATCGAGTAACTTTATGTAAGGGATTAAGGATGCCTTTTGGCTTAGTTTTGAACATACATAGTTGTTTCTTATAGTTTCTAAATTTGGTACGGGATTATGGATGCCTTCTGGTTTAGTTTCGACCGTACAATCATGCTCTCAATTACGTGTTTAAAAATTTATCATCATAAATCAATAACATGAAATCATACTTAAATTAATGGGATTAATTAAATTATTAACCGATGCTTTACATGTTTATATTATGTGCGTATAAATGTGTTAGCATGCTATATATGTTGAACCTTCTTGTTAAAATTTAAGTCACGTGCCAACCCATGATAAGCACTTAGGATTACACGGGTAGTTTTGTGTGGGTTACTCAAAAGCGTAGGTGCATTAATTTTATCCTTGTATGAACAAGATGACTGAAAGAGTGATTCCTATGCGTTTATCATGGTTTGACTTAATTAAGCTATCAAAAGGGTTTTGGGCTTAAGGTACAAGATGAGATTAAAACATGCTTGTGGCATATGATGTCTAAAGAATCTCATAAAAGGATCTAAGAATCATATATGATATGATTGATAAAAGTTATCTAACTAATTAATTTAATTTTGAGCAGTATCGCCAAAGCGGACTTAAAAATAAATTAAAGTTGGATCTTAGCCCATATGAATTATATTATATACATTAATGTATTTGAAGGTTATATAATTTAGTGGGAGTATTTATGAAATACAATTGTAAATCTCTTTATGAAAATTGGTACTAATACATATTAATGTATGTTTGCATAAAATGTTGATAATGGCTCAAAACACTCACAACCTATCATTGCGATCTATCCTCGAGAAGGAAAAACTTCAAGAGAATTGTGCTAACTTCATGGATTGGATCTGAAGCCTTAGAATTGTCTAAAGCCTGAAGAAAAACTATACATTCTTGTTGAACCCGTTCTGGAGGAACCTACTATCAATGCCCCTAGGGCAGACAACGATGGTCATAAGAAACACAAAAATGATTCTCGTGAAGTCAGTTGTCTCATGCTTGCTGCCATGTGTTCTGAGCTTCAGAAGACTCTTGAACACTTTGATGCCTATGACATAGGCGCTCAGTTGAAAGATATGTTTCAAGAGCAAGCAAGGCAAGAAAGGTCCGATACCATGGCCTCTCTGAACTCATGCAAGATGAGTGAAGGACAATCGGTGGGTCCTCGTGTTTTGAAGACGAAGGCCCATTTTTAGCATCTAAAGATGCTTGGCTATCCCATCCATGTTGAGTTGGCGGCTAATTTGATTTTGAACTCATTACCTAAAAGCTATAATCAGTTCATCATGAACTATAATATGCATGGTATGAATAAATCTCTATCTGAGTTGCATGGGATGCTAAAGACAACAGAAAACAAAATCATTAAGGAAGCATCTCCTGTGCTCATGGTTTTAAAAGAATGAAAGGGCTCTGAGGCCAAAAGAAAGGGGAAGGCAAAAGTTGTCAAACCCAAAATAAGCAAGGCAAATGTTGCCAATGCTATGGTGGCTAAACCAAACTCCCAAAAGGATGCAATATGTTTCCACTGCAATGAGATTGGTCATTGGAAACGTAATTGCATGGCTTATAAGGAAGAAAAGAAGAAAAAGAAGGGCAATGTGATTGCTTCTACTTCAGGTATCTATGTTATAGATATATTCCTTTCTACTTCTAGTTCCTGGGTATTAGATATCGGATGTGGATTTCACATTTGTTTAAATGTGCAGGCACTAAGGAATAGGAGGCTACTCAAAGATGGTGAAGTAGATCTACGCGTGGGGAATGGAGCAAGAGTTGCTGCATTAGCCGTAGGAACCTATGATGTCATTTTACCTAGTGGTTTAATTCTTGTTTTGAACAATTGTTACTACGTTCCGGATTTGAGTAGAAATATTATTTCAATTTCTTGTTTGGATAATGAAGGTTATAGATTTCTTATTAAGAATAAGAGGTTTTCTATTTATTTAAATGATATGTTTTATTGTACTGCAAATTCATTTAAAGACATTTATATCCTTGATGTTGAGAATAGAAATAATGATGATGTCTATAACATAAATAAGAAATCTAAACCTAATGAAGTAAATCACATTTATTTGTGGTATTGCCGTCTTGGTTATATTAATGAGAAGAGTATCTCTAAACTCTATGGGGACGGACTTTTAGGATCAAATGATTTTTAATCATATGAGACTTGTGAGTCATGTTTACTTGAAAAATGACTAAGACACTTTTTACTAAGAGTAGTGAAAGGGCTAGTGACTTACTGGGCTTAATACATACCGATGTATACGGACCTTTAAGTAGCAATGCTAGGGGAGGATTTCAATACTTCATAACATTCACTGATGATCTTAGTAGATATGGCTACGTCTGCTTAATGAAGAACAAAAGTGAAGCCTTTGAGATATTTAGAATATTCAAAATGAAGTACAAAATCAAATTGGCAAAACTTTTAAAGCACTTCGATCAGATTGTGGTGGTGAATATTTATGCCAAGAATTTGACGATCATCTTAAAGATTGTGGAATTATTTCACAGTTAACTCCACCCGGAACACCACAATGGAATGGTTTGTCCGGGAGGAGAAATCGGAGTTTATTGGATATGGTCCGATCTATGATGAGTCAAGTTGATCTTCCATTTTCCTTTTGGGGACATGCATTAGAAACCGCTGCGTTCACACAAAATAGATTTCCAACTAAATTAGTTCAAAAGACACCATATGAGATGTGGACCGGAAAGAAACCTTGTCTTTCTTTCATGAAGATTTGGGGATGTGGAGCTTATGTTAAGAGACTTGTCTCTGACAAACATTCACACAATTTGATAAATGTATTTTCGTGGGATATCCTAGGGAAACCAAGGGTTATTACTTTTATAAATGCACGGATAACAAAGTGTTTGTTGCTCGTTATGGTACCTTTCTAGAGAAAGAGTTTATCTCCAAAGGAATCAATGGGAGTAAAATTAATCTCTAAGAGGTTCGAGAACCCAAAAATAACATTGAACCGATAGTGGAATCTGAACAAGTTTCATAAGGAGTTGTGGAACCCGTTCAAGATACACAAGCTCATCGCAAATCTAGTAGGTTACGATCCGAACCCGAGAGATATGGATTTCTCGTGACGGATAGTAATGAAGTAGAAATCATTGAGAATGATGAACCTACTTCCTATCAAGAAGCGATGACTTCTCCTGGCTCGGATAAATGGCTTGGAGCTATGGAATCTGAAATATAATCCATGTATGATAATCAAGTTTGGAACTTGATAGATGCACCCGAAGGTGTAAAAACCATAGGATGCAAGTGGGTTTTCAAAAAGAAAACTGACATGGATGGAAAGGTGCATACTTATAAAGCTAGGTTTGTAGCGAAAGGTTATAGGCAGATTCATAGTATTGACTATGATGAAACCTTTTCACCCGTAGTAATGATCAAGTCTATAAGAATTTAATTGCCATAGCCACATATTATGACTATGAGATATGACAAATGGATGTCAAAACAGCGTTCCTTAACGGGAACTTACTTAAGGATGTGTATATGACACAACCTGGAGGTTTTATAAATCCAAAAAATTCTAATAAGGTATACAAGTTGCAGAAATCCATCTATGGGTTGAAGCAAGCCTTAAGGAGTTGGAATCTTCGATTTGATGAATCAGTCAAAGAGTTTGGCTTCATCAAGAACGAAGATGAACCTTGTGTATACAAGAAAATTAGTGGGAGCGTAGTACTATTTCTAGTGCTATATGTCGATGACATATTGATCATTGGAAATGATGTTCCAGCACTTCAGTCTGTAAAAACTTAGTTAGGAAAATGTTTTTCAATTAAAGATATGGGTGAAGCCGCTTACACCTTGGAATTAAGATCTATCGTGATAGATCTAAAAGACTGATTAGTTTAAGTTAAAGTACATACATTGACAAGGTTCTTAAAAGATTCTGTATAGAAAACTCTAAGAGAGGTAACCTGCCAGTGTTACATGGTAAAAGTCTTAGCAAGACTCAGTGTCCTAAGAATACTGATGAGTGAGAACGCATGAATGGAATCTCATATGCTTCGGCAATTGGATCCATTATGTATGCCATGATATGTACTAGGCCGGATGTCTCTTATGCTTTGAGCATGATGAGCAGATACCAGTCAGATCCTGGTCAGAGTCATTGGATAGCAGTCAAGACGATTCTTAAGTACTTGAGAAGGACAAAAGACTCGTTCTTGATTTATGGAGATTTGGAAGATGATCTTATTGTAAAGGGTTACACATATGCAAGCTTCCAAACTGGCAAGGATGACTATAGATCGCAATCTCGTTTCGTGTTTATGCTAAACGGTGGTGTTGTAAGCTAGAAAAGTTCAAAGTAGAGTACAGTAGCTGATTCTACAACAAAAGCTGAGTATTTGGCTGCATCGGATACTGCTAAAGAGGCTTGTTTGAATCAAGAAATTCATAACTGAATTAGAGGTGGTTCCTAGCATTGCTAATCCAATAGACATTTATTGCGATAATAATGGTGTTATTGCTCAAGCAAAGGAACCAATAGCACATCAAAGATCCAAACACATACTTAGGAGCTTTCATATCATTCGAGAAATCTTAGAGAGGGAAGACGTGAAAATATGCAGAGTACCAACGGATGATAACATAGCTGATCTGCTAACAAAGGGACTTCCTCAAGCTAAACATGATGGTCATGTTAGGTCCATGGGTATTAGATGCATTAGTGATTGGTGTTGGGTTTTGAAGCATCATGCGTAGCTGAATAAACATATGAAATCAAACACCCATGATTCCAGATCCGTACATGTTGATTAAATTAAATACATGATGAAAGAAAATAACCCTTGCATATCGAATCCATGAACACGGACTTTAAGGTGCTAAATCAAACACCCTCTATCGGTATCCACACGTCGAACGGACTCAAGAACACCTTCTTGATTGATTGCTAGATCTAAGGCTTGATGAAGAAACGATTTCTTCGTAGGAATTATTTTGCTTCTTTGATTATTGAATTTTGATGATCATAGATCTCAAACCTAATAATCCTACCTCTCTATATTTTATTGTTTCTAAAACAATGTGTTATGATTTCTAAAAATCAACATTAGAGGCTGTCAAACCCGGCTGCATATATTTATAAATCAAGAGAAGTAATTTTGTAAGTAATATTTCATCTTAATATTTAATTTCTATAATGATTCCATTAATGAATCTGCTCATGCTTTTGAAATTTCATTTGCCATAGAATCTTGCTGAGTGTGTGTTTTGTGAGTATTGCTATATGCATGAAATTTTGATGGTTGAAAATGCATGTATTAAATGTAATGGTGAAATGAAAAAAAGGGGGCTGATTTGGTGGGTTAAAAGAGAAACACTGATGTTGTTTGCTGAAGGTTGAAGAAAGCAATTTTCAGATATTACAATTTGGTCACTGTGGTCAAGCAAATTTCATTTAAGTCACTAAAATTACTAAAATCCAGATTAGTCTCTGTGTTTGACAAATTCTTTTTAGGTCCCTGCATTATTGAAATTCCGGTTTGGTCCCTGAATTTGAGAAAAAAAGTTTAGATTGGTCATTGTACGTTAATAAAACCCGTTAAGTTAGATATTTCGTAACTTCTTCGTTTTAAATCGGAATTGGATGATTTTAGAGTCAAACTTGGCTATTTTTTCGACATCTCTAAAATGAAACAAGTTTTAGAGCCTGATTGTATTTGTATCCTTATGTAAGACCTGTTTTTTTAAAGCTGATTACCGTAAATAATAGTAAAATGGTTTAACTTAGAAAAATTCATAACAAATTCATCCGGACTCGGAATTGAGTGATTCTTGAGTCTAAATTCATTAGTTTTTCATTATATTTCTGATGAGATAGTTGTTTAATATCAAAACATATTGTAGTAGTGCCAGATTTAGCATTATTGTGACTGCAGTAACCTTTAAGACATGTTAAAATTGGGGAAACTTGATAAATGATAACTAAGTCACCCGAATTCAGAATTTGATGAGTCTTGGGTTTAAGTTGGGTATTTTTCTGTGTACTTCTCAAGTATGATAGTTTGATCATGAATATCCATATATATATTTTTATGATTATTGTAGTGTTCATTAATAATATTTGAATGTATTTTGATAGGTACTAACTCTTGTACGATTTATGTCTTTGTTATGTTAGATTTAGACGTTTAAGCTATGTTGAATACTTTGTTTTGGATTAGCTCGGATTTGAGGTAAGGGTCTTGTTAACCTAGTACTCTTTCATTTTTTTTGTCTTCGGAAATATTGAATCGGTTTGCTTTGTTATTCGTGCTCGTTATTGGATCAACTCATTTGGATTCGGTTATTCGTTTTTGCTACTCTGCCATTTACACTTTGAGTGTTTGATATTTGAATTCCTCAACAAGAGATGACTTTAACACCGGTTGTTAAATTTGTGGCTCCTAGTCATAGTATCATTTGCGCAAGTGATACTATGACAAATAGTCAACTTTGACTTTGGGCATTTGGCCAGCTCAAGTGTAATGGAATTTGGCCTCGGAACTTTGATTCGGAATTTGATTCGTTTGTAATCTTTCGCTCCTCACTTATATATCAGGTGGTTGGGTTCGTTATTACTGTTTGTTCTTGGTTGGGTTTCTATACAGTGCCACACACCTTTGTGTTGGCAAGTCTCTTTGGGAAATTTGTGCTCACCATTTTTGTTACCCATTTCCCTTTCAGGTGAAGTGCAGTTGTGACTGTGAAGATTTTGAAGTACAGTTGAGAAGTGGAGCTTAAGTCTTTTGGAGATTGTCTGCTATTTCTTTTGTTTAGATAACTTTCGTAATGTTGTTAAAGTTTTAGAGTTTGTAATTATTTGAGGTTGTTCCAGTTTGCGTTTTTGGTCAGAGGATAGTTGCTCTGATCTACTCACTGTAAGTACCCCAATCTGAACTTAAACCAACTTAGAGGAATTCTTAGCACCATTCAGGGTTAAACTGATAGGCTAGGACTCACTAGGATAAACCAAGAACCTTAGGACTGTTCTGAAATTAAACTTAGAAAAATCCAGAAACTCGCCATGCTGAGTCGTACGGATAGTTTGGGTACTAGAAGGGCCCAGCCGTACGGCTGGTTTGGGTGCCTTCAGTCCCTATAAATTGAGCCCTTGCTGATTATTTCAGGGGGGAGAAATATTAGTTTGAGAGCATAAACGCTGCTGAATTACGAGCAGAAACAAATACATTGTGATAATTGAGTGAAAGAGAGGAAGATAGGCTAGAATCAAACATTGGTGAGGCCTTCTTCTCCCCCATCTCCCCTTCACTCCTTTTATTTACTTGTCTATGATCTTGTCTACTTAATGTTTATATATTTCTTGTGATATTATTACTTGGAACCAAGCCTTTAAAATGATTCATGGTGCCCTCATACCTTGTGTATGAACAAGGGTTAAAGTCAAAGATGATCAAGGCTTGTTATGATAAATGCAATTTACTTTTATGTCATTTACTTTCATGTCAATTTATATTTATGTCATTTACTTTCACGTCAATCTATGTTTATGTCATTTAAATTCCTTGTCTTTACTTTTTGGGCATGATCAAGTTTGGGTGGTAAAGTTCCAATCTTTACCATCCAAACTTTGATTTTAGTCTTAATAATGTCCCTTTGAATGATAAAGACTCGATCTTTATACATCCAAAGGTTGATTTTTGATGCCTCATGGAATTTTATTGGATGAATCAACCATTTGGGAGGTTAAAGTCTCAATCTTTAACCATCCAAATGGTTATTTTGGCTCAAAGCCATGTTCATCAACCTTGTGGTTACTTCCCCAATTATTGCCTTGATAATGCCCAAAACCTTGTGTTTTGGTGTCTAATTAATGGTCAAAGGCATAGGGATGTTGTTATGAATGTTTTGGTACCACAAAATAAACTGAAAAGATCATATTTTGTCCAGTTTCAGCAGGATGCTCTGTTTCTACCTGAACTAGACTGCTGTCTGATAAATCTGTAAAATTCCCAGGTAAAACCATCCTCAGCCATACAGATGGTTTGTCTGGGGAATTGTTTTTCCAGTTTTTCCCCATTCTGTTAAAAAGCTTTGCAAATAAACCATTTTTTCTTTAAATCCTAAACTGTTTTCTGTTAAGTCAATTTCTCCCATTTAAAATACACACACTTGCACATTTTTTGTCAACAAACTAGGGAGACTCGGTTTTCCGAGGCGGATTGGGTGAATGATGAAAAGTTCTTCCCAAGACGTAACATGACCTCCGAACTCACCTTCTCTAACCTTTTCCGTTAAATTTGGGTTTAAAATTAAATTAACGTGGCGACTCCGTTTCTTGAACATAAAGTCCCGTGTTTGATTCTCGTGGAAAACTTAATCCGTTTCCTGCGGGTATCTTACACTCACTTTGAGTTTTTTTGTATCGTATAGTTTTTGTTTTGTTTATAAGATGAGGAAAAAATCAAATTCTCATTTCTACTTAAAATAGTAACATAACATCATTTGTTGAAAACAAATATGAATCTACTAGGTAAAGACATTTCGCAAGTTCCTATGATTTATGTTGCAACATTTGCATCATTAACAACACGTAGGTTAATCTTTACCCTTTTAAGTAGTCTTTCTATTTCTCAAGTCTTACACATTTGTACAAATGTGGGATCCATAATACCTAAGAGCTTAGAAGTAGAATTTTAATATAAATGCTTGAAGCGGTAGTCCTACTACCCTTCCTTTTGATTTGTAAATTCAAATTGTAATTTCTCCAATGGTCAATCACATTGCCATGGTAGCAATTACATTCTTTGGATTTTGGTTTAGCCACAAATATTTCCTTTAGGCTTGACAACTCTTGTCTTGCCATTATCTTAAATCCTTGTCCTTATTATCTTTTAGAGTTTGAGAAGCTTTCCATCTGATATTAAGACTTAGCATTTTAAACATCAAATGTCGCTTATGAATTAATATCAAATCCGTTATTAGCTCCAAACTAACTTGATCATCTAGCCATCTAAGGTAATTAATATGTCTCTCCATGTTCAAAACATGAGAACTTACCAACATACCTTTAATTCATCACATGAATGTTAGGCTCTAATCAATCTCAAACTTTACTTGCTTTTCTTGCTTGTAGGAACGCTTCCTACGCAATTTCTTATCTGTAGATACCCCGGGGAACCACGGCTTGTCTAGAGCGCGTGAATTACCTAGGATGTCTACTTGATTTTAAGAGTCGACACCCACGTTTTAGAGGAACGCGAGAAAACCAAAGAAAATAGCCTTTTTTATTGATTACGAAACCAAAGATTCTTGAGATGAGGGGTTCGGGGGTTAGGTGACGGAGTGGGAAGTACTTAAACACCCACTCCGCCCCGCTTACGCGGGTCTTGCTACTTTTGGTGTTCTTATATTTACATGTCCTTCAATTGATAAAATATGCTAACAACTACAAAGTAAAGATAAGGGGAAAATGAAAGCTAAATGATTTTATTGATTGAGTGTCTAATGGTTACATGTTGAATATTTGCTAAACAATTACATTAAGAGATGAAATGGAATTAAATTAATGTTGGAATGTTGGGATGTAACCTTGACCAAACTTCAATAATGAAGTGGCCTTTTGGTTGTATCCCTTTTTATGGAGATTGCATACTAGTAGGACACAAATAAAATAAGAGAATAGAAAAATTGTACCTTTAGAAAAGGGACTTTGAACTTGGACTTGAAAATGGTGCTGTTGTAGGGAAATTGTTGTAGAATAATTTGTGTATAGTCTTGTCGCGAAGAACTCTTGTAGGGAGAATTTGTGTAGAGAATTGTGTATAGTGTGTGTGTAAGAAAAGTTTCAAGTCTAAGAAGAAGGTCCAAGAGAGGTAAAAGAGAGATGAAAAGAGATCCAAAAGAGATGAAAAAGAGACCCAAAAGAGATGAAAAAGAGAACCCCTCTAATGGTGGATTGGAGGGGTCTTTATAGTTGAAAGGGGATGTTTTTGGTGCCAAGACGGAGTCACAAAGATCAGTTTCACGGGCAAAATCATATAAAATGAGCAAGGGAGAGATTCTTGGACAGAAATCAGTAACTGACACACCCAGACACGCGCGCATCCCGTATAGTCGGCGGGAGGCGCGCGCTTCTGGCCCCAAAGGGCGGAGGCGCGTGACTTTGAAATGGCGATTTTGACAGAATGGACTAGAAAGTTAACTCTGTTGTGCAGTTTAGTCCAAAACTGACGGAATCAGTTAGGAACTTAACCGAACTAACATAAATTAACAAAAACAAGTAAAGTAAAAATACTATGTATGCAATCGGGGTGGGAGGTCCAAGGCGGGGTGTCTACAGAGCCCCTCGGCGACGTGGATTGCGAAGCAAAACGCGTCGACGAAAGAAAGACGACCGCCGAGGACATCGACAAGAGAAAACAAAGACTCGATAAAGCAGGAATTTGAAATTACAAATGATAGGAGTGCGCTCCCTGTGTGAGCGGCTTAATTGATATAGAAAGGATATAGCGAGATCCGTTTGCTGAAGCGGATCCCTTTGCCGATGCGGGATCCGTTTACTTGATAGAAAGGTGGTGATTTTGCGGCTCACCATGGACCAAGTTGTTGTCATTGTACTGTAATTGTTTGACTCTGTGGGATGCAGGCGTAGTTGACGGTGGATCACTTTTTGCTGGGGATGAAGTGCCTTGAGTTGTAGATGCTTTTGACCTTGTGGTGGTACCTGTTAAGTGTGTGCTTTGCAGGTATATGTGCTTGTGACATGTATGGGATGTGAAATGGCAGTTATAAGGGAAATTGTGCTTGTGGTGTGATGTGATTTGAAAGCAGTTTGAGAGAGAAGTAGAGTGAAGTGATTTTTGAAAGCGGAGATTGCTTGAGACGAATGATGTTCATACCTTCACTTACTATTGCCGCTTGATTGGGGATGGATTGCTGAAGGATGTTGATGCTTTTGATGAAGAAAGTCCATGCTTTGGATGGAGAATGATGATGTTGATGGTGATGCATTGTTCTTGCCTTTGAAGGAGTGTCGGCGAGATGGTATTCTGGATGGTGGGTTGGTCGTGCCAAGAGGCTGCCTACGTATCCCTTGAAAGGAATCAGACCAGCGTAGTTCAAGGATGATGGAGAATGCTGGGGGAGAATGCTAGGAGCAAAGCAAAAAAGGAAACACATAATTTTGCGCAAGAAAAAGGGGACAAGGAAAAAAGAAAAAGAAAATTCTTTTTTTTTTTTTTGTCTTTTTGTAGGAATAGAATATGTACACATGTGGGAAAAAGACTTTTTTTTTTTTTTAGTTCGTGGGTGAACCATTTTCACCATTGTGTGTTTGTAAAGCCAACCCAAGATCAAGTCATGTTCGATCGAAGTCCGGAATGCCTCGCTTTGAATTCTGTCGTCGTTGCCGTGGTGTCCAACGAAATTAATGTCTAGCCCTAAGATATGTGTCAATTATGGGGTTTCAAAAGACTTTCGATGCCGAGATAAGGGGTTGTTGATTGAAAATCCCCTATAATTGCCCTTGATGCCAATCTTGCATAGCCCTATGATAAATCGCCTTTCGATGTTGACGAGAGCAAGCCCCAAGAGAATATTATTAATACCAAGCTTCGGGAGATCGCTAAGCCCCAAATGTCATGTGGGCTTCGAGATGGCGGGATGTGAAGACCTTTCGATGTGAAGCCCCAAATCGGCTTAGCTTTGTATTGAGAGCGGATGCCACATCGGGTAGGACTCTTGAAGGCGATCTCCTTCTTTCTCTTGCTTAGAGATGGATGGCCCCTTTTTGTGGTTGATACCCAAATGGCGGAAGGTCCATGTTGAAAATGTAGTACGGTCTTCGGGAGACGTCTTGTGGGAGATGGTGATGTTGTTGCAGATGATAAGGTCTTGGTGTGATAAAGCCTCAAACGGTATGTTTGCTTGAGTCTTCTTGAGTTGAACCGACGGCGGATCTTTGGATGCAGCCTGTGCTTTTGATCTTGGAGAAGGGGGTGCTGTATTGCAGAAACATTGGGATTGGCAGTAACTCTGCTTATAGAGTTAACATATTGGCATTGCCCGCTATAACTCAGCCGGGTGAGTCTAGCATATTGAATCTTTTTCCTTTTCTCTAAGACTTCCTTCAGAATCTCGCTGTGAGTTCTAACAAAATCATCAAATTCATTCATATCATCGGAGCCTTCATTTAAAACCAAGAGGCCTTTTGACTGGAAGTGTTGAGGGACCATTGAAGTTTGATCCCTTTCATGGAGCCATAACACTACTCCCAAATTACATTGCTCGGGTACCACTGCCCAAAAGCTTGTTAATTGAGAAGCCCCAATATTGCCCTTTGCTTGAATTACTGAAAAGCCGTGGCCCACAAGATTTGTAGATTGCGAAGCCCCTTGAGACCTTTCGGTATAAAACTTCAAATATTGCTGGGGAAATTGAAGTGAATTGCTTCTTGCCGAGGGAGCCTTTAAGACTTGACCGTAGCCCCTAGAGTGCCATCCGAGTACGGGCACACATGACAAGAGGGCTTTTTGACATCCTTTTTTAGAGACTTTGAGGATAGTCTCACACATCTTTCTCGAGCATAGCCCCTAGGGCTTATTGATTGTAAAATGAAGCAAAAGAAGCCTTTGTTCTTGAGTCACATAGCCCCTAGGGCATCACCATTTGTTGAGCAAAGCAAGAGTGACTCATCCTCATGCGAGGGAACAAATATGAGAGGACATGGCAAGAGCTACTCCATTCCCTGGGAGCCTTTCGGCGTACTTTAGAAGCACATACTTGAAGAAGCTTTGAAAACTGAGACACATGTTGTTGCTATTTGCTGCCCAAGCCAATTGACTAGCTAGGGATTATTTGTGCAACCTCGTGTCCTTTTATGATGGGCTCGTTCTCAGATGGGTCTTGGTTACCACAGGCCTTCTTTTCATGAACCCAAAAATGCACACTGCTGGACAATGATGCCGATAACCCAAGACAACCTTTGATGGTGCATATCTTATCGAGCCTTTTGCAATCCCAAAGTTGACTCGGTGGGGAATTGATTTGTTGAGGAGATCCAATGTAGAGCTCGTGTAGTTGTCTTCTTTAGAAGCCGGGGATCTCCATTTCTCTTTCCCTTCTCTCTCTCACTCTCTGATTTTTTTATGACGCACCCTATTTTTTGCCTAGACCGCCTTTTCGGGTTTTCAATCTAGCGGGCATCTCTTTTGCGTCTTCTTTTTTTTTTACTCGATTAATGAGGAAGTGTGCATTAACTCTGGCTGAGGAGATAGGACATGTGATTTTTGCAGTGAAGACCTCTTGTCACTAAAGATGAGTGACATTGACTCGACTAGGGAAGTGTCCCTAGTATTGACTTCATGTATGTATATTTTTTTGAATGACTCACGAAGGCAAGTAAGTCATTAAGAGAAAAGAGAAGGAAAGCCCCAATTTGATTGCAAGAAATTGGGAGTATGCAGAAAGAATAGAAGCCCTAGACTCGACAAGGAATGGAAAGCGATTCCAAATCTAAGAAAGTTGTTCAATCTTTTGGTGATTAATTCATTGGCATATGAATCGTACAAAGATGTCATGACAAGTTTTTGAGGAAGGCCGATCACCATAATGCGCTAGGGCTAAACATATATTCTTTCTTGCATGAGACCGGACCCGAAGGTTGCCTACGTTCCTCCAGTGAAGAGGCTCAGGTCACTGTAGTTCTTGTGGATGCTCCATTCGCAGTGATGGTTGTTGCTTCGTCCTTCATCGGTGGAATGATGTTGATCTTGTATTTCTTTGATTGAGGGGGATTTTTTTTTTTTTTTTTTTTTGTGCTCTAACTTTTGCCTAGGTTGATTTGAGGATTTCAACCTAGCGAGCCTCTTTTTTTTTTTTTTTTTTTTTTTATGTATCCCCTTTTGAAAACTTTGCTTCATGATCATTTCTCCACCTTTCTTTGTCTTGATTTCGTCGTTGTTGATGTCTTCGTTGTTGATGCCGTCGTCAATGTTTAGCCCCTAGGCGTTCAAGCGATGGCCTTCATTCCAAAACTTGTTTAGACACCTTTTCATCATTTTGCCAAGAATTAGATTGAACAACTTGGAAGAGTGTATGAGGACAATAACGACTTTTATTTAATGATTGACTCAAAATTTAACATTGGACGAGAGAAAACATTAATGCACACATTAGAGGACTTTTGACTCTTTTTTTTTTATCCTATTTCTAGGTAGAGAAAGAGAAACGGAGATTGTTGGTAGGCTTAGTCGCACTCCTACTAAATTAGACCTAAACTCGGCCACTAATAACGTAATTAGGGTAAGTCAGGGTCGATCCACGAAGAACAATGATTTGTTCACGAACAGTCATTTGACCAGATTGGGGGTTTGATTGAGATTTTAATTAATTCCTAAGACGGGAAAATAAACTAATTGTGATTAAAACAATGATTAAAAAGCACTTCGGATTGATCACTATCCCCGTCCTCGATTTCAATTTCATCGGTACTTCTTTTTCTCCATTAATCCTATTCACTTGATCACGAGATATATTGAAATCTCTGTCTCTTCTTACTGTTTAGTCTATAGCAGTGGCACACTCACTATAAACCCTAATTAAAATTAAACCCAAACTGGCACAGAAAAGATTTAAAGATTAATTGATTCAATTTAAGAGACTAAGATCAAGAACGCTTTCTATGATTATTTCACGCCAATAATCGCTAAATTTTGCCTACTTCCCGAATTGCTATGGCACATACACAATTCGTGAAGATGCTACGGTGAAAACCCTAATTCTGGCACAGAACAGAGAATTCTAGCATAGATCAATAAAAAGAACTAATGGATTGGCCAAATCCACAAACCCTAGATACAAATCTAAAATAGGAACAAGCAAAATTATGAATAGATTAACAAATAAGAAAAAGAGAATACCTCAATTAAACTAGAATAGGTTCAAGCTTTCAATCCAAAGCTATGGAGTTAGTTCTCCATTAAAGCTCAACACCAAAAAGAAAAGAAAAGAAAAATGTACTGTGTTCCTCTCGTCCCAAGAAGAATAGCAATTAAAATAGAATCCCTAATCTAATAATATCCCCACTAATTAAAAGACTAAGGAATCAAAATAAAAGAAAAACAATACTAATAAAATAAAAAGAAAAATAAGTAAAATCAAACTGATCTCACCGCCAGGTCTGCCGAATCTGGAAATCCATGGGGCCATTTTCCACATTTTGCAATTCAGCCCCTGTAGTTTTTCATATTTCTAGTTCAGTCCCCAAACTTTCAGAACTTGCAGTTTGGTCTTACACTTCTCCGCTCCAATTGACTTTAACTTTGCCTTGACTTTGACTATTCTTGATCCTCAAGACATGACTTTGAAGCTCACCAAAAATTACATCCGGAAAAATAAATACATAAAAACGACTATTCTACCCCGGATAACAATAAAGCCCAAAAGATAAAATAATGCCCCAATTACATCAAATCTAGTCTAAGTACATCAAAATGAACCAAAATACATAGGAAAATAAGGGAAATAGTATATACAAAATCCGCCACATCAATTGTTGTCGTCATTCCCCATGTCGTTGTAGTCCTCATTGTCGTTGTAGTCTTCCATGTCACTACATTCTTCCATGTCATTGCTTGGGAACCCTTTGTCGTTAAAGCTTGTGTCATAGGAGGACTCGGCCACTTCTCGGAGCAAATTGTGAATTCTAACCCCCGCATCATACATGCTTGAAAAATCGGAGTGAAAAGCCCCACTAAGATGAGTGCGGTAGTCCATTTTCAAACACTTCAAGAAGATGTCCATTTGTTCCTTCTTGGAAGGCCTATCAACCATCTTGGCTAGCTTGTCATTCCAACGGCGATAGAAGTCCCCAAATGATTCATCACCCATTTGCACGGTGCTCTCCAATTCCTTCTTGGTGGGGCGGAATATGGAGTTGCCTTGATATTGTGACTTGAAGGCAAGCATAGTGAAATCCCAATTGAGGCAGGTGGAAACTGGAAGACCCATATACCAATCTTTTACGACCCCCTCGAGAGTAAGCGGGAAGCATTGTGCCATTATTTGAGGAGACACTTTCTTTTGTAGCATGGCCCAAATGTAGGAGTCAACATGAGAGTCGGGGCAAGAGTTGCCGTTGAACTTGCCAATATTGGGCATCTTGAACTTTTCGGGAAGAGCCTCCATTATGTTCATGAGGAGAGAAGCTTGATAAAGATCGGTGCTTGGGCTCTTGTGAAAATTTAGCCCACTAAGCCTTTGGTCAATGTAGGACATGAGAGTGTTGACCAAACCGGTATCAATGCTTTGGACCTTTCTTTCACTCGTGATCCCTTTCAATTGGTTCTTGAGTTGAGAAACTTCTTTCTTGTGGGCCATTTTCACATGCTCGTAACGGGCTCGCCATAAATCATCCTTGCGGCGGACATTCTCGGCTAGTGTATCAACTTGCCCTTTCAATGCTTCCACCATGCGGAGTAACCCTTCGTTGGACACGGGAATGTTCTCACCCTTGTTGTTGTTGCCGTTGGAAGCCATTGGACCTATTGAGAGAACACGGTTGATCTTAGGTTGGCCCCACAAATACCTTTTGAGTAAAATAAATTCACCCACAAACAAAGAAAAAGACTCAACCATATAAGAAAAATGACTCTTTTATTTATTTATTTATTTACAAAAGTCGGAAGGACGTGGTCCTTTTTGGGGTTTCTAGAAAAATAGTGGAATCGTCACACTAGTATATAGACCTTCTAGTGGTCCCATATACTCATCGGATTCCACCACGCTTGTGAATCCTACATGTGTCAGGATTAAACTAAATTAATGTAGTAAAGCATACATCCGGGGACGGATTTTTATTTTCGTCAATAATAACCACTTGGGGATGGAGTTTTATTTCGTCCAAAACAACGAGTGGCATGTATGATTTGAGGACATTAGTTTAGGGAAATCTCGGCACATGGAAACCGACTTGAGTCACGGAGTGTTAGACCCTAACTAGAGTTGTGTGGTTTGTGCTCGGCTAAAGAGAGGCTTAAAGGTCACCCCCGGCATGTAGTCGTGAACTACGCCACGGGCTGAGGCTTACCGCTTCGGAAGAGTCAAGGTCGAGTGGAGCTTGAAACTTCCTAGGACGGGCCTCGACGGGTTTGAGGTTGGACTTGTGCAACTCGATAGTGAGCAGTTGATAAGAATTGTGCGCGTAGTGTGAGGTTTAACAAGTGACAAAATAATTTTTTTTTCAAAGGAAATAAAAAAAACAAATAAGCACGTAATTTACAACTTTCGAATCACCCGTGTGACCGATAAAAATGAATAAACAAAAGTAAAAGGGGGTGTATGCAGGCCCGGTGCCCACACACTGTCAAAACTGCCCATTCTATTCACTGTTCTGTTTACTGTTCTGTTCTGGAAAATGGCCCAGAAGCGCGCGACTCAGGGCAGTTACATGGGAAGCGCGCGCATTGCGCCATGAATGTGGGAGGCGCGCGCATCTGGGGTACCTGTCAGAATGTCAGAAGAAATCGCGGACTCAGGGGATTGCCCTGGTCCCAAATTATGTAACTTTCCCCTTCAGAAACTTGTTAGCATAGAAATATGAAATTTGAAGGACAAGATGGAAGGTGGGAGATTCTGGTAATAAGGGTCGGACGCGCGCGCTTTAGGCCAAGAAGGCCGGAGGCGCGCTCTTCCTACCCTTTTTACCAGAATGCCCAGAAAACAGATATAAGAACACCAAAAGCAGAAAATGCAAGTTTAACCCTCTATGTCCCCAGGGGAGTCGCCACTATAGATACCCCGGGGAACCACGGCTTGGCTAGAGCACGTGAATTACCTAGGATGTCTACTTGATTTTAAGAGTCGCCACCCACGTTTTAGAGGAACGCGAGAAAACCTAAGAAAATAGCCTTTTTTATTGATTACGAAACCAAAGATTCTTGAGATGAGGGTTTCTGGGGTTAGGTGACGGTGTGGGAAGTACTTAAACACCCACTCTGCCCCGCTTACGCGGGTCTTGCTACTTTTGGTGTTCTTATATGTACATGTCCTTCAATTGATAAAATATGCTAACAACTACAAAGTAAAGATAAGGGGAAAATGAAAGCTAAATAATTTTATTGATTGAGTGTCTAATGGTTACATGTTGAATATTTTCTAAACAATTACATTAAGAGGTGAAATGGAATTATATTAATGTTGGAATGTTGGGATGTAACCTTGGCCAAACTTCAATAGTGAAGTGGCCTTATGGTTGTATCCCTTTTTATGGAGATTGCATACTAGTAGGACACAAATAAAATAAGAGAATAGAAAAATTGTACCTTTAGAAAAGAGACTTTGAACTGTGACTTGAAAATGGTGTTGTTGTAGGGAAATTGTTGTAGAACAATTTGTGTAGAGTCTTGTCGCGAAGAACTCTTGTAGGGAGAATTTGTGTATAGAATTGTGTATAGTGTTTGTGTAAGAAAAGTTTCAAGTCTAAGAAGAAGGTCCAAGAGAGGTAAAAGAAGATGAAAAGAGATCCAAAAGAGATGAAAAAGAGACCCAAAAGAGATGAAAAAGAGACCCCATCTAATGGTGGATTGGAGGGGTTTTTATAGTTGAAAGGGGATGTTTTTGGTGCCAAGACGGAGTCACAAAGATCAGTTTCCCGGGCAAAATCATATAAAATGAGCAAGGGAGAGATTCTTGGACAGAAATCAGTAACTGACACACCCAGACGCGCGCGCATCCCGTATAGTCGGCGGGAGGCGCGCGCTTCTGGCCCCAAAGGGCGGAGGCGCGTGACTTTGAAATGGCGATTTTGACAGAATGGACTAGAAAGTTAACTCTGTTGTGCAGTTTAGTCCAAAACTGACGAAATCAGTTAGGAACTTAACCGAACTAACAGAAATTAACAAAAACAAGTAAAGTAAAAATACTATGTATGCAATCGGGGTGAGAGGTCCAAGGCGGGGTGTCTACATTATCACATAAGCATTCATGTGTTTTAGATACTTCTAAAGTTCTAAACACTTGGTAGCAAGTCGTAGGACAATTGACATCTATAGAATCATCCACATGTTTTTAATCAATGTCTTTGTCCATCCTTAAGGCATTAGGTTTCTTAGGAATAGGATTTATTAAGAATTCATAACTTCCGTTCTTGCTTTAGAACAGTTCTGAAGCTCATGACTAGGTCAAGGATGTTAATCTCATTCTCTTTAAGTGGGGTAGATCGCAGTAATTATACATGATTAAAGTTCAAAACATTCTACAAAATATGCAAATAAATATACACCTATATTTCATACCATTATCATTTAGATATGTTTAAAGTATTTCATAAACACTCCTACTAAATTATACACCTTCAAATACAACAATTGTATAATATAATTTAAGTGGGCTGAGATCCATATTTCACTTAACTTTGAGTCGGCTTTGGCACGACTGCTAAAAATAAGTTATTTAGGTAGATAACTCCTTAACAATCACATCATATGTGACTCTTAGATCTTTTATGAGATTTTAGACATCTTAACATTGCTATGGCAGAGCCCACATAAAACTACCTGTATACTCACATGTGCTTTAATCGTGGGTTGGCACATGACTTAAAATTTTGAGAAGGTTTATTTATATAGTGACATGCATCATATATTTAATTATGTCAAACATAATATAATACAGTCTTTGCATAAAGGATGTTAACTAATCAAATTAATTAACAGAAGCAAAATCTTGTGATTTAATTATGAAGCAATATTATGGGGACGGAATCTAAATTATCTGTAAACAATTTACAGATTTGATATTTCATTCGTATTCCCAGAAACAAGGCGTAAGCCTGCCATTGGTCCATGCTATGAATTAATCCAAATTTAGTTTTCTTCTCTGCACACAATTTGCACTATGTTCATAGGAATAAATTTTGAAACCTTATTTGTTTCCTCAGAACATCTATAGATTGAGAGCACAAAATGTACGGTTGAAACTAAGCCAAGTGTTGGGTATGCTTATTACTTAACCCTCCTACTTATGTTAGAATTGATTGATACCATCACCTAAGTTTATTTTAAGGACTTTAGGATCTTATGTAAGAAGTTTTATAACTTCAATTTTTAGCTAATTCCTTCTTATAGACTAGGCTTTGTGGTTAGGGCTTCTACTTTGAATTTGAGGTGTCTCTTGCAAATGACTAAGTGTGATGCGCATGACCTTCATTCGCAGCACCCATCTGCGCACTCAATGGGCATGGTCTCCATGCGCGCGCAGATTTGCCTTAGTCAATTCTCTTATTTCCTGATCTCATATTCTCCAAGCTTGGAAAGAGCCAAGTCAAGGTACGCTTTTTGGATTGAGCCAAAGTGCTGATGTGTACATACGACAAAACAAGCACACTCAGCATACACGTAGATGGAGACGCGCCTCTTGTTTGAAATTCAAAAAGAAGACAGCTGTCACCCTTCTAGAAGAAGTCTGAAGTTTGTCCACTTGCTCTGTCTCCAACGGCTATAAAGGACACCTGCGTACCAATCACATTTTGCCAGCACATCGTCCTTGCTCAGAGCTCCAACGGCTAGTTTTTGAAGCTCCACTATAAATAGCCCTGCTCTTCCTCATTTCCAAGCTGCTTGTGTTTTGCTCTCTGAAAGAAACTTTGAAGATTTGAAGATTGCTAGCTCATTTCTAGAATTCTCAAGAACAGCTTTCATACCTTCCTACTCAACCAAGCCCAGATCCTATAAGCCTTGTATCACCAGAATTCTTTGTGCTCTCCATCTTATAGATTTTAGAGCCCAGATTTTTGAAACACACACACCTCTTTAAGTTTTGATCTCATCGATCATACTTTTAGAGATACACCGGTTATTGTCTAGGATTTGTTCTTTCATAGATTATAGATCTTTGAGTTAGTTTGTTCTCAATCATTGTAACTTGTAACACTCTCTCATATAATAAGATCTCCATTAGAAATCCATGACTAACCATCTTAGTAGAGGACGTAGATCATTTTCCGATTGAACCTCTCCAAATAGCTTGTCTATTTATTGTGCTTTTCATTCTACATTTAAGCTTTTCTGATATATTGCTTTGTTTGATCTTTGTAGATTGTCTTGCACTGTTTGCATTGTGTTTGTGTGCTTTCTGCCTTAGTTCCATTTTGCCTCACTCTTTAAACTAAAACTTAGTGCGTGTGTTTTTCCGATCGAACCTCTCCAAAAGAATTTTAAAACGCTATTCACCCCCCCCTCTAGCATTTTTCATACCCTTGTTTCCCCTTTAGGACCAACAAGTGGTATCAGAGCTAACACCTATATAAAACATTTTTTGTTTTTCCAGCTTAACAGCTTGGGTGCCGATTCAATATGGCAAACTCAAAACCTTCGGCAACTGCTAACTACACACATCTTCCAGTCTTTGATGAAGATCATTTCGACGTGTGGAAATTCAGCATTCTGACCCATCTCACTTCAATCGATGAAATACTTCATGATACCGTGGTTTATGGACCTTACATCCCAATGAAAGTGAATCCTAATCCACGCACCAACGCTGCTCAACCTTCTATCAAGAAACCCAAGGAAGAATGGACTGAAGAAGAAATCAGAAGAGTTGCAAATGATGGGAAAGCAAGAAAATTCTCCTAAGCACTCTAAGCACAGCTATGAAACAACAAGTCATGCATTGTGCTACAGCCAATGAATTATGGGATGCTATTGAAGAGCATATAGAAGGAGACACTGTGTGCAAGGAGAACAAGAGATACAAAGTTCAAAAGTGATTCAAAAAATTCTCTCAACTCCCCGGTGAATCTTTAAGACAGACTTATGAATGATTTTGTGAAATCATTAATCTCTGTATTTCACTTGGAAAGAAGTTCTCCAATAAAGAATTGAATGTTAATTTTCTCGCTGCTTTTCGATCAAGATATCTGCATAAATCTAGCGCTCTTGAAAACGCTGGAACTTTAGATGTTTGGACTCTCAAAAACCTTTACGCAAACCTCAATGTTTATGAACTCAAACTTCAGCGTATAAGTGAAACTGAAGGAAAATCTAAGTCTATTGCTATGGTGGCGCAAAGAGAGGAAGCGCCAGCGCCAGTTGAGAAAAGCGCAGATCCCAAAATTTCTACTTCTGAGCTATTGGAAATGGATGATGAAGACTTCTCTTTATTTGTGAAGAAATTCCAGAAGTTCAGAAAATTCTCAAAACCCAGCTCCTTCAGCAAAGCACAAGGATCTACAAGCATAGCTCCTCCAAAGTTTACAAGGAGCAATGATTCAAACCGGAAAGAAGATCTTGTTTGTTTTAATTGCAGGAAACAAGTACATTTTGCATCTAGCTGCCCAATCCCCAAGTTCGAGTACATGCAGAAAAAGAGCAACCACACCCACAAATTCAATCGTCATAAAGGAATGGCTGCTGAAGAAGAATCTCAATCAACTGAGCGAAAAACATGAATTGAAACAGACTCGGAAGAAAGCGATGAAGATTATGACGATGGACTCGTGTGCTTGGTGGAAAAGGATGATGAAGTAGATGCTTATGATTCAAATGATGATTACACCAAAGGTGTTCCTGATATGAATGTCTTGAATAAACCTATCAAGAAATCTGCAGGTTTTCAAGAAGTGAAAAAGAAGAAAGGGCCAACCATCAACGAGCTCATTAAACAAGGATGTCTTAGTCCAGCTCAAAGCGATGGTGGATTGCAATTTCCTAGATGTGATCTGAGCGCAAGAAGCAAGCTCATAAAAGGCAACTACATCAGACCACAAGTTGAACCAATTCCAAAAATCAATCATGATGAGGACATTGAAAAGCAAGAAAAGTTGTTCAAAGAGGCTGAAAAGGTAATCAGATTATTTAGTGATATGAAGGAAGCTTTAGCACTATCATGTGATGAAATTTCCCAGCTTAAGACCGAGAAATTTCTTCTAAAATCTGAACTCACCCTCCTTAAGGAACAGATAAAGAGCATGACTCCTCTTACTGTAAAAAACACATATATAACAGAACAAAACTCTATACTTAAAGTTCAAAACGATGAATTGGTTGCTCAAATTACTGATCTTAAAAAGATTACAAATGAGTGGTTTAATTCTCGTGTCACTATGGATAGTATCTTTGAGTCCCAAAAAGCCATTGGTGATAAAAGCGGCTTGGGATTCACTTCAACTAGTGACAACTTCAAGTGTGAAGTCTGCACTGAAAGAGAAAGTGAATTTACACCTCAGCAAACTTATGAAATTCCCAAGGAAAAACATTCTATTTCAATGGGTAAAAGAGAGGAAATAGTCAAGAGACAAACATTCCATTATGTCTACCCAACGAAAAAATTTGGGAAAGCTAAAGATAATGAAGTAGCTACAGATGAATCTTCCTCTAGCAAAATAATTCTTGAAACAAAGTGCGCTCCTTCTACTAGCGAACATTATGCACCTAGGAGCCATGTGCATCAACGCCATGCGCCTCCTAGCCCTATGCGCGCTCCTAGAAAAAGCGCACCAAAATTTCAAAAGAAAAATTTTCTTAAGGCAAATTCATCTGACCCAAAGAAGAATGCTATCCCTAAGAAAAGTAAGGAGTTTGTGAAAACTCACGTGATTGGTGGCTTTCATCATTATTCTATTTATGATGGTTCTGGACATAAGGCTGTGGAATGCCTTTTGAGATTCACTCCCAATGCCAAAGGACGTAAAAATCCTAAGGTCAAGCAAGAGTGGGTCGTCAAAAGTTGCTAACTCTAGGACCCAAAAAGGAATAAAGGGGACCTGCTTAAATGTCTATATTTCAGGTTTTTTGCTTCATGGTTGGATCTTAAAAAGCTAGAACGTATGAATGGATTCTCGACAATGGGTGCTCACGACACATGACTGGAGATGAATCCTTACTTGAAGATGTTCATGAAGAAAGAGGTCCCTCAGTAACATTTGGTGATAATAACAAAGGTCAAATTGTTGCATATGGAAAGCTCAAGAAAGACAAAGTGTGCATTGAAAGAGTCTCTCTCGTGGAAGGACTCAAGCACAACTTATTATCCATATCTCAATTTTGCGACAAAGGATTATAATGCCATTTTACTTCAACGCAATGTCTTATCAAGAATGGCAAAACCGGAGCTATACTACTCACGGAATATCGTAAGACAAATATTTATATTATTGATTTCCATAGTATGAACTCTAGTACTAATCTCTGTTTTGTAGCTAAAAGTATGAGTGAAAATAGTTGGTTATCGCACAAGCGCTTGAGTCACTTGAACTTCAAATATATATCAAAACTTAGCAGGGATAATCTTGTCAAAGGACTTCCCAAGGTTGCTGATCATCATGACAACAAGTGCGCTGCGTGTCAACTTGGCAAACAATCAAAGAAGTCTTTCTCCAGCAAGACAAATCCCTCAACTTCAAGATTTTTGCAACTGCTGCACATTGATCTTTTTGGACCAATCACCCCTGAGAGCATTAGAGGAAACAAATATACTCTAGTTGTGGTGGACGATTATTCAAGATATGAGTGGGTGGAAATGATGATTTCTAAAGACAATTGCTATGACATTCTCACCACTCTATTCAAACTACTCCAAACCCAAAAGGAAGATGATATGACAACTTCTTAACAGCTGGAGTTCCTCAACAAAATGGTGTTGTGGAAAGGAAAAACAGAACGTTGATAGAAGTAGGGAAGACAATGATAGCTGAAGCAAAACTACCTAAGTACTTTTGGGAAGAAGCTATCAATACTACATACTTTACTCAAAATCGTTCCCTCATCAACAAACGCCATAACAAGACCCCTTATGAACTTTGGCGTGGTAGAACTCCCAACATTGCATTCTTCAAAATCTTTGGTTGCAAATTCTATATCCTCTACAACGGAAACGAATATAGAGGTAAATTCGATGCCAAAGCCGACGAAGGTATTTTTGTTGGGTATGCTAAACATTCTAAATCTTTTCGCGTTTTCAATAGATCTACTTTAGTGATAGTTGAATCTGTACAAGTTACATTTGATGAACATTTTCTCCTTGGGCCATATTTGGCTCCAAATGTTGCTGATGATTCTGTTGAGTCTATTGAGACATGTGCCCACATTCCTACTGCACATACACCAGACCAGAATGCATCAACTCAAGGAAATCCGTCTACATCAGTTGCGTAAAGCTTTGTTAATAGCGCACCAAGTAAAGCTTCAGTTGCACCATACAATGCGCCTGGAGATTCTACTAATGCGCATCATTCTAATTCTGCGCCTGGTGTCACTCTTTCAATTCTGAACCAGTTCAACCCCCTAACTTTAATTATTTTGATGCTGGTGAAGATTTGCCAATTGAAGACCTTCAAGTTACTACAACTCAACCTAACTTACCTCCTGATATTCGTGAAGTTAGAGATCACCCAATCACTAATATCATTGGTGATCTTCATGTTGGAGTTCATACAAGGAGAGCTACTAACTTTGATGCTTACACTGCATTTATCTCTCAAATTGAACCAAAAAAGGCTGATGAAGCGCTCCAAGATCCTAATTGGGTTGTTGCAATGCAAGAATAACTCAATCATTTTGAACGATGTAAGGTTTGGACTCTCGTTCCAAGACCAAATGATCAATGGGTGATTGGTACAAAGTGAGTGTTCAGAAACAAGATTGACGAGAATGGAACCATCACAAGAAACAAAGCAATGTTGGTTGCATAAGGCTACAGGCAAGAGGAAGGAATCGACTACTATGAAACGTTCGCACCCGTTGCAAGACATGAAGCTATAAGGATCTTCCTAGCTTACGCTGCTCACAAGAACTTCAAGTTATATCAAATGGATGTCAAGTGAGCATTTCTAAATGGTGAACTCCAAGAACAAGTCTACGTAGCTCAACTACTTGGGTTTGAAGATTCTCAATTTCCAAATCATGTCTGCAATCTCCAGAAAGCTTTGTATGGGCTAAAGGAAGCACCAAGAGCATGGTATGATACACTATCCAAGTTTCTCATTGAGAAAGGCTTCACTCGCGATAAAATCGATACTACCCTTTTCATTGCCAAACATAATGATCATAAATTACTTGTTTAAATTTATGTCGGTGATATTATTTTTGGCTATACTAATGAATTGTTGTACAAGCGCTTTGAGAAACTAATGAAAAGAAAGTTTGAGATGAGCATGATGGGAGAACTCACATTCTTCCTCGGGCTTCAAATCAAGCAAATGGATGAAGGCATATGTCACGACCCGAAATATAGGCTCTATTTTATTAGCAATTAAATGATTATTATTTAATTATTTGCTTATTTATTTATTTAAATTATTAATTATTTAAATAATTATGTGTGCAATTTATGTGTTATAATATTTATGCCTAGCATTTTAATTGGGTCATTTGTGCTAGTGTAGATGTGTTGAGTCTTATTAATTAGTGGGGAGTTTAATTAAAAAGGTAGTATTGGGGGAGGGGCCTTTTTGTAACATTTCTTCATCTTCTCCCTACTTCCCTCACCTCCCTCACCCTACTCTTTCACCTCACACTCCACCTCCCTCTCTCTCCCTAGAAATCTCTCTCTCTCTCCAAGCTTTGTGGGTAAGTTTCTTCCTCTTCCTTCTCTCTTCATTTACTCCTTCTTCCTCTCATTATTATTCATTTCTTAAAACGTGAAACGTGTTTAGATCGTCGCTAGGATCGCGTAGAGTCAAAAAGAATTTAATTCCGTCAACTTTGAGAATTTTCAAGTAAGTTACTTTTCCCCCATTTTGATGCTAAAATGTTCATCTCATGTTTATATGATGTTTGATGTGTTATATTTGAAGTTTGGTTGAGTTTAGAATTTATTTTGAATTTATTTGAGTTTTTGGGTAAAAATGGTGAAATCTTGAATGTGGGGATTTGGTGTTAGTTTGGATGATTAAAGGGTGTTATTTAGGTTCCCTTTAGGTTGGATGTTGTTTAGGAGCTTTAGAAATGTATTGGGAAGCTTTGATTTTGATAACTTTAGGGAAAGTTGTGTTTTGGTTCGAAATGTGTAAACCCAGGAAGAATCTGGGCATTGTTCATCTGGCACGGTCGTGCTCCTTTATTTGGCACGGTCGTGCCACATTCATTTTCCCACTCGTATTGGTTGGCACGGTCGTGCTCCTTTATTTGGCACGGTCGTGCAACAATTCCCTTTCCTCCCGTCTTGATTGGCACGGTCGTGCCACTCTCTTAGGCACGGTCGCGCCAAAAATTACCTTCCCTCTCGAATTGTTTGGCACGGTCGTGCCACTTTCTTAGGCACGGTCGTGCCAAGCGAGAATTCTGATATATTCTTCCTTTTCTTCTAAAATTGTTTCCTCCATAACTTTTTCATCCGAACTCCGTTTGAGGCGAATAAACTATCATTTTAAAGCTCTCCTTGAGCTCTTCGAGATGAGTGAATATTTTTGCTTGTGTGCTTGAGTTAACTGGATCCTTTGTGATCAAATGTGATAAGGGATTGGTGTTATTATTGTAGAAATTATTAGAGCACCTTAATTGGTTATTGTTAGTGCATTTCACTTTCTTGGTGACTTCTTGGTATGGTTCCCTACTTTGGAACCTTAAGTTGTTTATTCATGCTAGATTATTATTACTTAGCATTTATTTGGAAGCCCAGCTGGCATATTTGTTGCATCGGGCGATGGGAAGGATTATAATAGCAAAGCCAAGTCCATTATAATGTTGACCATTGTTTTGCCCTTACTATACCCCTTCTCCAGATTGGCCTTGGAAAGGATAAGTCAGCGTTCCTTTGTGAATGCATCTGGCTAACGGGCATGACTTTGTGTCATGGTCCTTGTCCTTTGTGACACTTTTATGGTTATTGGTTCCGGTACCGGGGTTTTCTCTTCGGCTTTCATGCTATTATGAAGATGATGATTTGTTGATTATTGAAGCTGCGCAGCGATCCTTTATTTGGATGTTCCAGTTTGGAAAACCTTGGCTATATCCTTTGTTATGTGTTTATTTCCGCTGCTATCTGTTATATGATAATTGCTATGTGCTATGTGATAATTATTATTGTTTATTGCTTATTGCATCATAGCATGTCATGTAGTTGCATTAGTAACTTATTGAGATTTATCTCACCCCTTTCCTTTTATCTTTGTTTTTCCTTAACCCCCCCCCAGGTGCTAAGGAATAGTCTCGTTGATCACGAGAAAGAGGACGTCGAGTGTGGAAACATTCTTTTGGGAAAGTTGATATAGGTTGGTTTACATTATGTAAATGTGTAACCATTTTGGGGTATTTGTACCAAACAATGACGTCACTAAGAATTGTATATTTTTATTTTGTTGGGCATAAACTTGTGGAAGTTTATGATTGTTGTATTTAGTCTTTATCAAACTTGGTTTTGTAAAACTTTGGATTATCACCTTTTGGTATCAAATGGAATTTTTTTAACTTCGGTATTTTGAGTTTTGGTTTTAGAGTCGACGTCCAGCTCGTGGTCCCGGGGCCCGCGGGGTCCGGGGTCGCGACAGTTGGTATCAGAGCTATGGCATTAGCTCTATGTATAAGTCTAGGTGGATTAGTATGACCTAGGTGGGTAGTAGTGTGCGGAGTGATTAACGGTTGATGTCTTATGCAGATAATTATTCGCAATGTCTGGAAGAAGAAACAGAGGAGGTGCTAGTGGGGCACAGAATCAGAATGATACAAGGGATGAAGCCCGTGCCATGTTTCAAGGCATGTTCGAGGCGGCCATGAAGGCCATACATGATCAAGGTCCGAGGGTAGAACAAGCACCACCCCGTTATGGATTGGAGCAATTTCTGAAGTTGAAACCGGTTGAGTTCAATGGGGAGCCCGATGTAAGGAAGGCTGAGTTGTGGATTGAGTCGATGGAGAAGATTTATGATGTATTTGGGTGCTCAGATGAGGATAAGGTCCGGTTCGCGGCTTACAAGCTTGTGGGTGCCGCCGAGCATTGGTGGAAAGGTGTTAAAGCTACTTGGGATGATACTCACACGGTGTATGCGTGGGAGTTGTTTGTGCGCAAATTCAAGGAGCATTTCATTCCGGTTGTTGATCAAAACCGAAAGGAGATCGAGCTACTCAACCTAGAGCAAGGTGTGTTGTCTATAGCACAATACTCGGCTAAGTTCATAGAATTAGCCCGGTATTGTGACTATTTGGTGAGGACCGAGGAACAAAAGGCCATGAGATTCATTCGGGGATTGAAGACCTCCATCCGTACTCAACTAATTGCCCAACGGATAGTGACATTCCAAGATGCGGTGGATCGAGCCTATCTTATAGAGCAAGATATTGGGGAACATAAAAGGAAGACTGAGGTAGCTAACCCGAGTAAGCAAGGAGCGCAGAGCAAGTCACAACCAAGGATTGAAAATCGAGGTAACTTTGGGGGACAATCTCAGTCCCGAGGGCAACCGATCCCAAGGAACCCGGGTACCACTTCCGGGAACCAAGGGAGCCAAATTAGGAAGCCTTGTACCTTTTGTCAAAAGGTAGGCCATGCGGAGGATAGGTGTTGGAAAAAGCAAGGCAAGTGTATCAATTGTGGTGAAATGGGGCACTTTGCGAGAGATTGCACGAGGCACCGAGGACAGTCATCCGGGTCAGGGGTTAGTATTAATCAGGGTCAGAAAAGGGATGCCGCCGGGAAGCCCAAGGTCCAAGGGAAAGTGTTTGCAATGAATCAACAACAAGCGACCGATGATCCATCCGTTATTGGAGGTATTGTTTCTGTGTCTAATGTGAGCGCACGAGCGTTAGTAGATCCAGGATCATCTCATTCATACATTTCTGTGCAATTTGCTTCTCTATTAAATGCTGCATTCGAGTCTTTACCGTACGTGCTAGAGGTGTCGACCCCTATAGGAGAATGCTTGATTTCTGATCGAGTCTTTCGTGCTTGTGATGTGGTTATTTGTGGTCGAGTCCTTTGTGCGGATTTGGTAGTTCTTCCTATCCAAGACTTTGATGTCATTTTGGGTATGGATTGGTTGAGCAAGTTTCATGCGTCCGTTGATTGCCGTAAGAAAACTGTTACTTTTTCTATTCCCGATGTGCCTAAGTTTGTGTTTGAGGCTTGTCCTCTGAGTAGGAAGGTTCGCTTAATTTCTTTTATGAAAGCGAGACGATTATTGCATAGTGGTTGTGAGGGGTATTTGGCTAGTGTTCTTGATACTAGGAAAGAATCCCCTTGTTTGGATAGTGTTCGGGTAGTTCGGGAATTTCCCGATGTTTTCTCTACCGAGTATGATATGCCTCCCGATCGTGAGATTGAGTTTTGTATAGATCTTTTGCCGGGTACGGCTCCGATTTCGAAAGCGCCTTATAGGTTAGCTCCCGCTGAGTTGAAGGAATTGAAAGTTCAGTTGCAAGAGTTGCTTGACCGAGGGTTTATCCGCCCTAGTGTTTCCCCGTGGGGAGCACCGGTTTTATTTGTGCGGAAGAAAGACGGTTCGTTGAGATTGTGCATCGATTACCGGAAGTTGAATCAGGTTACGGTGAAGAACAAGTATCCTCTACCGCATATTGATGATTTGTTTGATTAGCTTCAAGGATCCGTGGTTTTCTCTAAGCTTGATTTGAGGAGTGGGTACCATCAGTTGAAGGTTAGATCGGAGGATATCCCGAAGACTGCTTTTCGCACTTGGTATGGTCATTATGAATTCTTGGTTATGCCGTTTGGGTTGACTAACGCGCCGGCCGTGTTTATGGATTTGATGAACCGAGTTTTCCATCCTTATCTTGATTCGTTCGTGGTGGTTTTCATCGACGACATTCTTGTTTATTCGAAATCTCGAGATGAGCATGAGCAGCACTTGAGGACAGTTTTATCCGTTCTTGCGAGGGAGAAATTACTTGCGAAGTTTAGTAAATGCGAATTTTGGCTCGAGAAGGTGTCATTTCTGGGTCATGTGATTTCTAAAGATGGGATTTCTGTGGATCCGTCAAAGATTGAAGCTATAGTGGATTGGAAGAGACCCGAGTCAGTGACCGAGATTCGTAGTTTTCTTGGTTTAGCCGGTTATTACAGAAGGTTTATTGAAGGGTTTTCGAGGATTGCTACTCCGATGACTCAGTTAACCCGGAAGAATGTTCCGTTTGTGGGGACCGAGAAATGTGACAAGAGTTTCGAGGAATTGAAGAAGAGGTTGACTACCGCACCGATCTTGACTTTGCCTAATGGGAGCGATGGTCTAGTGATTTACAGTGATGCTTCGAAAGAAGGTTTGGGTTGTGTGTTGATGCAGAATGGGAAAGTAATTGCGTATGCTTCGAGGAAGTTGACCCCTAGTGAGCAGAATTACCCGACTCATGATATGGAGTTAGCGGCTATTGTCTTTGCGTTGCACAAATGGAAGCACTACCTTTATGGGGTGAAGTTTGAGATTTTTACGGATCACAAGAGTTTGAAGTACCTATTCTCTCAGAAGGAATTGAACAACCGACAGCGCCGATGGATGGAATTGTTGAAGGATTATGATTGTACGATTTCTTATCACCCGGGAAAGGCGAATGTGGTAGCCGATGCGATTAGTAGAAAGTCTTATGTGGCTTCGATGATGGTCCGTGAATGGAAAATGCTTGAGGATGTTCGAGATTGGTCTCCTCGTGAATCGAGACATGGGGCTATTTTTGCGAATATTAGGGTGTCTCCGACTCTAATTCAGAGGATAAAGGAAGCTCAGAAAGAAGACCCCGAGTTGGTGAAGATAATGGGTAAACTGAAAGAGAAGAACTTAGAGGATTTTTCTATTAGCCCGGAGGGAGTGTTGACTTTCCGTGGAAGATTGTGTGTTCCTGATGTTGATGGAATTAAACAGAGAGTTCTTGATGAGGGTCACAAATCGAGATATACTATTCATCCGGGTAGTACGAAGATGTATCAGGATTTGAAGCAACGATTTTGGTGGATTAATATGAAGAGGGAAATAGCCGAGTATGTTTCGAAGTGTTTAACTTGTCAGCAGGTCAAAGCCGAGCATCAGAGACCCGCGGGATTACTTCAGCCGTTAGAGATTCCCGAGTGGAAATGGGAGCATGTGACCATGGATTTCGTTACGGGACTGCCTCGTACCCGTAGGAAGTATGATAGTGTTTGGGTAATAGTGGATAGATTGACCAAGAGTGCCCATTTCTTGCCTATTGACATCAGATATTCGATGGAGAAGCTTGCGACCCTTTACATTGATGAGATCGTTAGATTGCATGGGGTTCCGGTTAGCATTGTGTTAGATCGAGACCCGAGGTTCACTTCTAGATTCTGGAAGGCACTTCAGGAAGCTTTGGGTACAGATTTGCGATTCAGTACAGCTTTTCATCCTCAGACCGACGGTCAATCCGAGAGGACTATTCAGATTCTTAAGGATATGTTGCGAGCGTGTTCGATAGACTTTTCTGATTCTTGGGATTCGCACCTACCGTTAGTGGAGTTCTCTTACAACAACAGTTATCAGGCTAGTATCGATATGGCACCGTATGAGGCCTTGTATGGAAGGAAATGTAGATCCCCTATTTGTTGGGATGAGGTTGGTGAAGGGAAAGTTTTGGGTATTGATTTGCTTCGGGATTCGGTTGAGAAGGTTAAAGTTATCCGCGATAGATTAAAAACAGCCCAGAGTCGACATAAGAGCTATGCAGATAACCGAAGGCGAGATCTTAGTTTTCAGACCGGTGATTTGGTATTCTTGAAGGTATCTCCGAAGGTGGGTATCCGTCGTTTTGGGAAGAAAGGCAAGTTGGCTCCGAGGTTTATTGGTCCGTTTGAGATTTTGGGAAAGGTGGGACTTCTTGCGTATCGTCTTGCGTTGCCGCCATCTTTAGACCGGTTGCATAATGTCTTTCACGTTTCTATGCTTCGGAAGTACGTTCATGATCCGTCTCATGTGTTACCGAGGATACCGGAGGATATTGAGCCCGATATGTCTTATGAGGAACGACCGGTTCAGATCTTAGATTCCAAAGTCCAAGAGTTGAGGAGCAAAAGCATTGCGTTGGTTCGAGTCCTTTGGAGGAATCATAATTTAGAGGAGTCGACGTGGGAGCTCCGAGATGAGATCGAGAGGAAATTTCCGTGGCTTTTTGTTTGAGGTGAGTCTCGTTAAAATTCGGGTCGAATTTTCTTTAAGGGGGAGTGAATGTCACGACCCGAAATATAAGCTCTATTTTATTAGCAATTAAATGATTATTATTTAATTATTTGCTTATTTATTTATTTAAATTATTAATTATTTAAATAATTATGTGTGCAATTTATGTGTTATAATATTTATGCCTAGCATTTTAATTGGGTCATTTGTGCTAGTGTAGATGTGTTGAGTCTTATTAATTAGTAGGGAGTTTAATTAAAAGGTAGTATTGGGGGAGGGGCCTTTTTGTAACATTTCTTCATCTTCTCCCTACTTCCCTCACCTCCCTCACCCTACTCTTTCACCTCACACTCCACCTCCCTCTCTCTCCCTGGAAATCTCTCTCTCTCTCCAAGCTTTGTGGGTAAGTTTCTTCCTCTTCCTTCTCTCTTCATTTACTCCTTCTTCCTCTCATTATTATTCATTTCTTAAAACGTGAAACGTGTTTAGATCGTCGCTAGGATCGCGTAGAGTCAAAAAGAATTTAATTCCGTCAACTTTGAGAATTTTCAAGTAAGTTACTTTTCCCCCATTTTGATGCTAAAATGTTCATCTCATGTTTATATGATGTTTGATGTGTTATATTTGAAGTTTGGTTGAGTTTAGAATTTATTTTGAATTTATTTGAGTTTTTGGGTAAAAATGGTGAAATCTTGAATGTGGGGATTTGGTGTTAGTTTGGATGATTAAAGGGTGTTATTTAGGTTCCCTTTAGGTTGGATGTTGTTTAGGAGCTTTAGAAATGTATTGGGAAGCTTTGATTTTGATAACTTTAGGGAAAGTTGTGTTTTAGTTCGAAATGTGTAAACCCAGGAAGAATCTGGGCATTGTTCATCTGGCACGGTCGTGCTCCTTTATTTGGCACGGTCGTGCCACATTCATTTTCCCACTCATATTGGTTGGCACGGTCGTGCTCCTTTATTTGGCACGGTCGTGCAACAATTCCCTTTCCTCCCGTCTTGATTGGCACGGTCGTGCCACTCTCTTAGGCACGGTCGCGCCAAAAATTACATTCCCTCTCGAATTGTTTGGCACGGTCGTGCCACTTTCTTAGGCACGGTCGTGCCAAGCGAGAATTCTGATATATTCTTCCCTTTTCTTCTAAAATTGTTTCCTCCATAACTTTTTCATCCGAACTCCGTTTGAGGCGAATAAACTATCATTTTAAAGCTCTCCTTGAGCTCTTCGAGATGAGTGAATAGTTTTGCTTGTGTGCTTGAGTTAACTGGATCCTTTGTGATCAAATGTGATAAGGGATTGGTGTTATGATTGTGGAAATTATTAGAGCACCTTAATTGGTTATTGTTAGTGCATTTCACTTTCTTGGTGACTTCTTGGTATGGTTCCCTACTTTGGAACCTTAAGTTGTTTATTCATGCTAGATTATTATTATATAGCATTTATTTGGAAGCCCAGCTGGCATATTTGTTGCATCGGGCGATGGGAAGGATTATAATGGCAAAGCCAAGTCCATTATAATGTTGACCATTGTTTTGCCCTTACTATACCCCTTCTCCAGATTGGCCTTGGAAAGGATAAGTCAGCGTTCCTTTGTGAATGCATCTGGCTAACGGGCATGACTTTGTGTCATGGTCTTTGTCCTTTGTGACACTTTTATGGTTATTGGTTCCGGTACCGGGGTTTTCTCTTCGGCTTTCATGCTATTATGAAGATGATGATTTGTTGATTATTGAAGCTGCACAGCGATCCATTATTTGGATGTTCCGGTTTGAAAAACCTTGGCTATATCCTTTGTTATGTGTTTATTTCCGCTGCTATCTGTTATATGATAATTGCTATGTGCTATGTGATAATTATTATTGTTTATTGCTTATTGCATCATAGCATGTCATGTAGTTGCATTAGTAACTTATTGAGATTTATCTCACCCCTTTCCTTTTATCTTTGTTTTTCCTTAACCCCCCCCCAGGTGCTAAGGAATAGTCTCGCTGATCACGAGAAAGAGGACGTCGAGTGTGGAAACATTCTTTTGGGGAAAGTTGATATAGGTTGGTTTACATTATGTAAATGTGTAACCATTTTGGGGTATTTGTACCAAACAATGACGTCACTAAGAATTGTATATTTTTATTTTGTTGGGCATAAACTTGTGGAAGTTTATGATTGTTGTATTTAGTCTTTATCAAACTTGGTTTTGTAAAACTTTGGATTATCACCTTTTGGTATCAAATGGAATTTTTTTAACTTCGGTATTTTGAGTTTTGGTTTTAGAGTCGACGTCCAGCTCGCGGTCCCGGGGCCCGCGGGGTCCGGGGTCGCGACATCATATTTATCAATCAAGCAAAGTATACAAGGGATCTAATCAAGAAATTTGGACTAGATAATGCTAAACCATATAATACCCCAATGGCTACCGGCAACAAACTCGACATAGATTTAAAAGGTAAAAAGGTTGATCAAACGCTCTATCGAGGTATGATTGGCTCACTCCTTTATCTTACTGCTAGTAGGCCTGATATAATGTTTAGTGTTTGTGTCTGCGCTCATTATCAATCTGACCCTAGAGAAGCGCACATAATTGCTGTGAAATGTATTATACGATATCTCTCCGGCACTGTTAACCTTGGACTTTGGTACACTAAAGATTCAAATTTTAAACTTGTAGGTTATTCAGATGTGGATTATGCAGCGTGCACAATTGACAGGAAAAGCACAAGTGGAACTTGTCATTTCATCGGATATTGACTTGTGTCATGGGTAAGTAAGAAACAAGCTGCAATTTTTGTCTCAACTACTGAAGCAGTAAATATTGCTGCTGGAAGTTGTTGCTGTCAGATTCTATGGATGAAGCAGCAATTGGTGGACTACGACATTATCGAAGAAAATTGTCCCATCTAGTGCGACAATACATCAACCATTGCGGTTTCTAAAAATCCTGACATGCACTCAAAGACTAAGCACATAGACATCAAGTATCACTTCCTTAAAGACCACGTGGAGAAAGGAAACATTCATTTGGAATACGTGGGAACCGACTATCAAATCGCCGATATCCTTACAAAAGCACTATATGCTAAAAGGTTCATATTTTTTAGAGGAGAAATGGGTATGCTTGAACTTAGCTAAATTTTGTCCATATAATTTGTCAATACTAATGATTTTGTTGTGACTTGAAATTTTCTAATTTAGAAATGCCTCATGCGCCTGCGCATTTCAAGCGCACATGATGATGCGCATAAGGCAAAACATTTCTGAGATTTCTTATAATCTCTGCGCATTATAGAGCTGCGCATAAGCTTCATGCGCATGCCACGTGGACCTCAGGTAAGTTCTCTTTTCGTTAATTACACCTAGGTCCTTGACTTGCTGAGTCAGCACATAATTTGCAAGGGTACTTGCGTAATTATGTTTTTCCCTCGTCATTTTCTTTTTGAATTTTTCTTGGGAAATTACTATTCTACCCCTGCACACGTCCCACCTCATTTAATGCAAAAGCATTGAGTGACGCGCCATTAATGCTCGTTGTCTGCTATTTATGATGGAAGTGGAAAAGCCTTATTTTGACCATTAATGCCTGACACACGCGCGCGGCTAGGGCTTTTGACGCGCGTTCCTCATTGGTCCACGTCACCTGCGCGTGCGCCTCACTCGCCTGATCTTTTACCAACTTTTGTCACCGCATGGTGACGTCACAATACCTTTTTGATGATTATAACATCCGAACGCCGTCTCTCTCCTCACTCTTCTCTCCTTCATTTTTTCCAAACACTCAACCGCCTCCTTTCTCTCTCTACTCTCTGACATCTCTCTCCACACTTCCATTTTCACTCCTTTTTCTAGTAAATTTCTTCTATATATATCTTTTATGGCTCCTAAGATAACCTCTACAACATCAAAGAAACCAGAGGATCCAAAAAATGGTAAGATCTTCAAACTCAGTTTACTGCTGTCCGCCATTGTTGATGTTTGTAGGTTCAGTTTTTCCCCTTTATGATTTCTCTATGATCCGTTGCTCGTTTTTTCGAATTATTTGTTGCTGTGTGTTCGATTTACTCATAGCTATTCATTCATGTAATTTGTTTTACGATCAATGATCGTTTGGGTTAGTTCCTGAGATTTTTTTTTTCTTTTCGTATTCTTATTTCATTTTTCTCAGATCCTGGATGTATGTTCTGGTTGTTGTTGTTTTGGTTTACTTGTTTGTGTGTGATTTTTCATTACGAAGGTTTGATATGCTTTTTATGCATTTTGGAGTACTTTGACATTTTCATGTTCTTGGTGTTCTTCATGTATTCAACACATGTTTTTCATGTTCTTAATGAATAGTTGCCATGATTATTGTTTATGTTTATGCTTTTCGCGCCAATTTTAGGCATGTAATTTAAATTTTGTGTTTTTGGACATTTTTACCCTTTATATTTATTATTTTATTTTAAGTATGGAGTCTAGTTCATGCGCTGCGCATATCGCTCATGCGCATGCACTTCTCTCCATGCGCATGTCCAGACCTAATTCCTAACTTTGTTTTTATGCAGAATCTTAATTATTTTATCCTTGAATGGGAACTTGATGTGGAAGACCTGCGCAATGATGCACTCGGGCGTTATATGATGGAAATCATGGACAAATCTGGCATCCTGCCTCTCTTCACAAAAGGACAGTCTTTCATCCTTCCCTCTTACATCGATGAGTTCATCAGCAATGCAGAAGAAGTAGATCGCGTATACGACGACATCACCATTCCCTGCCTCAAAAGTTCTATCCGCGGGGTTTCTGTGACTATCAACTATGCGCACATCAGGCGGACAATGGGTTTCCCTGCGTGTAACAAGAAGAAGTTGCCTTAAGATGCGCAGGACAAGGTTGCAGAGAAGCTTATCAAGATACCTACTCTGGTTGGTCAATACAACAACCATGATAGGAAGGAGTTTGGAGAGCTGATGTACCATCTCTGCACACTCATTAGTGATACCATCAACTGCAAGAATGGAAACAAGTCCACATTCATCAGCAAACAATGGATGTGTTGCGCTGCCATTTATAAGTCAAAGCAGTTGAGTTGGGTGGAAATTATTTTTGATGAGTTAGTGCGTTGGGTGCGCGTGTACAAGAAGAAGGCTGCAGATCAGAAGAGGCCACCCAAGTACAAGACTCACTGCAGAATCCTCACTGCTATCTTCATGCGCTTTCCAAAAGTGCACAAGTTGGTGGATGACGACCCCTATCTGAAAGTTGATATGACCTCTACGCGCACGTATTCTCACGTATTCCTTCAGAATTTCTGCCGTGAAGTCAACAATTTTGATTACTGCATGTACTGGGCTACAAATCCTGTTGAATTGTTTGAGGACATTCACCCTGAAGACCAAGGCTCCCCTCCAGTTTTTGATAGTGAAGTCAAGGAAGCTTCCTCTTCTGAATCAGACTCTGAGTATGAATCCTTTTATGAGCCTATTCTAAACAAGGTTGGTGATAAGGAGAAAGGCAAGGGCATTGCTATTGATGCGCCTCACAAGAAGAAGAAGGCCAATAAATCTACTGCTGCGCCTGGGATTTCTATTAACAAGCCCACTGCGCCTGTCCAAAAGCGTAAGGCTGTAGCTGACCCAGAGCCTCTTAGAAAACCAAAGAAGTCCAAGGCTACTGTGTCTGAAGAGAAAAAGAAAGCAAGGGTTGCTGCGCCTAAAAAGGAGAAGAAAGAGAAGAAGAAGAAATCTAAGGAATCTAAAACTCTATTGGATGAGTCTGATGAAGACATCCATGTAGAAGATGATGCTGCTCCCCCCTCCTCCTGTGCCTAAGTCAAAGTGCGCCTCTACTCCTCCTCCTGCGCCCCAAGAAGAAGATGAATTTGAAGGTGATTTCAATGACCCACTTATCAGCCCTTCGAAATCCACTGTTGCTGGTCCCTCTACTGGTGCACCATCCCAGGGGGAGACAACCAAGGAGATGCGCACGGATACTTCTAGTGAGGATGAGATCCCACTATCTGCTAAGAAGTCTACACCAAAGCGCAGGGTTAAGAAAGTTGCACAAAAAAGCGTGCCTCAAAGTGTTCAATGGAATATTTATCTGATGTTGAATCAGATCCTCCAAGGCATTCCCCCTCCGCACACTGAAAAGTTTGCACGTGATATTGCAAGGGAAGCTAGGCTAGCTGCAGTTGCGCAGAGGTCTGATTCGCAGCAAGCCCCACCAGTCTTCATTGATGGTCAAGGCTTTGCTCATAATGCGCCTGACCCAACTGTTTATGAAGATGCGCCGTTAGTTGAAGATGCCTCTGACTCAAGTTCAGAAGAATATGATGAGCATCGTTCTCCTATCCATGCGCATCAATCTCCTGTTCCTGCGCAAGCTGCTACAACTCCTACCCATGTTGCTGCTACTATCCCCGCGCAACCTACTGGAGCTTCACATACTTCTCCAGTTATTCCTATTGTGACTCCAGTTATTGCTCCCTTAGATCCATCCAATTCTTCAATAGACATGCACCAAATCTTGGCCATGCTCCAAACTATACAGTCTAATCAATTTGCTGCACAAACCCAGCACTTTCAAGTGGTCACTGCACAAGCTAAGATTCAAGAGAAACTGGATGTGCAGTCTGCTAGGCTAGATGTGCAAGCCAGTCTCCTTCAAGCAATTTATCGTGCCATTAAGGGGGAGAGTTCTGCAACAAAGGCAACCCCTTCTGAAGATGCGCCTACAACAAGCTCTGGAGCTGCGCCTATGCCTCCAAATTTTGATATTCTGCGCTAAGACATAGAGCACGACTTTAGTTTTATTACCAATGCGCTCTCAAATATTCCATCTCTACGTGGTTTAAATGAAGCTCTATGTACTTTGGCTGGCGCTATGAATGAAGTTATCAAAGCTGAAACAATCAGGATTTTGAATGCTTTTGAAAACTTTGCGCCCGGTGATTTCAGCTCCTCCTCCCTTGATGCGCTTAAAAGCCACATGACCAACTATTTAGTTCAGTTTGGTGACACTTTCAATGGAAAGATGAACCAGTCTATGCTTGGATATGCAAGCCAGTCAGAATATGGTTCAGGTAGAGTTAACAAAAAAGCTTGGTGGATGCGCAAAAAGAGATTCAGGACCTAATTGCTTCTGCTCAGCAACTCTGGCAAACCAATTTGGTTCACTTGAGAATACTTTTAATAGAGTCTCTGAAGATCTTCATAAAGACAATGATCTTATGCGAAGTGGCATGAAGACTTATGTGAATCAGGCTGTGGAATACAATGCTAAGTTTCAGGCTCTGAAAATTGAGTTAACGAACACGTTTACCAGCCTGCAGAACGAGCTTAGAGAAGCACTGTCCAGGATTAACATAGACTAGATAAAATTTGTAATATTTTCTTTTGTTGCGCATATTGTAAGTTTTTGATGCGCACTTGATTTTTGCTTTTGATTTTTCTTCCATTGTAAAACTTGTGCCTGTAACTCATATCTTTCAAGTTTTAATGAGAAGAATGCATCATTGCGTTTTCATAAAACTTTGTTCAATTCAAACTATTCGTTTGTGGAACAATGAATGCATTATTTCAACTTTACATCATGCGCATTCTTTCAACTGCTCATATTTTATTGCATGATATTTAAACATTCAGTTTAAACGCATACTCAAACTTAAACTCATAATATTTTGTATGCGCTGAATGTTATTTCTGCCTTTCCCATATTATAAGTTTTATCTTTTGGATAGACTAGAAATCTATAACACTGGCTAGTGTGTGGATTGACTTGAGACATGATTTACCATTTAAATTCATATGGACATGTTTTTATCAAGTACTATGTATTGCCTTTGTTGTAGTAGGTAATGGCATCAATCATTTAGGGGGATATTGTTGGGTATTCTTATTACTTAACCCTCCTACTTATGTTAGAATTGATTGATACCATCACCTAAGTTTATTTTAAGGACTTTAGGACCCTATGTAAGAAGTTTTATAACTTCAATTTTTAGCTAATTCCTTCTTATAGACTAGGCTTAGTGGTTAGGGCTTCTACTTTGAATTTGAGGTCTCTCTTGCAAATGACTAAGTGTGATGCGCATGACCTTCATGCACAGCACCCATCTGCGCACTCAATGGGCATGGTCTCCATGCGCGCGCAGATTTGCCTTAGTCAATTCTCTCATTTCCTGATCTCATATTCTCCAAGCTTGGAAAGCGTCAAGTAAAGGTTCGCTTTTTGGATTGAGCCAAAGTGCTGATGTGTACATACGACAAAACAAGCATACTCAGCATACACGTAGATGGAGACACGCCTCTTGTTTGAAATTCAAAAAAAAGACAGCTGTCACCCTTCTAGAAGAAGTCTGATGTTTGTCCACTTGCTCTGTCTCTAACGGCTATAAAGGACACCTGCGTACCAATCACATTGTGCCAGCAGATCGTCCTTTCTCAGAGCTCGAACGGCTAGTTTTTGAAGCTCCACTATAAATAGCCCTGCTCTTCCTCATTTCCAAGCTGCTTGTGTTTTGCTCACTGAAAGAAATTTTGAGATTTGAAGATTGCTTGCTCATTACCAGAATTCTCAAGAACAGCCTTCGTACCTTCCTACTCAACCAATGCCAGATCCTATAAGCCTTGTATCACCAGAATTCTTTGTGCTCTCCATCTTATAGATTTATAGAGCCCAGATTTCTGATACACACACACACCTCTTGAAGTTTCGATCTCATCGATCATACTTCTAGAGATACACTGGTTATTGTCTAGGATTTGTTTTTCATAGATTATAGATCTTTGAGTTAGTTTGTTCTCAATCGTTGTAACTTGTAACACTCTCTCATATAATAAGATATCCATTAGAAATCCTAGACTAAGCATATTGGTAGAGGACGTAGATCTTTTCCTGATCGAACCTCTCCAAATAGCTTGTCTATTTATTGTGCTTTTCATTCTACATTTAAGCTTTTCTGATATATTGCTTTGTTTGATCTTTGTAAATTGTCTTGCACTGTTAGCATTGTGTTTGTGTGCTTTCTGCCTTAGTTCCATTTTGCGCCACTCTTTAAACTAAAACTTAGTGCGTGCGTATTTACACTTCTGCGCATAGACCTGCGCATAAGCGATTGCTTTAATTTTCCGCTGTGCATTTCACACTATGTTGCGCGCTGTACATAGCCAATACTTGAGTCGTGCGCATTTGCCATTGATTTTCAAAAGGGTTTGAAAAGAATTTTAAAACGCTATTCACCACCCCCCCCTCTAGCATTTTTCATACCCTTGTTGCCCCTTTGGGACCAACACCAAGAGGCATCCACATTTCCATACTAAGATCAAGAAACCAAGTAATTATTCTATACGGCCGAAACTAAGCCATGAGGCATCCACATTTCCGTATAGAAAAGTAACTTATTTCAAGATCATTCATTGTCTCAACATTTTCATAAATTACACCAATTCTGAACTCTTCAGAACTCTGATATCTGCAATTTTCTGGATTAAATCATATTTCAGGAAACAAGGTTTCAAAAACCAGCTATCTAAAACCAGATTATTCGAATTCTGTAAACGATTTACAAATCAATCATAAAACTTGAAAAAAACAAATCTGCTAGAAATCCCTAGGGGGGCGTGCGCCGTACGGCCGCCTAGGCGCCGTACAACTCTTAGGGCGCCATACGGTTCCTTTGCCCAGATTCCCAGATTTCCAGAATTTTTTAAATTCGATCAAGTCCATTATCGTGTTCATGCATTAATCAGATTAAACCAACACGAATTTACAGATTACGAATTTAAATAGATCTAATCAATATCATGAATAAAGAATTTATTACATATATAAATAAGATCTAAATTATCAATACACATAATCCAATTATATATTGATAATCCCAACATGCAATTATTCATATGATCACATCAATATAATAATCACATAATCCCCATGTTCATGCTCATAAACCCTAATCACATATTCATCTTTATCATCATGCAAAATGATATAATCGAATTAGTATAGAAAGATGATGATCTAAGTCGAAAATTTAATTTTTGATTTCATGAATTTCTAAAAGGTAAGAAGGATTAAAAGATGAAGGTAAGACAAATGTTGTCAAACCTAAAGGAAATAATTATGGCTAAAATTATAACTCTAAATAATGCAATTCGGTAACATGGAAATTAGATTGACCATTTAAAATTGCAATCAAAATTCTGGGTGATCAACGAAAGGGAATGGTAGTAAGACTACCACTTGGGATACTTATGTTATAAAATTAATCTTTTTACTTTTTATCATTGGGTATTGGATACCGGATGTGGATCCCACATTTGTATAAATGTGCAACAATTAATAAATAGAAAGACTACTTATGAAAGGTAATTGATCTACGAATGGTAATAATGCAAGAGTTGCAACATTATTCGTAGGACACTTATGAAGTGACTTTACTCATTAAGTAGAAGATATTATTTTGTTTTTCTTTTTAAGATAATGAAAGACATTTGTTTCTTATTGAGAATAAGAAAAGTTTTTTATTTATTATGATTTTCTTTATTGTATTGTTAAATCATATAAATATATCTAATATCCTAAATCTTGAAGAACAAAATAATGAGTAAAATTGCAACATAAATAATTAAATTCTTAAGGCATTATTGTTTTGATCAAATAAATGAGAAACACATATCTAAAATTCCATGGGACGAAGTTTTAAAGTCATACGATTTTGAATCTTATGCTATATGCAAATATTATTTACTTGGATTAAGACATCTTTAACTAGGAGTAGTAAAAGGCTAATATCTTATTAAACCTAATACATGTCGATGTATATGGTTCTTTAAGTGGCAATGCCAAAATAGGATTTTGGTACTACTTGGTAAAACTATTCAAAGATTCCGATTTGATCGAGATGATGAATATTTAAACCGAGTATTTGGCAATCATCTTTAAACTGTGAAATTGTTTCACAATTAACTCCACAAAGAACACCATTTTGGAATGATGTGTCTAAATGGAGGAATAGAACCTTATTGGATATGGTTCATTAGATGATAGAGTCAAATTGATCTTCCATTATTTACTTTGGGATAATACATTGGAAACTGCTATAATTACACTAATTTGAGTTTCATCAAAATAGGTTCAAATGTACCATATGTGATATAGAATGAAAGAAAACTTGGTTTGTCTTTCATGAAGATTTAAGATGGTGAGACCTTTTTTAAAGGACTTGTCTTAAATCTAATAAATGTATTTTCATGGGATATCCTAAGGAAACTTGAGGATATTATTTTACTTCTAATAAACAAATTGTTTGTTGGTGATGGTACTTTTCTAGATAAATTGTTTATCTCTAAAAGAACCAGTGGGAGTAAAATATATCTCGAATGGTTCGAGACCTAGAAAATAAGATCGAACCTAAGATGGAAATTGAACAAACTTTAACAAGGAATTGTGAAAAATTCATTCAAGTTACACAAGGTACTTGCATATATGATAGGATACAATCTATAACAAGAAATATTGGATTTCTCGTAATAGAAATTATTGAGGTAAAGTTCATTGAGAATTACATATTTACCATCTATCAAAATGCAATGTCCGCTCCATATTAGATTAATGGCTTGGAGTCATAAAATCTAAAAGGCAATCCATGTATAATAATCAAGTTTTGAAATAGGTTATTCTAACCGAAGGTGTAATAAGCAAAGGATGGAATTAAGTTTTTTAGGAGAAAACTAACATGGGTATCAAGGAACATACTAATTAAGCAAGACTAAATGTGAAAGGTTAATTCATATTTCGACTATGATAAAAACTTTCTCACTCGTAGTCATGCTTTAAGATATTAGAATTCTCATTGTCATATCTTCATATTTGGAATATAAATTTGACAAATGGATGTCAAAACAGCGTTCCTTAATAGGAACTCACTATAGGATGTATTGGATACAACCTAATGGTTTTTTTTAATCTAGAAAAATCTAATAAAGTATGTGAGTTGTGGAAATCCATGTGATGGATTGAAGCAAGCTTTTTGGAGTTGAAACAACCGTTTTGATGAAGCGTTCAAATCGTTTGAAATTCATCAAAGATGAGACTTGTGTATGCTAAAAAAATAGTGGGAGCATGGTCTTATTCCTAGTCTTATATATGTGTTTGACATATATTTCATTTGAAAGAGTTTCTTTATGAAAAGGACTTAGGAAGACGCCGCTTACATCCTTAAAATTAATATCTATTGATATAGATCTAGGATGTTGATTGGTTTGTGTCAAAGTACTTATAAAGACAAAGTACTGAAATTGTTCAGTATGCAAGACTCTTGGAAAAGAACTTGCAAAGTTGTCTAATGACAATATTCTTGGCAAGACTTAGTCTTATTGGGAAGACTCATGAGCAAGAATACATTATTAGGATCCCATTTGCTTCGGCAATTGGATCCATCATATATGTCATATTATGTACTTAGACGAGATAACTCATATACTTGGAGTATGATGAGAACATACTAATCATATCCTAAGTGAAAGTCACTAGATAATGGTCAAGAACATCTTTATGTACTTGAGAAGAACTAAGGATGCATTCTTGATGGTTGTTGGAATGGGAGATGATCTAGTAAATGGTTACATAGATGCATGCTTTCACATCGACAATGATAATTAAAGATTGCAGTATGAATATATATTTAAAGTAAGTGCTATTATTTGGAATAGTTCCAAACAAATACACCCTAAATTATTCTACGAATAAAATTGAGTATTTAGTTACATGAGTTGTAACTAAGGGAGTTGTTTGAATATAGATGTTATTAGTAAAACTAGAAATATTTTCTAGTGATACTAATCCTATGGACCTTTGCTGTGAAATAATGGTTATTGCACAAGCTAAGGTGCCAAAGGAGTCATCTATGATCCAAACACACACTCAGACATTTTATCTCTACGAGAAATCATTGATATGGGAGATGTCAAAATATGAAAAATACCTTATGGTGATAACAAGGATAATCTTCCCACATAAGGTCCTCCACATGATGTTATGATGGTTATAAGCTAAGCTCAATGGTATTGGATACGCGTTGATTGGGCCTAGTGTAAGTGGGAGATTGCTGGATATTATGCCCTAGGCCCTTGAAAAAGGGCATGTTATGTCATGTTCTCTTTGTTATGGAGATAACAACCTAGATTATTATATGTTTTGCATGTTTATTATAATAATCCCCATCCCTAGTACTTATGAAGAACTAGTATAAGTTTAATCGATGATCATATGATGATCATGTTTATGTGATACAAATTAAACTTATGGGTACGTGCTGGGGAACAAATACTGGACATGACCCGCTGTGAGATTTATGTCATGGTCAAATGTCATAATTAAATCTCATATAGTTATATCATTTGATATCCTTAGACTTGAGATTATCATGGTCTTCCACATGATGAACATTATGTTTGACATAGTCAACCGCTACCCTTAACCAGGTAGTCATAAAGGCTATGATTTGCATAATCGGATTCTTGAAGGGAATAATGATAAGTCAAGATGGAATTTGTCCCTCCGGCAAGAGAGATATCTGCTTTGGCCACTCGAAGAGTGAGATTGATGATATGAGTAGCCACGCTTAAATGAATTGATGTGTTCAATGTCATTTGCTCATATCAATCTACTCGGGATCGAGAAAGCATTGAACAATATAAGTTGACGTGGACCATGACTTATGTTTAATATAATATCACGTGACAAAAAGGATTGTGATATGTTCTAAGAGGATAAATGAACTTCTTTAAGTTGTATCAATGGTTAATCATGATGGCTTGCTAGGGTCCTCTCATGATTTATGAGAACAAATGTGTTTGGACTCATTGCCAACTTGATGTAATCCTATGGGGTCACACACAATAGAACGAATTGTTAAAAAGGCAAAAAGGTGGAATTTTGGTCTGGCACGACCGTGCCAGTTATAAAGCATGACTGTGCCAGAAACAAAGCACGACCGTTCCATTAATCAACCTCGGCAGTGTTGGTTTACACCAAGTGGCACAGCCGTGCCACTTTGTGAGCACGACCATGCCAGAGTCCTTGGAGCCAGATTTTGGTAAGTTTAATTGGGTGACGGGATTTAGGTCTTCTAGGTCATTAATGGTAAATGACTAGGGACTATAAATACATATTTTCACCAGCCAATTAACTAATGCAACCTAATATGTTTGAGAAACATAATTCTTGATCCAATATTAAGAATAAAATATCAAGAACGCATAATATTCATATAACCTTTTGATAGAAAGAGTTTCTATGGGATCTAGCTGTCCAGATCTAGAATTGTTCTAGATATTCGTTCGCGTGTGGATACACATAGAGGATGCTTGCTTTAGCATATCAATTTCGTGTTCCTGTGATCGTGATCTGAAGAATGCGAACAACGAGGAGATCAAATCTAAAGCTTGAAGACTTGAGGATTTGACTTAACTTTGAGTCGGCTAGGGCACGACTTCTAAAAATCAAGTTATTTAGGTAGATAACTCCTTATCAACCATATCATATGTGACTCTTAGATCCTTTATGATATTTTAGACATCTTATATCTAACATGTTTAATCTCATCTGTGCCTTAGCCCCAAAACTTTTTGGATAGCCTAATTAAGTCAAACCATTTTAAACGTATAGGAATCACTATTTCCACATCTTGCCTTTGTTATAGTAGGTAATGGCATCAATCATTTAGGGATAGATTGTTGGGTATGCTTATTTCTTAACCCTCCCAATTTATGTTAGAATTGATTGATACCATCACTTAAGTATATTTTATGGACTTTAGGATCCCTATGTAAGAAGTTTTATAACTTCAAATTTTAGCTAAGTCCAATTTTATAGAATAGGCTTAGTGGTTAGGGCTTATACTTGGAATTGAGGTTTCATGCTGAAGACCTACTGTAATGCGCATAACATTTCATGAGCAGTACATCATCTGCTCATTCTTCGTGCACAGTAGGTCATGTGCTCATTCTCCATGTGCAATAGACCATCCGCTCATTTCTCAAGCGCAGTACATCATCTGCTCATTCTTCGTGCGCAGTAGGTCATGTGCTCATTCTCCATGCACAATAGACCATCTGCTTATTTTCCATGCGCAGAGCAACACCTGCTCATTCTCCACGCATATAGCATCACCTGCTTATTTTCCATGCGCAGAGCAACACCTGCTCATTCTCCGCGCGCATAGCATTACCTGCTCATTTCCATGCGTAGAACATTATCTGCTCCCTTTCATATGGAGAACAACACTTGCTTAGTTTCCATGAGCAGAACGTCTACACATTCTCTATACGCATGACTTCTATGAGCAGATCAGATTAACTTGGTCCTTATGCTTATCTTTCAACAACCTCATATTCTTGAAGCTTGGAAAGCGCTTTACTTAATTTCAATATTTGAAGAAGACCAAGGAGCAAGCATGAAGACCAGGCACAGATCATCATTTGTGCATCCATCACTTGCGTATGACTCCCATGCGCAGGTCCTTCAGACCTGGTCCTTAACACTTCAACAGCTCTCTTACCTTATTAGCTTGGAAAGCGTCAAAACAATATACACTTTATGGATAGAGCCAAAGAGCTGAGGTATGCACAAACGACAAATTATGCACACTCAGCACAAGCAGACAGAGGCGCCTAACGAATACATTTCAAAGTGAAGACAGTTGTCATCATTCTAGAAGAAGGTTTGAAACTTGTTTTCTTGCTCTGTCTCCAACGGCTAAAAGGACACCTGCGCACCAATAGGATTGTGCCCCGCTCATTGTCCTTTCTGATGCTCCCCAACGGCTAGTTCTTGGAGCTCAGCTATAAATAGCCTGCTCTTCTTCATTTCCAAGTTGCTTGAGTTTTGCTTCCAAAGAGAAACTTTGAAGTTTTAAAGATTGTCTGATTTGATTATTTCCAAATTCTAAAGAACATCCTTCACATATTCATACCTTAACCAAGCGCAGATCCTAAAGCCTTGTAACACCAGAATATCTTGTGCTCTTCATCTCATAGATTTATAGAGCCCAGATTTTTTGACACACACACACCTCTTGAAGTTTCGATCTCATCGATCATACTTCTAGAGATACACCGGTTATAGAGCCAAATAGCTTGTCTCTCTACTTTGCTTTTCATTTTACTTTTACGCTTTTCTGATATATTGCTTTGTTTGATCTTTGTAGATTGTCTTGCACTGTTTCAATTGTGTTTGTTTGCTTTCTGCCTTAGTACATTTTTACGCCTCTCTTTAAGCCAAAATTATTGCGTGCGTTTTACACTCCTGCGCATATCCTGCGTATTAGTGATTGCTTTATGTTTCCGCTGTCCATTTCACACTCTTGTTGCATGCTATACTTAGCCAAAATTAGAGCTGTGCGCATTTGCCATTAATTTGCAAAAGGGTTTGAAAAGAATTTCAAAACGCTATTCACCCCCCCCCCCCTCGAGCGATTTTTTATACCTTGTTGCCCCTTTGGGACCAACACAACGATACAGGGTAATCATGAGTTTTCGTGGGTGATAGGAGTTAAAATCCCGTATTATGCGGAAGAGATAAATCGATTCTATTTTTAACTCTTGCACTACTGATGTATCAAACTGCGAATACACTAGGCTGGGTTTATGAGATGAAGCCAATAGTCAAGAACAATCTGCACTTGATCGCCCAATGTTCGGGGAAATTGACCTGGACACGATGAAGAGTGGAATTGTGATGAAGGCCCAAAATTTAGACTTGAGGATGCGTGCATTACATCGGTTTATATGTGAGAGGATACTTTCGAGCTCACATTATAATGATGTCCATTGGAGAAGAGCGCCATTGATGCATGTGGTTTTGCAAGGTGGACGAATCAACACGGGATTGATAATTCAAAATGAGATTCATCACACCTTCTGGAACATGGGGAGCTCCAACTTCAATTATCCCCTCATGATAACAGCATTGATTAGGCAGGCAGGGGTGGACTTGAATCCAATACCAAGGATTTGACACTGGGGACCCTCATCAACATAGACTCTCTGACTAGAGGCAACACCACGTAGCCTAGAGACGGAACATCTAGCGGACCAGAGAATGAGGAAGCAAATTGGGAGTTTCACCGGATGAGCGCCTACACTCTACTTAGGAGGGGTGATTGAGGACCTTCATAAGGACATTCAGGGTTTATGCTGGATTTGGAGAGATGAGGCAGTGGAGAGAGAGGCAGGATGACACTTTAGGAGAGCTGCAGCAGCGCCAGTTAGAGATGTACCAGAGACAGACTGTAGAGATAGAGGCAGCACATGCGTGGAGAGCGCAGCAGTCCAGGGAGTCCATCCATCAGGCATAGATTCTCCAGATGATATGGGGACGGGTGGTACTGTAGATACCCGGGAGGAACCCGGCTTGGCTAGAGCGGTGAGTTATCCTAGGATGTCTACTTGATTTTAAGAGTCGCCACCCACGTTTTAGAGGAACACGAGAAAACCTAAGAAAATAGCCTTTTTTATTGATTACGAAACCAAAGATTCTTGAGATGAGGGTTCGGGGGTTAGGTGATGGAGTGGGAAGTACTTAAAACCCACTCTGCCCCGCTTACGCGGGTCTTGCTACTTTTGGTGTTCTGATACTAAAAGAGAAGTCCTTCAATTATTAATGTAAGAAGTTGCTAACAATTACAATGGAAAGAAAGGGGAAAATTAAAGGAAATAAAAGAGAATTGTTTTATTTATTAATTTATGCTAAAAGATTACATGTAACAATTATGCCAAACAATTACATGAAGAAATGAAATGAAATTAAAGTGGAATTTGGAATGTTGGGATGTAACCTTGGCCAAACTTCAATAGGAAGTGGCCTTTTGGTTGTATCCCTTTTATGGAGATTGCATACACATTAAAATGAAGAGTGTAATAAAAACATTTTAATAAGGAGAGAAAATAAAGATGAGATTAAAAGTTTATAAGAGAATGAACATTGTACCTTGTGCTTGAATGGGGAAGAACCAAATTGTCTATAGTGACCACTCTTTGAAAATGGATTTTATGTGTTTTAAAGTGTTTTGATTCAAGAATTCTTCGTCCTTTTGTTAAGAGACTGAAAAAAAATTGAAGATATATATCACCTTGTGAGGCTGCTTGGAGGTTATTTGGTAATGATATTCATTGATGGATTGGAATGGTTTTTTATAGGTGTTAGGTAAGGTCTTTGTGGTCACAAATATGGCCCTTCCCCGAATCAAGCCAAGGCATAATGGCCTTGGGGGTTACAAATCAGAAAAGGAGGAAAATTTGGCCAAATCTGAGATTCTGGAAGCGGGAAGCGCGCGCTTCCCACCCCCCCTATGGGAGGCGCGAGCATCCCATAAAGGAGGGCGGAGGCGCGCTCCTCCCATCTTCAGGAAATCTAAATTTCAGCCCAAAAGCTAACCCCGTTATGCAGTTAAGTCCCAAAACTAACGAGATCAGTCAGAAACTTAACGAACACCACGAAAGTCAACGAAAAACAGTGAAACAAAGACTCAAGGTTGACTTTGTCACTTAGTCAAATCCAAGACTAACGGAGTAAGTCGAGAACTTAACGGAAAGTAACGAAAGTTAACGAAAAGTAACAAAACTTAACAGAAAAGAGGAAGACAAAGAAATGTGTATGCAATCGGGACGTGAGAGGTCCAAGGAGGGGTGTCTACTGATATTGTTCTTTATGCTTATCATTTTAGCATGAAACGTAGTTGCATTTTAGTAGCTTACTGAGATTCATTCTCACCCCTTATTTTGTTTACTGTTTTAGATAAAGGCGAGTCCAGGGGATATGACACTTTGGCATGGGAGGACATTGGAGTGGTAAGAGTTGGGACTTGTTTTGTTAAGGTTACATTATGTAAATGTAAAACCTTTTGGGTAGAGTACCCGTACTTCCTATTGTAACACCTATTTTGGATAATGTTGGTGTATGTACATTTGTATAAAAGTTTGTAAGCCTTCGGGCTAAGTACTTTCGTTGTGAAAGTTGGTTGTAAAGTTTGTTTAAAGTTAAATGAAGTCTTTGAACTTCAAGTGTGATTTTGTTAAACTTTATGAAAGTACATTTCGAAAAATTTTCAAAAGTGTTTTATAGCATCTTCCACTCGTGTCCCGAGTGTGGGGCCAAGTAGGACCATGGGTCTGGGGCGCGACAATTGGTATCAGAGCTAGGTTGTAGATGGTCTAGAATGACTATATGACTTAAGAGGGTAGTAGAGGATAGAGTGAGTAACGTTGAGTGTTCTATGCAGGTATTCATTGAAAATGGTTAAAACCGAGGGTGATCAGTCTGGGCCTTCAGGGCAAGATAAGGTCAGAGAAGAAGCTCGAATAATGTTCCAAGGCATGTTTGAGGCTGCAATGAAAACAATTAATGATCAGAGGCAAGAAAAAGAACAGGCACCACCAAGAGATGGGTTGGCACAATTATTGAAGATGGAACCCATGGGCTATGATGGAGAGCCTGATGTATCTAAAACAGAAAGGTGGATTGAATCAATGGAAAGATCTTTGATTCTTTGAGATGTTCTGAGGAAGATCAAGTCAGGTTTGATACTTATAAGCTGAATGGAGCTGCCGAGCATTGGTGGAAAGCTTTGAAAACTAAATGGGATGAGACTCATGTACTCTATACTTGGGAGAATTTTCTGGGAAAGTTTAAAGAACACTTCATTCCCCGGGTAGATCAAGACAGGAAGGAAATGGAGTTTCTTAACTTGGAGCAAGGTTCTATGTCAGTGGCTCAGTATTCAGCTAAATTTTCAGAGTTGTCCAGGTATTGTACTCACTTAGTGGCTACGAGGTTTGTGAAGGGTTTGAAAACTGTGATTAGAACTCAACTAGTATCCCACAAGTTGCAAGATTTTCAAGATGCAGTTGATCGAGCTTACCAGGTGGAGCATGATATTGAGGAACACAAGAAGAAAATGGAGTTGTTAGGTGCATGGATGCAAGGTAGGCAACAACAACAACGTGGTGATAATAGAGGAAATCAAGGTGGATCTTCACAATTCAAAGGGTCTTCTCAAAGACAGTCAGGTAATAGAAATCAAAGTAACACTTCAGGGAGTCAGAACAGAGGAGTTTGTAATTATTGTCAGAAAGAAGGGCATTCAGAAGAAAGATGTTGGAAGAAGCAGGGCAAATGTTTGAATTGTGGTCAGTTGGGTCATTTCAGAGGGATTGTCCTAAATTTAAGGTACATGCATCGGGAAGTGCAGTTGGGTCTTCTCAAGGCCAGAAGAGGGATTCTTCAGGAAAGCCTAAGGTGCAGGGTCGTGTCTTTGCCATTACTTAACAACAGGCTTCAGATTCCTCTAATGTGATTGGACGTATTATTTATGTGTCTAGTTTAAGGGCACGTACACTTATAGACCCTGGCTCATCGCATTCTTATGTGTCTGTGCATTTTGCTTCTCAATTGCATTTGTCTTCTGAATCTCTACCTTATGTGTTAGAGGTGTCTACTCCTATAGGGGAGTGTTTGGTGACCAATGAGGTGTTGCATTCTTGTGATGTGCATATACGTGAGCATGTTTTACCTGCTGATTTAGTTATCCTACCATTATAAGATTTTGATATTATCTTGGGTATGGATTGGTTGGGTAAATATCATGCGTCTGTTGATTGTGCTAAAAAGGTGGTCACATTTTCTATCCCTAATGTTCCTCAATTTACTTTTGAAACTGTTCCCTGGGGTAGAGAGATTCGTATTATTTCTTATGTGAAGGCTAGAAAGTTGTTGAACCATGGTTGTGCAGGGTGTTTGGCCAGTGTTTTAGATACTACTAAAAGGGTTCCTGATATAGAGTATGTGCCTATTGTTAAAGAATTTCAGATGTATTTTCTTCTGAGTATGCTATGCCTCCTGACCGGGAAATCGAGTTCTGTATGACTTACTTCCAGGTACAGCTCCTATATCTGAGGCACCTTACAGAATGGCCCCAGCTGAGTTGAAAGAGTTGAAGGTTCAGTTACAAGAGTTACTTGATCGAGGATTCATTCGTCCTAGTGTATCCCTGTGGGGAGCTCCAGTGTTATTTGTCAAAAAGAAGATGGGTCCTTGAGATTGTGTATTGACTACAGAAAGCTGAATCAGGTAACTATAAAGAACAAATATCCGCTTCCTCATATTGATGATTTATTTGATCAACTTCAAGGGTCAGTTGTCTTTTCAAAACTTTATTTGAGGAGTGGGTATCACCAGTTGAAAATCCGTTCTGAAGACATTTCTAAAACTACTTTCCGTAGTAGATATGGCCATTATGAGTTTCTTGTTATGCCTTTTGGGTTGACTAATGCTCCGGCTGTTTTTATGGATATGATGAATAGGGCCTTTAAACCTTATCTTGATACCTTAGTGGTTGTATTTATTGATGATATTCTTGTTTATTCCAAGTCTCGGGAGGAACATGAACAGCATTTACGAATGGTTTTATCTATTCTTCGTGAGAAGCAGTTGTTTGCTAAATTCAGTAAGTGTGCTTTTTGGCTCGATGAAGTATCTTTTCTTAGGCACTTGATTTCTAATAAAGGTATATCAATTGATCCATCCAAGATTGAGGCTATTGTGAATTGGAAGAGGCCAGAATCAGCTACAGAAATTCGAAGCATCTTGGGGTTAGCTGGGTACTACAGAAGGTTCATTGAGGGGTTTTCTAAGATTGCAACTCCCTTGACTCAGTTGACTCGAAAGAATATTCCTTATGTGTGGGATGAAAAATGTCAAGTTAGGTTTGAAGAGTTGAAGAAGAGATTGACTACAGCTCCTATTCTTGCCCTACCTAATGGTAATGATGATTTGGTAATATATAGTGATGCTTCTAAAGAAGGCCTCGGGTGTGTATTAATGCAAAATGGAAGGGTGATTGCATATACTTCGAGGAAGTTGACTCCGAGTGAGCAGAATTATCCTACCCATGACATGGAGCTTGCGGCTATTGTCTTTGCGTTGCACAAGTGGAAACATTTTCTTTATGGAGCAAAATTTGAGATTTTACCGATCATCAAAGTTTGAAGTATCTTTTCTCTCAAAAAGAGTTGAATAACAGGCAAAGAAGATGGATGGAGCTACTGAAGGACTATGATTGTACTATCTCTTATCATCCGGGTAAAGCAAATGTAGTAGCTTATGCCATTAGCTGGAAATCTTATATGGCTTCATTGATGGTGCGTGAATAGAAGTTGTTGGAGGATGCTCGAGATTGGGATCCGTATGAATCAAAGCATGGAGCTATTTTTGCGAACATTCGAGTATTACCAACTTTAATTCAACAAATAAAGGAAGCTCAAAAGGATGACCTGGAGTTGGTAAAGATTATGGATAAGATCAAGGAAGGCAAATTTGAGGATTTCTCTCTCAGTTCAGAAGGGGTATTGACTTTCAGAGGTCGATTGTGTGTGCCTAATAGTGATGGAATCAAACTTCAAGTTCTTGATGAAGGCCATAAATCGAGGTATACTATTCATCCCAGGAGTACTAAAATGTATCAGAATTTGAAGCAACACTTTTGGTGGAATAATATGAAGAGGGAAATAGCGGATTATGTATCCAAGTGTTTAACATGTCAACAAGTTAAAGCTGAACATCAAAGGCCCGCGGGATTGCTTCAACCATTAGAGATTCCGGAATGGAAGTGGGAACATGTTACTATGGATTTTGTGACAGGTTTGCCTCACACTCGAAGAAGGTTTGATGCAGTTTGGGTGATTGTTGATAGATTCACAAAGTCTTCTCATTTTCTACCTATTGAGATTGGTTATTCTATGGAAATGCTTGCAACCTTGTACATTAATGAGATCGTGAGATTACATGGAGTTCCAGTTAGCATTGTTTCTGATCGTGATCCTAGATTCACATCTCAGTTTTGGCAAGCATTTCAGAAGGCTTTGTGTTCAGAATTGAAGTTTAGTACTGCTTTTCATCCTCAAACAGATGGTCAGTCAGAAAGAACCATTCAGATTCTTGAGGACATGTTGAGGGCTTGTTCAGTTGATTTTACAGATTCTTGGGATATTCATTTGCCTCTCATGGAATTTGCTTATAATAACATCTTTCAGTCCAGTATTGGGATGGCTCTTTATGAAGCCTTGTATGGGAGGAAATGTCGGTCTCCTATCTGTTGGGATGAAGTGGGAGAAGCCAAGATTTGGGGTGTTCAGATGGTTAATGATTCAGTTGAGAAGGTTAAGCTTATTCGGGATCGATTGAGTACTGCCCAGAGTAGACAGAAAAGCTATGCCGATCACCGGAGGCGAGACCTTTAGTTCAAAAATGGTGACTTTGTGTTTTTGAAGGTTTCACCTAAGGTTGGTATTCGAAGATATGGAAAGAAAGGCAAGCTTGCTCCAAGGTATATTGGTCCATTTGAGATTCTTGGAAGATCCATAATGTGTTTCATATCTCTATGCTTCGGAAGTATGTGTATGATCCTTCTCATGTTTTATCTGAGGTTCCCGAGGATATTGAGCCGAGTATGTCTTACGAGGAGCATCCAGTCCAAGTCATTGATTCGAAGGTCCAAGAATTGAGAAACAAAAGTATTCCTCTTGTTCGAGTTGTGTGGAGGAACCATAATGTGGAAGAATCAACTTGGGAGCTTCGAGAGGAGATCGAGAGAAAGTACCCTTGGTTGTTTGAGGGCCTAGGTAATTAACCCTAAAATTCGGGACGAATTTTTTTTAAGGGGGAGTGATTGTAACGACCCCAAAATCCGTCCCTATTTATTTTATATTTTGGGGATTTTTATTTGACTTATGTGTGCATTTTATGTGTTGCATCATATTTTATGACTTGCACATCTTACTAGATTAATTGTGTTATTTACTTAGTTAGTAGTAATAATGGTTAAATGAGTTAAATGATTAAGTTAAAACTTTAGGGTCCTTAGTGAAATTATAACTATAGGGGTTTATTTGTTCAAATTGAAACTTGGGTGACCAAAGTTGAAAAAGTGGGTAAAAAATCTTTATAAACTTATCCTTTTTTCTCCCTCTCTGTGTTCATTATACAAACAGCAACATTTCTTACGTTTCTTCCTAGGGTTAGAGAAAAGGTAAGTTCATTTCATTTCGATTTATATCTTTTTAATTACTTCTCCGTTTTAAAATCTAATTATATAAAATGATGATCAGGGCGTTGAGTAGGTCATTTCTACCTGAACAAAACATATTTCTGCGATACTTTTTTCGGAAACAGGTAAGTTACTAATTCCACGAACAATGTTGCAACTCTTGCATCATTATCATTCGCAGATTAACTTTACCTTTTATAAGTAGTCTTTCTTTTTATTAATTGTTGCACATTTATACAAATGTGGGATCCAATCCGGTATCCAATACCCAATGATTAAAATTAGAAAGATTAATTTTATAGCATAAATATCCTTTGTGGTTGTCTCACTACCATTCACTTTTTATTGATCATCCAAAATTTTGATTGCAATTTTAAATGGTCAATCAAATTGCCACATTACCAAATTGCATTATTCAGAGTCATAATTTTAGCCACAATTATTTCCTTTAGGTTTGACAACGTTTGTCTTACCTTTAGCTTTTAATCCTTCCTTTTAGAAAATCATAAAGTCAAAATCGAATTTTCGACTTAGGTCATTATCTTTCCGCATGATAGTTCAGATATTGAGAGCACAAACCAATGTCTCATCAATTCGACTAACTTCAGCAATCAAGAACAATTCAAGATTCTAATTTTAGTTTATCTGAATTCTTAATTGACATCACTTTTCAGGAAACTTGGTTTCGCAAACCAGCCGTCTGAAATTAGATTCAATCCCAGATTAATCTTGAACTTGACATTTAATTTCAGGAAACATGGTTTCTGAAACCAATCATCTGATAATTAAATTCAACTCAAAATATTTATCTTAGAAGCGGTAGATTTTAAATTTCCAAATTTATCCTATAATTGCATTTCTTGATTCATTTAGGATTTGGTGCTCATGGTGATCAAATCACCATGATTATCAAAACCAAGAATAAACAATTTATTCATGAATCTAAGATCATCAACAAGTTAATCAAATTAAATTTTGATGATCCTACGGAACATATTAATCAAATTAATATTGCAATTTAGGTTACTCAGGATTATTAAGAATGTATAATTTCCATTCTTGCTTTAGAACAATTATTAAGCTCATGAATAATTTCCATTCTGAAGAACAGATCGCAGTAATAAACATAATTAAAGTTTAAAAAAATATTCTACACAAATATGCAAATAAATATACACCTATATTTCATACCAGTCATTTAAGAGATATATAGATTGTATTTCATAAATAATCCCACTAAATTATATAACCTTCATATACATCCAATGTATAATATAATTTGAATGGGCTAAGATCCTTCTTTAATTTAATTTCAAGTCCGCTTTGGCGATACAGCTCAAAATTAAATTAATTAGGTAGACAACTCCTTGTCAATCATATCATATATGACTCTTAGATATTTTATGAGATTGTAGATATCGTATATCTAACATGTTTTAATCTCATCTGTGCCTTAGGCCCAAAACTTTGTCTTTTGATAGCCTAATTAAGTCAAACCATTTTAAACGTATAGGAATCACTCTTTCCTCATCTTGCTCATAAATGGATAGAATCAATGCACCTCGCTTTGGCATAGCCCACACAAAACTACCCACGTACTCACAAGTGTTTTAATCATGGACTGGCACGGAACTTAAATTTTAAAGAAGGTTCACAACATATAGCATGGTAAATGTTTATAGTCACATAATATAAACACATAAAGCAACGGTTAATAATTTAACTAATCTCATTAATTAAATTAAGATTTCATGTGATTGATTTATGGGGATAAATTCTTTAACACATTATTGAGAGCACGATTGTACGGTCGAAACTAAGCCATAAGGCATCCACAATCCCGTACCAAATTTAGAAACTAGAAGAAACAACTATGTAAGGTCGAAACTAAGCCAGAAGGCATCCACAATCCCTTACATAAAGTAACTCGATTCTAAATTCTTTTGTCCCATCAATTTATTACTTTGACCTTGAAATTTGTTTTCAGGTAACACGGTTTCTCAAACCAGCCATCTGACAAACAAGTTCAATCCAAAGTGATTTCGAACATGCCTTAATTTCAGGAAACGCGGTTTCTAAAACCAGCCATCTGAAAAACAAATTTTGTCCAAAATCCTTCTGCTCAGCCGAGTCCTTTGAGGTGCTCGGCCGAGCATCTTTGTGTTCCAGAATCTGTACATTCTAATTCAATCTGCTCGGCCGAGTCTTATGGACTGCTCGGCCGAGCACCATGATCAGAACAGATTTTTCGAATTTCAATTCTCAAATTGCTTTCCCGATTCAATTAGGGTTTGATGTTCATGATGATCAAATCATCATGTTCATCAAAGCCTTGAATAAACGATTTATTCATGAATCAAAGATCATCAACAAATCAAACCAATTAATTTTTGATAATCATAAGGAACATAATAATCAAATTATTATTGCAATTTAAAATCCCACATAACGTATTTAAACGGTGCGATTTTATGATCTCCATATATCACATATATATATACATAAAATTCAAATCACATAAACATAAAGAATCCAAATTCAAATAACATGCCAACACATATAATCCAATTATATTATTAACATGATATTATTAAAATAATCATGATGAACGGGGCTCTGATACCACTGTTGGGTTTTGAGAAAACATGCGCAGCGGAATTAAAACCCAAAAGCCTAGATCCGATCATGATGATTAAATTAATACGAGGATGAATTTAGAACACTAACCGTGACGGAGCTTTAAAATTCTGAGATCTTCAATCTTTGTTCTTCGCGCTTCTTCGAATCACGAACGCAGGAACGACCGTAATACTTGGATCACGAACTTTTAAGGAGTTGATGCCAACGTCCTCTATGTTTATCCACACGCGAACGAATATCTAGAACGATTCTAGATCTGGATTGCTAGACCCATTAGAAAACACGCTTTTCTAATCTTCAAAGGCTATATGATTTTATTGGTGTTCTTGAGATTTTGATTCTCAATCTAAACTCAAGAATATGTTTCTCAAACACATGGAGGCTACCAATAATGATACAATATCAATCCCTACTGATTAGGGTTAAGAGAGAGGCATTTAAACTCATTAGTCCTAAACCTTTTAGGAGAAATAGGTCAAAACCCGTCAAAACACGAAATCAGATTTTGGGCCCAAACAGGGCCTGCTCGGCCGAGTCTTATAAGGTGCTCGGCCGAGCACCTCTGTGTCAAAACTTTCTGTTTCTCATGCTCGGCCGAGTCCTTTGAGGTGCTCGGCCGAGCACCAGCAAAAAGTCATTTTTAGCCTTTTAAACAATTCGTTCTTTTGTGTGTGACCCCATAGGATTATATTAAGTTGGCAATGAGTCCAACCAAGGTCAAACTCATAAATCATGAGCGGACTCTAGCAAGCCATCATGACTACCCAATTAATATAACTTAAAGAAGTTCGTAATCCTCAATAGAATATATCATAATCCTTTTGTCAGGCGATATCATATTGAACATAAGTCATGGTCCATGTCAACTTATCTTGTTAAATGCTTTCTCGATCCAAGTAGATTGATAATGAGCAAATGGTATTGATCTCATCAATTCATTTGGGCGCGGCCACGCATTTCATCAATCTCACTCTACGAGAGGCCCAAGCGGATATCTCTCTTGAGAGAGGGACAAATTCCATCTTGACTTATTACCTTTCCCTACATGAATCTGATTATGCCAATCGTAGCCTTTATAACCACCCGGTTAGGGGTGACGTTTGACTACGTCAAACATAATGTACATCATGTGGAAGACTGTAATAATCTCAGGTCTAAGGATATCAATGATATAACTATTATGAGATTTAATTATGACATTTGACCATGAAATAAATCTCATAGGTGGGTCATGTCCAGTACATGGTCACCAACATGTACCTATAAGCTTAATCTGTATCTAATACACATGATCATCACATGATCATTAATTAAACTTATACTAGTTCTTCATAAGTTCTAGGGACGGGGATTATTATAATAAACATGAAAAACATATAATAACCCAAGGTTGTTATCTCCAAAACAAATGATGTAACGTAAGGCCTTTCTCAAGGGCCTAGAGCATAATTCCAACAGCTGGTACTTGTTGTGGTGTCAGGCAGTGGGAGAATTATAGTGGTACAAGTCAAGTTCACTATAAGTTTTTCCATTAGTACCTTGAGTCAGGCAGTGGGAGAATTATAGTGGCACACAAGCCAAGTTCACTATAAGGTTTTCCGCTGTTGCCTTTTCTGTTTTCCCCAGTCCAGATTGGCCTTGGATGGGATGAATCGATCCCTTGGGTGAGCATTTGGGTTATGACTTTGTGTCATATTCCCCCCGTTGTTACTTTGGTTCTTATGGTTATGGTTTGGTTTTCGGGATCCCAGCTTCAGCTATTTATGCTGCTCAGATGGTTTTCTCAGTTGGTTTTCTCAGATGGTATTCTCAAACAGTTATGTTTATTGGTAAACCTTGGCTTGGTATCCACCTGAGTGTGGCATTTGTGGTATTTGTTTTATATGAGTTGGTTTTACCTATCAAACTATGTGCTATGTGATGCTTATGATATTGTTCTTTATGCTTATCATTTTAGCATGAAACGTAGTTGCATTTTAGTAGCTTACTGAGATTCATTCTCACCCCTTATTTGTTTACTGTTTTAGATAAAGGCGGGTCCAGGGGATAGGACACTTTGGCACGGGAGGACGTTGGAGTGGTAAGAGTTGGGACTTGTTTTGTTAAGGTTACATTATGTAAATGTAAAACCTTTGGGTAGAGTACCCGTACTTCCTATTGTAACACTTATTTTGGATAATGTTGGTGTATGTACATTTGTATAAAAGTTTGTAAGCCTTCGGGCTAAGTACTTTCGTTGTGAAAGTTGGTTGTAAAGTTTGTTTAAAGTTAAATGAAGTCTTTGAACTTGAAGTGTGATTTTGTTAAACTTTATGAAAGTACATTTCGAAAAAATTTCAAAAGTGTTTTATAGCGTCATCCACTCGTGTCCCGAGCGTGGGGCCAAGTAGGACCACGGGTCTGGGGCGCGAAAATAAAAATATTGAATGTTTGATTATTATATCATTTGCATGTTTATTATAATAATCCCCGTCCCTGATAATTATGATTACTTGTTAGTATAAGTTTAATAGATAATCATATGATGATTATGGTGTATGTGATACAATTAAACTTATGGGTATTTGTTGGAGACCAACTACTGACCGACCCATATGAGATTTATATCATGGTCACAATGTCATAATTAAGTCTCATATAGTTATATTACTAGAATATTTAGACTTGAGGTTATTACAGTCTTCCACATGATGAACATTATGTTTGACATATTCAAACGTTACCCCTAACCGGGTAGTTATAAAGAATATGATTGGCATAATCGGAATCATGTAGGGAAGAGTAATAAGCCAAGAAAAGATTTGTTCATCGTCAAGAGAGATGTCAAGCTTTGGCCACTCAATGAATGGTATTGATGAAATGCATGGCCGTGCTCAAATAAGATTTGTCTTATCGATACATTCGGGATCGAGAAAGCATTGGACTATGTAAGTTGACCATTGACCATGGCTTACGTTCAATAGACATTGTGAAACAAACAGATTGTAATATGTTCTATAATGGATTAACGAATTTTAACAAGTTATATCATTTGGGTAATCATGATGGCCTGCTAGGGTCCGCTCATGATTTATGAGACAAAGTTTGTTTGGGCTCATTGCCAACTTGATATAATCCTATGGGGTCACACACAAGAGAACGAATTGTTAAAAAGGAAAAATTACTCTGTTTTGGTCTGGCACGGCCGTGCTCTTTAGAAGACACGACCATGCCATTAATCGCCAAAGGCAAGTGGCTGGCGCACCATTTGGCACGACCGTGCCATAATATCAAGCACGACCGTGCTGAGCTCGGCACGACCTTGCCAGATATAAAGCATGACCGTGCCAATATTGGGCGGCTGGGAAGGTTGCCTCGAAGGCATTGGCACGACCGTGCTAGTCTTAGGGCATGACCGTGCCAGTCAAGTTGGCCAGGAAAATCTGCAACACAAAATAGATACGGGATTTGGGTTTCCTAAGTCCTTAAGGGTTAAGGACTTACACCCATATAAATATATCAGTCCTAGCCATTGTATATGATTGATTCACTTGTTTGGAGAAACATAATTATTGATTGAGATTGAGAATCAAAGATCAATAATACATAAAATCATATAGTTCCTTTTGATCTAGCAGTCAAGATTAAGAAAGAGTTCTTAATATTCGTTCGCGTGTGGATATCCATAGAGGGTGATTCTGTTATCATCTTCGTGTTCGTGTTCCTGCGTTCATGATTCGAAATCCGCGAAGAACCCAATACTAAAAGATCAAGAAATCAAGAAACGCTTCAAGGGTTAGTATTCTTGTATTCATAGTAGATGTATTTGTCATAATCATGTGAATGGATCTATAGGCTTTGGGTTTCATAAATTTTAAATGCTTAATTCCGTTGCGCATGTTACTACAAAACCAAACAGTGGTATCAGAGCCCCGTTCATGTTGATTATTTCAATACATAATCATGTTGTGTGTATATAAATTGTTTATGTGCCTAACCTGATTTGAATATTGGGATTATGATGTTTATGTGTTATATGCGTTTTATGTGGTTTATTGTTTTATAAACTTTAATCGCACTATTCAATCGCAATAAAAAATTATGTTGGATTCAAAATTGTTGGGTTATCAATTTTTGATTGGATCAAAGTTTTGATAATCTAGTGATTCATGAATAAATTGTTTATTCAAGGTTTTGATGATCATGGTGATTGGATCACCAAGAACACCAAATCCTAATTGAATCAGGAAAAACAATTTGGGACAAATTTTGGAACTTTAAAAATTGTTGATTTTTCAAAGGAGGTCCGACCGGACCCAGACTGTGACCCGACCGGACCCTGGGTCTGGAGCGGGGCGCAGGGTTGGGTCTTGGGTGTGGATCTCGGGGTTTGAATTTCCTATTTGTTTTAGTCTGTTGAATTCTGAGATTGGTTCAAGGTTTGGATGGCTAGCTTACCTTCTCGAGACTGTGCTTCCCAAACTTGATCGTAATCAAAGATTCAAAGATAAAACGAAGTTAGAATTATGAAGAGTTCATAATTGCTAAAATTGAGAAACAAAGTTCTTGATTCGAAGATTGGAGATCCATGTGGAATTGTGAATGCAATTGGCCTACGTTCATCGAGACCATCTATTGGTTAGTTTCGGTCACATGGACTAGTTTCTTGGTTTCTTAGATTAGTGTGGAATTGTGGTTGCCTTATGGCTTAGTTCGGCCCCATTTTGTTGTCTTGATTTGGAGATAATAACCAAAGTTCAAATAGTCTCATCCTCATAATTATAAAGAAACTAATGACACATAATATCATGCTTAAATTAATGGAGATTAATTTAATGACTAAACTTGATGTATAACATGTTTATCTTATGTGATCATAAATGTGTTATATGCTATATGTTGTGAACATTCTTTAAAATTTAAGTTCCGTGCCAATCCATGATTAAAACACTTGTGAGTACGTGGGTAGTTTTATGTGGGTTACGCCCTAGCGTAGGTGCATTAATTCTATTCATTTATGAGCAAGATGAGGAAACAGTGATTCCTATACGTTTAAAATGGTTTAACTTAATTAGGCTATCAAAACAGTTTTGGGCCTAAGGTACATATGAGATTAAACATGTTAGACATATGATGTCTAAAATCTCATAAAATATTTAAGAGTCATATATGATATGATTGACAAGGAGTTGTCTACCTAAATAACTTATTTTGAGCAGTCGTTCCCTAGCCGACTCAAATTTATGTAAAATATGGATCTTAGCCCATTTAAATTATATGATACATTGGATGTATTTGAAGGTTATATAATTTAGTGGGAGTATTTGTGAAATACTAATATTTGTAATATCTTTAAAATTAAGTTGGTACTTATATATGATTATATGTTTGCATAATTGTAGATAATGGCTCAAAATTCAAGTTCTTTATCATTGCGATCTATCCCCAAGAAGGAAAAACTTCAAGAAAATTGATCTAACTTCACGGATTAGATCCGTAGCCTTAGAATTTTTCTAAAGCATGAAGATAAGCTCTATATTCTTGATGAGCATGTTCCTAAGGATGAACCTGAATCATCTGCCCCCAAGGATGAGAGAAACGCCTACAAGAAGCACAAGAGTGATTCTCGTGAGGTGGGTTGTCTCATGCTTGCAGCCATGTGCTCTGAGCTTCAGAAGACTCTTGAACACTTGGAGTCATATGACCTTGCTATTGAGTTGAAAGATATATTTCAAGAACAGGCAAGGCAAGAAAGGTTGGATACTATAGCTTCCATTGTCTCATGCAAGATGAGTGATGGGCAGGCTGTGGGGCCTCATGTTCTAAAGATGAAGGCTCACTTTAAGCATCTAGAGAGGCTTGGCCATTCCATTAAGGTTGAATTGGTGTAAGTACCCCAATATGAAATTGACCTACCTTAGAGGAATTCTTGGTACCATTTAGGGATAAACCAATGGGCCAAGACCTCACTAGGATAAACCTGATATTCCAGGACTGAACTGGAATTGAACTTGGAAAAATCCAGAAGCTCGCCAAGTCGAGTCGTACGGATGGTTTGGGCATATGAGGTCCCTAGCCGTACGGATATGTTGGGCACCCTCAGCCTCTATAAATTGAACCCCATGCTGATCATTTCAGGGGGGAGAAAATGTTTTTTGAGCTGATACTCTGCCAATTTGAGAGCAGAAAGTGAGTGATACATACATTTGAGTGAAAAGAGAGGAAGATAGGCCATAACCATCATAGGTGAAGCCTCCTTCTCCCCATCTTCTTCTTCATCTCAAACTCGTTTATTATTGTTCATATTATTGCTCATTCTTGTGTTATTTCTTATTATTCTTGCATTCCTTGTCCATCCAAGCACTTTACATTCCATTGAAAGTCTTGTCCATTTTAAGCATTATATATATATATATATATATATATATACAAGTCTTGTCCTCTCAAGCTATAAATTATGATTATATATGTATATTGGAACCAAATCATGAGGTGATTCAAGGTTCCCTTCATGCCTAGTGTGTGATTATGGGATAAAACCTAAGGATGATCATGATTTGTTAAATTTCATATTGATTTTGCTCCTGTTTGGCCATGAGAGTCATGATTGGATGATAAAGTTTCAATCTTTATCATCCCAACCATGACCTAGCCATAAATCACCAAGCATGGGACATAAAGATTCAATCTTTATGTTATATTTTTGTCCCTAAAGGTTTAATCTTGCATCATAAGCCCATCTTGATGGTAAAGTTTCAATCTTTACTCATCAAATGGTCATTTTAGGCCAAAGGGCATGTTCATCACCTTTTTCTTAAATTTCCCCAATGATTGTCTTGATCACACCCAAAACCTTTGTTTTTGGTGTCCAACTAGTGATCAATGACATAGGGATGATTTAATCCATGTTTTTTGTTAAAGAAAATAACTGAAAATGATCATCTCAGTCCAGTTTCAGCAAAAACACTTTGTTCTGCTTGAAACTGGACAGTTTTCTGATAAATTGTCAAAAATCCCTGGAATGCCCTCCCCATCCGTACGGCTACTTTGGCCGGGGAGTGCATTTTTCAGTTTCTTTCCTTTTTGGTCAGAATGTTTGCAAAAATAACCTTTTTCTATTAAATAATTAACCAGTTTTGCTAAAAGTCAGTTTCTCCCATTTTTGAAACACACACACACACATGCACTTTGTTAACTAACGCTAGGGAGACTTGGTCCTATCCGAGGCGACTTGGGTGACATAAAACTCTTCCCAAGGTGTAACCTGACCTCCAAACTAATAGAATCTCTAACCTTTCCATTTGTTGGGTTAAATAATTAACAAATGTGGCGACTCCCTTATGTTTTGTGTGATAACCGTGTTTGGCATTTTGCCCCCATACTCGTCGCATTTCCGCAGAGGGCGGGATCCTTACAGTGGAGACTCCACTGGGGAGTAAATTGTTTGCAAACTTCTTTTTAGAAGCTTTGAGGACACTTTTGTATGGGTCAAACTCCTGTCCCCCGTTTTCGTTAACTTTTGTGTTTGTTTTGTGTGTGTTGTGTTTCTGTTTGAACCTTCTGGAGTGGAAACTGTTCCGAAAATGCAATAAACTGGGGCTTGATGATCAGAAGTTGAAAAACTGCAAAAAAATAATTGCCAGGATGCTATAGCCATACGGCTATGTTGGGCAGGGAACAAAATGTTTCAAAATTTAACAATTTTGTGCAGGGCAGAAACATTCTGTGTCCCTTTTGCTTCTGCTTATCCAGGTTCCAAATTTACAGATTTGTTTGTGTACATTACCTTCTTCTTTTTTTTTTAATCCAAAACTTGGTTTTTAAAGCTTGGTTATGCACAAGTCTTTTTGGACATAAAATTGGGTTTTTAAGGCCTCCTTGTGCATAACCCCTTTTGTAAAAATTTCGAAACTTTTGTTGTGCACAACTTGTTTTCCAAATGGTTTCAAAAGAATCGTTTTCTTGAAAAATCTTGATTTCAAAGGATTCTTTGGTTGTGCACAATTTATTGCAGGTACAAGTTTTGGCTTTGTTCGTTCATATGATTCTTGCTTGATTGCTTGTGTAAATAGCTTATTCATGCTTGTTCATTTTTGTTGATAATGCTTATTCATGCTTGTTCATTTGTTGATTGTAAATTGCTCATAATGCTAAAACGAATCGAAAATTTCTATTTTAACTCAAAAAAGAACATAGAATGGCTTCACACTACGCGCACTTGACCTTGCATGTTCCAAATGCCCTTTAACCCGGGATGGATGACACGATGCAGCTTGATTGGCGCTTTTGTGCCCTTCTAGCGCGCACGGTTCCATTCCACCTCCCCTTCCGAGCCGAGTCAACCACACTTGTCCGTGACACACAAATACCAAGACTTTGGTTGGTTTTTGGTCTAGCTCATGTTACCACGTCCCTAATACGTGTCTGAGATTAATTGTGGCCAAGTTAATGCCCGAGTCACGACTCCTTGTGAAAGCAAGTGTGACCATGGTCAACTTTGACCCGGTCCTTGACTTATGCGTTAATGTTGACCGTAATTAACCTAAGTCATGTATTAAGGATAGGGTGATACCGTGTTGTCAAGCCCTAATGAATGGTTCATACTAATCATCCTTAAGCCCATGGATAAGATTCGAGAGCCCTCATCAAAGATAAGGTTATACCGGAAGTCCCTTAAGTCCCTAAGACGAATCTCGATCTTAACCGGGGCTTAATCATGATTGGAATGGCTCACGCATTGGGAATCTTGCGATGCATCAGACCCTAGGTTTGTTTCTTTTGGTCGGTGGAAGCCGCTTGCCCTATAGGACCCTTGCCCGGGACAGTCCATCCTTGGGGGTGTGCAAGGCAGGTGAAAAACGAGGGGTATATAGGCGTAGTGATGGCCTCCACTGATCCAGGATGTAGAATAGTTGTGAAAAAGAAGAGAAATCTTTTCCAACCAGTTAGGAATAAGACGTGTTTTAAGTAAACATGAACAATAAATGTTAAGCCTTTGAACTGTGCATTAACGTTTGTTCGTGTGATGAAACTGCCTAAGAATGATCAAAAGAATAAACAAAAATTCGTTTTCTGAAAACCAAAATTGTTAAATTCATCCGAAAATGCATGGCTTGGGCTTCCCCCCCCCCCCAAAAGGGTCAAACTCGTTTCTCTCGATAAGTCAAAATCTCATTTGTGTTGAGTCCCCGCCTTACTCAAAGCATGGCTTTTCGAGATTCTTCCCGCGGTACCCTTACGTCTTGTCGGTCCTTTGTGCTATAGGAAGCAATGGAAAGCAAATCCCAAGCGATTGAGGTAGATATCTAGCTGGATGCACAAGCCCGGCTGGAAGGCAGGGTGAAACTCCTAGAAAGGATGGTGAAAATGATGAGAGATCAAATACGAAAGTCAGAGGTCGATCGCAATGAAACGATCAAGGTGGTTCAACAGTTCTGGAAGGAGATCAAGGAGGTACTCCATAAAAAGGTTGAGGAGCTATGGGAGAAGGGTGGTGAGAGACTCAGGAAAGACCTTGAGGAAAAGTATGATTGCCGGTATGAGCTCCTGCATAGCCAAGCGGAATTGACGGACGAATTAGAAATGCACAACTCAAGAAACACCCGAGAATGTCTCCATGAAATTGTGAAATCCATTGAGGAGATCAAAAGGTCCTCGGAGAAGTCGTCCTCCTTATCAAAGACCATCCCCGACTGCTTGGTCCAAGACGAGCAAGAGTCTCGTGATCAACTCCAACCCGTCACAGTATCCCATGGGAAGCCTGCGGTAGTCGTGGGAGGATTCCACCCCCAAGGGAAGGGAGCTTACTATCATTGGTTCCATGAGCTAGGAATGCCCAGAGAGCAAATGTTGGATCATTTACTTGAGATCGGTAAGATCGAGCCCCTCGGCCGGCACGTGATATGGATCAAACCGATCAGAGCTCGCCACGATCCAAAGCACCACTGCAAGTACCACCAGGCCCCGGGTCATTCTACGAATGCTTGCCTCACCTTGAGAAATCATATTCAAGCGCTCATCGATGAAGGTGTCATCACCAAACAAGGAGACAAATGGGTTTGAGGCGGAGATGTAAGGAGGTGGAAGAAGAAAAAGAAAGTGGGAGTGGTCTAACATCGTAGGTTCTAGAGAGTCCCTAAAAAGTCCGTTGTGGACAAAGTCTTTTGTTTCTTTTTATGAAAAGCCCTGCGAGGCAATGTTATGCATGGTCGAGTCAATAGAGTCAATAGTTGAGTCTATGTTTGTAAAAATTGAGTCTCCCATGAAATGAATCGTTTTTACTTCTATTCTCTCTAGACTTGAGGCATTATCTTGAAAAATGCATTAACTCTCGGAATCGCTTTCATTAATGTTTCCAAATAATTGCTATATCCCCAAAATGACGAGTTGACTCCCCAAACATAATAGTCAACGACGACTCATTCAAGGATGAATGAACCCAAACACAAAAGAGTACAAAATGCAAACAATTAATCTTGATATGAATGAATGTTGTGATCAATTGGCATGAAGAAAACCATTAATGGCAAGTCTTCCCTCATACACTTCCCCGATACACAACCCAATACACCTCTCTGAAACAAACTCCTGATGCACATCGAAGGCATCCCGAGACAGTGAAAAGGTGAGGACGTTGTTGCTCAACCGCCAAGATTCAACCTTGATCGCACGTGTGCAACCAAGCAAAGGGCTTCCCAGATCTTCAAAATTGAAGCTAGACTTGATGAGGGGCTGCAAGAGAGCCAATGCCTAAGAAAACAAGTTAGGGCTAATGATTACCTCCTCCCTCGAAAGCAAAAAAAAAAAAAAAAAAACGAACGAATGATAAAAGAAAATGAATGAATGTGAAAGAAGGAAAGGAAATAACAAAAAGAAATGCTTGCCTCAAGAGACCCATCCACACCGAAGAGGGTTCATCCCAAGAGGTCCATCTCAAAGAGATCACCGCGAAGCAAAGTGAGCAACAATGTCCCCCCCGAGACAGCAAAAGGAAGCCAATCCCAGCAAAAGCTGCCCGAATGCAGAACTACGGCGACTTGAGCTCCTCACATTGAGGGGGAACGTAGGCAACCTTCGGGTCCGGTCATAGCGTGAAATGAATCCATTAAGCCTCGGTCCTCCCAAGATGACCCGGATCTCTTCCCTTTGTCCCGTCAATGACCAATCCCCCGGATAATAACTAATCCCTCCTAAACGCACTTCGATCTTGCCATTGATCGAATCTGAATCTCAAATGATCACAACATTTATACATGTTATGGCTAATTGCTTGAATTTTGACCTAATGCTGGACACGGTTCATTCGAGCAATCATTCTGATGACATTAACTAAGGCCGATTTCGAATGCCTCGACAACTATTCTTTTCCACATCTTAGGAAAGAGCCAAACACTTGAATTTCTGTCCATAGGCTTCCTTCCTCAGAAAAGGGACTCACTCCCGTAAATGCCTATGTGTGTCTATTCGTGTGTGCAAGCAAGATTTTCTCTTGTCCATGTCAGAGTCAACTAGGCCACTCCCAGGAAGAGAAGATGATGGGATATGTGGAAGAGGGAAAATGACATGTTTGGATTGCTTAGGAAGAGGAAACCCGTGCAAAGGTGGACCATGTCCAGGGCGAAGAGGATACGCACCCAAAAGAATAGGATGGTACCCGAGGAGTAGTTCTTGGCAAAGACAAAACAATGGGGCTAGCAAGCCATAACCGTGAAACCCGAGGAGTAGTTCCCGGTAAAGGTAAAGCACTGGGGTTGGCAAGCCATAATCGTGCAATGGAAGGGCCAACGAAGAGTCATGCTTTGGGTAAAATGGTCTGAGTCAAATAAGGTCTCCCATCTGTCAAAATTCCCTAAAAGTCCTCAGAAAGTTTGGTCAAAAAGTCAACCATGCTTGTATGATCCGTATGGCTGGTTTTTCCCTGTGAAAAATTTCATATCAGCAGCTTGTATCAGCTGATTTCCCACAAGTGAAACTCATTTTCACTCGTTTAAAACCTGTCAAATATGTATCAAACTCCGTATAATTGAGTCCAAACACTTCTTGGGAATCCCCGACGGTCTAGAAATGACCATAAAGCCCTCTCGAGGCCCAAGCGTGCATAAATGATGGATTTACAAATAAAAGGACAAAGTTTTAAGCACCAAAGATAACAAATTTTCATAAATTGTTTTTTAATAAAATGAAACAAAAGAAAAATTGTTCACATAGGTACATCCTAATCAGAATCTGGGTAAGGATCCTCCGGAGGCGAGTCAACCCTCTCCAAGGGACGAGATGGGCACATGTTGGGTTCAAAGAAGAAGATGGACTCCACCAAGCTCGAACCTTCACCCGAAGAGGATTGGCCTGGAAGGAGGAACCGGGGAAGGAGGACCGGAGTGTCTGGTTAGCCGGGGCTCCACACGCTCCAAGGCCAAATGAGCAAAAGGATCAGGGGCGAGCTCGTGAAAGCCGGGGTCACGGAGCGAATCCCGAAAGGCCTCTAAATCAGCTCCGCCTAAGGTAAAGGATGGGGGTAGCTCTACGCTCGAGGCCAGTCGAAAAAGCCTCTCCCCACCACTCACCGAGTTCCTTCCCGACGCGAACCTGGACCCAGTCCGAGGACCCTTGGAAGAGCGACCAATAAACCTCTTCAGCCACCTTTTGGCCCGTTTCATGAGGGAAGGTTTATCCAATAGAGCCCGCGCCGCAACCTACACAGGGAAATTAAACTGCTCACTATAAAAGATAGGGATATGGGATGAGTGAGTGTGAGAGAAAGAAATGAAAACATACCACGCCATCAGGAGCATCCTCAGGTGGGGCCCCCTCTCCCACCACAGATGTGGCCACCATGTGGACCCGGCTATCTGAATATATGTATGAGAAGACCTGCCACATCGGAGGAGCCACCCCAGAAGCCACTACCTGCAGTGATCTCAGCCTCCGGGCCACGAAACGTCCGTATGGCTCATCGGTGATAAAATGGGATGCATTCGCCCCCATGAGGTAGGGGTCGTCCCCTCGGTCTGCTACGAACATGGTGTCAGGAGGGTCGACAGGAGCCCTCTGCATGAGCCCGAGCCCGTACTGCCAGAGCACCCTCTCTCCCATGTAAAAGGCCTCTCCCTGGAACCCTACGAGCAGTCTCCTCTCCCCGGTTACCCGCAGAGCATCAGACAGGTTAATGCCTAGCCCTTGCCCCTCATACCTCGACTAAGGAAAGAGGTTAAGCTCAGTCGGCATGGCTCCCCTTAGCACTGCCCTGACATTGGCATGACGGACGGAGACCCGTCCCTTGGACCCCCTATTCTTTTGGGGCTCTCGAGACCAACAGACCATGGCCGGGAATGTGATGGCGGGATCAATGGTCAGCTCCCATGGATAGCCACCAAAGATCTCGTAGTACCAGGCCTGAAAGGAAAAGGGCAAAAATCATTAAGATGCCGAAAACCAAAAAGGTGAATGAGAAGGAGAAAACAGAAAAATGGGGGAAGGAAAAGAATGTACCTCCAAGGCGAACTGGAAGCAAGCCAAGGATTTGCTCGCTTTCTGGCTGAATTTATCGAGCTCTATGTACAGCTCAGCCAACCCAGCCTCTCCCCAGGCAATACTCCGGACGGTCTCTGGAGTGGACAATGATCCAAGTAGGGGGAACATGCATGTGGTGTCGGCATTGGCGAAAAGGGTGTTGCTGAGAAGGAGCCACACATAAGCTCGGTCGAGCTGCTCTGCTGCCACTAAACCCGCCAAATACTCTGAAATTCTGGCCCGAATGGCCCGGTCAACATCCTGCACCAGGATCCCGAAACCCTTGGTAGGGCCCGAAAAGCCAATGAGTGCCCCGATGTCCGCGACCGAGATCCGGTCGGTCCAGATAACTGGTCGACCGCCGAAGGAAAGCCCGGTAATGGAAGAAAAGTCTGCGGGAGTCACGGTCACCTCCCCCCAACTCAAATGAAAGGTATGGGTCGTATCCCACCAATGCTCGCCCAAGGCAGAGATGAGTCCAAGGCTCCTATTGGTGCTAACCAACTGGCCTACGGCATGAATCAATGGCACCAAGCCGGTGTCCTCTACCCACTCCCTCGGACCGGGCCCGTCGCCGACAACCTCGGGCATGGCCTCCCACAAGGAACAGCACATGTCGGGAGATCCTCAAGATTTGGGATCACCGCCCTGCAGGTAAACACAGCAAAGGTATGAATAATACCGTTTTAAGATACCAATGCGTATGATAAATGGATATGATGAATGAATCATGAAAATAAATGTGATTTTACCCTTTATAAATTGCGTTGGGCGTTTGAGGGTGTGTCTTGTGAAAAAATGTGATTTTACCCTTTTCAAATTGCGTTTGGCGTTTGAGGGTGTGTCTTGTGAAAAAATGTGATTTTACCCCTTTCAAATTGCGTTGGGCATTTGAGGGTGTGTCTTGCAAATAAATGTGATTTTACCCTTTTAAACTGCGTTGGGCGTTTGAGGGTGTCTTTTGTGAAAAAAATATGTTGTCCCCTTTTAAACTGCGTTGGGCGTTTGGGGGTGTCTTTTGTGAAAAAAAAATGTGCTGTCCCCTTTTAAACTGCGTTGGGCATTTAAGGGTGTGTTTATTGTGAAAATTATGTGTGAGGTTTTGTTTGAAAGGATTTCCCCTGTCCCAAAGAACAAAATCCGTCCCCATTTTGAGACTTAGTGTCCCGAATTTCCACAAACATGCAACAACTTATCCTAGGAAATGCTAGCATGCACTTGAATGTGTCAAAATGACTTGTCGAACCTAAGGTACAAGTAGTTTATGCACAAATCGCGGGACAACGCACTTTGATTTTAGAAAAGTATGGCTAGGCATGTCCAAATGATGATATGAACACATGCCCATGTCCCTAGTGATCTCAATAGCGTGAAAATGAAGCCAATTTTGTGGAATCGCACCTAGGAAGGCGAAAACCCCAAATTGCATGAACATGAACCCTAGGACTAGGGAGTGCACAAAATTGACAAAGATCGAGTGGGAAAGAAGGCTCACCACTTGGTTATGGCATAAATGAGTGGTGGGGGACTTATAGAACCCCGCTTCCACGTCATTAAGGGCAATGGTGTAGCCCCAAAAATTGCAGACCATGTTGAGCCGCCTATACACCCCTCTTGGGTAGCCCCTTCGCGCCCGAGCATCCATAAGTGAATTTTGAACAGTTTGGAGAAAGAAAACCAGAGAATTTTGATGAAATTCCCTCTTGAAATCGCCTCTCTCTCTAGGATTTTTGGCTTGGATTTTGGAAAAATGCAGCAACCATCCGTATGGCTGCTGTTTTGAAAAAGAAGGAGACGCCTTCTTAAGCCGTACGGCTGGTTTGGGTGAGGAAGAATCTCAGCCCACAATTTACACTCTGGCCCCTGACGCCTTGAACATAGTTCTCCCTAGGTTTCTGAAATAGAACTTAGGCCCCCTCTCTTTGTAAAGTGTCTAAAATGCCCCTCGAGGCTCATACAACTTGGTTTGAACCTAAAAAGATTAGGTTCCCAATGAAAATGAAACCGGGCAGTCCTTAGATGGACGTAAGACCAGCCTTGTGAAATTAGCCAGCCGCGCTTCGTAAGTCCAGGTTAGAATGTAAAATTAACCCGGCCGCGCTTCGTAAGTCCAGGTTAAGAATGTGAAATTAACCCGGTCGCGCTTCGTAAGTCCAGGTTAAGAATGTGAAATTAACTCGGCCGCGCTTCGTAAGTCCAGTTAAGAATGTGAAATTAACCCGGCCGCGCTTCGTAAGTCCAGGTTAAGAATGTGAAATTAACCCGGCCGCGCTTCGTAAGTCTAGGTTAAGAATGTGAATTAAACCCGGCCGCGCCTCGTAAGTCCAGGTCAAGGGTTAAGAGTATGAATTTAACCCGGCCGAAATTCGTAAGTCCAGGTTAAGAATTTGAATTTGTGAAGTTAACGTGGCCGCTCTTCGTAAGTCCAGTTAAAAATATGAAAAATTGTCCTTTGGCAGTCCGGAATGACATAAGTCCATTAGGTTAGACCTGTCCTTTGGCCGTCCGGCACGACGTAAGACCATTAGGTTTGGTGAGATTATGTCCTTTGGCGATCCGGTGTGACGTAAGACCATTAGGTTTAGTGAGACCTATCCTTTGGCCGTCCGGTGTGACGTAAGACCATTAGGTTTGGTGAGATTATGTCCTTTGGCCGTCCGGTGTGACGTAAGACCATTAGGTTTTGTGAGATTATATCCTTTGGCAGTCCGGAATGACATAAGTCAATTAGGTTAGACATGTCCTTTGGTCGTCCGGTGTGACGTAAGACCATTAGGTTAGGTGAGATTCATCCTTTGGCAGTCCGGAATGACATAAGTCCATTAGGTTTCGTTAGATTTGCCCTTTAGCCGTCCGACGTGATGTAAGACTATTAGGTTCGGTGAGATTCGTCCTTTGGCCGTCTGGCGTGACATAAGACCATTAGGTTTCGGTGAGATTGGTCCTTTGGCCGTCCGGCGTGACGTAAGACCATTAGGCTCGGTGAGATTCGTCCTTTGGCCGTCCTGCGTGACGTAAATATATTAGGTTCTGTTGGATTTGTCCTTTGGCCGTCCAGCGTGACGTAAGACCATTAGGTTTTGTGAGATTTGTCCTTTGGCCGTCCGGCGTGATGTAAGACCATTAGGTTTTGTGAGATTGGTCCTTTGCCCATCCGGCGTGACATAAGACCATTAGGTTTTGTGAAAAATCATCCTTTGGCAGTCCGGAATGACGTAAGTCCATTAGGTTTCGTTAGATTTGTCCTTTGACCGTCCGGTGTGACGTAAGACCATTAGGTTTTGTGAGATTGGTCCTTTGGCCGTCCGGCATGACGTAAGACCATTAGGTTCGGTGAGATTCGTCCTTTGGCCATCCAGCGTGACGTAAGACCATTAGGTTTTGTGAGATTGGTCCTTTGGCCGTCCGGCATGACATAAGACCATTAGGTTTTGTGAAAAATCGTCCTTTGGCAGTCCGGAATGACGTAAGTCCATTAGGTTTCGTTAGATTTGTCCTTTGGCCGTCAGGTGTGACGTAAGACCATTAGGTATTGTGAGATTGGTCCTTTGGCCGTTCGGCATGATGTAAGACCATTAGGTTCGGTGAGATTCGTCCTTTGGCCGTCCGGCGTGACGTAAGACCATTAGATTCGGTGATATTCGTCCTTTGGCCGTCCGGCGTGACGTAAGACCATTAGGTTTTACGAGAGGTCCTTTGGCTGTCCGGAGTGACATAAGACCATTAGGTTTGGTGAGATTCATCCTTTGACCATCCGGCGTGATGTAAGACCATTAGGTTCGGTGAGATTGGTCCTTTGGCCGTCCGGCGTGACGTAAGACCATTAGGTTCGGTGAAAAATCGTCCTTTGGCCGTCCGGTGTGACGTAAGACCATTAGATTCAGTGAGATTGGTCCTTTGGCCGTCCGGCGTGACGTAAGACCATTAGGTTCGGTGAAAAATCATCCTTTGGCCGTCCGGCGTGACGTAAGACCATTAGGTTCGGTGATATTTGTCCTTTGGCTGTCCAACGTGACGTAAGACCATTAGGTTTTGTGAGATGTGTCCTTTGGCGGTCCGGCGTGACGTAAGACCATTAGGTTCTGTGAGATTTGACCTTTGGCCGTCCGGCGTGATGTAAGACCATTAGGCTTCGTGAGATTTGTCCTTGGCCATCCGGCGTGGCGTAAGACCATTGGATTCTATTGACCCGGCCGTACTTCGTAAGTCCAGGGTAGAAAGTGAAATCATGAAGTCCCGGTCGTACCTCGTAAGTCCAGGATGAAAGTTAAGATGTTATTGCCTCGGCAACCCTTGGTAGGACGTAAGACCAGTATAGTCATGACTAGGTTAAGAAAACCTTTATCCCCCGAGAGTGGCCAGGTTAGAGAAAACCTATCATTGTGACGGCAGTCTGGAGGGACGTAAGACCAGTTTGTGTAGTCGACCCTCCGCCATGACATAAGTTGACCAGTTTGTGTAGTCGACCCTCCGCCATGAGATAAGTTGACCAGTTTGTGTAGTCGACCCTCTGCCATGAGATAAGTTGACCAGTTTGTGTAGTCGACCCTCCGCCATGAGATAAGTTGAACAGTTTGTGTAGTCGACCCTCCGCTATGAGAAAAGTTGACCAAATTGACCAATGTGTCCCGGCAGTCCTTAGTCGGACATAAGACCAGTTACCCTCGAGTCGACCCTCTCCTGGTAAAGCCTAGTCGATCGAGCCCAGCCTCTGAGCCATGCCCATTATTTGAGCCTCTGAGCCATGCCTATTCTTTGAGTCGACCCTCTCCGATAGAGCCAAGTCGATCAAGTCTAGCCTCTGAGCAATGCCCATTATTTGAGCCTTTGAGCCATGCCAGCCCCCTTAGTCAACCCTCTCCGAATAGATCCAAGTTGACCAAGTCCGGCCTTTGAGCCATGCCTGTTTAGGAAGGGATGAATGAATATCCACCTAAGGCCCATAGGTGTGAGTAGCCTTAAAATATCTCACCCGAACGATGTTAGGCTTGATTCCCTCGAATAGGGATACGTAGGAATCCTATACCTCTAGGTCCAGCCATAAAACAAATCGGCCAAGCCGCCCTCCCACAGATTGGGATGCTTATTTTGTCGACAACCCCGCTTTCTTCAAAGGCGACATTGTCGAGGGGCTCTGTAAGTACCCCAATCTGAAATTGACCTACCTTAGAGGAATTCTTGTTACCATTTAGAGATAAACCAATGGGCCAGGACCTCACTAGAATAAACCTGATATTCCAGGACTGAACTAGAATTGAACTTGAAAAAATCCAGAAGCTCGCCAAGTCGAGTCGTACGGATGGTTTGGGCACATGAGGTCCCTAGCCGTATGGCTATGTTGGGCACCCTCAGCCTCTATAAATTGAACCCCATGTTGATCATTTCAGGGGGGAGAAAATGTTTTGTGAGATGATACTCTGCCAATTTGAGAGCAAAAAGTGAGTGATACATACATTTGAGTGAAAAGAGAGGAAGATAGGCCATAACCATCATAGGTGAAGCCTCCTTCTCCCCATCTTCTTCTTCATCTCAAACTCTTTTATTATTGTTCATATTATTGCTCATTCTTGTGTTATTTTTTATTATTCTTGCAAGCCTTGTCCATTCAAGCACTTTACATTCCATTGAAAGTCTTTTCCATTTCAAGCACTATATATATATATATATATATATATATATATATATATATATATATATATATATATATATATATATATATATTATATTATACAAGTCTTGTCCTCTCAAGCTATACATTATTATTATATATGTATATTGGAACCAAATCATGAGGTGATTTAAGGTTCCCTTCATGCCTAGTGTGTGATTATGGGATAAAACCTAAGGATGATCATGATTTGTTAAATTTCATATTGATTTTGCTCTTGTTTGACCATGAGAGTCATGATTGGATGATAAAGTTTTAATCTTTATCATCCCAACCATGACCTAGCCATAAATCACCAAGCATGGGACATAAAGATTCAATCTTTATGTTATATTTTTATCCCTAAAGGTTTAATCTTGCATCATAAGCCCATCTTGATGGTAAAGTTTCAATCTTTACTCATCAAATGGTCATTTTAGCCCAAAGGGCATGTTCATCACCTTTTTCTTAAATTTCCCCAATGATTGTCTTGATAACACCCAAAACATTTGTTTTTGGTGTCCAACTAGTGATCAATGACATAGGGATGATTTAATCCATGTTTTTTGTTAAAGAAAATAACTGAAAATGATCATCTCAGTCCAGTTTCAGCAAAAACACTCTGTTTTTCCTGAAACTGGATAGTTTTCTGATAAACTGTCAAAAATCCCTGGAATGCCCTCCCCATCCGTACGGCTACTTTGGCCGGGGAATGCATTTTTCAGTTTCTTTCCTTTTTGGTCAGAATGTTTGCAAAATAACCCTTTTCTGTTAAATAATTAACCAGTTTTGCTAAAAGTCAGTTTCTCCCATTTTTGAAACACACACACACACACATGCACTTTGTTAACTAACGCTAGGGAGACTCGGTCCTATCCGAGGAGACTTGGGTGACGTAAAACTCTTCCCAAGGCGTAACCTGACCTCCGAACTAATAGAATCTCTAACCTTTCCATTTGTTGGGTTAAATAATTAATAAATGTGGCGACTCCGTTATGTTTTGCGTGATAACCGTGTTTGGCGTTTCGCCCCCATACTCGTCGCATTTCCGCGCGGGGCGGGATCCTTACAGTTGGCCATTGATTTTATTCTTAATTCATTTCCCAAAAGCTATAATCAGTTCGTAATGAACTTTAATATGCATGGGATGGATATGTCCCTGTCTGAGTTGCATGGGATGCTAAAGACAGCGAAAAAGAAAATCAGTAAAGAAGCCGCTCCTGTGCTCATAGTATCAAATGAAGGAAAGGGCCAGAAAGGCAAAGGAAAAGGGGGTAAGACAAAAGTTGTCAAACCCAAGATTGGCAAGGCAATTTTTGCCAATGCTAATGTGGCTAAACCTGCTTCCCAAAAGGATGTAATTTGTTTCCACTGCAATGAGATTGGTCATTGGAAACGCAATTGCAAGGTTTACAAGGAAGAGATGAAGAAGAAGAAGAGTAGTGGGACTGCCTCTACTTCAGGTATCTATGTTATAGATGTTCTTTTTTCTACCTCTAGCTCCTGGGTATTAGATACCGGATGTGGATCTCACATTTGTTTAAATGTGCAGGGACTAAGGAATAGAAGGCTACTTAAAGATGGCGAAGTGGACTTACGCGTGGGAAATGGAGCAAGAGTTGCTGCATTAGCCGTAGGAACATATGATGTCATTTTACCTAGCGGGTTAATTCTTGTTTTGAACAATTGTTATTACGTTCCGGATTTAGGTAGAAATATTATTTCAGTTTCTTGTTTGGATAATGAAGGTTATAGTTTTCTTATTATGAATAAGAAGTTTTCTATTTATTTAAATGAGATGCTTTATTGTACTGCATGTTCATTTAATGGCCTTTATGTTCTTGATGATGAAAGTGGGAATAATGAGAATATCTATAGTGTAAATAAGAAATCCAAACCTAATGATGTAAATCATACTTATTTGTGGCATTGCCGTCTTGGTCATATTAATGAGAAGCGTATCTCAAAACTCCATGGGGACGGACTTTTAGATTCACATGATTTTGAATCATATGAAACTTGTGAGTCTTGTTTACTTGGAAAGATGACTAAGGCACCTTTCACTAAGATTAGTGAAAGCGATAGTGACTTATTGGGACTCATACATACTGATGTGTGTGGACCAATGAGCAGCAGTGCTAGGGGAGGATATCAATACTTCATAACTTTTACAGATGATTATAGTAGATATGGCTATGTCTACTTAATGAAACATAAAAGTGAATCTTTTGAGATATTTAGAATATTTCAAAATGAAGTACAAAATCAACTTGGCAAAACTATTAAAGCACTTCGATATGATCATGGTGGAGAATATTTAAGCCAAGAATTTGATAATCATCTTAAAGATTGTGGAATTGTTTCACAATTAACTCCACCTGGAACACCACAATGGAATGGTGTGTCTGAGTAGAGAAATTTGACCTTATTAGATATGGTCCGCTCCAAGATGAGTCAAATTGATCTTCCTTTATCCTTTTTGGGACATGCACTAGAAACTACCGCTCTAACACTAAATAATGTTCCAACAAAATCTGTTCCAAAGACACCACATGAGATGTGGAATGGAAGAAAACCTAGTTTGTCTTTCATGAAGATTTGGGGTTGTGAGGATTATGTAAAGAGACTTATCTCTGATAAACTTGCACCAAGATCTGACAAATGTTATTTTTTAGGTTACCATAAGGAAATTAAGGGCTATTACTTTTACAACCGCATGGACAACAAAGTGTTTGTTGCACGTCATGGTACCTTTCTAGAGAAAGAGTTTCTCTCCAAAAGAATTAGTGGGAGTAAAATTAATCTCGAAGAGGTTTGAGAACCCGAAAATAATATGGAACAAATCGTTGGATCTGAACAAGTTTCACAAGGAGTTGTGGAACCTACTCAGAATACTCAAGCTCTTCGCAGAACTGGTAGAGTGCGATCCGAACCCGAGAGATATGGATTTCTCATGACGGATAGCAATGAAGTAGAAGTCATAGTTGATGACGAACCTACTTCCTACCAAGAAGCGATATCCGCTCCTGATTCAGATAAATGGCTTGGAGCCATGGAATCTGAAATTAAATCCATGATGATAATCAAGTTTGAAACTTGATTGATGCGCCCGAAGGTGTAAAAATCATAGGATGAAAGTGGGTTTCAAAAAGAAAACTGACATGGATGGAAAGGTGCATACTTATAAAGCTAGACTTGTAGCGAAAGGCTATAGGCAAATTCATGGAATCGACTATGATGAAACCTTTTCGCCCGTAGCAATGATCAAGTCTATAAGAATTTTACTTGCCATAGTCGCATATTTTGACTATGAGATATGGCAAATGAATGTCAAAACAGCGTTCCTTAACGGGAACTTACTTGAGGATGTTTATATGACACAACCTGAAGGTTTTGTAATTCCATAAAATTCTAATAAAGTATGCAAGTTGCAAAGATCCATCTATGGATTGAAGCAAGCTTCAAGGAGTTGGAATCTTCGATTTGATGAATCAGTCAAAGAGTTTGGCTTCATCAAGAACGAAGATGAGCCTTGTGTATACAAGAAGATTAGTGGGAGCATAATATTATTTCTAGTACTATATGTTGATGACATATTGCTCATTGGAAATGACATTCCTGCACTGCAGTCTGTAAAGACTTGGTTAGGAAAGTGTTTCTCAATGAAAGATATGGGAGAAGCCGCGTATATCCTTGGCATTAGAATCTATCGTGATAGATCTAAGAAATTTATTGGTTTAAGTAAAGATACATATATTGACAAAGTTCTTAAGCGATTCCGCATGGAAAACTCTAAAAGAGGAAATTTTCTAGTGGGTCATGGCATATCTCTAAGCAAGAATCAGTGTCCTAAGACGACTGATGAGCGTAAGAGAATGATTGGGATTCCATATGCTTCCGTAATTGGATCAATTATGTATCCCATGATATGTACTAGACCCGATGTCTCGTATGCTTTGGGCATGACGAGCAGATACCAATCAGATCCCGGTGAGAGTCACTGGATTGCAGTCAAGACGATTCTTAAGTACTTGCGAAAGACTAAAGATTCGTTCTTGGTGTATGGAGGATTGGAAGATGATCTTGTTGTAAGTGGTTACACAGATGCAAGCTTCCAAACTGACAAGGATGATTCAAGATCGTAATCTGGATTTGTATTTGTGCTAAATAAAGGTTCTGTTAGCTGGAAGAGTTCTAAGAAAAGTACCGTCGCAGATTCTACAACGAAAGCTGAGTATATTGCTGCATCTGATGCTGCAAAAGAGGCTGTTTGATTCAAAAAGTTCATTGGTGAACTAGAAGTGGTTCCTAGCATTGCTAATCCAATAGACCTTTATTGTGATAATAATGGTGCTATTGCTCAAGCAAAGGAACCAAGATCACATCAGAAATAAAAACACATACTTAGGAGTTTTTATATCATTCGAGAGATCGTTGATAGAGGAGACATAAATATATGCAGAGTACCGACTGATGATAACATTGCCGACCCATTGACAGAGGGTCTTCCACAAGCAAAGCATGATGGTCATGTTAGGTCCATGGGTATTCGATACATTAATAAGGCCTAGTGCAAGTGGGAGATTATTGGTTTTGTATGCTCTAGGCACGTTATGAGAACGATTAATGTTATCTATTGTTTATGTTTTAATAAAGATATTGAATGTTTGATTATTATATCCTTTGCATGTTTATTATAATAATCCCCGTGCCTGATAATTATGATTAATTGTTAGTATAAGTTTAATAGATAATCATATGATGATTATGGTGTATGGGATACAATTAAACTTATGGGTATTTGTTGGAGACCAAATACTGGACCGACCCGTTTGAGATTTATGTCATGGTCACAATGTCATAATTAAGTCTCATATAGTTATATTACTAGAATCTTTAGACTTGAGGTTATTACAGTCTTCCACTTGATGAATATTATGTTTGACATATTCAAACGTTACCCCTAACCGGGTAGTTATAAAGAATATGATTGGCATAATCGGAATCATGTAGGGAAGAGTAATAAGCCAAGAAAGGATTTGTTCCTAGTCAAGAGAGATGTCAAGCTTTGGCCACTCGATGAATGGTATTGATGAAATGCATGGCCGTGCTCAAATAAGATTTGTCTTATCGATACATTTGGGATCGAGAAAGCATTAGACTATGTAAGTTGACCATTGACCATAGCTTACGTTTAATAGACATCGTGAAACAAAGAGATTGCAATATGTTCTATAATGGATTAACGAACTTTAACAAATTATATCATTTGGGTAATCATGATGGCCTGCTAGGGTCCGCTCATGATTTATGAGACAAAGTTTGTTTGGGCTCATTGCCAACTTGATATAATCCTATGGGGTCACACACAAGAGAACGAATTGTTAAAAAGGAAACATGACTGTGTTTTGGTCTGGCACGGCCGTGCTCTTTAGAAGACACGACCGTGCCATTAATCGCCAAAGGCAAGTGGCTGGCGCACCATTTGGCACGACCGTGCCATAATATCAAGCACGACCGTATTGATCTCGGCACGGCCGTGCCAGATATAAAGCACGACCGTGCCAATATTGGGTGGCTGGGAAGGTTGCCTCGAAGGCATTGGCACGACCGTGCCAGTCTTAGGGCACGACCGTGCCAGTCAAGTCGGCTAGGAAAATCTGCAACACAAAATAGATACGGGATTTGGGTTTCCTAAGTCCTTAAGGGTTAAGGACTTACACCCATATAAATATATCAATCCCAGCCATTGTATATGATTGATTCACTTGTTTGGAGAAACATAATTATTGATTGAGATTGAGAATCAAAGATCAATAATACATAAAATCATATAGTTCCTTTTGATCTAGCAGTCAAGATTAAGAAAGTGTTCTTAATATTCGTTCGCGTGTGGATATTCATAGAGGGTGATTCCGTTATCATCTTCGTGTTCGTGTTCCTGCGTTCGCGATTCGAAATCCGCGAAGAACCCAAGACTAAAAGATCAAGAAATCAAGAAACGCTTCAAGGGTTAGTATTCTTGTATTCATAGTAGATGTATTTGTCATAATAATATGAATGGATCAATAGGCTTTGGGTTTCATAAATTTTAAATGCTTAATTTCGCTGCGCATGTTACTACGAAACCCAACAAATAGTTAATATATAAGTTAATTATTACTATTAATAGTATTAGTTAACCATAATAGTTACTATATAGGTTAACTTTTACTATTGACAATAATAGTTAATTACAATAGTTACTATATATATTAACTTTTATTTTTATTTTATTGTTTGAAAGCAAACAACACATAATTGCATTAATAAAATTCAATAAGACGGCGCTCCACAACTGTCAGAGGGTCGTAAAAAATATAATGATTGCAATTATGATTTACACATAAAAATCCTAACACATCTCGAGTATTGATGGCCAAACCCGAACCAAATCTCCAATAGGTATCCTTGGGAACTATATCTTGTGATGCACAAGTGCTTCTCCAAATAAAATTTGGATACGGTTCTACACAGGCCTTTACTAAACCCCCTAACGGTAAGAATTTGGCATTGAAAACACGAGAAAGTGATGCACTTGAGTCGGCAGGAAATGTGCAACCAAACATCACAAGCATTGAACCAAGAACAAATATTAACATCATTTTAAGGCTCTCACATCGGAGAGAAGTCCTAACAATGGGGAGAAGACAAAGGTTCCCAACAGGGGGGAAAATGCAAAAGGTCTTGATAGAACCTGTTGTTCTTACACACTTAAACTGGTAAAGGTTAGTTCACAAGAGGTCGATTATCTTGGCAGACCAGGTCGACTATCTTGAGGTGCAGTGTGTGTATGTTGAGTTATGCAGCGGAATAATAATGAATAAAATAGAAGAAATAAATGAGTAAATGAAAGGTGACAAGTGTGTGAATAAGTGTGAGTAAATGAGACACAAACACAACGATGTAACGTGGTTCAGAGTATAGCAACTCTCCTACATCCATGCTTCACTGTCCTCAACCGTGAAGAGGCAATCCACTATAATACTTCGTCAAGAAATTACAATCAATTGCAAGAAAATTCCCTCAGAATTTTCAAACCGAATTAGCCTCACTAATTAAGTTATGTACTTGTTTCAAAGTACAGAAAAAGAAAAGAAAAAGGTTTCTCAAATGTGAGGGTTTGGTGATCTCTAAAATGGCTCTAAATTAGCTATGTGAGATCTATGTTTGCTTATCTATTTTAGCACAGATTTATAAATATCAAGTGTGCTTTTACAATTTGAGTTTGCTTCAAATCTTTAGTCAAGTTGTATGAAAAATGGCCAAGACAGAGGTAGAGCTTTAGTAATGTTGAGCTCCTTTTATAGGTCTTCATATTATATCCGTTTGAGTTTCAACGGTCTTTAACATCTTGGAAATGCATATGTCAGTCATTAATCTTTGACTGGAATAAAGTTGGTGAACAGTGTTATGTCAGGTTTGACTTTGAATGGAAGCTTAGTTGGCAAGAGAGATAAGGTCTGCTATCTTGAAGGTCTGTTATCTCGACTAAGAAAGATAGTAGACCTGAGATGGCTTGATGATTTTCAGTATACTTCTTTGATAATCCATATTAGTTCTTAATTATTTGTCAAAACTCTTAGTTAAGAAACTAGGGTTCTAAAAATTTCCCCCTTTTTGGGAAATAATTTAGAAATAGAAGTAAAATATAATCTGTAAAGAGAACTCAAAACATAACACAATTAGATCACAAGAGAAATGCAAAGGTTTTAAGTTTACATCCCAAAATAAATAAAACATTGTTTAAAGAATAACAAAAAGTTTTGAGATGAAAGACTTAGTGAAATAGGGCTTCAATACTGTCATCACTATGGTAGTCTGGTTCAGGTTGTGCTTCTCCAAGATCTATTGCAGTTAGATGTCTCTCTCTGTCAAGATTCAGCAGTTGGAGTTGCTTTTTGTTGTGCCTAAAGTAATACTGCTTATTGTTCCAAGTGAGACTCATCCTATCATCATACTGAATGCCATGGTTGATTAGTTGGCTTTTCTTTAGTAAAGGCTCCTTCTTTCCCAAATTTCTTGAAACTGAAGGGGTAGGACCAAGTAGGAGGTGTCTTGTTGAATATTGTCCTCTTGATGGTGGTTGATCCTGGGTGAAGATTTCTTGAGGCTGAGTGAACTCTCTGAAATTTCTTGGATGAGTACTGGCTTCAGTCTAATCAATTTCCCTGCCAGCAAGAGTTTCTTGAACCAACTTTGTCAAATCCTGTCTTAGTCCCTTCATTTGAGCTCTCACATAATTCCCAATTGTATTGATGTCTTCATGAGTAGCAGCAGGAAATGTGAATGGATATGCAGGCACAATTGGATTAGGTATGAGAGGGCAAGAGTATTGATGAAAGGGCTCTTGATGTGATGGTTCATTTGGGAAGATAGTAGAGCTGGGAAGGATTCCACCAAATAATCTTTTGATAGCACAGAAACCAAAAAACTTCTCATAAACTAGCTTCCAATATATCACTTTGATGAGGTCAATGCATTTGGTTAGAACTACTCCAGATTCCATATGAAGGCTTTCATTGAGCTTGGGAGATAACCATTGGGAGAAGAATTTTTCCCACTGAGCCATTTTTCCTCCATTAAGGATTAAGGGAACAAGAGGGGTCTCAAGAATATAGAATTGGTTCATGGCAAGTAATAAGGTCTTCCACTCATTGTGCACTAAGAATATTCTCCCAGCAAGCTCTCTAGCAGTCATTTTCAGTTGGGCTTTTGAGTAGGTCCAATACTGACTAGCTGAGCTAAGGATTTCTTAGGGAAACTTAAGATGGTCAAAAGAAAGACCAAGAAGGAGAATGGATGGGATAGATAAGTCCACTGGATGAGAAATGAACCAAGGGGGAGGTGTATAGTACAGATGAATCAAGTTGGTTGAAAAGAAGGGGTCAGTTGTGGGATTATATGGACCAGGAGTGATGATTTCAAAAGAATAATTTTTATGAAGGTAAGGATCATCAACTCTAAAAAAGTGAGAGGAGGAGGAAGAGAGACCAGTAGGGGGAGCTTTGTCCAGACCAAGTTTCTTCCAAGTGATATCAAATCCAAACTTTTCTTCAAGTTCATGGAATTTGGCAATCTTACCCATATCAGACAGGGCAGAGTAGGCTTCTTTATTAAAAGGATTTTCCTCAACTAAGATTGCTTTTCCCTTTCCAGATGTGACAGGAAGGGAGGGAGCAGGTTGAGCAGGCCTCTCAATGGTTAATTGTGTGGAAGGAATAGATTTTGGAGAACTGGGAAGAGATTGGGCAAGGTCAACTATCATGGCCACAGTTCTACCCAGGTCAATTGTCTGTTCCTGAACATCTTCAAGATTGTCATTCCCCCTTTCTCTTTTAACTAAAGGCTCAATTCTATCAAGAATAACATTCCCCCTATCAGTTTCAACAGATACCTCCTCAAATTGTGATAAGAGACTAGGAGTTGGCATAAATGATGAAGATAAAGGACCTACTGATATAGGAATTTAAGCTGGGGGAGAGGAGGCCTTTTTGCTTTGAGATTCAGTTAGAGTTTTAAGGGCTTCAACGGCTTCTTGGGCTCCTGAACTGAGGGTCTCAGTGGATGAACTTTGATGAGCTGGGTCAAAATCAAATGGTTCAGGTGGTGAGATAGAGGGAGAATGGGGTGGAGATTCTTCTTCAGGGATAATCATTTTTCTTCTCTTACTCAGAGGTCTGATTGAGACTAGGGGAACCTCATCTAAATCAATAGGTTCATGGTATTTTTGGAGTCTCTTGGATTTTCTGGAGGTTTGGGGTTTGGGTTTTTCTGGAATGGGTGAGGGAGAGTGTTTATATTTTGCTTTGGATCTTTTGTACACAAAGGAAATTTTGGATGAGGGAGAAGGTTTTTGAATGGTGCTTGGACCAGGATTAGAGGGTGGTATAGCCTCAAGAAGCAAGAGAGGAATGATTTTGGCTAAAGGTTCATGCTCAGTAGGGTCATCATCCAGGTCCACTATCTTGGGTCCTTTGTCTCTCCTACCCTTTCCCTTAAATCTTTGGGCCATTTCAGCTAGGGTTTCTCTTTCAATATCACTACCTGAGATTGATGAGTCATGGGAAGGTGAATTTTCATCTTGATGTTCAGGATCTGGTTGATCTTCAATAGGTTCTTGTACTCTACCCTGTTGTTTGTATGAGAAGGTATGAATGCTAAATACCTTATATCTGTGAAGGGTTGCTTGTCTATCATAGGGGGCAGGTACTCTAACTCTCATTGTTCTCCCAATTTGAAGAAAAATCCCACTCATGAACCTATATAATCCTGGATTTATTAAGGATTTGGTTTTGATTTTAAGGGGATGATGGCCAGACCTAAGTCTAAAATTAGACAACACAAAGCTCCAATTTGTGGTTTGAACTGTATGCAATAGACACAACAATTGTTTCCACTTACTAGGGCTCATGACATGGTGAGATGAGGTCTTTCCACATAAACCTTTCATAACTACATCAGCTAGAGTAGAAAATTGGGGAGATAGGAACTTTTTATAGACGGGTTTATCAGTATGGTAAGCAGGCCATCCCTCTATATTAGCAGTTTGAGATGAGTAATTGATGTTGGAATCCTAAATGTTTGTTATCATGTAGGGTTCATTCACAGTGCCATAATTGGCAGCAACATCACTAGGGGATATAGTGTAGGAGGTTCCTTGGAGAGTAAATTGAATGTTGTATTGCTCTGTCCAAACTCCATTATCATAGATGTGGGAGCAGAGCAGAGGAAGAATTGGATGCTTGGCCTCCATGAATGTCTTCAGTTTAGCATTTGTGAGAAGCTCTCCAATCCATCCACCAGCTGGATTATGGTAAAAGAATTTTTTAATGCGATAGCCATGGGCGGATGTGGAATTCATTTTTCTAGGGTTTGAAAGGAAGAAACAGAGTATATAACGGTCACTTTTGTTTGAATGGAGAATAAGGGTTTAAGAAGGATGATTTTTTAAGTGAAACGGTGGCTTTTAAAGGGTTGAGTAACAATGGTAGAAATGTGAAAAGACATGCCCTTTAAAGGAAATTTATAAGTGATATGGACAAGCAGGTGACTCATCACAATTGTAACTGTTGAAACAGTAACTATCTTCTTTTTGTGTTTACACAGAGGACATAGCGTGAACGGAGCAAAAATTCTTTATTCCCTTAATAAATATTGACATGGTTAATTCCAATATTCAACTATAATCCAGTATAGACTGGCGGCTCGATTTAATTATCATATCAAATCAACCTTACTAGAATGCATCTTTTGACATCTACTATCATCGTTGCATCTACAACATACATTCTCGAGATGAATTAAATGATGTAAAATTTCTCTATATAAGAAACATTGTTAGTGAATTATACATCACAACACCAAATATTCAGATACAGATAGCTCAAAGCAAGATAGTAGACCTCCTTCATATTTCTTCATAAAAGAATGGGTAGACTTACAAATCTCTTTAGACCAAGCAAGATGTCTGATCTTGTGAAGAAGTTAAAGTTCAAAGAGAAGGAGGAAGAGAAGGTAGATGAAAAATTCTTAAGAGAATTTAGGGAATATCAGGCACAAGAGGCCGTGGTTAGTGAGCAGGAGATAGACCAATTCTTCCAAATGATCCAATGAAGAAGGTAGAGTTGATGGAGAGATCAATAAAGAAGGAGATGTGGCTATATGCTAGAGAGGAATTTGTCAAGGAGGAGAGAAAGAAGCTGAAAAAGGGAGTGGTTGATGAGAAATGGTGTGACATAGGCAAGGAAAATCCAAGATGTCAAATATTGAGGAAGATAAAGAACATAATAAGTCCTTATTTGATCTTTTACAGATAGAGAGGAAGGCAGATGTAGTGATAGGTAAGAAGGGGGAGAGAGGTGAAGGCCAATGGGACAATTATGATGGCAGTTCTTACACCAAGAACAATTCATTTTCCCTACTTTCAAGTAAGTACTTTGCTTGCTGCCGTCCATTAAGAACTGGGGATAAGGAGGAGGGAAGCTTTAGGTCTGACCAGGCCTATGTTTTTAGTGAGAGCCATATTCCTCTGGCACTTTTAGCTTCTCATCACCTTTAGATAGTTTGCCTAAACCTCAGGAAGTAAGGAATTGGTGGCCTAGAACTGTATGGCCTTCATCAAATCAATCTGCCCGCAGAGTTGAGTCATGGAGATGGGACAGTAGACTCATGTTAGAGAGAACTGATGAGTCTGGTCAGCCATTTGTTAGGACATCTCAAGGAGGGGTGATGGAGGAGGTGGAGACATCAGCAGAGTGTTCTTTTGTTGTTGGAGAATGGAGGTCAGAAGAGTAGTTTCTGAGAAAGTGAAGATAGTGGACCTAGTGGAGAGGTCGGCTATCATGGTTATGGATGGAGCAGGTGACACATTTTTGGCTCCTTTTTGTTTATAGGAGTAGGGTAGCCCTTTATGGCACATTTTTGATGTATTTACTCCTTTCTTTGTAATGTACTCTACTATGTTTAATGAATTTTCCCTTTTATTTGCTTGGCATATTCAGCATTCCCATATTTTCTCTCAAATAGCCAAATCTTTGTTCATCCAGTGCTTTTGTGAGAATGTCAGCCAGTTGATTCTCAATACACACATAAGAAAGACATATATCACCCTTTTCAATATGATCCCTTATGAAATGGTGCCTAACTTCAATGCACATTGTTTTAGAGTGCTGAACTGGATTCTCAGTCATTGCAATAGCACTAGTATTAACGGAAAAGTTTTTGTTATTGGTTTTGCTTGGAAGAACTTAACTGACAGGGTCTGTTTATTAAGAAAATAGGGATCAGAGGGCAAAACATACATTTTTCCCCCTGTTCCCAACATAGCCGTACGGATGAACAGGTGGTCTCCTGGGATTTTACAATTCAGTCAAGAACAGTCCAGTTTCAGAGCAGAAACAGAACATTCTGTTGAAACTGGACAGAACTGTTTTGATTCTAGTTTGTTTAAAACACTTATAAGTTTAAATACAACATTCCTATTCTAAATGATCATCACTTAATCCCCAAAACAAGTATTTGGGTGTGATCATAAGCAATCTTTGGAGAAAATTGAGAAAAGTTGATGAACATGCCCTTTGGGCCAAAATTGACCATTTGGTGATTAAAGATTGAAACTTTATCACCAAAATGGCATTTTTATGACTTATTAACCTTTAAGGAATCAAATTAACACATAAAGATTGAATCTTTGCAACCCCAAAGGGGACTTTAGAGCTAGATCAATGTTGGATGATAAAGATGGAAGCTTTATCATCCAAATGATCATTATTGCCAACAAAAGCATCATTTTAACTAGACAAGAATGTAAATGACAATCAACAAGCCATGATCATCTAGGTTTGAACCTCTTCCACACAAGGCATGGAGGGCACCTTGGATTATCTCATGGCTTGGACAAGAGAAATATAGAGTAATATATGTATATTTGCTTGAATGGACAAGTTTTGCATAAATATAAAGTTGCTTGAATGGACAAGTCTTGCAAGTAATATAAAGGTGCTTGAATGGACAAGTCTTGCAAGTAATATAAAGATTAACATAAACTTAAACAAAGATTAAAGAGAAAATAGAGTTATAGAAGAAGAGAAGGGAGGGGGGAGAAGGTGGCTTTACCTATTTTGGTTTAGCCAATCTTCCTTTCTCTCTTTCACTCTTTGTTTCACTCTTCTCTCACACTAATGGAGTGATTTCGACAGAGTAATCTTTCTTATGTTGTTTCTCCCCCCTTGAAATGATCAGCATGGGGTTTAATTTATAGAGGCTGAGGGTACCCAAAGTAGCCGTACGGCTAGGGACCTCATGTGCCCAAACCATCCGTACGACTCGACTTGGCGAGCTTCTGGATTTTTCCAAGTTTAATTCCAGCTCAGTCCTGGAATATCAGGTTTATCCTAGTGAGGTCCTACCCGATTGGTTTATCCCTAAATGGTACCAAGAATTCCTCTAAAGCAGGTCGATTTCAGATTGGGGTACTTACAGAGTCCCTCGGCAACGTCGCTTTTGAAGAAAGCGGGGTTGTCGATAAAACAAGCATCCCAATCTGATGGGAGGACGGCATAGCCGATTTGTTCTATGGATGGACCTAGAGGTATAGGATTCCTACGTATCCCTATTCAAGGGAATCAAGCCTATCGTAGTTCGAAAGAGGGGTGAGAGATTTTAAGGCTAGTCAAACCTATAGACGACCATCGAGGTCGGGTGGGGAACTTGGGCATGACTCTCATTCGATCAGAGGCAAAGGTTCGGGTGTGACACTCATTCGGTCAGAGGCAAAGGTTCGGGCATGACACTCGTTTGGTCAGAGGCAAATTTCAGGCGTGACACTCATTCGGTCAGAGGCAAATTTCGGGCGTGACACTTATTCGGTCAGAGGCAAGGACTCGGGCGTGACACTCGTTTGTTCAGAGGCAAATTTCGGGCGTGACACTCGTTTGGTCAGAGGCAAATTTTGGGCGTGACACTCGTTTGGTCAGAGGCAAATTTTGGGCGTGACACTCATCTGGTCAGAGGCAAGTTTCGGGCCTGACACTCATTTGGTCAGAGGCAAAGGTTCGGGGGGACCTAATTTTATCTCACAATGGTCGCTCGGGGGGACCTAATTTTATCTCACAACGGTCGCTCGGGGGACCTAATTTTCATTTTTTTCTCGGCTTACGTCAGGGACGGACGATTTTCTTGGACATTCAACTTGACTCTCAATGAGTCAAAGTCGGGGCTTGACTCTCTTTTGGTCAATCAAATAATTTTTAATTGGGCTTACGTCAGGGACGGCCAATTCTCTTGGACATTGAATTTGACTCTCAATGAGTCAAATTCGTGGCTTGACTCTCCTTTGGTCAAACGAAAGGATTTTCTTGACACTCATTTGGTCGAAGTCAGGATTTGACTCTCTTTTGGTCAATCAAATAATTTTTAACTGGGCTTACGTCAGGGACAGCCAATTTTCTTGGACACTCAATTTGACTCTTAATGAGTCAAAGTCGGGGCTTGACTCTCTTTTGGTCAGCCGAATGGATTTTCTCGACACTCATTTGGTCGAAGTCGGGATTTGACTCTCTTTTGGTCAATCAAATAATTTTTAATTGGGCTTACGTCGGGGACGGTCAATTTTCTTGGACACTCAATTTGACTCTCAATGAGTCAAAGTCGGGGCTTGACTCTCCTTTGGTCAACCGAAGGGATTTTCTCGACACTCATTTGGTCGAAGTCGGGATTTGACTCTCTTTTGGTCAATCAAATAATTTTTAATTGGGCTTACGTCAGGGACGGCCAATTTTCTTGGACACTCAATTTGACTCTCAATGAGTCAAAGTCGGGGCTTGACTCTCTTTTGGTCAGCCGAAGGGATTTTCTCGACACTCATTTGGTCGAAGTCGGGATTTGACTCTCTTTTGGTCAATCAAATAATTTTTAATTGGGCTTACGTCAGAGATGGCCAATTTTCTTGGACACTCAATTTGACTCTCAATGAGTGAAAGTCGGGGCTTGACTCTCTTTTGGTCAACCGAAGGGATTTTCTCGACACTCATTTGGTCGAAGTCGGGATTTGACTCTCTTTTGGTCAATCAAATAATTTTTAATTGGGCTTACGTCAGGGACGGCCAATGTTCTTTTCATATTTTTAACCTATTAACCTGGACTTACGAAGTACGGCCGGGCTAAATCACATTCTTAACCTGGGTTTACAAAGTATGGCCGGGTTAATTTCAACAAAGCTGGTCTTACGTCCATCTATGGACTGCCCGGACACATTTTCATTGGGAACCTAATTAATTTTCTAGGTTCAAAGCAAATTGCATGAGCCCTAAAAGGGAGGGAAATTCTGGTGCATTTCTGAGACTGATTTAAATGGAGCTTTAAATGGGTGATGTCACAAAGACATTCAATCAAGAAACCATTAATTTTTGCAGGGACAAAGTAGCCATAGGGCTAGAGGAGTGATGTTGCTTTTCCAATAAATTTTGTTCTAGGCCTGGTTATCTTCTTCATCATCACAGTTTGGAGTCCAACAGCAGTCTTTCACCTTCCATTTTCGACAATTTCCCTTCCATGGATCCTTTTCTCATGGAAAAGCCACCAAAATTGTCCAAAGTTGACCAAGAATGTTTTGAAGGTAACCTTAGGCTTTGTATGAGGCATCAAAAGGGGAGTCACAAGGACGTATTCAAGTCCAAATTTGGTCTCCAGTCTCTTTGGTCTCTCAAAGAGTTCATCCCAGATCTCGAGCTTCTGAGGGCCGCCGCATCTTTCTGGGATGTGAGGAGGCACGTATACTGTTTTTCTTACAACGAGATCACTCCGACTTATGAAGATTTCAAATCTCTAGTGGGCGGCATAGACACGGAGGTCATCGCTCTTCCCTCAGTTGATGATACCACTTGTGTTGATAGATTGGTCTCTCTCCTCGACATTCTTTTGGAAGAGGCTCAATGTATGGTCATTAATCCCACTTTCATTGATATTTCTGACCTTCCTGAGAAGTTCATGGAGTGTTCTGCCGAGGCTTCTTGGAATGCCTTCGGGCTATGCATCCTTGCTTTCTTCTACATGGTGGGTTCCAAAGGTACTTGCCACCGGGTTTTGTTGAGTGTGCTCGAGGAGTGTCTGGCGGGCAAAGACATCGTTCCTTTGGTCTTAGGCGAGACTCTCCATGGTATGGACCGTTTGGATTTGGGAGACAGTTTTATGCACAGCGGTAGCCCCGCTTTGCTTACCTTATGGCTGAAGGAGAGGTTAGTGGCCGTCCTTGAGGCTCCTCTTTCTCACAAACCATGGTCGTATTCTTTGAGAGGGCTCATTCTGGATTTAGCTCAGAGCGATTGGAAGGCTCATATGGCTCATCTCAAGGCTGAAGAAATCCGTTGGTGGGTGCCACATTGGCACATCAACTCAGTGCGGGAGTGTCAGGATGGTTCCCCCTTTGTTCGGGTGCCGAGCCTTTTGGGATCGTCCTTTTACGTCCCTTCTTTGGTCCGCCGGTAGTTTGGCTTGCTACAGACTCCTGTGTTGGAGTGGTCAGATGTCAATCCGGAGCATTTGAGGCTTTCGCCTTTATCCATGTGGGCCCTTCCACCACTTTCCTCTTTTCCCAGTTGTGGACCCATTCCCTTTTTCCAGTTCGGGCACTTCTCAGGGGTGCAGCTAGCACGATTCTAACCACTGTTTACTTGGATTGGTACGAGCAGACCATGGGACAGACTCAAAGGCTTATTGAGGAGAGGCGTGGGGACATCCTTGGAGGAGACTGTGTCCCTGGTAGGGTTTTGAGGGAGGCTAAGGCCGTGACGAGCGGTCATAACTTTACTGGAGGCGCTATTGAAGACTATCAAGCTCTCGCTGAGAGGAGGAGGGCAGTGATACCTAGAATCAAGGCACGACTCGAGGACTTTCGGGGCCGCATGGCGGTTGACATAGCTCTAAAAGCGGCTGGCCTAATTGAAGATGCCGGGCGGGCTCCCAATTTAGGGAGGAATGAGATCGAGCTTTTCGATGTGAAGAGGAAAAATACTCGGAGGAGTCAAAAGAAGAAATGGAGAGGTGAAGGTCAATGATGGCCTTACAGTCCTAAGTATCCACTCACTGTCATTGCAGACACATTAGTTTTCTTAAGTGTTTTATTAGTCTTTTAGCCTGTTGCCCGAGGTCAAGAGTAGACCGTGCTTGAACTCATCAAAGAAGTGTTTTAACCGTAATGAAAGTGGTTATCGAATGAGTTCCTTTGGAGAACAAAATTTGAATTTTATTTATTTATTTTAGACCGGACCAATAGTTAGCTGCCTACGTTCCCCTTTTACAAGTAAGACTAAAGGGGCTCAGGTCATCGTAGTTCTTTCCAACAATTTTTGACGCAAACCTTGCTCTCTTTTTTTTTTTTTTTAAACATAATATCGGCGAAGCTATCACCATTGACCGGGTGCACGAAGGGATTCCCATCCAAATCTGCAAGTCTCATTGCACCTCCTGAGAATATCTCTTGTACCACAAAAGGGCCAATCCATACGGGTTCCCATTTCCCATCAGGGTTAGACCTCCCTGGGGGTTTTTCTTTGAGCACCAAATCCCCGACCCGAATCTCTCGAGGCTTCACTCTTTTGTTGAAGGCTCGTGCCATCCTCCCTTGGTAGGCACGGGTGTGCTCCATTACTCTTAAGCGGCGTTCGTCCAAAAGGGCTAACTCATCATGTCGGCTCCAAAGCCAGTCCACTTCGTGGATTTGATTTTCCAACAGAATCCTTAATGACGGAATTTCTAGTTCAGCCGGGAGCATGGCTTCCGTACCATAAGTCAGAGCAAATAGGGTTTCCCCTGTGGCGGTTCTGACCGAGGTTCGGTATCCCCACAACGCTAGGTGTAGCTTATTGGGCCAATCCCTTCCTCGTGTTGCCATTTTCTTAATGGTACTTTCGAGTGTTTTGTTGGCGGCTTCTACCGCTCCATTGGTTTGGGGCCTATATGGGGAAGACTTGTGGCGAGTGACCCAGAATTCTTGCAACAGTTGGTTGCACTCTCCTTCGAAGTGTGAGCCATTGTCTGTGATGATTTCATTTGGGGCCCCATATCGGCACATGATGTTCTCCTTGATGAATAGTGCCACCTCCTTGGAGGTAAGGACTTTGTATGACTTGGCTTTAACCCACTTTGTGAAGTAATCCACGACCACCAAGACGAATTCATGGCCGTTGCTTCCTGGGGGAGTGATTTTTCCGATGATGTCAATGCCCCTAGTGGAGAAGGCCAAGGGGTCGTCATGCAATACAAATGGTGGGGCGGCAGGTGATTAAGGTTGGAGAACCACTGGCACTTGTCACATTTCTTCACAAATTGTATACAATCGGTTTCCATCGAGATCCAAAAGTATCCCATCCGCAGAATGACTTGCATTAACGCCCTGGCATTCATGTGTGGCCCACATACCCCATTGTGGACCTCCCGCATGAGCTCTTTTGCTCTTTCTGTGCTTATGCATCTTAAGAGAAGCCCCTGATGGCGCTTCTTATACAGAATATCTCCCAGAATGACGTAGTGAGAAGCGAGTCGTTTGAGGGCTGCCGCGCTCTTGGCTTTAATCCCATCTTTGTATTCCCATTTCTCATTTAAGAGGTAGGCCTCCCCTTCTCTGGGGAACTGGTAGATCTGGGTATACCACGGCTCATCTACTTCCTCCGAGCCCTTTTCAATTTCACAGCAGTACGCCGGGTTCTCCTTTCTCCCAACTCTAAAAGGCTTTATCGACTTTCCTTCCGGAATTTCTACCAATGAGGACCACGTGGCTAAGGCATCGGCGAAGCGATTCCGGTCCCTTGGCAAGTAATGGAAGCTAACTCTTTTGAACTGTGTCATGAGTTCTTCCATGTGGGCGTGGTACTTTTGCAGCCCCAGATCCAACGTTTTCCATTTGTACGAAACTTGGTTGATGATCAAGGCTGAGTCCCCGTACACCTCCAATTCTTTCACATTCCTTTCCAAAGCAGCTTCCAGGCCCACTGTGCATGCCTCATACTCGGCTGCATTATTGGTCACCTCAAAATTCAATTTAATGGCGATGGGCGTATGCTTGTCATTGGGGTCCCAGAAGCATACTGATGCCGTTCCCTCTTTTGTTTGCGGCTACATCAAAGAACAATTGCCATTTGTTTTCCTCCTCAAGGGTAAAAATCCCTTCATCCGGGAACTGTGGTTCAGGCTCTCCCTCTTCGTTACTGGGGAAATCCGCTAAGTGTTCGGCCATAACCTTTCCCTTGACTGCCTTTCTTGACACGTAACTGATGTCATATTCGGCTAGAAAGAAAGACCATTTGGCAAGCCTCGTTGATAAGGACGGATTTTCCAGCAAGCATTTGATGGGGTCAATCTTTGAGATCAACTGTATCGGGTGGGCGTGCATGTAGTGTTTCAACTTTCTCACAACCCATACCAGTCCAGCGCAAGTCTTTTCTATTGTGGAGTAGTTGAGCTCACTTCCCTGTAGCTTCCGGCTCACAAAGTAAACGGCATTTTCCACCTTGGATTCTTTCTTCTCTTGGCCCAACATAGCTCCTATCGAAGTATCTGTTACCGTTAAGTAAAGCAAGAGTGGCTTTTCCCTGTGCGGTGGGCAGAGAATCGGTGGATGGATAAGATAGGCTTTGATCTTGTCGAAAGCCTTTTGACATTCCTCATTCCATTTAACCTTGGCATTTTTCTTCAGTAATTTGAAGATGGGTTCGCAGGTGGGAGTGAGCTGATTGATGAAGCGGCTGATGTATTGCAGTCTCCCCATGAATGCCTTTACTTCTGTCTGGGTGCGGGGAGGTCTCATTTCTACGATTGCCTTGACCTTTTGCGGATCAATCTCAATACCCTGTTCGGTAACTACATACCCTAAAACCTTTCCACGAGAGACTCCGAAGGTGCATTTTACCGGATTAAGCCTCATGGAGTGTTTCGTCAATCGGTCAAAGAACTTCCTCAAGTCAATCAAGTGCTGGCCATCAGTTCCTTTAGAGTGTATGATCGTGTTATCAACGTACACCTCTATTTCTTTGTGAATCATGTCATGGAATAGTGCTGTTGCCGCTCTTTGGTAAGTAGCCCCGGCATTTCTTAGTCCAAAAGGTATCACCATGTAACAAAATTTTCCCCATGGGGTGGTGAAGGCAGTCTTTTCTTGATCTTCATCAGCTATTTTAATCTGATTGTATCCGGCGAAACCGTCCATAAAGGATTTTACCTCGAAACTAGAGGTCGTATCCACCAACATATCAATGTTTGGGAGGGGAAAATCGTCCTTGGGACTTGCCTTGTTGAGGTCTCTGAAATCAACACAGCATCGGACCTTCCCGTTGGCTTTTGTGACAGTGACTATGTTAGAGAGCCATGAGGGGTATTCTATAACCCGTATAAAGCCGACTCTAAGTAACTTTTCTATCTCCTCCTTTACCTGCAGGGACCACTCGGGTTTGATTCATCGGAGCTTTTTCTTGACTGGTTTTACTTCCGGATCCAAGGGGATCTTATGCTCCACGATCGAGGCGTCCAACCCCGGCATGTCTTTGTAAGACCAGGCGAACACATCCACATACTCTCTGAGTAATTCAATCAAGGCCTCCCTCTCATCCCCTTTGAAATAGCCACCTACTTGTGTCTCCCTTGGTTCTTCCTCAGTACCCAAATTCACTTTGGTCAAAACCTCTTCGGCAGCTTGGGCACGGTTTTCCTCTTGATCGGCGACCTGCTTTGTGAATTTTTTAATGTATTGTTCATTTAGTGTGTCTGCTTTATTAGTTGATTCATTATTAACCGTTTTCAAGTTATTAGTTAATTTATCATCTAATAAGTTGGCAATGAGGGGATACTCGGAAAGGTCCATCATGTCATTCAATGCAAACGGAAATACAACATTGGCTACTAGTTCATAGTCTTCGGGCGTGAGGCCCTCGGACGAGAATGACTCAAATTCAAAGAGGAGGGACTGAGGAGACTCGATTACATTGGACCCTGTAATACTAGACTCAAAGGGTCGAGGAACCAATCCAAGCATTGTGGCCATTTCCTCCTTGCTAGCTACCGGCCCGAAAAGAGTAGCCCAATTCTTTAGGGGCATGTTAGTGGGTACAACCAAGGTGCGAGGGTCGAAGCTTCCCATTGACCCGTCTCCTATTGCAGCGACCATTCCTTTTCCGTGATCAACTAGGCTGGGTAGAACCGTGTCTTCCTCAAACAGTTCTTGCATCACTGTCCCATCCCACTCGTTTTCTTCGACCTTTTCCTTTTCCTTCCCAGTAGGCGTCTTTTCGATCTCATATTTGTCATACTGGCTCCAAGTGGGTTCTTCCTCTTGGTAGCCTCCTTCCGCAGACAAAACCTCAAAATGTTTTATCACCTCGGGCACTCCTTTGGAAATATGCTCGTGCCCTGTGGGAGCTCCGGGCGTGTCAAGGAACGCTCTCCTGATAGGGTTGGCGGTCTTTCCTCGGAACCTTTTGAGGTCTTCTTGCAGTCGGTCCCAGTTGGTCACCATTTCCTCCTTTTCCTTCGAGGTCCCGGTTTGCGTTCCCCCTTTAATGAAGTAGTGGCTTATGTCAAAAGCGTAGGGACGGAGGTTGGGAGATTTGTAAGGAATCCCTTGGGCCCTGGCCCGGATTTTCTCTCATGCCATCTTCTTGTCCATCGCAAGATCCTCGGGTCTCAGCTTGTACCCCAAACAGTGGAGCGTCTTTTGCTCCTTGATTTCAATAACCCTGTGGGTCCCTTGGAGCCTCCTTCCTAGATCAAGCCCCGGGAGATAGTGCATTAGGCGCATCATTTTTATGGCAGGAGGGATCTTGTCTTTGGTAAGTGTGAGGTCCACGCAATGGACGTGGGTCTCAGATGGTATCCCTGTGAAGCCGGTCAAGACTATACCACTCTCTTCATGTTGGATTTCCAATACGGGGATCCCATTAGTGTTAGTCCCCTCTGTAGTGATGTTATCCCCGTAGATTACAGTCAAATTCCTTCCCTGTACAAATTTTACACATTGATGTAGGGTGGAGGCGACCCTATTGACTTTGTGTAGCCAAGGGCGCCCCAGCAAGGCGGTGAAGGAAATGAGGATGTCAAGCACTTGGAAGTCGCTCGGCATTTTCTGTTCCCCAAACCATAAATTCAAAGTCGCCACCCCAAGGACCGACCGGGCTGTGGAGTCGTATGCTTTGACAGTTACCAAAGAGGGCCTCAGATCCGTCGTCTTGAGGCCGAGTAAATCCATCATAGCCGAGCCATTATCAACCAATACTCGTGGGAGACGGCGCCCATCCAACTGTACTGTGATGTACAAGGCCTCGTTGTGGTTAGCCCCAGACTTGGGCAAGTCCAAGTCGGTGAACGTGACTATATTCCCATATAGGATGCTTCCAATCATCTGTACGGCTTCTTCGGGGGTAGCCGTGGTGGGGACCATGGTCCGGGCCAAATGCTCCTCCAACTTGAGCTTGTGCGGGTATGATGAAGTGAGAAGGGACCACAGAGAGATGTTGGTCTGCGTATTTTTAAGTTGGGTGAGAACAGGATCCTCTCTTCCGAGATTCGGGGTGCCTATTTCCTTAGCAAACGGTGGTGGCGAGCGGTGTTCCGGTGGCGGTGGTTTTTTAGGATTCTCGGTGTGTACCTGTCCGGAACGAGTTAGGACGTTTACTTCCGAGGGGTCACAATCCTATGCTGGCTCTTCCTCAGGCATGGGTAGGTTCTTGGTTGAGTAAGGCCACGCCTCTTTCCTCAGCTCATTCACAGTAACCATTCCTTGCGTGGTGTGGACAGACTCACAGAGTTTTTTCAAATGAAACCGGGGAGTCGCCTTGTTCTTTCCCCATCCCTACAGTTTTGCGGAGTTTTTCCAGTGTCAACATACAGCAGTAATGATCCAGGAGCATCGACCCGTCTTCAAATGGAGGTGAGGGCGAGAGTGGCGGTAGTGACAGGAAGTCATCTAAGGTAGGGAAATTTTCTCCTTCTCCCGCAGACGGGTTTAAAGAGAGTACGGGGGAAGACACTTCGTCCTCACTTTCACACAAAGCCCGGAGCTCTTCGTGGGATAGGGAACAGACCGCCTCTCTCATCTGGGCAAGGTGTCTTCCATAGTCATAGTCCCCCGGGGTTCTTGCAGCCCCCATACCTTCGGTTTCGTGATGACAACACACCCTTCTTATTACTCTTTCACCGCTTGACGAGTCACCAACTTCCATAGCATGATAGTGCTCATCGTGAGGAATGCAACATCTGTTCGGGTCGTGGTCAATGCTTCCCAAAGCTCGTTTGATGGCCATTTCCATTTCTTCCGCACAATCTTAGTAGGTCAATTTGTGTTTAGTGAGCTTAATCACTTTTAATTCGCCCTCTTGGCAATGAACCTTTGCGCTCATCACGCTAGTCATCATGTTGTCAGGAGGACATTCCATCTTTCCCTTTTGCACGCAGTCCCACAAAATGTCTTTCCATCTTTCCCCAACTTCAATCAAAGGGGTGTTGAATTCCCAAAGAGTTATCATTGTCGGCTCCCCGAATTCGATCATGTTCACTCTGCTTTGGCCAAATTCGATCATGTTGACCCTTCCGTTGTTCGGGAACTGGTTATTGACCACGTTTGGCCCCTTGGGGTGTTCGAGTTTGCCTTTAGCAATCAAATCCAAGATAATGCGTTTCACTATGGAGCAATCATCGGTGTTATGCCCATGGTAGTTGTGGAAAGCACACCATTTGTTCTCATCTGTGAACCTTTCTGGATTTTTGGGCTGAAAGTTGATCAAAGGTCTCATGAGGCCTTGCTTCACTAATCCCTCAAATACTTTGCTAATGGTCATTCCAAAATCCTCAAACCTCACATAGGGGCGTTTTTCAGAGTTACCCATCTTTGGTGAGACCTGCTTTGGACCTTCCCCTTGGATGTTGTTGATGACCCCTGAGACTTCTTTCCCTTTACCTGTGGTGGGAGGTCGGTATCAGTAAGAATTTTTATTTCCCTAGGTGGAGGATTGCTCACTGAGAGCCTTCTCAAACTTCGACCCTGCGGTTACCATGGCCCAGAGATTGGGATAAAAGTGATGGCTGATCAGAGCACGCAGCTGCTGTTTTAAGCATGGTTGGAAGATGTCCAATTGTTCATCCTCGGTGAGCGGGTTAGAGATTTCTCCAAGTTTACAGTTCCAATGCTTGTAGAACTCACCGATCGGCTCGTCGCCTTTTTGTAAAGTGCTTTGCAAGTCGGTGCGGTTGGTTTCCCACTCCAGGTTGGATCGGTATTTGGTGAGGAATGCTTCCTGAATGTGACCCCAACTTACTCGTGATTCGTCCTTGAGGTTGAAGAACCACTTAAGAGCGTTTCCTCTCAGGGATAATTGGAAGTGATCACCCATTTGCTGTACAGTGCAACCTTTTGCCCTCATTGCTAAAGTGTATGCGTTGAGGTGGGTTTGTGGGCAAGCAGTCCCATCAAACTTGTCTATTTCTTGCATTTTGAACTTACGCGGAAGAGGCACAATCTTGTCGGGATCAGTAACTCCCGATGAGGTTTTCTTTTCATTGTAAGTCTCGAACTTTTCTTCCATCTGTTTCAACTTCTCGATCAGCCACCCCATTTGAGGGTTCTCTTGTGGGCTAGAATTGATGGATCCCATGGTCCGGGTTGTTATCGGCATCACCGTTGGAGGCACAGTGGTGGATGGTATATTCTGAGGAAGGCTTTGAGGTGGCGCATGGGAGTAAACGTACCCATACCCTTGGTCATTCGCCGGGGTATACGGCGGGGGTGCCTCGGAGGTTCGGGCTGCCGGGTAGTGGAATGGGAATGCCGCCCCTTGTGATGCAATTGGCAGGGTCGGTAGTGGTAATCCGACAGTGGCCGGGGCTGAAAAGGCTTGACCCATCGGGATCGGGCCATATGGGTTGAACCCGGGAGGATATGAGGATGGACCTCCTGGAAAGGTGAAGAGAGCTTGGGTGGCTGGCACATTTGATTGAGTGGCGGTTTGATATGCGGGACGTGAGGTCGCCACATTGGGGTAGGTTTGAGGTGGGGGAACCCTATTGTAATCGCGAGGCGGTATGTTCTCAATTTCATCTTCGTCTGTGATTTCAACGAATCCCCCATCATTTTCAAATATCACGGCCACTCCTCTCTGCTCATGGTCTCTATAACCCGTCTCTGTGTATCCTCTTGATGTTTCCTAGTGATTTCTTCCCGGGCCCTGGCGGATTCCAAAGCTTGTACCAACTCTTCCTTAGTAAGCCCATTCGGATCAACCGCATTCTCACCCCCACTACTACTTCCTACTGGACTAGTCATTCAGAGTAGCCTAAGTGAAACTGCTGATGAACTGTCGGACTCGGCACTGAACAGACGTTGACCCGGAACTCTGACCCACTTCTTACGAGCTGCGAGGGAGAGGAGGGTTCGGTTTAGGCTCGGGTTTCATTTTGGGCAAAGGTTTAGGGCTCATGCAACATGCCAACCTAATTATTGATTATTTCATTCATGTTTACTTAAAACACGCTTTATTCCTAATTGGTTGGAAAAGATTTCTCTTCTTTTTCGCAACTATTCTAAGTCCTGGATCAGTGGAGGCCATCACTACGCCTATAGACCCCTCATTTTTCACATGTACTGCACACTCCCAAGGACGGACTATCCTGGGTGAGGGTCCTATAGGGCAAGCGGCTTCCACCGACCGAAAGAAATGATCCTAAGGTCTAGTGCGTCGCAATGTTCCTGATGTGAGGGTCATCCTAATCATGATTAAGCCCCAGTCGGGATCGAGACTGTTCCGAAGGCTGCACCGATATTTTGACATGACCCCATTTTGAATGAGGTGTCTCAATCCTCAACCATGAGCTTAAGGATGATTAACATGACCCGTTCATTAGGGCTTAACGACACGGTGTTACCCTATCTTTAGCACATGATCTTTGTTAATTGTGGTCGTCATTAACACACGAGTTAGAGGCGGGTTAGGCCACGCTTGCATTTCATCAAGGAGTCGTAACCCGGGCATTAACTTGGCCACAATTGACTTTGGACACATGCTTAAAGATAATGGCAACGTGACCTAGACCAAAAACCAACCAAAGTCACGGTATTTGTGTGTCACGGACATGTGTGGTTGACTCAGCTCGGAAGGGGAGGTGGAATGGACCCGTGCGCGCTCGAAGGGAACAAGAGTGCCAATCGAGCTGCATCTGGCATCCATCCCGGGTTTAAAGGGTATTTGGAACGTGCAAGGTCAAGTGCGCGTTGTGTGAAGTCAATTCTATATTCCTTTTTTTTAGTCAAAATAGAGATTTTTATTTTGTTTTTCAACATGATGAGCATGGCATAGGCAAGATATGAGCAAGTATGAACAATCATGAAGCAAGCAATTTATACACAATAAGTCAAAGAATACAAACAAGGACCAAAACTTGTATATGTACCTAGTTGTGCACAACCAAAAAAATTTCGAATCAAACATTTTACCAAAAGAACAATCTTTACATTGAAACCATTTGTACAAAGCAAGTTGTGCACAACACGAAGAGTCAAGAAATTTTTACAAAAAAAAGGGTTATGCACAATGAGATTTTGGAAATCATTTTTATTGACAAAAGATCATGCATAACCAAGTTTTAAAAACCAAGTTTTGGCCAAAAGAATATAGGTAATGTGCACAAGTAAGGCTGTAAATTTGGAACCTAGACAAGCAGAAGCAGAAGGCAATTCAGAATGTTGATGCCCTGCACAAAATTGTTAATTTGCAACATTCTGGCCCTTTACCAAAGTAGCCGTACGGCTAGAACAAGAGGGTTGAGATTTTTCTTAGTTTCTCCAACTTCTGATCATCATGCTCCAGTCCATTGCATTTTCAGAACGTATTCACTCAAAACAGTTCAAACAGAAACAGCAAACACACACATAAATATGCACAAAGTCAACTAACGGAAACGGGAGTTTGACCCACACAAAAGTGCCTCCAAAGCTTCTAAAGAGAAGTTTGCAAGCACTTTATTCCCCAGCGGAGTCGCCACTGTAATGATCCCGTCCCTCGGGGGCGAAACAAGCAAAGTTCGTACGAGGAAGAAATGCCAAACACGGGTAACTTTCCTAACGAAAAAAGAAACGGAGTCGCCACATTTGTTAATTTTAAACCAAACAAATGAAAATGGTTAGAGAAGGTGAGTTCGGAGGTCACGTTACACTTTGGGAAGAACATATTTGTGGTTCACCCAAAGTTTCTGTTAATTTTAAATACAACATTCCTATGCTAAATGATCATCACTTAGTCCCCAAAACAAGTATTTGGGTGTGATCATAAGCAATCTTTGGAGAAAATTGAGAAAAGTTGATGAACATGCCCTTTGGGCCAAAATTGACCATTTGGTGATTAAAGATTGAAACTTTATCACCAAGATGGCATTTTTATGACTTATTAACCTTTAAGGAATCAAATTAACACATAAAGATTGAATCTTTGCAACCCCAAAGGGGACTTTAGAGCTAGATCAATGTTGGATGATAAAGATGGAAGCTTTATCATCCAAATGATCATTATTGCCAACAAAAGCATCATTTTAACTAGACAAGAATGTAAATGACAATCAACAAGCCATGATCATCTAGGTTTGAACCTCATCCACACAAGGAATGGAGGGCACCTTGGATCATCTCATGGCTTGGACAAGAGAAATATAGAGTAATATATGTATATTTGCTTGAATGGATAAGTCTTGCATAAATATAAAGTTGCTTGAATGGACAAGTCTTGCAAGTAATATAAAGGTGCTTGAATGGACAAGTCTTGCAAGTAATATAAATATTAACATAAACTTAAACAAATATTAAAGAGAAAATAGAGTTATAGATGAAGAGAAGGGAGAGGGAGAAGGAGAAGGTGGCTTTACCTATTTTGGTTTAGCCAATCTTCCTTTCTCTCTTTCACTCTTTGTTTCACTCTTCTCTCACACTACTGGAGTGATTTTGAAAGAGTAATCTTTCTTATGTTGTTTCTCCCCCTTTGAAATGATCAGCATGGGGTTCAATTTATAGAGGCTGAGGGTGCCCAAAGTAGCCGTACGGCTAGGAACCTTATGTGCCCAAACCATCCGTACGACTCGACTTGGTGAGCTTCTGGATTTTTCCAAGTTTAATTCTAGCTCAGTCCTGGAATATCAGGTTTATCCTAGTGAGGTCCTGGCCCATTGGTTTATCCCTAAATGGTACCAAGAATTCCTCTAAAGTAGGTCTATTTCAGATTGGGGTACTTACATATATCCAATGAGAGATAAAGGAGATTCTTTAGGGTACCAAATCCCAAAATTAGGAGTCCCTTTAAGATATCTTAAAATGCTCTTAACTGCTGCTAAGTGTGATTCTTTAGGATCTACTTGAAACCTTGCACATAAGCAAACACTGAACATGATGTCACGTCTTGAAGCAGTGCCATAGAGAAGAGATCCAATGAAACTTCTATACAGAGTTTGATTCATACTCTGGCCTTCAGGATCTGCATGTAATTTTGCAGTTGTTGATAGAGGAGTTTTGGCATTTGATACATTCTGCATATCAAATTTCTTCAACATATCTCTAGTTTATTTTCCTTGATTTATAAAAATTCCATTAGGCAATTGTTTGACTTGCAGAACCAAAAAGAAAGTGAGCTCTCCTATCATGCTTATTTCAAATTTCTCTTGCATAATTGATCCAAATTCCTTGCATAGTTCATCATTAGTTGAACCAAATATAATAGCATCCACATAAATTTGAATGAGTAGAATATCTTGGTTGGAATTTTTGATGAACAAGGTCTTATCAATTTTCCCTTTTGAAAATCCCTTTTCAAGTAGAAAAACAGATAAAGTCTCATACCAAGATCTAGGGGCTTGTTTAAGTCCATACAATGCTTTATCCAATTTATAGACATGATCTGGGAATTTAAGGGATTCAAACCCAGGAGGTTGTGTAACAAATACTTTTTCATGAAGAACCCCATTCAGGAATGCACTTTTAACATCCATCTGATATACAGTCATATTCTTGGATGATGAGTTGGCAAGAAACAGCCTAATTGCTTCAAGTCTAGCAACTGGAGCATAGGTCTCATCATAGTCAATACCTTCTTCTTGTCTATAGCCTTCAGCTACCAATCTTGCTTTATTCCTTATGACTGTACCATCTTTATTCATATTGTTTCTGAACACCCATCTAGTTCCAATTATAGTTTGATTTTTAGGTTTAGGGACAAGTTTCCAAACTTTGTTCCTTTCAAACTGTTCAAGATCTTCCTCCATTGCTTCTATCCAATCTGCATCAAGTAGAGCTTCATTGATCTTCTTTGGCTCCATCTGAGATATGAAAGCACTATACAGGGTTTCATCTTCAATGTTTGACCTTGTTTTAACTCTTCTGGCAATATCACCAATGACTAAAGACTTTGGATGATTATTCTTTTAGTTTCTAGCAATGAGGAGATCAATGTATATGCTGGAAATAGGAATGGATCTAGTTGGATTGGGATTTGATGGTTCTTGAGTGGATATGCTGGGTTCATAATTTATCCCAGTTCTGTTTTCAGTGATAGGTCTATCATCAGTAGTAGGTCTACTATCATTGGTAGGTCTACTATCATCAGTAGGACCATTATCAGGAATGAGAACAGGGTCAGTGACAGCAGTTCCAGGCTTAGAAACTGGTGAATTAGGTTGATTGTCATTGATTTTGAGGTTGCTAAAGGGTGGAAATGGTTCAGGAAAGATTTTGGGTAGATTATAAGGAATATAGTCGAGTTGGTCATTTTTTGGAATTTTGGGAGATTATGGGTGAAGGTTCAGGCAAAGAATCAACATTTCCAAGAGTTTCATCAAACTCATTAATCTTCAAATCCTAGGCACTAGGAGATTCATCAAAATCCACATGAATGGACCCTTCAACCACCATTTTTCTTCTATTATAAACTCTATATGCCTTGCTAGTTGCAGAGTAGCCAAGGAATATGCCTTCATCACTTTTAGACTCAAATTTGTCCAAATTATTCTTCCCATTATTGTGAATGTAACATTTACTTCCAAAAGCATGAAAGTAAGAAATGGTTGGAGTCCTTTCATTCCACAATTCATAGGGAGTCTTTAAGTGAAATTTGTTAATCAAGGTTTTGTTTTGAACATAGACTGCAGTTGTAACAGCTTCTCCCCAAAAATACTTAGGAAGGTTATTTTTAGATAACATGGTCCTAGTAGCTTCACATATTGTTCTGTTCTTTCTTTCAGCCACTCCATTCTGTTGAGGAGTTCTAGGGGCTGAAAAGTTGTGACTAATTCATTGCTGATTGCAAAATTCTTCAACACCAGTATTCTCAAATTCAGTACCCTTATCTGACCTTATTCTGACCACTTTGATGCTTTTTAGGTTTTGCACTTGGTTTATCAATTTGACTAGTTGACCAAGAGTTTCTGATTTGGATTCCAAGAGAATGATCCAAGAAAATCTTGTATAGTCATCAACTATCACTAGAGAATACATTTTTCCTCCAAGGCTTTTAGTTCTGACTGGTCCAAATAAGTCCATATAAATAAGTTCAAGTGACCTTTTTGTATCCAATCTATTTTTGGCTTTAAAAGAAGTCCTTTGTTGCTTTCCACACTGACAAGCATTGCACAGTTTATCCTTTTTGAAGGATATCTTTGGAAGACCTTTCACAAGTTTAGAGGATGTAAGTTTGGCTATGCTTTTGAGATTTAAGTGAGCTAATCTCTTATGCCAGAGCCATGCCAAATCAGACTGATTAAAAGACAGTAGACACATGGCATTAGAAGATTTAGTCACTTCAAGGGATATGCAGTACACATTTCCTTTTCTGAAGCCAGTCAGAATGACTTCATCTTTTGAATTCTTTACTTGACACAGGTTATGGGAGCACACATAATGAAATCCTTTGTCACAGATCTGATTGATGCAAATCAAGTTGTGCTTGAGACCTTCCACATAAGAGACATTTGATAAGATAATGCTCTTTGTGATCAAGTCTCCATGTCCTTTGACTCTGGCTTGAGAGTTGTCTCTAAAAACAATATTAGGTCCATCTTTTGAAATGAAGTTCTACAGCCAATGTTTGTTCAAGGTCATATGCTTACTGCAGCCACTGTCTAGGTACCAGACTCCCTTATTAAATTCCTACAAAACAATTAAAGAAAAATAAACATGGTCCCCTTTGAATTATGGGTCTAGGAGGTTAGACAGCCTTAGGTACCCAAACTTTTACAATTTTCTTAGGAGGGCTATTGTTCTTTGGGACAAAAGGTTTTTGGTTGAATGAGTTTAGGTAGGAGAGGATTTGGTATATGTAGGGTGTCATCCTGAATTTTTGGTGACGGTAGTTGTGATGAGGGTGAGGATTATATGATTTAGGTGAGGTATAGGCTTTAGGGAACCTTGAAGATCTATAGTTTTGACCTTTTCTTCCTTTGTTTCTCTTTTGGTAGGTCTGATGTCTTCTTGGATATCCTTAATAGGTCTGCTGTCTTCTAGATTGTCCTTGATAGGTCTGATGTCTGTAGTTGTACTGACCATTTTGATTGTTCTTCCAAGTCTGAGATTGCTTTTGAGGACTTGGGACATCACTTTTGTTATTGGGATTGGTCATTTGAATATTGCTACTGGATGCTTGATCATGATAGCTGACCTCTTTCATTTTTCCTTGAGCCTTGTATACATCTTGTTTTGTTTGGACATGATAGATGGGTTTTTTTATAGTTTTGTCTCCCATTTTGACAAGCAACATTTTGTCCAGTTTCCTTTCACCCTCAGGTAGTTTGTATTCAATCAAGGTTGGGTTATTTGTACCTAGTCCAGTTTTGTTAAAAGGATGCCTTTGTGTATAAAAGAAATGTGACAATGCTTAACTTGACTTGTTCCAAGACTCAATTTTTGTTTTGAATGCTTGGTTTTCATCATTTTCAACTTGGCCTTGATTTTCTCTAGTTCGGCATCTCTCTTGGATGCTTGAATTTCCAAACGAGTTATGTAGGCCTTAAGTCCATCGTTCTTCTTGGTTAAAGTTTTAACCATTTCGTCTCTTTCTTCCATTCCTTGAGCATCTCCTTATAAAGGATCTTTAAATCTTCTATAAGCTCATCTTTGTTCAGCTCATCCTCTTGCGAACTTCCTGCATCAAGGTTAGTGGAAACCATGAAACAAACATCATTATACGAACTGAAATTGTTATACCTGACAGGTGTGGTCTCGGATGTTATCTCAGTAGACGTAACATCTCTGGTAACATGTTCAGTCTGCGAGTCACTTAGTGTGACAAACATGTTTGTTTGTTCTGGTTCTTCGTCCTGGACTGGTCCCTCATCTTCATTGTCACTCAGGGATACCCATAAGTTCTTTCCCTTCTTCCGTAGTATGTTGGCACACTCGTTTGCGTAATGACCCCATCCCGAACAAGCATGACATTGAATTGAATCAATGTATTTGGGATCAGACCTTGATTGATCTGAGGATGCTCTACGCATAGGGGCTGACTTCTAAGTAGAAGGGAGTGTCCTCTTTGGCATCGAATCATACACCTTGGATTGTTTCTCCTTTTCTTTTACCTGCACTTTTTCATTGTTACTTTTTAACCATTGCATTATATTTTCTAGCAAGTAAAGCAACACTGGCACTTTCATCCAATTCTTCAAAAATTTCATCTTCATCATCATTTGAAAAATCTGAGGATTGCACTTTTAAAGCAACATTTTTTCCTTTAGAAGCCTCACTTTGTTCAAGGAGCTTTGACTCAAAATTTTTCAAAATGCTCATTAAAGAATTGATGTTCATGGTAGAAAGATTGTGAGCTTCTTCAATAGATGAAACTTTCATATTGAATCTCTCGGGGAGAGTTCGAATAGCTTTTGAAACAAGTTGTTTGTTGGTAAAAGGTTCACCCAAAAGTTGACACTCATTTGCAATGTCAAACAATTTTTCAAAATAAGATGAAATAGTTTCATTATCACTCATCCCCAACCTTTCAAATTTTCCAGTGAGAGTTCTAAGCTTATTTTCACGCACACTAGTATCACCTTCACAAAACCTTTGTAAAGTTTCCCATGCTTCTTGACTCTTGGATACTTTAAGATTCTTTCTCCCATACACTCTTTTATCACTCAAATACTTCGGGTTTGAGTGAGTTTTGGTTAGGATAGAATCTTGTACTTTGTTCTTAGTTTGGTTCCATAGAGAGTATATCATATTAGTTATAGGGAACCTTTTTGACTTTGTATTTGGTACACTTATTAAATATAAAGTTTTCGCCTAAGGGCAATCTCAAGTTATATTTATATAACTTGAGAAAAATATATCTCTTGTGCTATTTAATTTTCCGCTGCAAAACTCTTTTATTTTTGTGTATGTGTTTTCTGTCCGTCGGGTGTGTTACCTGGGGTGTTACTTAACACTTGAGGTAACATATGTTCTCAGTAAGATTTTGACAAAAATTTTCAATTGGCACCAGAGCCCGGTCACTTGACATACTAAGTGGTTCGTTCCAGTTTGTCATGGCTTTCAATCCTGCTAATCCCAATCAGAAACGTCTTCCTATTTTAGATGGCTCGAATTATGCTTATTGGAAGATCCACCTACGCTCGCATATCAAATCAATTGATGTTCGGGCTTGGCGATCTATAACAAATGGTTACTCTCTTCCTATGTTACCTCCAGATGAAGATGGTGACGTACAAGTCAAACCTGAATCTGAGTGGACTAATGAAGAGATTATTAATCTAGCGAATTCTCTCCCGAATATTTGATTTCGTAATATAAATTTAGGCTATTTCTTTAGGTTTTTTTATGTTCCCTTAATAACATAGGTGGCGACTCTACAATCTAAAATCAGTTAGACATCCTCGGATAATTAACCGCTCTAGCCAAGTTGGGGCTTTCCCGGGGTATCTACAGACTCCTTCTGTCTTCTGGGTTAGGTCTCTAGCAATATAAATACTAGTCATAAACTAGTAGCCTCCGTGTGATTTATGACATTGAGAGTAAATTAGAGATCAATAATTCTAGATCTGGGGTTTTGCATAGCTAAGAATTTTGTGATCAAAATTCATGCAAACATAGATTAGTGTGATCATCTTCTTGTAATTGTTTCTCTGGCCATATTAATAATATCTGATCTCCCTTTGCCTGTGGACGTAGCAAATAGGTTGTTGGTGTTGGAGATCATGCCCTAGGCCCTTGAGAAAGGCCTTACGTTATGTCATGCTCTAATTTGTTATAGAGATAACAACCTTGGATTATTATATGTTTTGCATGTTTCTTATAATAATCCCCGTCTCTAGTACTTATGAAGAACTAGTATAAGTTTAATCGATGATCATGTGATAATCATGTATATGTGATACAAATTAAACTTATGGGTGCTTGTTGGTGAACAAGTACTAGACATGACCCACTATGAGATTTATGTCATTGTCAAATGTCATAATTAAATATCATATAGTTATATCATTGATATCCTTAGACCTGAGATTATCATCATCTTTCACATGATGAGTTGTGTTTGATATACTCAAACGCTACCCTTAACCAGGTAGTTATAAAGGCTACATTGGCACAATCGGATTCTTGTAGGGAAGAATGTTAAGTAAAGACGGGATGTTGTCCCTCTTATCTCAAGAGAGATATCTGCTTGGCCACTCGAGAGTTAGATTGATGATAGTGTATGGCTATACCAAAATGAATTGATGTGTTCAATATAATTTTCTCATATCAATCTACTTGGGATCGAGAAAGCATCGGACACTTAAGTTGACTTAGACCGTGGCTTATGTTCAATATGATATCGCGTGACAAAAGGATTGTGATATGTTCTATGAGGATAAACAAACTTCGTTAAGTTATATTAATTGGGTAGTCATGATGGCTTGCTAGAGTCCGCTCATGATTTATGGGTTTGACCTTGGTCGGACTCATTGCCAACTTAATATAATCCTATGGGGTCACATACAAAAGAACGAATCAAGAAAAGGCTAAAATTGAAATTTCGGAAAAGGGCGTAAAATCGGAATTAAGGAAAAACAGAAAATCAGATTTTCTGAAGAGGTCCGGCCGGACCCCTTAAAGACCCGACCGGACCAATGGTCTAAAAAGGGGATCCGGTCGGACAACATATATAACCCGGTCGGACCTTTTTTGTTCGGGCCTGGGACTTCCTAATCCGATTTTTTACGGGTTTTAAACCTATTTCTCCTAAAGTGTTTGGGTTTAATAAGTATAAATACCCCTCTCTTAACCCTAGTCCACACGGTATTGACCTGATTGATATTGTAACATTATTGGTAGCCTCCATGTGTTTGAGAAACACATTCTTGAGTTTATATTGAGAAACAAAAACTCAAGAACACCAATAAATTCATATAGCCTTTGAAGATTAGAAAAACGTGTTTTTTAATGATTGGATCTAGCAGTCGGGATCTAGAATTGTTCTAGATATTCGTTCGCGTGTGGATACACATAGAGGGCGTTGATCTCAACTCCTTCAAGTTCGTGTTCCTGAGATCGCGATTCGAAGAATGTGGTGAAGATCAAATCATAAAGCTTGAAGACTTGAAGATTTGAAGATCCGAAAATTTTAAACGCACTACAACAGTTAGTATTCTATATTCATTGTCCTATTAATTTAATCATCATGAACGGATCTCGGGGCTCTAGGGTTTTGTTGATTTTTTAACGCCATTTCCACTGCGCATGATGCTTCAAAACCCAACAGTTGGTGAACCACATAAAATCTGTGTTCTTACTTGTCGATTGCGTTCGTTATTATTTGCTATCTCTTGGGTCTGATTTATTAACAATCTAAATTCTCCTTTGAAAAAAAGGGAGGTTTTTTTTTTTTCAAATAATAGGTTTTTAAAAATATATATACCAAAACAACCCTAAAAACTTATATACCAAACTAACACTTTTTCATAAAACCGGAAGTAGGAGTTCCGATTTTAGTGTTGAATCCGGAAGTCCCACTTCCGGAATTGACCTTTTTTTTTCTTCCGCGAAATCTGCCTTCTTTTTTTTTTTTTTGAATCCAGAACTGGTAGTTTCGGTTTTGTAATTTTTTTTAAATGTCGACAGAGACACAATTATTACTTAAAATCCGGAACTGCCAATTCCGGTTTTGCCTTCTTTTTTTTTTTTTTTGAAAACGTAAAATTTCCTTATCCTTTTACTCCCATATCCCTTCCCTTCCATTCATTAAGTTTTGAAGAAGAGAAACCTAGAGAGAAAGTTTCTGAGAAAGAGAGAAATGAAGAGGAAAAAGATTTTGGCAAAATCTTAAAAAAGGTTAGTTTTTTTTTTTTTTTTTCGTTTTTTATGTTTGAAGTAAGATATTTAACAGTTGATTTAAATTTTGTTCATCCTTTTGTTATTATGAAAGTATACATATATAAATTTCTAATATGGCCTAACAAATTTGTATGAGATTTGCTTGTTTATGCTCGATGTTCATTTTCTTGTGTTTGTGATTTATAAAAGTGTAGTTCTTTTTTTTTTAATATGGTGATTATAATGGTAAATTAAAGTTTTGATAGTTGATTTTTTCAATTCGTAGGAATAAATATGAATGGACTTATGTGCTATTGGGGAGGAGATGATGAAAATCCGGTTGAAGGTGAACATTATGAAAAGGGGCCAAAAAAACATCTTAAGAATAAAACTCGTTGGAGGTACAAAAAGTTGATTAAGAGGTTATGTAATGCGATTGGTGTAGATCGTCAAGAAACAAGCACAATTTTTTGACTTGGGTTTCGTAGCTACACACAACCCCCTATATAGAAATGCCACTACTGCACTGCCCCAACTATAATCTCTAATCTCTTCCATGTTCATCAGCAGTGGAAGGTAAATTAACTTCACTTGGTTGTCACTTGAATCCGCCATAAGACTCGCTCCTAAGCATAGAAAAATATATGCTCGGGCGTACGTCTCAACCAACAACCCTTCAGCGCGTGCAAGAAGTGCATCAAAGTGAGGGAAGGCTTGTAGAATCCTTGCAACATACAAGGAATTGGATTTCATGTCTGTGGGAGATGGTGTAATACTAAGTAAAGTTTCACATAACGCAATCCACTCATCCTTAGACTTATAAGTTTCAGCACTAATGATTGTATGTCCGTCTATAGGAAGTCCAGTTAGCATACCAATGTCCTCCAAAGTGATTGTCATCTCTCCAACGGGTAAATAAAATGTGTGCGTCTCCGGACACCATCTCTCAACCAACGCCTCTATCAAATGCCAATCAATTTGGAAATGACCCAATTTGTGAACCCCATAAAATCCTATATCATATAACTTCTGCTCTATCCTCCAATCCTATATATTTGGAAGCCTAGTTGAAGGTCTAATTCTTAATCGCTCAATATCTTGACCATCCCATATGAATTGTGATCGATGTGAAGCTTGTGAAGTCAATACCGATGTATCTGTCGGCCCTAGATAAGCAAAAGACTGTGCACTACGTATTGATTCATCTAAAACAGAGAATTTAGGACCAAGTTAAACAAGATTTTGATAAAATACTCAACTTTGTGTAGACACCCCGCCTTGGACCGCTCACCCCGATTGCACACTTGATTTTGTGTTTCTCCCTCTTTTAAGTGTTTTCTGTTAGTTTCTGTTACTTTGGTCAAGTTCCAGACGGGCTTCGTTAAGTCCAAGTAATAAACTGAATAACAGTTCTAACTTTCTAGTCCATTCTGTCAAAATTCTCCTTTCAGAGTCGTGCGCCTCCGCCCCTTGAGGCCAGACGCGTGTGCCTTCCGCCGCCTAGGTGGGATGCGCGCGCTTCTGGGGTGTGTCAGTTACAGATTCTGCCCAAGAATCTCTCCCTTGCTCATTATACATGATTTTGCCCGAGAAAGATTTCTTGGAGACTCCGTTTGGATCCAAAAAAGCACACATTTTCAACTATAAAAACCCTCCAATCCATCATTGAAAAGGGGTCTCAACCTTGAAAACTCTTCTCTAAACAAAACTCTAGGCAATTTACAAAAGGTATCCTCTCCAAGTATTCAACCTCTTCTTCAAGACTTTTTAAGAGGTTCTCTTTGAAGGATATTATAGGTAAAATGTCTTAACTTTATTCTTTACTTCTTCTTCTTCTTCTAAATTCTTCTTCTTCTTCAATCAAATGTGCAATCACCCCAAAACAATTTGGGACATGACACCAATGGCCCTTTCATTACATTGAATTGGCCTAGGAGTTATCTCCCTACATTCTAAACAATCAAAACCCCTTTTAAACCCCCCCCCCCTTTTATCATTTATTCAAATAGGAAGAACACATCTATCTTTAAAGTGAATTATGAACAAACAAGACCGACTTTGCTCGGGCGAAATGGGTGTTTAAGTACTTCCCATTTCGTAACCTAACCCCCGAACCCCTAATCCTTAGAATCTCTGTTTTCGTAAATCAAACTTAGGCTCATAAACATTAGGTTTTCTTACGTTCCTCAAAAACGTGGGTGGCTTCTCTAAAACACAATTAGACATCCTAGGATAACTCACCGCTCTAGCCAAGCCGTGGTTTCCCCCGGGGTATCTACAGTGGCGACTCTGCTGGGGAGGACTTGAGGGTTAAACTTGTGTTTCTGTTCATAATTCACTTTTCTGGGCATTCTGGAAATTGAAATGAGAAGCGCGCGCCTCAGACCTTCATGGTCCAAAGCGTGCGCGTCCCACATCAAATTCCAGAACCACCCGCCTTCCATGTGTTCTTCCTATTCTTCCTAATATTTCATGCTAACAAACACTGCAGGGGTTTCATTACATAATCAGGACCAGTGCAATCCACTGAGTCCATAAGTGTCTGACAATCTGATAAGTCAGCCCAGAAGCGGGCGCCTCCCATGTACAATGCGCCAGGCGCGCGCTTCCCACAACACCAACCCGAGGCGCGCTCTTCTGGGCCAATTTCCAGAACAGGTTTCAGGGATTGAATAGAATAGTGGGGTGTGGGCACAGTTGCCTGCATCAGAACAGAATTGGACCTTTGGACTGTCTTAATTTTGTGTTTATTTACCGGTCACACGGGTGATTCGGGAGTTGTAATTTACGTGCTTATGTGTTTTTTATCTTTTCTTTTCAAAAAAAATAAATAAATAAAAAAATTTTGTCACGTGATAGATCTCACACTACATGCACATTACTCATATGAATTTCTCACTATCGAGTCGCACAAGTCCATAACCCCAAACCCGTCGAGGCCCGTCCTAGAAAGTTTCAAGCTCCACCCGACCTTAACTCTTTCGAAGCGGTCAACCTCAGCCTGTGGCGTAGTTTAAGACTACATGACGGGGGTGACCTTAAACCTCACTTTAGCCGAGCACAAACCACACAATTCTAGTTAGGGTCTAACACTCCGTGACCAAGCCGGTTTTCATGTACCGAGATTTCCCTAAACTAATGTTTTCAAATCATACATGCCACCTTGTTGATACGGACACAATAAAAATCTGTCCCCAAAAGTGGTTATTTTAGACGAAAATAAAAAATCCGTCCCCGCATGTATGCTTTACTACATTGATTTAGTTTAATCCCGATACATGTAGGATTCACAAACGTGATGGAATCTGATGAGTATATGGGACCGCGAGATGGTCTATATACTAGTGTGACGATTCCATTATCTTCTTAGAAACCCCAAAAGGGACCCCGTCCCTCCGACTTATAAAAAAAAAAAAAAAAAAAAGTCTTTTTCTTATGTGGTTCAAGTCGTGTGCCCAAATGTGTGTTCTCAACCTCTTCATGGACCAAAAGTGTGAACCGAGACTGACAAGGGCTACTTATCCAATTAAAGGTCCGATTGGTACTCTCCGCGTCTACAAGGACTCATACAACAGGCTTGTCCGTGAACCGATCACTCTAACAGCTTCTACATCATCAATGGCCGGCGACTCCAGCACCAACAACACCATAACTCTCGAACATCTCTCTGCCATGGTTCAAGCACTCTAACAACAAGTCTCTACCATTAACCAAGAGGCTCAAACCAAGGAAAACTTGTGGCAAACTCATGTTGACAGCCGACAAGCGGCCCACGAGGCCGAGGTCGAACAATTGAAAGCCAAGCTCATCAAGCTCTCCATGAATAAGGGGGTGAACGACAATGAGGAATCGGAATGGACCCAAGGTTTGTTTGAAAGCCCATATGTTAGTGCCCATACCAAAAAAGTGGGGGAGCCAAGCACCGATAACAACAACCACAAAATGGTCGATTCCATCATGTCCTACATTGATCAGAAATTTGACGGCCTCAACATGGGAAAAGACTCCAACACAAGCCTTTATCAGTCATCCATTCTCATGAGCACGATGGCCGCTCTCCCCGACAAGTTCAAAATGCCTGACATTATCAAGTTTAAGGGCAACTCATGCCCGATGGCTCACATCGAGACTTACATTTGGGCTATGGTTCCGAAGAAGGTCTCCCCAAAGGTGATGGATCAATGCTTTCCTCTCACTCTCGAAGGGGCGGCAAAGGATTGGTATGCAACTCTCCCACTCACTGTCCGTCTTGATTGGGATGCCGCTATACTTGCCTTCAAAAATCAATATCAAGGCAACACCACTCACCGGCCCATAAGGAAAGAGCTCGAGAACACCACTCAAAGAGACAACGAGTCCTTCATTGACTTCACAAGGAGATGGAATGACAAGCTCTCTGAAATTGTTGAGAGGCCAAACACGAAAGAGCAAATGGACATCTTCCTCAAGTGTCTCAAGATTGATCTCCGCACCCACCTAAGTGGGGCTTGCTACTCCGACTTCTCCCAAATGTATGAGGCGGGGGTACGCATGGATGACTTGCTCAAGGAGATAAAGAAAGTCACTCCTACTTTCCGTTACAAGGCCGCCTCTAGTTCAAACAAAAAGGCTTCTGTCAATGCCGTTACTACCGATAAGTGGAATTACAAAAGGGTCCCTCCACCACAAGGCAAGCGGTTCCAAAACGACCGCGTCTACACTCCTCTCAATGGCATGACCATCACCGAGGCCTATGAAGCTCTAAAGGCCAAGGGACAAATCACTCCTCTCCAAGGATACAAGCAACCACTGTAACGACCCGAAAACCCGTCTCTATTTTCTTAGTAATAAATATTTATTTAATTATTTATTTATTTATTGGTGCATTTTGCGTTTCTTAATATTTTATGTCTATCATTTTAAATTAATCAATTGTGCTAAGTGTGAAGATAGGGGATTTAGTTGAAAAGGGTTTATGTGTTCAATGTTGTAGTAGAGGGGTTACTTGTGAAACTTTTCTTTAATATCTTAACTACTTCCCCCTCCCTCCCTCACTCTCCTTCATACTCCCTCTTTCCTCACACACACACTAGTTTCTCTCTCTCCCTCCATTGTTGCAAGATCGTCAATAGGATCGTATAGAGCTAAGAAAATTTGAATTTCGTCATCTTTGATAAATTCCAAGTAAGTTGCTTTTCCCCCTTTTATGCTAAAAATGTTCATTCTAAGTTCATATAATGCTATGATGACTACATTTTGCTTCTTGGTTGAATTTAAAGATGATTTATATTTTGTTCATCTTTTGTGATTTTGTGAAGGTTGAATCATTTCTTGGAATTGTGTGTAGATGTTGTTATATAAGCCTTTTATAAGCTTATATGGTGTTTTAGTACCTTAGTATGCTAGTTATAAGTGTTAGATTTTGGTTGAGTTGTGGAATGGGAAGAAATGGGTAAGAATTCAGCCATTTTTGCCGATTTCCGGCAGAACAGGGGTCTTGGGCGACCACCCACTCGGTCAGTTGGTTTTGGTGTTAAGAAATGATTTTGGGCGACCGCCCATGAGGGCTGTTCTGAAGGTCTCTAATTTTAGTTGTTTTTCGAAGTTAGCTTGGTCTAGGCTCGGGGTACCACTCTAGTTAACTTAATTTAATATCGTGGAACACTCTAGTGCTTGAGATTGGTTCCTATGTGAACAAATGTGTTATGGAATTAGTCTAAGTATTGTTTAGGAGTGTTTGGTCATCTTATGAGGTGTTCATGATTGTGCCAATCGAATTGATTTTTGGATAAGACTTGGTCTAGGTTTTAGGCGATATCCTATAGTACCTAGAGGGTTGTTATTTAACACTAAAGTGTAGGGTTTGGTCCGGTTGTGATCATGTAATAATAGGTGTAACCTTTCGGATTCGTTTGGGGTGTTTAGAATTGGTTCGTTATGAACGGATGTATAGCATGAAATGGCGATTGGGTACCTGCGGTTTGATTAACCTTAAGGTGTAGTCATTCGGACTTCCTATTTGGAATTCTAGGTGTAAAAATATAGGGAGTTAATAGTCTTAGTACATCTTCATGAGTAAACTTTTAGGGAAATTTTGGTAATAGTCATTGTACTATTTGTGAGCGACCGTTTGGGTTGTGCTCTTTATGAGTAACTTGTGAGTATCATCTTTAGGATGTGTTTGGTATGTGCCGTATCTTGGAGTCTTCATGTTTTAATAGTCAATGTTGTTGGACTCTCTATGAACAATCTCGTTTATCGTTGTTGGACTCTTTTATGAGAAACTTTTTGTGTTCTTTGTTGTTGAACTCTTCATGAGTAATCGTTTGCATATTTATGGTGATTAATTGGTATGGTTCCCTACTTTGGAATCATTAATTGTTTACCGAGCTAGTGTTGTTTCTTAGCGTTTATTTGAAAGCCCAGCTGGCACTTGTGGTTGTGTCGGGCGATGGGGAAGTTTATAATGGCAACGAGCCGAGTCCATTATAATGTGATCCATTGTTTTGCCCTTATTTTCCTCTTCCAGATTGGCTTTGGTTGGAATAAGCTAGCTTCCTTCGAAAGTAGTATAGCTAACTTTTTGGGTATGACTCTGTGTCATATCCCCTGTCCTTTGTGACATGTTACATTGTTATGGTTCCGGTACCAGGGTTGTCATCTTCAGCTGTTTATGCTACTATAAAGATGGTTTGATGGGTTGATTAATTGATTGGTCGGTTCTGACCGGGGTTGTCATCTTCAGCTGTTTATGCTACTATGAAGATGGTTTGATGGGTTGATTGATTGATTGGTCGGTTCTGACCGGGGTTCTCTTCAGCTGTTATGGTGCTATTGTTGATTGGTTGATCGGTTGAAGCTGCGCAGCGATTGTTCTATCAGTTTGGTGAAACCTTGGCTCGGTATCCTTTGTAACGTGTTTATTTCATCTTTATGTGCTGCATGATGAGCTAGTCGTTATTTCCAACCGGTATGGGACGGTTGGCGATACGGAGCCTCTTATTTGTTGTTATGTGATTGTACATTATGAATGCTTATTGTTATATTACTGTTCATGACAGCATGGCACTTAGATGCATTTAGTAGCTTACTGAGATTTTATCTCACCCCGTTTCTTTCTATCTTTGTTGTTTTCCTTAACCCCTCCCCCTAGGAAAGCAAGTGGTAGCGTTGTAAGGTCCGTTGTAGTGGGAATCTTCTGAGCAGGTTGACCCCTTTGGGGTAGTTGCTCTTCGGAGCCTTTATGTATTTTGTTGTGAGATCGAGGTAGCGGTGTTGTGTAAATACTGTTATCCGTTGAGTTTTTATATTATTAGTTGTTCTTGATTCCGCACTTGTAGATTGTCTCCGAGTTGAAATCTCGTGAGGTGTTGTTTAATGGTATTGGTTTATAGTTGAATTCACGCGCCCGGTTTGGTATTTTGCATTTTGGAGATGTACATTATATAAATTTTATGTTTATGGATTTTAGAATTTTCCTGGGCGTGACAGTTGGTATCAGAGCAATGGTTTTAGAGCTTGAAAGAGAATAAGAACTCTGATATTGAATAGGTTTCAATAAATAGGTGTTATAATTTTGAGCAGTTTAGAAAACTAAGTTTTCTTGAAGATGAGGTTAAGGTAGAAGTGGTTGAGTTATGAGTCGTGATATTTACGTCGAGTGTTTCTTCTCTTGTGGTATATAAAGTATAGGATTGGTGTCAATAGTGTTGGTTCCATTGGGGTTAGTTGGCTTGGGAATCGAGAGTGCGAGTTTTGGAGGCTTGGACGTACCTATTTCGTAAAGTGGAAATGTCTTGTGCTATATTTGTATGTTTGTTCTCATTAAGTGATTTATGTTGAGGCGTATTCTCGAGTACAAAATTTCGTGATTGGTACTGATAGAGGTAAGGTGATTTGGTTATGTCACCTATACAGGATATGGACGAGTTAAGTAGTATGGCCTAGCTTTCAATGTATCTCGAATTTCTTGGGTGCCATCGACAGGTGGTGGATAATTCTATATTAGTGTGTTTGACTTGTTTAGTAGCATACTAAGTATATATATAATGTTCAGGTTCTATATTGAAAATCAGAAAATCTTTATTATAAGGTTGTGCAGGGAATTTAGCTTATTCAGTTGGCAATACTAATGTTAAGTCTTGAGTATAATTTATACTGGGTGCGATATGTCACTTGACCGATAGAGAACTTGGGTTATTTGATGAGTTAAGATAAGCTACAATACTGATAGGTGAATCAGTGAACATATAGTATCGATTGGGTTAATAGAGTTGAAGATTCAATTTGAGAGTTTCTTGATAGGAGATCTTTCTTTACTTTTAGTACATCCACGTGAGTGCATCGGAATGGTTTAGTATGAAGAAATACATAGTTTATTATGAGTGATATTAAGAAGTTGAGTTATGATACTTTTGGAATCATTTTAGTACATGACTGGAATTGAGTTAAAGCAATATGAGTTATGAGTATATTGTGGAAGTTATAATCATTAATGATGGTAAGCGCGTTAAGTTTAAAGGGCTAAACATATTTTGAGAAGGTAAGAAATTCTCGGCCAATATTAAAGGCATTTTGGGTTTTAGTTAAACAGTTGTCACATGGTTCTGGATCTTTTCTTTGTGGCGTTTCTCGTTCGGATTAAGGATGTGTAAAGGAAGTTGGGTATAGATACTTGGGCATATTAAATGATGCTATGATTTTGCATTTGGTCAGTTGAAATGTTATTCGCTAATTGGATTATTATGTTGGTAATACTGTTGAGCATAAGTAATATTGGGTTAATAAATGTATACGTGAAAGACTAAATTGGGTTAGCCATTGAAGATTTAGAATTTGTTAAAATTCATTTGGGTATATAAGCACGGATTATTAACTTAAATGGGAATTAGAGGAAATCTTTTGAAGGTAAAATTTGGATTGTTTTGCGGACTACTGAGTACTTGGAACTGTTTTAAACTTTCAAGGATTGGAGTAATGTAATGATAATAATTTCGATATTAATGTAATTTCGTGGTTTGGGCTGGTATCACTGTTATCTTAAAAGGTGTGATCAGTGTTATGTTTTCTTGGAGATATGTTAAGTTTTCCATTATAGTGAAAATTGATAAATCCATTACCTCTAGTGATGCTTCCAAATAGAGATGGACGTACGCAATGATTTTGGGCAATAAAGTAGTTGTACATGCTTCGAGGATTAACGCTTAATAAATGGAACTACCTATGACTTGGGATTGGTTGTGATTTTATGGATATTGCCTTAGAGGATTATACATTTTATTTCATTTTTTGGGACCAAGTTGAAACGTTGATGACAGACTATCAAAAGTTGATGGATATATTTCCTTAGAAAACTAAGTATGAGTTAATACAAGTAGGTTGAGAAATACAAAGATTATGATTGTATTATGTTTTATCACATAAGGAAAATGATTTTAGTAGTGGAATCATATTGAACGAATAGTTGATAATGGTAAATTTCCTGGATATAATTGAAATGTTGGGTTGACAATAATTAGAAGTAGCACATCAATGATTAGAGGACCTCCCTAAGAGACCTCTAAAGGTATAGGGATAAATGATGATGAATTTTTCGGTATGGTGACCTTATATTTGATAACACCTCAATAGTTCTTTATTATAGTGGATTGAATAACCCAGTCTACCTGCCTAATATGTGCTTCTATGTTATAATCGTTAGTGCTAATCCTTTCCTTATGAGTTCTAGTAGTAGTATGATTACGTGGGATAATGGTGGAAATAATTTATGACAAGGACCATTGTAGTACATCTTGATCTTAATAGACTCCTCAGAGTGTTATGGATAATTATTTGGGTCTTGTTATAATATTAGGAAACCTTGGGACCGATATATATATTTTAAGCATATACTACGTGTGTGTGGAGCTGATTCCAAATACTATTGGGATAACGAAAAAGAAAACTTATGGATGTTGGCGATTTAAGGGTTGATTGAGAGCGTAATGCTAATTAGGATCAAATCAGCTATGTCTCAGAATTGGTGATCTAGTGATAGTCTTGAAAATTTGAAATTCCGGATGAAAGAGGAAGTTGACTTTAGAATGTTTGATACGAGTATACTTGAGATATGTATGTGTTCAATATGTGTTGGTTTATTTGAGTCATGGAGACTATATCGGAAATATTTAATAGGTACTTGATTGGGATTATGAGTGCTTTATGAGAATCGATATTTTGTAGCCTCGATATGACTGTGTTATGATTTTGATAAGTGAATTCGCAGGCGAATTCTTTTTAAGGAGGGTAGATTGTAACGACCCGAAAACCCGTCTCTATTTTCTTAGTAATAAATATTTATTTAATTATTTATTTATTTATGGGTGCATTTTTCATTTCTTAATATTTTATGTCTAGCATTTTAAATTAATCAATTGTGCTAAGTGTGAAGATAGGGGATTTAGTTGAAAATGGTTTATGTGTTCAATGTTGTAGTGGAGGGGTTAATTGTGAAACTTTTCTTTAATATCTTAACTACTTCCCCCTCCCTCCCTCACTCTCCTGCATACTCCCACTTTCCTCACACACACACTAGTTTCTCTCTCTCCCTCCATTATTGCAAGATCGTCGATAGGATCGTATAGAGCTAAGAAAATTTGAATTCCGTCATCTTTGATAAATTCCAAGTAAGTTGCTTTTCCCCCTTTTATGCTAAAAATGTTCATTCTAAGTTCATATAATGCTATGATGACTACATTTTGCTTCTTGGTTGAATTTAGAGATGATTTATATTTTGTTCATCTTTTGTGATTTTGTGAAGGTTGAATCATTTCTTGGAATTGTGTGTAGATGTTGTTATATAAGCTTTTTATAAGCTTATATGGTGTTTTAGTACCTTAGTATGCTAGTTATAAGTGTTAGATTTTGGTTGAGTTGTGGAATGGGAAGAAATGGGTAAGAATTCAGCCATTTTTGCCGATTTCCGGCAGAACAGGGGTCTTGGGCGACCGCCCACTTTTGGGTTGGGCGACCGTCCACTCGGTCAGTTGGTTTTGGTGTTAAGAAATGATTTTGGGAGACCTCCCATGGGGGCTATGGGCGACCGCCCATGAGGGCTGTTCTGAAGGTCTCTAATTTTAGTTGTTTTTCGAAGTTAGCTTGGTCTAGGCTCGGGGTACCACTCTAGTTAACTTAAGTTAATATCGTGGAACACTCTAGTGCTTGAGATTGGTTCCTATGTGAACAAATGTGTTATGGAATTAGTCTAAGTATTGTTTAGGAGTGTTTGGTCATCTTATGAGGTGTTCATGATTGTGCCAATCGAATTGATTTTTGGATAAGACTTGGTCTAGGTTTTAGGTGATATCCTATAGTACCTAGAGGGTTGTTATTGAACACTAAAGTGTAGGGTTTGGTCCGATTGTGATCATGTAATAATAGGTGTAACCTTTCGGATTCATTTGGGGTGTTTAGAATTGGTTCGTTATGAACGGATGTATAGCATGAAATGGCGATTGGGTACCTGCGGTTTGATTAACCTTAAGGTGTAGTCATTCGGACTTCCTATTTGGAATTCTAGGTGTAAAAATATAGGGAGTTAATAGTCTTAGTACATCTTCATGAGTAAACTTTTAGGGAAATTTTGGTAATAGTCATTGTACTATTTGTGAGCGACTATTTGGGTTGTGCTCTTTATGAGTAACTTGTGAGTATCATCTTTAGGATGTGTTTGGTATGTGCCGTATCTTGGAGTCGTCATATTTTAATAGTCAATGTTGTTGGACTCTCTATGAACAATCTCGTTTATCGTTGTTGGACTCTTTTATGAGAAACTTCTTGTGTTCATTGTTGTTGAACTCTTCATGAGTTATCGTTTGCATCTTTATGGTTATTAATTGGTATGGTTCCCTGCTTTGGAATCATTAATTGTTTACCGAGCTAGTGTTATTTCTTAGCGTTTATTTGAAAGCCGAGCTGGCACTTGTGGTTGTGTCGGGCGATGGGGAAGATTATAATGGCAACGCCAAGTCCATTATAATGTGATCCATTGTTTTGCCCTTATTTCCTCTTCCAGATTGGCCTTGGTTGGGATGAGCTAGCTTCCTTCGGAAGTAGTCTAGCTAACTTTTTGGGTATGACTCTGTGTCATTTCCCTTGTCCTTTGTGACATGTTACATTGTTATGGTTCCGGTACCGGGGTTGTCATCTTCAGCTGTTTATGCTACTATGAAGATGGTTTGATGGGTTGATTGATTGATTGGTCGGTTCTGACCGGGGTTGTCATCTTCAGCTGTTTATGCTACTATGAAGATGGTTTGATGGGTTGATTGATTGATTGGTCGGTTCTGACCGGGGTTCTCTTCAGCTGTTATGCTGCTATTGTTGATTGGTTGATCGGTTGAAGCTGCGCAGCGATTGTTCTATCAGTTTGGTGAAACCTTGGCTCGGTATCCTTTGTAACATGTTTATTTCAGCTTTATGTGCTGCATGATGAGCTGGTCGTTATTTCCAACCGGTATGGGACGGTTGGCGATAGGGAGCCTCTCATTTGTTGTTATGTGATTGTACATTATGAATGCTTATTGTTATATTACTGTTCATGACAGTATGGCACTTAGATGAATTTAGTAGCTTACTGAGATTTTATCTCACCCCGTTTCTTTCTATCTTTGTTGTTTTCCTTAACCCCCCCCAGGAAAGCAAGTGGTAGCGTTGTGAGGTCCGTTGTAGCGGGAATCTTCTGAGCAGGTTGACCCCCTTTGGGGTAGTTTCTCTTCGGAGCTTTTATGTATTTTGTTGTGAGATCGAGGTAGCGGTGTTGTGTAAATACTGTTATCCGTTGAGTTTTTATATTATTAGTTGTTCTTGCTTCCGCACTTATAGATTGTCTCCGAGTTGAAATCTCGTGAGGTGTTGTTTAATGGTATTGGTTTATAGTTGAATTCACGCGCCCGGTTTTGTATTTTGCATTTTGGAGATGTACATTATGTAAATTTTATGTTTATGGATTTTAGAATTTTCCGGGGCATGACAACCACAACCGCTCCATCCCAACCATGCCCACCACAAGTGGTGTGACTACCATCAATGCACCGGCCAACTCACCGAGGAATGCTTCTCCATCCGCAACACCATCCAAGACCTTATTGACAAGAAGGAATTCATAATCCCTAATGAGGGTGGTGTCAATGTAATAGAGGTAGTAGAGTTTGAAGGAACCACGCATTCGATCCCATTTGTGAATGAGGGCTCCGATGGCATGAATAAACTTGACAATTCTTGTTATGTTGTGACTTACGATGAAGTTATGAGGGAAGTCTTAGAGAATAGGAAGAAGAAGCTCCATGGGTCCGTGAATGTGCTCACCCGCAGCGGCCGGGTAATAGCGAGCACCTCGGTTCCCACGAATACAGCAACCAACACCTCTTCTCAAACATCAAAAGCACAAGATGCACCTGAAGACCCTTTATTGACACAACTAAAGAAGACGCAAGCCAACATATCCATCTGGGACCTTATTGCATCATCAAAGAAACACCGAGACCTCATCATCAAGAACTTGGATGACACATCAGTCTCTCTCGACACAACTCCCGAAGACCTAACAGCAATGATAAGTCACATTCACTTCGGCAATGTCATCACTTTTGCCGACATGGACCTCCCGCCATTTGGGTCCGATCACAATGAAGCCATCTAACTCAAAGTAAAGGCAAGGGGGAGACCCATTTCAAGAGTATTAGTAGACGGTGGTTCCGCACTCAACTTAATGCCTAGCCGAGTCATGGGCATATTGGGGCTCAAAAGCTCCGATTTACAACCTTCTACCCAAGTCATTAGAGGGTACGACAGCACTGCCCGTACAGTCATGGGAATGCTAGAAGTCGATATTGAATTTGGAATTATGATCATGTCCGTCCCATTTCAAGTACTTGATGTCCCGTCTTCGTTCAACTTACTTTTGGGCCGACCATGGATCCACAGTTCCAATGCTGTCCCTTCCACTCTCCATCAGTGTGTCAAGATCAGAAATGGGGACGAGATAGTCACTGTCATGGCCGAGAATGTCACCATCCACAGAAATGGGGGACAACCCGTCCACGAAGTTCAACACGGGATAGAAGATTCCACTCTCTCCGGTGTCTCCTCCATCAACAAAGAAGGGGGAAACAGACAATGGACCATCGGTAATCCTAAATTCCTCTGCATGATGAGGAACATGAATCACTTTCCCGGTCTAGGTCTAGGGAAGCATCAACAAGGAACATTGTATCCCGTAGAGGTTCCTTTTTTCAGAAACAAGTTTGGTTTGGGATACGAGCCTACCGAAGATGACTTAAAATACGAGCAAGCGGTCAAGAATCAAAAGACCCGAGCTTGCAAAGCAGGTCGACAATATGAAATCCCCAACTTGAGGCCTTACCGCAACACACTGAACGGTTATTTTGTTCGCCAAGGGGAATATATTCCGTACATGATCTTTCCCGAGCCATGGGTTAACAACAAGGGCGTCAGAAAGCCCGGTCTTGAGATCTTCACTGATTATGAAATTCCGACACAAGAAAAGGAGCCTATTGCAATGTCACCTTGAGAGTGGTGGGGCAAGAAAGTGACTATAGAGTCTGAGGTAGAGATTACCGTGGGGGAAGGACTAGCCGATCTTGCCTCCATGTTCAAAGAATTTGCCATCATGGACGATTATCAAGTCAACTCCATATCCGACAACACAGAAACGGAGAGTCCATCTATTAGCGAGATCCAGCCAAGCTCCAAGCCAATCAACAACTGGTATTCTACGAAGGGGCCCATGGTATCCGAGGAATTTTTAGTCCGAGAAATGGGTTGCATACCCCGAACAGCAACAAAGGAAGAGCGGCTAACACTTGTTTTCGAGTCCGAGAGTGTTTCTAATACCCTCACCCAAGAGGATATGGAGGCCATAGCCGAGCGTGTGTTTCCTTTCTTTGCTAATGAAAAAATTGATATTTCTGAGTACCCCGAGATTGTAAACATCATAAATGATGAATTAACTAATAACGAACTTAATGAACAAGTTAATAACGATTTAAATTATGATGAATTAGACCACGAAAACATAACATACCTAAATGAACTAGCTCAACAGGTTCGTTGTCGTGGAGAAAATGGTCCAGGGGCTGATGAGGAATTGCATGTTGTTAATCTAGGTACCAACGAAGAGCCGAAAGAAACGAAGATAGGCAGCTTCTTCAAGGGGGAAGACAGAGATAGATTGACTGCACTGCTCAAAGAATTTGTGGATGTATTCGCATGGTCGTACAAAAACATGCCGGGTTTGGACAGAAAGGTCGTTGAGCACAGAATTCCGATCAGAGAGGACGCCAAGCCAGTAAAGCAGAAGCTCAGAAAGATCAAACCAGAATGGTCCCTACAAGTCGAAGAAGAGATTGAAAAGCTCCTCAGTGTGGGTTTCATCAAAGTCATCGAGTATCCGACTTGGCTAGCCAACATTGTGACAGTCAGAAAGGCAAACGGCAAGGTTCGATTTTGTGTGGACTTCCGGGATTTGAACAAAGCTTCCCCGAAAGATGATTTTCCGCTACCAAACATCGACATGCTCGTCGATTCGACTGCTAACTATGAAGTCCGCTCATTTGTGGACGGTTTTGCCGGTTACAATCAAATTCTCATGTCCAAGAATGACCAACACAAGACAGCTTTCACAACACCGTGGGGCACTTTCTGCTACACAGTCATGCTGTTCGGGTTACGGAACGCTGGGGCTACCTACCAAAGGGATGTTACAGATCTATTCCATGACATGATTCATAAAGAGATCGAGGTCTATGTAGACGACATGATCATCCATTCAAAGGGAACCAACGGTCAACATTTGATCGATCTTCGCAAGTTCTTTGAACGACTCCTATAACACAACATGAGACTCAATCCCTCAAAGTGCACTTTTGGGGTCATCAGAGGAAAGGTTCTCGGTTTACATGGTCACTGAGAAGGGAATTGAAGCCGATCCCTCCAAGATCAAGGCAATCATTGACATGCCTCCTCCAAAGACGCAGAAAGAAATAAAAGGTTTCATGGGCAGACTTCAATACATCAGTCGGTTTGTGCACCAACTCACCTCCATGTGTGAGCCGATCTTCAAGCTACTCAAGAAGAATGTGGCTCTAGAATGGACCGATGCTTGCCAAGAAGCCTTCGACCAAGTGAAGCATTACTTGACATGCCCTCCAGTTTTGGTTCCACCGCACAAGGAGAAGCCTCTCTTGCTCTATCTCACTGTCAATGATGAAGCCCTAGGGGCTATGTTAGCACAAGAACAACGAGACTCCACAAAATAGAATGCTATCTACTTTGTCAGCCGTCGGTTTCAAGGAGCTGAGAAGAACTACTCTGTCTTAGAGAAGTCTTGTGCAGCATTGGTTTGGGTTACTCAAAAGCTCAAGCATTACATGGAGGCCTTCCCAATCAAATTGGTAGCAAAAGTGGACCCGCTCCGCTACATCTTCGAGAAGCCTTTCATGTCAACAAGAATAGCCAAATGGTACTTCATGCTCGCCGGCTACGATATCACTTACGTCACACTCAAATCCATCAGGGGGAAAGTGTTCAGTGATCAGCTTGCTGAATTTCCGTGTGATAAAGTGAAGGGGGAAGATGTACAGTTCCCCGATGAGCATTTAATTTGCGCTACAACAGAGGAAAATAAGTGGCAACTTTTTTTCGATGGCGCGGCCAATAAGCATGGATATGGCATAGGGATGTTACTTGTCGATCCAAAGGACATCTATACTCCAATTACTATCCGCCTCGAATTTGAGGCCACCAACAACATAGCCGAGTACGAAGCATGCATAGCAGGGCTCGAAGCGGCCCTCGAGAGAAATGTCACGAGCTTAGAGGTATTTGGTGATTCCTTACTCATCATCAATCAGACATCTGGAAAATGGAAGATTCAAGACTCAACTCTACAACGGTATGGTCAACATCTCGAGGAGTTGGTTGAAAATTTTCAAGAAATCACCTTCAACTACCTGCCAAGGGACAAAAACCGTTTCGCTGATGCACTAGCCACCATCGCTTCACTGGTCAAAATGCCCGAGGGAAAAATGGTGAAGCCATTTAAAATTGCCCGAAGGAACAGTCCGGCATACTGCATGAGTGACGAGATCAATGAGGTCCAGGCAAACTCCCCGTGGTATTCAGATATCATGAATTTTCTCAAGAATGGCACTTATCCCGAGAATAGCAATAAGAAGTCTCAGATGGCGTTGCAAAGGCTAGCCTCTTGATATGTACTAATTGGAGACCGAGTTTACAAAAGGCACCACGAAGGGATCAATCTCCTATGCACAAATGAGACTGAAGCTCAAGAAATAATGCATGAGATCCACGAGGGTGAATGTGGGCCCCACATGAACGGGTTTATGTTGACCAAAAAGATACTCTGCATGGGTTATTATTGGAGTACCATGGAAAGAGACTGCGTCGAGAAAGTCAAAAGGTGCACCAAATGCCAATTCCATGCCAACCTACAACACGCTCCACCTCACAACTTTACAACATGACCACGCCATGGATCTTCTCTTGTTGGGGCATAGACATCATCGGCAAAGTTCACCCTACTGGCAGCAACGGACAATCTTTCGTCCTAGTAGCCGTGGACTATTTTACAAAATGGGTCGAAGCACAGGCTTACCGGGTTCTTAACACCAAGAAAGTGGCTGAATTTGTGAAGACCCACATCATGTGTCGGTACGGCGTTCCTCATGAAATCATCTCAGACAACGGTTCTCACTTTGAGAAAGAGATGGACGCACTCCTGGTAGAATACAAGATTACTAAGCACAAGTCATCTCCATACCGCCCTCAAGCAAACGGCGCTGTCGAAGTAGCTAATAAGACAATCGAGACCATTGTGAAGAAAATGGCCTCCACCGGAAGGGATTGGCCCGAAAAGCTACCTCTAGCATTGTGGGGCTACCGCACGTCAATACGAACAGCAACTGAAGAAACTCCTTATGCACTGGTGTATGGTTCCGAAGCTGTACTCCCAATAGAGCTTGAAGTCCCATCCCTACGGATCCTCCTCGAGAACCAAGTCAATGAAATTGATTGGATGCAAAGTCGATATGAACAGCTAGCTCTACTCGACGAGAAAAGGCTAAGGGTACTCGAACGTACGAGAGCCTATCAACAAAGAATGGCAAGGGCTTTCAACAAAAAGGTGAAGCCTCGAAACATCAATGTGGGAGATTTGGTCCTAAGACAACATCATCCTAATGCCATGAACCCCCTTGGAAAATGGGGGACACCAATGGATCGGTCCGTACGTGGTCAAGAAGATACTAAGCGGCGGTGCAGTCCGACTCGTGGATTTAGATGGAGATCAGCTGCCGAAGGAAGTCAACCTCGACAAGCTGAAGAGATTCTACGCTTAATAAACGAAGACCATAAAAAAAAAAAAAAAAAAAAAAAAAAGCTCGCTAGGTTGAAAACCCGCAAGGGCGGCCTAAGCAAAAATTAGAGCACGTGCAAAAAAGAAGCCCGCTAGATTGAAAACCCGAAAGGGCGGTCTAGGCAAAAAACAGGGTGCACAAAAAAAATGGTCTTCGTTTGTTTGAACTACGGAGACCTGAGCCTCTACACTGGAGGAACCTAGGCAACCCTCGGGTGCGGTCTAAAATATAAACAAATACCCAAATCATTTCAAATTAACGAGATGCAATTTTATTCAAATCCTTAAATCATTTTTGCCATTACAATGGGAATGTTGAGCAATTAAAAGACATAAAACATTAAATCCTAAACAAGTGGTCTATTTTACTTGCAATCTCTTGGGGCACTAGGAAAAATCTAATTTTCTTTTGGCCTTCGAAGGGCCACCCGAACGACCATCAATCCTACTCTTCTTGGGAGGTCTAGGAACACTGATACGGAACGAAACCTTCTGCGCAACAGAACGCCTCCGAGCATAAAAGTCATCCAAAGGGGTGCCGAATGTTGTTCACATCAGCGGCAGCTTCTTTGTATCTCAAAGCACTGCTAGGCTCAAAGTCTTTCCCTAACAATTCAGCCCGAAGAGCATCTACCCAAGTAATGCCTCGGTAAATGGTACCAAAAAAATGATCCAAGTAACTCTCGGGAAGAAAGATACTACCCCGATGCAAAGGGACGGAAGCCCACCGATGGCGATCATCTCCCCAAGCCGACTGAAGCTCACTCGAGAAGTCCGGACCCATATAAGAAACTAGACGAAATACCCCATTCCTCGGAAGAGGAATTATTTGCTAGCGACCGAAGTGTCTCAAAACCCGTTTTGGTTGATAAAATAAAGAGTCTCTCATCCGGGTAAGACCACATGCTTGAAACCCAAAGTCCATTCCACGAAAGGATGGAGACCCCAAGAAGAGGGACACCACTGAATATCGGCCGAAGCACGGGAGGCGAGGAACTTCTGCCAATTCTCTTCAGTCAAATCTCTAATCAGCAACCGTCACCTATGAACGGCAAAAGGAGAAAGGTCACCATCCGACGCATAAAGCTTGAAATGCTCTCGAAGCCATATGTTCAAAAGCAAGGGGCTTCCTCGTCGCATCCCGCCCGTACGATGAAATTCGTCCAGACCATGCAAAGTTTCCCCCACTATGAGAGGGATTATACTGAATTGTTGCTCCTTCGCCTGCAACACAATCTCAGCAAACTGCGCATCCGCAGTACCCAGAGGAGCGACAAACAGAACCTCACTGAAAAGACAAACAGCCATGGCATTTCTCTTGAAAGACTGAACCGCGACATCTTCCGAATGCAAGTTGAAAAACATCGGAAGCTCAGTTATGTCAACAATGGTCCCGTGCATCATCTTCTTCACCTCTCCAACATGGAGATTTAGAAGGTCAACCCAAGAGTCAACAACACCGCGGTGATACTTAGGGATGGCAATCCGACCAACTAAAGGTATACCAAGAATGGCCCCAAAATCATCGACAGTCGGCACCATTTCATTAGCCGAAAAGTTGAAAGTATGGCTATCACAATCCCAAAAGGCTGCAGCAGCCTTCAACAAATCCCAATCCGGCTTCAATGTCCGTAAAGTAAAAAGAATTCGAAACCCAAAATCTTTGATAAAAGCATTTTTGGGATGAGTCTTGAAAGAATACACGAAGGTCGATAAATCCTTCTCGTAACTCTTAACAACCTCGGCATCAAGACTGAAAAGGTTTGAGGCCATGGGAAAGAAGATCCCAAGCAAAATTGGGCAATAAAATGGTGTTCAAAAATGGCAGAAGAGAGCTGTTAAAATCAAATTGTCGACCAGAAGCTGATATTATAGCTGTTGGGGGATCTTTTGGCCAGCAAAAGTCAAGCCCGGAATTCCGCCCCCCCAGAAGCGCGCGCCACCCGTCACCGGTGCGCAAAGCGCGCGCATTACACGCCTACAAAGGGAGGCGCGCGCTTCCCAATCCAGGATCATTTCAGAAAAGCCTTGTTAGGAAAACTATGCAAGAAATTTCCGCCCAAATCAAGATGCAGCTCCAATTTTAGACATGCCCTTAAGGCATGTCTAAAATTGAAAGTAGGACAGGAATTCTCACTAAAAAAAAAAAGTTAGGGTGTCCTTCTTTAATTCTCAAAGATCAGTTTTGACAATTCATCCCCAGCAGAAAGCACTCTGCAGTCAACTGTGCCCGCACCCCACCAAAAGTCAAAGTCAAAACATCAAAGAGCGACTCACGGCAATAACTTGGTCCTGGGTGAGCCACAAAAATCACCACCTCCTCATCAATCAAAATCTACATCCATTCAAGCAAACGGTCTTCCGGGTCCCGCATTCAAGCAAACGGTCCTCTAGGTCCCGCATTCAAACATACGGTCCCTGGGTCCCGCATTCGAGCAGACGGTTCTCTGGGTCCCGCATTCAAGCAAACGGTCCCTAGGTCCCGCATTCAAGCAGACGGTCCCTCGGTACCCGCTGTAGACACCCCGCTTTTGACCTCTCACCCCGATTGCATACATAGTATTTTTATTTAACTTATTTTTGTGAATTTCTGTTACTTCGGTTAAGTTCCTAACTGATTCCGTTAGTTTTGGACTAAACTGCATAACAGAATTAACTTTTAGAGTCATTTCTGTCATTCTGTCTTTTCCACCCGCGGGCGCTTCCGACACATTTTGTGGGCTGCGCGCGCGTCTCACCCCTATTTCCCTCCCTTTTCTTATTTACAACATCTCTCCTGGATCACAAAAGAGCCTCCTTTTACCTCCACATTTATCCCCCCTAGTTTTATAACCTCCAATCCCATTATTCTAGCCATTTCTTAAAGACAAAATATTTCTTTTTATTATTATTTGATTTTCTTTTATTTATTTCATTTATTATTTTATTTATCTTATTTTCTATTGGTCAATTACATCTCACATGGATTGATCATTTTTCCTCCAACCTTTCCCTCTCTTTTTTACCTATAAAAACCCCCTCCTTCTACCTTAAAAAAAGACCAACTTCATCTTCTCTACAAAAACTATACACAAGTTCTTGGACACTCTTTTTGGACCTCAACTTTGATTCACAAACTACACTATACACAAATTCTCCCAACAAGAGTTCTTAACAACAAGACTCTACACAAATTGTTCTACAACAATTTTCCTACAACAACACCATTTTCAAATCCAAGTTTGAAGTCCTCTTTCTTAAGGTACTTTATTCTTCTTCTCCTATTTTACATGTCTTTCTAATGTATGCAATCCCCATCAATGGGACATGACCAAATGACCACTTTACTACATTAAAGTTGGTTAAGGTTATCTCCCTATATTTTAATCTCTACTTTAATCTCCCCATTTCATTATTAATGTAATTGTTAAGATAATTCAACATGTAATCTTTAGCATAAATTAAATCAATAAAATCATTTATTTTTTTATTTCCCCTTTCTTTTCATTTTAATTGTTAGAACTTTTTATTGAAGGACATTTAGAATTAGAACACCAAAAGTAGCAAGAGCCGCGTAAGCGGGGCGAAGTGGGTGTTTAAGTACTTCCCACTCCGTCACCTAACCCCCGAACCTCTCATCTCAAGAATCTCTGGTTTCGTAATCTTAAAAAAGGCTCTTTTCGTAGGTTTTTCTTATGTTCATCTAAAACATAGGTGGCGACTCTAAAATCAAGTAGACATCCTAGGTAATTCACGCGCTCTAGCCAAGCCGTGGTTCCCTGGGGTATCTACAGTGGCGACACTTCTGGGGATTATAGAGGGTTAAACTTGCGTTTTTCATTTTTGGTGTTCTTTTTACAGTTTTCTGGGCATTCTGGTGGAAAAAGGTGAGACGCGTGCGCCTCTGGCCTTCTTGGCCTAAGGCGCGCGCATCCCACCTTCACCACCAGAATCGCCCGCCTCTCATCTTGTCCTTCAAATTTCATGTTATTGTGCTAACAGTTTCTGCAGGAGAAAAGTGTTTTTATTTAGGGTCAAGGCAGTCCCTTGAACCCATGAATTTGTAGGTACTGCCCAGAAACGGGCGCCTCTGCCCTCTAGTGCCTAAGGAGCGCGCCTCCCATCCTCACATCATAAAGCGCGCGCATCTGGGCAACTTTCCAGAACAGAACAGTGCACAGAACAGAGCAGTTATGACAGTGTGTTGGCACCGGGCCTACACAAAACCATCTTTTAATTCTCTGTTTCATTTTTATCGGTCACACGGGTGATTCGAAAGTTGTAAATTACGTACTTATTTGTTTTTTTTTTATTTCCTTTGAAAAACAAAAATTTTGTCACTTGTTGGACCTCACACTACGCGCACATAATTCTTATTGCTGACTATCGAGTCGCATAAGTCCAACCCCAAACCCGTCGAGGCCCGTCCTAGGAAGTTTCAAGCTCCACTCGACCTTGACTCTTCCGAAGCGGTAAACCTCAGCCCATGGCGTAGTTCACGACTACATGCCGGGGGTGACCTTTAAGCCTCTCTTTAGCTGATCACAAACCACACAATTCTAGTTTGGGTCTAACACTCCGTGACTCAAGTCGGTTTCCATGTGCCGAGATTTCCCTAAACTAATGTCTTCAAAGCATACATGCCACTCGTTGTTTTGGAAGAAATAAAACTCCGTCCCCAAGTGGTTATTATGGACGAAAATAAAAATCCATCCCCGCATGTATGCTTTACTACATTAATTTAGTTTAATCACGACACATGTAGGATTCACAAGCGTGGTGGAATCCGATGAGTATATGGGACCGCGATATGGTCTATATACTAGTGTGACGATTCCACTATTTTTTTAGAAACCCCAAAAAGGACCACGTCCTTCCGACTTTTGTAAATTAAAAAAAAGAGTCATTTTTCTTATGTGGTTGAGTCTTTTTCCTTTGTTTGTGGGTTAATTATTTTACTCAAAATATGTTTGTGGGGCCAACCTAAGATCGACCGTGTTCTCTCAATAGGTCCAATGGCTTCCAACAGCAACAACAACAAGGGTGAGAATACTTCCGTGTCCAACGAAAGGCTCTTCAACATAATAAGAACCATGGGGGAACAAATGGATAGACTTGTCGAGGATGCTCACCGCAAGGATGATTTGTGGCAAGACCGTCTTGATCTCGAGAGGAGAATTCATAAGGAAGAAGTGTCCGAACTTAAGGCCCATTTACGGGAGTTCACCGACAACAAGGCAAAGGTCAACGGTAAGGCATGTTCAAGTGGCTCGCCTCTCAAAAGTCACAAAGGTTCTACCAACGACCGTGTCTACACTCCCCTCCAAGGTATGACCGTCACCAAGGCCTATGAAGATCTCAAAGCAAAGGGACAAATTTCTCCTCTCCAAGGGTACAAGCAACCACAACCATTGCGTCGCAACCATGCCCACCACAAGTGGTGTGACTATCACCTATGCAGTGGTCACCTCACCGAGGATTGCTTCTCCATCCGCAACATCATCCAAGACTTGATTGACAATGGTGAGTTTACCGTGGTTGAAGAACAACCGTTAGAGAGTGAGAACATGCAAGAACTCATCAAGGAAGGGGCTCAGATTTGAAATAGGGTCTCAACAAGAGATCATGCCGTAAGGAAGGCTACAACGACAATGGGGACTACAGCAACAATCTCCGTTTCTCTTTCTCTACCTAGTAATAGGAATTTAAAAAAAAAAAGAGTCAAATTCCTCTTTAGTGTGCATTAAAGTTTTCTCTCGTCCCATGTTTAATGTCGAGTCTTATTATCAAATAAAAGTCGTTCTTGTCCTCATACACTCTTCCAAGTTGTTCAATTAATTCTTGGCAAAATGATGAAAAAATGTCTAAACAAGTTTTGGAATAAAGGCCATCGCTTGAACGCCTAGGGGCTAAACATCAACGACGGCATCAACAACGAAGACATCAACAACAATCACGACGAAGCAACAATTCATCACGGCGAATGGAGAATCTACAAGAACTACGGTGACCTGAGCCTCTACACTGGAGGAACGTAGGCAACCTTCGGGTCCGGTCTCATGCAAGAAAGAAGATATGTTTAGCCCTAGCGCGTTATGGTGATCGGCCTTCATCTCGAACTTGTCAAGACATCTTTGTACGATTCATTTGCCAATGAATTAATCACCTCAAGATTGAACAACTTTCCTAGATTTGGAATCACTTTCCGTTCCTTATCGAGTCTAGGGCTTCTATTCTTTCTGCATACTCCCAATTTCTTGCAATCAAATTGGGGCTTTCCTTCTCTTCTCTCTTAATGACTTACTTGCCTTCGTGAGTCATTCAACAAATATATACACAAAGTCAATACTAGGGACACTTCCCTAGTCGAGTCAATGTCACTCATCTTTAGTAACAAGAGGTCTTCACCGCAAAATCACATGTCTTATCTCCTCAGCCAGAGTCAATGCACACTTCCTCATTAATCGAGTAAAAAAAAAAGACGCAAAAGAGATGCCCGCTAGATTGAAAACCCGAAAGGGCGGTCTAGGCAAAAAACAGGGTGCGTCATAAAAAAAATGAGAGAGTGAGAGAGAGAAGGGAAAGAGAAATGGAGATCTCCGGCCTCTAAGGAAGACAACTGCATAAGCTCTACATTGGATCTCCTCAACAAATCAATTCCCCACCGAGTCAACTTTGGGATTGCAAAAGGCTCGACAAGATATGGCACCATCAAAGGTTGTCTTGGGTTATCGGCATCATTCTCCAGCAGTGTGCATTTTTTGGTTCATGAAAAGAAGGCCCGTGGTAACAAAGACCCATCCGAGAATGAGCCCATCATAAAAGGGCACGAGGTTGCACAAATAATCCCTAGCTAGTCAATTGGCTTGGGTAGCAAATAGCAACAACATGTGTCTCAGTTTTCAAAGCTTCTTCAAGTATGTGCTTCTAAAGTACGCCGAAAGGCTCCCGAGAAATGGAGTAGCTCTTCCATGTTCTCTCATGTTTGTTCCCTCTCACGAGGATGAGTCACTCTTGCTTTGCTCAACAAATGGTGACGCCCTAGGGGCTATGTGACTCAAGAACAAGGGCTTCTTTTGCTTCATTTAACAATCAATAAGCCCTAGGGGCTATACTCGAGAAAGATGTGTGAGACTATCCGCAAAGTCTCTCAAAAGGGATATCAAAAAGCCCTCTTGTCATGTGTGCCCGTACTCGTTCCCCTGATCAAGGATAGACCTTTCTCCCAATCAATGATGGCACTCTAGGGGCTATGGTCAAGTCTTAAAGGCTCCCTCGGCAAGAAGAAATTCACTTCAATGTCCCCAGCAACATTTAAAGCTTTATACCGAAAGGTCTCAAGGGGCTTCGCATCTACAATATTTTGGGCTACGGTGTTACAGTGATACAAGAAAAGGGCAATATTGGGGCTTCGCAATAAACAAGCTTTTGGGCAGTGGTACCCGAGCAATGCAATTTGGGAATAGTCTTATGGCTCCATGAAAGGGATCAAACTTCAATGGTCCCTCAACACTTCCAGTCAAAAGGCCTCTTGGTTTTAAATGAAGGCTCCGATGATATGAATGAATTTGATGATTCTTGTTAGAACTCACAGCAAGATTCTGAAGGAAGTCTTAGAGAAAAGGAAAAAGATTCAATATGCTAGACTCACCCGGCTGAGTTATAGCGGGCAATGCCAATATGTTAACTCTATAAGCAAAGTTACGGCCAATCCCAATGTTTCTGCAATACAGCACCCCCTTCTCCAAGATCAAAAGCACAGGCTGCATCCGAAAATCCGCCGTCGGTTCAACTCAAGAAGACTCGAGCAAACACACTGTTCGAGACTTTATCACACCAAGACCTTATCATCTGCAACAACATCACCATCTCCCATAGACCGTACTACATTTTCAACATGGACCTTCCGCCATTTGGGTATCAACCATAAAAAGGGCCATCCATCTCCAAGCAAGAGACATAAAGAGATCGCCTTCAAGAGTCCTACCCGATGTGGCATCCGCTCTCAATACATAATGCTAAGCCGATTTGAGGCTTCACACCGAAAGGTCTCCACATCCCGCCATCTACAAACTTGATAAGCCCATGACATTTTGGGCTTAGCAATCTCTCAAAGCTTGGTATCAATGATCTTCTCTTGGGGCTTGCCCACGTCGACAACAAAAGACAGTTTATTTGAATGGGCTAAGAGTTGATTCATCTTGGGGCTTCATAATCCACTCAAAGTTCAGCATTCGAAGGGCTTTACAATCAGCAACCCCTTGGCATCTCGGCATCAATAGTCCCTTTTGAAGCCCCATAATCGACAAATCTCTTGGGGCTAGACATCAATTTTCGTTGGACACCGCAACGACAGAATTCAGCAAGGCAATCCGGACTTCGATTGAACACGACTTGATCTTGGGTTGGCTTTACAAACACACAATGGTTAAAATGGTTCACCCACGAACTAAAAAAAAAATCTTTTTGTCACATGTGTGCATATTCTTTCCCTTCTAATCTAAATAAAAAAAAATATTTTTCTTTTTCTCCTTCTATGTGCAAAAGTATGTGTTTTACTTTGCTTTGCTCCTAGCTTCTTCCCCAGCGTCCTCCATCATCCTTGAACTACGCTGGTCTGATTCTCTTCAAGGGATACGTAGGCAGCCTTTTGGCACGACCAACCCATCATCCAGAATACCATCTCGCCAACACTCCATCAAAAACGAATTCATCATCAAAGGCAGCGACACTCTCCGCCAAAGCATCTACCACAGCATCACAAATCCATCCAACGGCAATGGTAAGTGAAGGTATGGACATCATTCATCTCTCTCAAGCAAATCTCTGCTTTCAGAAATCACACCGCACACAAATCACTTTCTCCATTCTTACAAAAACTCTCTCTCATGCAAAATTGCTTTCAAATCACATTGCACCACGAGCACAATTTCTCTCTTCATTTCACACTTCATGCATCTTCTTGCACAAACACATATACCTGCCAAGCACACATATAACAGGTACCACCACGAAGTCAACAGCATCCGCTACTCAAGGAACTTCATCCCCAGCAGAAAATGGTCCACAGTCAACCATGCCCGCATCCCCACGATAAAGTCAACAGCAACTGCAGCTCTAGACAGCAATTTGGTCCACGGTGATCCCGCAATTAGCAAACGGATCCCGCATTCAGTAAACGGATCCCGCGTAAGCAAACGGATCCCGCATTCAGCAAACGGATCCCGCTTCAGCAAACGGATCCCGTATTCAGCAAACGGATCCCGCATCAGCAAACGGATCCCGCATCAGCAGACGGATCCCGCTTCAGCAAACAGATCCTGCCTCAGCAAACAGATCCTGCCTTAGCAAACGGATCCGCTCCAGCAAACGGATCCCGCCTTAGCAAACGGATCCCGCCTCCAGCAAACGGATCCCGCACCAGCAAACGGATCCTGTACCAGAAAACGGATCCCGCCATCAGCAAACAGATCCCGCTTCAGCAAATGGATCCCGCCTCAGCAAACGGATCCCGCTTCAGCAAAACGGATCCCGCCATATCCTTTCTATATCAATAAAGCCGCTCACACAGGGAGCGCACCCCTATCCTTCGCAAATTTCAAATTCATGTTTTATCGAGTCTTTGTTTTCTCTTGTCGATGTCCTCAGCGGTTGTCTTTCTTTCGTCGACGCGTTTTGCTTCGCAATCCACGTCGCCGAGGGGCTCTGTAGACACCCCACTTTGGACCTCTCACCCCGATTACGTACATAGTATTTTTATTTAACTTATTTTTGTTAATTTCTGTTACTTCGGTTAAGTTCCTAACTGATTCCGTTAGTTTTGGACTAAACTGCATAACAGAATTAACTTTTAGAGTCATTTCTGTCATTCTGTCTTTTCCACCCGCGGGCGCTTCCGACACTGTTTGTGGGCTGCGCGCGCGTCTCGCCCCTAAAGCGGGACTCGCGCGCCTCCCATTATGGCAGTAACCGATTGCACCTTATTTCCCTCCCTTTTCTTATTTACAACATCTCTTCTTGATCACAAAAGTGTCTCCTTTTACCTCCACATTCATCCCCCCTAGTTTTATAACCTCCAATCCCATTATTCTAGCCATTTCTTAAAGACAAAATATTTCTTTTTATTATTATTTGATTTTCTTTTATTTATTTCATTTATTATTTTATTTATCTTATTTTCTATTGGTCAATTCCATCTCACATGGATTGATCATTTTCCCTCCAACCTTTCCCTCTCTTTTTTACCTATAAAAACCCCCCCTCCTTCTACCTTAAAAAAGGACCAACTCCATCTTCTCTACAAAAACTATACACAAGTTCTTGGACACTCTTTTTGGACCTCAACTTTTATTCACAAACTACACTATACACAAATTCTCCCAACAAGAGTTCTTAACAACAAGACTACACAAATCGTTCTACAACAATTTCCCTACAACAACACCATTTTCAAGTCCAAGTTTGAAGTCCTCTTTCTTAAGGTACTTTATTCTTCTTCTCCTATTTTACATGTCTTTCTAATGTATGCAATCCCCATCAATGGGACATGACCAAATGACCACTTTACTACATTAAAGTTGGTTAAGGTTATCTCCCTACATTTTAATCTCTACTTTAATCTCCCCATTTCATTATTAATGTAATTGTTAAGATAATTCAACATGTAATCTTTAGCATAAATTAAATCAATAAAATCATTTATCTTTTTATTTCCCCTTTCTTTTCATTTTAATTGTTAGCACTTTTTATTGAAGGACATTTAGCATTAGAACACCAAAAGTACCAAGACCCGCGTAAGCGGGGCGGAGTGGGTGTTTAAGTACTTCCCACTCCGTCACCTAACCCCCGAACCCCTCATCTCAAGAATATCTGGTTTCGTAATCTTAAAAAAGGCTCTTTTCTTAGGTTTTTCTTATGTTCCTCTAAAACATAGGTGGCGACTCTAAAATCAAATAGACATCCTAGGTAATTCACGCGCTCTAGCCAAGCCGTGGTTCCCCGGGGTATCTACACCCACTATTCAAGCAGACAGTCTTATGGGTCCCGCACTCAAGCAAACGGTCCTCCAGGTCCCGCTTCCAGCAAACGAATCTCGCTACCAGCAAACAGGTCCCGCTTCCGGCAACGGATCTCGCCACCAGCAAACAGGTCCCGCTTCCAGCAAACGGATCTCGCTACCAGCAAATAGGTCCTGCTTCCAGCAAACGGATCTCGCCACCAGCAAACAGGTCCCGCTTCTAGCAAACGGATCTCGCTACCAGCAAACAGGTCCCGCTTCCAGCAAACGGATCTCGCTACCAGCAAACGGATCCCGTTTCCAGCAAACGGACCCCCAGGTCCCGCTGTCGGCCATGGTGGGCCGCTTCATGCCACCGAACCTTTTATTATCAACCAAGCCGCTCACACAGGGAGCGCACCTCTATCCCTTGCAATTTCAAATTCCTGCTTTTATCGAGTCTTTTCTTTTTTCTTGGTGATGTCCTAGGCGGATGTCTTTCTTTCATCGGCGCGTTTGCTTTGCAATCCACGCCGTCGAGGGGTTCTGTAGACACCCCGCCTTGGACCACTCACCCTGATTGCACACTTGATTTTTTGTTTCTCCCTCTTTTAAGTGTTTTCTGTTAGTTTCTGTTACTTTTGTCAAGATCCAAACGGGCTCCGTTAAGTCCAGGGACTAAAATGAATAACAGTTCTAACTTTTTAGTCCATTCTGTCAAAATTTTCCTTTCATAGTCGCGCGCCTCTGCCCCTTGAGGCCAAACGCGCGCCTTCCGCCGCCTAGGTGGGATGCGCGCGCTTCTGGGGTGTGTTAGTTACAGATTCTGCCCAAGAATCTCTCCCTTGCTCATTATACATGATTTTGCCCGGGAAAGATTTCTTGGAGACTCCGTTTGGCTCTAAAAAAGCACACATTTTCAACTATAAAAACCCCCCAATCCATCATTGAAAAGGGGTCTCAACCTTGAAAACTCTTCTCTAAACAAAATTCTAGGCAATTTACAAAAGGTATTCTCTCCAAGTATTCAACCTCTTCTTCAAGACTTTTTTAAGAGGTTCTCTTTGAAGGATATTATAGGTAAAATGTCTTAACTTTATTCTTTACTTCTTCTTCTTCTTCTTCTAAATTCTTCTTCTTCTTTAATCAAATGTGCAATCACCTAAAACCATTTGGGACATGACACCAATGGCCCTTTCATTACATTGAATTGGCCTAGGAGTTATCTCCCTACATTCTAAACAATCAAAACCTCTTTTAAACCCCCCCCCCCTCTTTTATCATTTATTCAAATAGGAAGAACACATCTATCTTTAAAGTGAATTATGAACAAACAAGACCGACTTTGCTCGGGCGAAATGGGTGTTTAAGTACTTCCCATTTCGTAACCTAACCCCCGAACCCCTAATCCTTAGAATCTCTGTTTTCGTAAATTAAACTTAGGCTCATAAACATTAGGTTTTCTTAAGTTCCTCAAAAACGTGGGTGGCGACTCTAAAACAAAATTAGACATCCTAGGATAACTCACCGTTCTAGCCAAGCCGTGGCTTCCCCCGGGGTATCTACACTTTGTCCAACCATAACTCATTCAATTTAAGTCCAAATTAACCAAATAAACATCCTATAGAAAGATCATACAGAGTACAACAAAATTTGTTTTAACACTTTTCGTCAAATCCTAGTCTAAGTATGTCAAAAACAGCCTTCAAAATCAAGAAAAAATCAAGATTTTGATTAAATACTCAACTTTGACCAACCATAACGCATTCCATTTAAGTCCAAATTAACCAAATAAGCTGCCTATAAAAAGATCATACAGAGGACAACAAAATTTTTATTAAAACATTTCGTCAAATCCTAGTCTAATTATCTCAAAAAATAGCCTTCAAAATCAAGAAAAAAATCAAGATGTTGATTAAATAGTCAACTTGACCAACCATAACTCATTCAATTTAAGTCCAATTAACCAAATAAACTACCTATAGAAATATCATATAGAGTAGAACAAATTTTGTGTTAACACGTTTCGTAAAATCCTAGTCTAATTATGTTAAAAACAGCCTTGAAAATCATGAAAAAATCAAGATTTTGATTAAAAATACTCAACTTTGACCAACCTTAACTCATTCAATTTAAGTCCAAATTAACCAAATAAACAGCCTCTAGAAAGATCATACATAGTAAAACAAATTTTGTATTAAAATATTCGTCAAATCCTAGTGTGGGGGAAGGCAATGTATCATTTTGTGAGGCTAATTGGTGTGGTGTTAAATTGAATGGCCACGACCTATAGATGTCTCTTTAACAGTCAACATGGTTTTCATAATATTCATTAGCTTTTACCTATTATTCCAAATTATTGGCACTCAGAAATTCAAGCAATTTGTTTACAGCCAGAAGTTAAGAACAAGTTGATTTATATTCACACTACTTTAGGTATATTTTATGCAGCAATGTATTGGCATTTGATCAGAAGTAGATCTCATTTTGTTAATGTGTAGACATCTCATTCTTAATCAACATTTATGATTTCACTACTCTTGGTCTCGCCTTTATAATTTGACGAAGACTCGTTAGTTTCGTCAGACATCGGAGGTAACACAAGTGAACAAATAAGGGTTAAAGTAACTTGATATTCAAAGGAATCCACCTAAGAATATGACCCAAATCACCACCTTAGTAAACCTAACCTAAGGGTTAAGATAGAACAAGAAGAAATCCATTTTTTAAACAAATCAAAAGACTCAATATTATTATATATCTCAACTTTCTTATCCCGAATGGATTGGAAGTTATTAAGGCAGACTGAACTCCTGTACCAGTATAGAAGTCACTACAACAAAAATGACTTTTAGCGGCACTTTAAAAAGTATCGGAAAAGCTAGTTCCTGCACTTTTTCCGGCACTTTTGTAAGTGCCGAAAAAAGTGGTGTCGGCAATACTTTCCGGCACTTTAAAAGTCCCGGCATTTTCCGGCACTTTTCAAAGTGCCGTATTTTAAATAAAAAAAAAGGGTTAATTACAAATTAGGGCCTAACGTCTCATATGAGGTCCCAAAACGGGGTCTGGCTTTTTTTAGCGAATTAGGGACTGAATTGACATTTTTTGCCCAAGTTAGGGCTTTTTGACGATTTCCATCCAAAAATTCCGTTAAGTTAACACGTATGTTGTCTATGAATTTGAATGAGGTTTTTTTGTCATTTTGCGTTAGGGCTAATGTCCTCGTATTCCCTCCATAAACCAAACACAATTCTATTTCTCCCATGCAAGTATTTCTTCCACCAAACGAAATTTGTTGAAAACCTATTTAACTTCTCCGCAATTTCATTGTAATGAAGCCCCATCGATCCTTAATCGATATCTAACCAAGCCTTGAACGCAAAATGACAAAAAAAAAACTCTTCATTCAAAGAAATATGCAACACACGTCTTAACTTGACAAAACTTTTGGATGGAAATCGTCAAAAAGCCCTAATTTGGGCAAAAAAAAAAAAAAAAAAAAAAAAACAATTCAGGCCCTAATTCACTAAACATAAATGTCAAGCCCCGCTTGGGGACCTCATACGAGACTTTAGGCCCTAATTTGTTATTAACCCATAAAAAAATTGTTGAACTTACCTAGATTCAAACACAAGACCTCTTGCATACGAAGCACACCTTCTACCGCAAGGCTAAATCATTTTTTGTTATAAATTTTCACATACAATTATTTATTATAAAACAAAAACTTATATTAGGGCATTTCTATTATTGTAGTCCATTAAAATCTAATATAAGTAACGAATTAAAGCAAAGTTACATGAAAAATATGATTAAATTTAAAAATTAAATAAAAATTTCAAAACAAACATTTTTTTAGAGGAACTTTATAAAAAATTGTCGGAAATTAACGACACTTATAAAAAGTGCTGGAAATTTAGCGGCACTTTTTAATAAGAGCCTTTAATTTCCAGCACTTTTTAATAAGTGCCGCTAAATTCTGGCACATTTTTATAAAGTGCCAGAAATTTAGTGGCACTTGTTAAAAAGTGCTGGGAATTAGCGGCACTTTTGAAAAAGTGCCGAGAATTAGCGGCACTTATGAAAGTGCCGGTAAATAAGTGCCGGAAAAAGCCATTTTTGTTGTAGTGAGCAGAGTTGCAAGCAATCCTGGCTGGACTCGAGAGCTTAAAGAGAATGGGACTTCCTAACTTTGTGGTGGAGACTGACTCTCTCTCGGCTGTCAAACTTGCCCAAGGTCCAGACAACGAGAACCACCCCTACGCGGCAATCATGGGAAACATTCAAGCTCTCCTCAAAATTGCAGGATGCAACATCCAACACTCCCTAAGGGAAGGAAACTTCTGTGCCGACTATCTAGCAAACAAAGGTGCCGAGCATGATCTTCCTTTTGTCCGTTTGGAAGCCCCAAATGATGAACCCAAAGATCTGCTTATGGAGGACTACCTGAGGGTCTCAACTCCTAGAGATTAGTTTCTTTGGTTTATTTCCTTTGTACCAGGAAAAAAAAAACTCTCTCATCCCTATTACAATTGCACCACAACGGTATTTATATTTATCTTGTAACATCCCTCCAAGGTAGGGAAATAATAAATGCAAAATGGATGAACTAAATATTTATTACATATTGATAATTACATGACTTATCCAAAGATTCATTAAACTCTTCAAGTTAGTCAAATTCAGATGACTATGTCCTTCTGACCATCGTTCATTAAATAAATCACATCTTATTCTAAAAAATTCCAAACGATGATTTGTAAAAAGCCATAGAAAGTAGACTCAAATATATTTCCAATGATATATTATATATGCATGCTGTAATTTTATAGTTAATTACTAGATTTCCCTTGAAGTGGACCCAAGATTATGGTTCTAATATGTGTTGGACAAAAACATTTTCTTTTAACTTTTCTTTGTAATTTTGGTATTGAGCACCCACTCCTCCAACAACGAATATCAAGAACATATATGAGGATGTTTCCCGCGTCATTCTCTTTGGCTAGAGAAAGTTCGTACTCAAATTTTGTAGTGGTGAAGAAATTTTCCTAACACGAAATTTATATTGCATTATTTCATGATTATTTGTAAAGAGGAAATCGAATCATTGTTTAAGTTTAAGCCATCATGATTCCAATATTTTGAGAACGATAAATTTTTTACCTCCATGTAATTGTCTCCAAAAACACTGATAGGCTCTTCAAGCTTGAGTTCATAGCAGATTGGATCTTCATCGTAGATTGAGGGTTTGTTCCAATCAACAAAGGCTACTTCACATGTTGAACATGTGAATGGCCACTCAGTATTTTCTGAAATATCTTCCTCAAAAAATCCTTGGAATGTAGGGCACAATGGATATTAAATCGATAAGAAGCCTCTTCACTCAACACCTTATCACATGTGTGATAGAAAAGGGAAGTCTTCTCTCGATAAGTTGTTTTCAACAAATTCGACTCATAATGTGAGTCATTATGTATCAAAATCTCATAGCATGAAAGACGACGATTTAGATGCTACACTTGTCTCCTAAGATCTTCCACCATCGCATCTCGATGGGCTTTTTCATTACCAAGGTAATTTTGCGGAAGCATACCGACCAAAGGTCTGGTAGCAATTTGACGTGGAAAAATGGACAAGACATTGGAGGTAAGATAAGTGAACAAACAAAGATTAAAGTAACTCGATATTCAATGGAATCCACCTAAGAATATGAGTCAAATCACCTTAAGGAACCCAACCTAAAGGATAAAATTGAAAATGAAGAAATCCATCTTCTTTAACAAATCAAAAGACCCGATATTTTTATATATCTCAACTCTCACATGCCTATTACAATTGCACTACAATAGTATTTATACTTATCTTGGAACATCCCTCCAAGGTAGGAAAATAATATATGAAAAAATTCATGAACAATATATTTATTACATATTGATAAAGTACATGACTTATCTAAAGATTCATTAAACTCTTCAAGTTGGTCAAAATTCGGATGAGTATGTCCTTCTAACTACCTTCAGTAAATAAATATTACTCGGTTTATAAGAGGCGAAGTAGTCTTATACGTCAGCTACAAGAGCATACTACTGTTTGACGGAAAATAAGAATCAACACTAATAAATATTATTTTTTTTATTTTATTTTGTCTGAAAAAATGACACTTATACTTCAACTATCAACTATAAGTACATCAAGTATAATAGTTTGACGGGATCTGACCAAATAATATTAGTTTTTTTTTTCAAAATAAAAAAATGTGAAAAAATGAATCTTATACTTGATTTATATGAGGCGAAGTAGTCTTGTACATCAGCTATAAAAACTGCGTGTTGTTGACCGAATATGAGACTTAACATTAATAAATTATTATTTTTATTTTGTTTGTATGAAAAAATGTGAAAAATGACACTTATACTCCAACTATAAGAGACTAATTGGTCTTACACATCAAACGTAAGAGTTTGACTGCGATTTGACCAATTAATATCAGACTTTTATTTTTGAAAAATGAAAAAAAGTGAAAAGACACATATATTTAATCTATGAGTGGTGAACTGGTCTTATACGTCAGTTATAAAAGTTGACTGTTGTTTGACCGAATATGAGAGTCAACATTAATAAATATAAAAAAATATTTTATCTTTGTAAAAAAAATTGTGAAAATGGCTCTTTTTCTTCAACTGTAAGAAGTGAATTAGTGTTACACACCAACTATATGAGTTTGACCGGATTAGACTAAATATTAGTATTATTTAAAATAATTGAGAAAAATGACTCTTTTACTTTAACTAAGTGGCGAACTGGTCTTATAAATTAGTTATTAGAGTTATTAGGATTTGACCAAAAAAAAAAATAATATGAGCGCCTCATTCAGCTCCCAAAAGTTAAGAGGACAGTTCAATATTTTTGCAAATTAAAGTGCTATGTGATATTTTTAGTCTAGTACTCTGAACCACCAGTATTCGAATACCACATTGGATGCCGACTAATCTGGTTTGAGCCAGGTAGGATCACATGGGCGGAAAGCTCTCCCAACTATTTAGCGTTGTTGCATTCCAAGGCCTGAGACATCTAGTTAAGCTAGAACACCCCTTACCAGGTGATCTAGATGCTTGTTGGTAAGTTAAGAGGACGGTTCAATATTTTTGCTAATTAAAGTGTTCTATAATATTTTTAGTCTAGTCTGAACCACCAGTATCTGAACACCACATTGGATGGTGCATCCTAATTTAAAAGGGTAAATATAAAGTCACAAAAAATCTCACAAAACTTGACTCACAAAATAATGTGTCAAATTTATTGGTGTTTTTAATTAAAGTGTGGCGGGTCCACAATCGATGCAACCAATAAAAAAGTGACACTTCATTTTGTGTCAATCATTTTGTAGCTTTTTTTTTTTTTTGCCCCTAGCATTGCCCAATTTAAAACAATCAGCTTTGGTGGGCTTTAGGGTCCGTAGCCCAACTAAAATGGCTTAAACTACCAAACTCCAAAAAAAAAAAAAAAAAAAAAAAACACTCGGCACTTTTTGAGGGGCCAAAAGAAAAGTGGTCCCAATTCATTGAATCCCACTTTTATTACATCCCACCATCGAAACACTCCCTAATCCAAACGCCACTCTCCCTCCACGTTACCCCTCCACCTGCCTTTGATTAACACAACAACTCGTGGCTTTTGAAACTTCCACGCTACCACCACCGCCGCCCTCCGATCACACCCACATCCAACGGCTACAACTACCTTCTCTTCCTCTTTTACTCATCTGCCCCCATCATAATATCCCGCTCATTTCTTCTTTTAGTAAATGTGCATTCATTGACACAAATATTCAATTTTCCCCAAATCCCTTCTCTTTCATCATTTTTGTAATTTATTAGAAATGCTGCAGCAAGAACAGCAACCAACGAGTTCTCTGGCTGCTAGTATTCCTTCTAGTAGTGAGCCGTCTTCTAGCTCTGCTCTTCAAATTGAAGTCAAAGAAGGTATGTAATGTAACCCTCTAAATCTTTAATGTCTAGATTTGGGAATTTTTTTAATTTGATTGATTTTCTTGTTGAGTATATTGACCCATAATTGATCAGTAGATTGTAATCAGTTTCTTGAAATGGTACGTTTGGTTAAAGTAGGATCCTGAGTGTGATTATCAATTAAAGTTCCTGACATTGTTCTTTCTTTTTAAGTTACATAGGTTAGTGTTGTATTAATAGACGGAAAGGTTGAATTTTTAGGTGTATGATTTAATTTTTTTAGTGTGATTTGGTTGAATTTGAGGGTCTTCCATCTGGGTGTTGAAGGATATGAGATTTCCTGATCTGGGTTTTGTTTAATTGCTTGAGAATTGTGATGCTGGAGTTAGATCTTGTATTCTTGTCATGTTGGTCTTGTTGCGATGCTGATTTTTTTTTTTTTTTTTTTTTTTTTTTTTTTGTGTGTGTTTGTGTTAGGTATGGAGAGCGATGATGAGATTAGGAGAGTGCCGGAGATTGGTGGAGAAGCTACCGGAACATCGGCTTCTGGCAGGGAAGCCAGTTCTGTTGGCGGTTCGAACCAGGTTCATGGGTCTGGGGAGGGTACAAAGAAAAGAGGAAGAAGCTCGGCTGACAAAGAAAACAAAAGGCTGAAGAGGTAAGCAAGAAAGAAGCCAATTAATCCCTCTTCCTCAAAATGAATGTTCAAAAGGTCTCAAATTTGCGTTTCTTTGATCAAAGATCAAATACTCCCTCAGTCCCAAAATGATCTTCCCATTTGACTATTCAAACTTTGTAAGAATATGAACACTTGCTCCATTAGGCATGTTTTGTTTATGCACTTTTAGTCCCAAATTGTAGAAATGGGAAGAACTTGGCAAATCGGAAGATCATTTTGGGACGGAGGGAGTGAACTTTTTTATGGACATACATTTTGGTACGGACTTTCCATGTCAGCCGTGGGTAGGGAGTGGCTCAATCTGACATGTCTTGGCTAGGTGGCTTGTAGGATGTAATGTGGTATATCCGTTGGAGTTTGGAGAACTTTTCCCCTTGGCATGTACTTACATTAATACTCCTACTCTGTATAATTATGTTTTTTGTTTGGGTATGAAGGTTGTTGAGAAACAGAGTTTCAGCACAGCAAGCAAGGGAAAGGAAGAAAGCGTACTTGAGTGAATTGGAGGTTAGAGTTAAAGACTTGGAAAAGAAGAACTCCGAGCTTGAGGAGAGGCTTTCCACACTTCAAAATGAGAATCAGATGCTAAGACATGTATGTCTCATTCAACCCCATACCACACATCATGCCATATCTATCATATTATTGTTACATGCCATCATTTCATTGTTGACATTTGCCCATGTCAAGGGAGTCCAATATTTCACGTACTATTTTGTATCACACCATATATCACACAGAAAGAGACGATCCATAGTTTAGTGTTGACATCATAATTTGGTCATCCAAACATGATTTTAACGATTTAGAAGATTTGGACTAGTTTGGCCCAATCACGAGCATCGCCGCTCAACAACAAATATGTGGTCCCGCTTAGAATTTCTCATCGAGAGATGTTTAATATTGTAGTGCTACTTAATATCAATAGATCAAAATAGAACATGATTAGCTAGTTGTTGAGACCTAGCTAGAAGCAGCAACGAGTAACAATTCTTTGTAGTTCCATTTGTAATACTAAAGTCAATGATCAAAGTTAGGACTAGTTCAATGAAATGCTTTTGTATTGCATTTTTGTAACACGAGTTTTGGTCTCGTTTTAAGTTAAAAGCTTATATGGAACAATTAGGGTAAAAAGTTTGTGTTTAATTAAGAATGTATAGCACTGGCCATGGACACTTGCTTGGTAATTAATGTTTTGTCTTTTACGCTACTGGCCAACTATCATATATTGTGTTTGAAACCCTTTAGATGAGTGATCATATTAGACAATGATCAACTTGCCTCAAGTGTAAGTTCCCATCTCTCATTTTATGGCCTTATGTTATACTTTAAACGCTGTTAAAGATAGATAGTCTCACTTTGATATTCATAAGATCAAATCAATTATAAACTTTATCCAAAGTTTTATGATAATCACTTATCCTTACAATTCTAGATTTTGTTATTAATTCACCATTACGAATACTAGCAAGAACAATTTTTGGAACTGTTTTCATGAATTGGAGTCAAAGTTCGGCTAAGTTGACCATGAACATCAAAATGTGATTATTTTTCCGGGATGGATAGAGTAAGATGATAGTGCAGGTAGTGAACCCCCCACCCCCTCTACCCCGGAACTCCTACTTAGGCAATTCATCTGCAGTGTGTGCAGTATGACTTTCAAAGAAATGTTAAACTGCTTTTAATTATTACCAAAGTAGAGCAGGGTTCCACTCTCTATTCGCGGTTACACCGCTTCATAACTTTGGTCACGTAGTTTTCTGAGACCTTTTATCTGATAAGATAAGTTCTATGAGTACTCATTTATTTTGTATAATGACTGTGAATTCAAAGTTTATTCATATGCATCAATAATTGTCTCGAGCGAAATACAACATTTCGAATAGAAACTTTGAATTTGTATGATTATCAATCATTCAATCGATAAGAGGCAAAAGTAGGTGGTGCATATTCACATTAACGCCATATCCAACAGGTGAAGTTATTTCCTTGTATTAATTAGTCAGGTGATAAGTTAATGGTATGAATGAGTACTTTCTAAGTGATATGAAATGAATTGAACTTTATCTTCCTTATGAGTGAGGTATCCCTTTAATGGTTGAGTTTGATAGGTAAGTTGCTCTAAAATTGATTTTTGGACCTATTAATTTGTATTAGTTCATTAATTTGATTGATTTTTGGAAAAGAAAATGAACTGTATCTTCATTAAGTACTTCCCCTCTACTCATATTTTGCAACTTTGCGCCAAATTTGCAGATACTGAAGAACACGACGGCAGGCATGCAAGAGGGGAGGAAGTAGATTTATATCATCTCCTGTATTCTGTATACGATAAAGATAGTTTTGAAAGCGATGACTTTCTTTCTTTCATTATTATTTTTTTTCTTCCTTTTCTTTTTTGCCTTTTTGTGGTAAGGAAATACCATAAGATGGGTCTGACCATGGTTATCTACAATAATGCTAGGGTTTAATTATGTATGTAGATTTAATGTTTGTAAGTAGGGAGTGTGTTTTCACATAGTAGGTTAAATTTAATCACTATGGGACTCTCCCAAGTTAAAATGATAAATATGATGTGAAATCCTACTGGGACAAGAATACAAGATGTTGTTTTGTTAATGATATAGTATGAAATATTAATTACTATGGATTTGCAGTAACTATTGTTTTGAAAATTTTGGTTACAATACTGAAATACAGTACATGAAAATTTTGGTTATGTTACAAATGCAGTTCTAGAGTAATCCTTTGGTTTTAGAGTACTTTTTCGGTCTCAAAATGATACTCTCTCTGTCCCTAAATGAGTGTTCAAATTTCATTTTAAGGGACACTGAAAATCTCAACTTTTTGAACAATTTGGTAACAACGATTCATATATAATCTTGTAATCTCATTTCCAAACCTTTAGTTTTGCACGTATAAAGAAACCGGTGAAAAAAAATTCGAAAAAAAACGTTTAGGGAGAAAGTTATGTTCAAAAAAGACACTCATTTAGGGACAAAGATTTCTTGAAAATGGACACTCATTTAGGGAAAGAGGGAGTAGGATTTTGCATGACTTTGCAAATATGTCTCAAAATGATACTCTCCAATGACTGCAAAAGTTTTAAAAATTCAGTAATTTTGAAAATGTGACTTTTTTACTGCAAACAAAATAGAGAAATGCAATTATTATTTTGGGATGTCAAGTGTTGCTATTCACGAATGAGTAAACTACAAAACCAACCCGCGTACTATGGTCCCAACATCACTTTGACCTGCGTACTATGAACTCAATAAATATAGCATGCGTACTATAATTTTATGATTAGTTTCCCTAAGATTTCTAACGCCAGTTAAAATCTTAACGGATCTGTTAATATCTTAACAAAAAGTTAGATTTAAATTTTATAAATTGACTCTAGATTTTAAAATAAACCACCCCCTGCCATCATCTTCTTCCTCCCTTTCTTCTTCAAATCCCCTCACCACCCAAGTGCCTCTCACCGGCCAAATCTACACCCCACAAGTCACCACCGCCGACCACTCCAATCACCATCACTGGCGAATCACTAACCTCTACTACTCCTCTCTAGCTGTCCGCCATCTCAGTTTGCCGGCTCCTTCTCCGATCAATCGCCACGCCCTCTCCCACATCCCACCATCTTCTCCAGCGAAAAACCTCCCCTTTCCGTTAGCAATTTCAGCAATTCTGGCCCCAAATTTGTCCGATAAACTGGAGAGAACATCACCGGTGATGGAAGCATGATTGTTGCAGAGAATGGCTCTAATGGAAGATGAATGGGTAGAAAGGAATTGGGGAAAGGGAATTTGTGGAGATTTCCATGGTTTGAGGAGATTGAATTTCTGGGAAAATTGTTCTTCGTAGATTTTGAATATGAATGGTGGGATGTGGGAGAGGGCGTGGCGATTGATCGGAGAAGGAGCCGGCAAACTGAGATGGCGGACAGCTAGAGAGGAGTAGTAGAGGTTAGTGATTCGCCAGTGATGGTGATTGGAGTGGTCGGCGGTGGTGACTTGTGGGGTGTAGATTTGGCCGGTGAGAGGCACTTGGGTGGTGAGGGGATTTGAAGAAGAAAGGGAGGAAGAAGATGATGGCAGGGGGTGGTTTATTTTAAAATCTAGAGTCAATTTATAAAATTTAAATCTAACTTTTTGTTAAGATATTAACAGATCCGTTAAGATTTTAACTGGCATTAGAAATCTTAGGGAAACTAATCATAAAATTATAGTACGCATGATGTTGGTCCCAAAGGGCAACAAGGGTATGAAAAATAGCTAGAGGGGGGGTGAATAGCTGTTTTAAAATTCTTTTCGTACCCTTGATAAACTCAATTGCAAATGCGCACTTTATCAAATAAGCGTTATGATATGCGCCTATGTGAGTGAGTGAAATGCACAGCGGAATTTAGTAATGTAAATAGGCGCAAGTAGACATGTCCAAACGGTTCCGGTTCCGGTTCCCGGTTCCGGAACCGCCGGTTCCCGGTTCCCAAATGGCCGGAACCGTATTCGAACCATCTTAATCCGGTTCCCGGTTCCCAGTTCTATCCGCCGGTTCCGGTTCCGGTTCCGACGGTTCCACCGGTTCCATCTCACCATCTAATAAGTATGTAATACTCCCTCTCCGTCCCAAAATATTTGTAGTTTAAAATGTAATACTCCCGCCATTTCAAAATACTTGTAGTTTAAGGAGTTGAGGTTTGTACCAAAATATTTGTAGTTTTGCTATTATCTATACATTTTTGACATTGTTTATCAAATATACCCTTATTTATGATAGTGTTGTCATTGTAAAAGTATTGAATTGTCTTGATACTTGAAATGTTCCAAGAGTAATATAGTCCATTACACATGTATTAATTTTTTTTTCTTAATTTGTGTGAAAATCCTAGAACTACAATTATTTTGGGACGGAGGGAGTATGTATATCAGTATATATATTAGCTAGCAGCCAACCTACCATAATGATCAAACATCTTTAAAGTCATCTGATGTAGAGAACCGTTCGGTTCCCGGTTCCCAGTTCTCGGTTCCGATGCTCGGTTCCCGGTTCCGCCGGTTCCTCGGTTATGAATATGTTGGATTCGTATTCGAACCGTTTCAATTCGGTTCTCGGTTACATTCGGTTCCCGGTTCCGGCGGTTCCCGGTTCTCGCCGGTTCCCGGTTCCGGTTCTACCCGCCGGTTCCGTCTGTTCCCGGTTCTATTTGGACATGTCTAGGCGCAAGGTATGATAAAGGGGGCGCACACACACTCTAAGTATTTTGGCTCAAAGTGGGTGAAATAAGAAACTAAGGCAAATGATATAACAAACACAACACAGTTCAATCAATCAATCTACAATGAATAAACAATCAAATAGTTAGATATGATATGACTTGAAAGGAAATAGCAAGATAATAAGTATGCGCTATTTGGAGAGGTTCGATCGGGAAAATGATCTACGTCCTCTGCCAAGATGGTTAGTCTTGGATTTCTAATGAAGATCTTATATAATGAGTGAGTGTTACAAAATACAATCGTTTGAGCTTATACACTAACTCAAGATCTAATATTCTATGAAAGAACAAATCCTAGACAATAACCGGTGTATCTCTAAAAGAAAGATCTTAGTGATCAAACTTAAAGAGGTGTGTGTGTGATTTTAGATTCAAGGCTCTTTAGATCTTTGAGATTGAGAGCACAAGAAAACTAAAGTGTTTTTGCTTGAGGATCTGGGCTAAGGATGAAGATATGAAGATGTTCTTGAGAATTCTGGAAATAACAAAGGCAATCTTCAAATCTTCAACAAATGCTTGAGAGAGAAATTCTTGAAATTCTTAGCAATTCTTTAGCAACTTCAAATGGTTGAAGTTATGGGGTATTTTTAGTGGAGCCCCAAAAACTAGCCGTTGGAAATCCTTGGTGAGTCAGAGAAAAGGACGGATGTGCTGTCGCTCAATGAGCGGAGCACGTGTCCTTTTATAGCCGTTAGACACATAACACAAATATGACCGTTATGGACAGATGTCCTTAGATGCGGGTGCATACGTGTTATTTAACCACCATTGGATCATTGGCGAAGTTTGAATCTCTTCAAGTCTTTGAATCTTCAATAAATCACTGAGTGTAAAATCAACAATGATGAGGCGCGTTGAGCCATTAGAGCGCATGGTCCATTTGAGGCGCGTAACAAAGCGCGTGGATCTTTGAGGCGCGAGGCTATATGCGCGCGCGCTGAAGGGCGCATAGCATGAAGGGGCGCATAGGCGCGTGGTTCAAACTGAACTTGTGATTTATCTTGAATCTTGATCTTCTTGCCCTATTCCTAAGCCTATTCTATTACAATGGACAACCTAAAAAATGAAGTATAAATACTTCTTACATATTGGTCTAAAGTCCATGAAATAAAAACTTAGGTGATGGATCAATCAAATCTAATCAATCCTATTACATTGAAACTGAGATATAAGTGGGCATACCCAACAATCTCCCCCTATTTGATTGATGCCATTACCTACTATATCAGGGACAAACATTATACTTGATAATAACATGTCCAAAGAAATGATATTGGTAAATCATGTATCAAGTTAATGCACACACTAGTCCAAGATATAGATTTCTAATCTATTCCAATAAGGATAAAACATTACAAATGGAAAGATAGAAACAACAGTTTATAACACATTTAGAATGATATGAGTTTTAGTTTTGAAATGTGTTTAAACAAAATTTAAACTCAATGCATAAAATATGAAGCAGTTCAAATATGATGCATATGATTTTAAACAATACATTCATTGTTCTACAAACAAGTAGTTTGAGTGAACAAAGTTTGAGATAAACGTGATGCTTTGTTCTCATTAATACTTGGGATGTAGGAGTTACAGATTACAAGTATTGAATAGAACAAAATCAAAAGAGGTGCTAAAACATGTAAGCACTAAATCACTAATGGGTTTCTAATCACAAAAAGTTCTAACAACTTACAAACAAATCAAAAACTAAGGATTTTGAGGCGCGTCTTCATCCTTCAATCCATCTTCAATTTCTGAGACGGAGCGCTGGATTTGCTTGGAAAGCTGATGACAACGGTTTATTACACCGTGAGTATCTGTGACACCATCTCTGATATAGCGCAAATGGCTCACATTGATGTTTTGATACTCATCAATGGTGCGCTGAGTGATAGACTGCTGTTGTGAAAAAATTTCAGTGAAGGCTTGAAAGTTAGCTTCAACAGCAGTTTGAGCAGTAAGTATATCAGCAGAAACTCTATCTGCGCGCCTGTCTGCACTGGAATGCACGGCATTGAAGTGAGTGACAACTAATTCCTTCAGAACATCAATCTTTGAAAGCAGTTAATTAATGTCAATATGCGTGCCAGGAGCAGAGCTGGAAGAGGGCGCAGGAGTTTCAGGAGCTGGAGGCGCAGGAGTTTCAGAAGCTTTGGGTTCTGCGCCAGGATCAGCACCATACACAGTTAAACCTAGGATTTCTAGCTCATCCTTAACTTCCTTGAGTTTATCAACCACACTCAGTAATTTTTTGCTATCTCCAGCCACCATTTCAAACAACTTCCTTATATCACCCGCTATGTTCAACTCTACATCCTTTATAGCATTAATGAAATCTTGGCCATCAGTGAGTTTGATGCCACCATCTATGCGCTCATGAAGGGAGGCAAGAGTGCCTTTGAAAAGCTCATTCATTTGATCAATAGCGTCATTCCATTGTTGAGGAGTCAGGAAATGTTTGTCCTTGATATTGGCATCTATGCGCTTCATCTCCCCCTTAATGGCAGCAATCTCATCAGCTTGCTGAGTAAGCATGGTAGTATGAAGCTCTAACTGTGAGTTCATTTGAGCTTGGCCTTGCTGGAGTTGCTGTAGAAGTGAAATAACAACACTCATATCAGGAGTGGTAGGAGGAGGCGCATGAGAAGTACGGGGCGCAGGAGATGATTTAGTAGGAGCGCGAGGAGAAGGCAGATATTCATCACTTGAAGTAGGCTCCACTGAAATGGTTGGGGGCGCAGAAGGTGATTTGCGCCTTAACGGATCTTGCTCCCCCTGAGCTGTATCTTCACTAAATTCACCAAATAAATTAGCTGATATTTGGTCTTTAAGACTTTGACGTTCAGAAGTGTTGATAGGCGCTTGAACAGTAGGAGGCGCATTAGTGGCAGGCGCGCGTACATCAGCGCTAGACCCTGCACCTTTGCGCCTTTCAGACTTGGATAAGTCAGCAGCCTGTTTTAACTTATATTCTTCATCCCTTTTCTTCTGCGCTTCCAGTCTACTGGCTTCTTTTGCGCGCTTCAGTTCCTTCTCTTCTTCAGTATCAACTCTTGGGCGCTTAGGGGGTTTGCTTGTTCCTTCTGCAACCCTTTTTCCTTTACCTTTTTCTGCGCCTGGAACACCTGCTGGTTCTGCGCGAGGTACTGCTTCAGTTTCTGCGCCATCTGCATCCTCATCAACCAACTGAGCACCCTTTACCCTAGGCGCGCGCTTTGCCATGCGCTTCTTGCGCCTTTTCAAGACAAGGTTGTCTTTCCCAAAAACTGGAACTTCAGTGGTTTGATAAGCTGGGTTCTGAGCGAGGAAATCAGCAAGAGCAGGATAAGTAAGAAATATCTTCATGAGAATTCTGCAGTGAGTTTTGAACTTCGTCTTCCCTTCAGACTTGTTCTTGTTATACTTATCAATTTGGTCAGATAAAGTTTTGAACAAAATCTGAGGCCAATTCAATCTGGTTTTTCCCATGATGGCAGCAGTATACTCCCACTGCTCCACTATGAATCTATTCACATTGCCGGTTTTGAACACAATTGAAGTATCCACCAGATGCGCTATGTGGGCGAGCAGATCACCACCATCCTTGATCTCAACATTTTTTTTGTTATTCAGAAGAGTAGGGACTTTGAGATAAGTACGCGCCACTGCATTCTGATCAGCAACTGAGTAAGAGTTCGGTTGACCAGAAACACCCTGAGGGCCAGTAGTGCTAAAACTCACTATATTCTTGATTGTGCCCGTAGAGATAGTGATAGGAATATTCTGAACTGTGGCGCATATCCGGTAGCGCACTAATCCATCTGCTGGAGTCTCAACTAGAGCAGCTGTTGAGAAAAATTCATCAACAAGGAGCGGAGAATAGAATGGTTGCTCCAGCGTGAAAAGAGGAGTGAGTCCAGCGGTGTGAAGGGTTGAGGGTATTTCAAGCCCCATTGGATCAATAGAAAGCTCAGCAAGATCTATCGTCTCGCCGGGTCTGAAATTAGCAGGATCCTGAAAACATAACAATGATTTAAGTTAGGAGTGTATAAGGCGCATAAAATCATAAAATGAGCTAAGTATAGAATAGGCGCAGGACAATATATAGGCGCATAAGAAATAGCATGCGCATACTATTTTTAGGCGTATATATGTTGTAGGCGCATACAAATACAAGGCGCATAAAATGGTTCTATGAAATATACTAAGTAAAAATTAAACACAAGGATTTGAATAAGTAAAATTTAGGCGCATAGAATGTTTAGGCGCATAATGTTTCTAGGCGCATGAGTTGATTGAGGCGCATAACATTTGTATTTGCATAGGGCGCATACAATTATTAGGCGCATGAATCAAGTAAAGCGCATAAAGTCATAGGGCGCATAACCAACTAGGCACATAAAACAACACTCAGGCGCATACTTATGTAAAATTCATACCAAGTATAAAAACACACAAAAATACACAAACACATATCAAACATGCACATGTAATTTTTAAGAATCAAAATATGAAAATTTTGAAAAACAAGTTTTGAAAATTTTGAAACCCAAGTCATGCAAAAATAACGAAGAACACGAAGAACATGCTTGAGTGCTTAAAGAACACCAAGAACACATAATTCGTGAAACTTCACCAAATCAAGCATACAATATATCAAAATGACCACAATAAGACAAGGATCACAAATATGTAAATCAAAACAAGTAAAACTCAATAACAAATCCAGAAAATGGATTCAAATATCCGAAAATTCGAAAAGTCAAAAATCTAAGATTTTCATATTCGCAAAATATAATGCATTGATCGTTGAAAAGTTTAGTTATAAAGAATCTAAAACCCAAAATGAACATAACCTAACAAACGATTTTGAAAACGGATCACCGAAACAAGATTTATCAAGAAAAATGGTTTTTCGGGTTTTAAGAGAAACACGAATTCAGAAAACTGAAATGGCGGAAATTAAAGAGTTGAGGGTTAGAGATTCATACCATTTCGTCTTGGATTGTTTTTGTTGTTCGTTTAGGACCCATAAATGTTATATAGAAGAACAAAAGAAGAAGAAAATGATGAAAAATAGAGAGAGAGAAAGAGAGAGAAACTGAGGGATTCTTTTAGGCAATGATAAAAAGAGGTAAGGGAAGGGGTAGAGATAGTATATAGGGTTGGTTTTTGGATAAAAAAATGGAAGATGAAGAGATGGGTAATAAATGAGGAGAAGGAAAAAGTCGGCTCATTATGGCAAAAAGGACGGTGCATTAATGAGGGATTTTAAGGATTTGAAGGCTATTAAATGCTGAATGACCCAAAGTACTTTGATGTGACATTTTGGGTAAGGGAAAAACTGCTCCACTTTCCCTTTAAGTGTATGAGCAATTTTGACTAATTTTTGCACAAACCCCAAAAACATCTGTTTTGGTGTAAGTTTGGGGTGCAAGAAATAAATCCCCAGAAAATCAAATTTTTCGAAAAACGTAAACGAGGGAAAAATTAATTGCACAAGTACCCTTGAACAATTAATGGAATGTCAAAAGACAAAGATTCCTATAATAAATGAGAACAATCATACCTGGTACTTGTGAAACTTTAAAGCGCTCAATCATTGAGGGAGTTAATATGGTAGCATTGATTGAGCCGCAGTCATAAAGAGGCGCATAGTCTCATCTAGGCGCGCAGAATGACTTACGAGGCATTGAATGCTAGGCGCGCGTTGGAATTGGGCGCGCAGAGAGTTGAGCGCGCAGAAGTATTGGGCGAGCATAAAGTTTAGGGCGCGCAAAAGTATTTGGCGCGCAGAGTTTCCTTGAAACTTGAAATGATTTATCATTTGAACCTAATATACTCATATAACTCAAAAAAACATAAAATCATTAGTATTGACAAAACTGTAATGAATTTTCGTTGAGTTCAAGCATACCCATTTCACCTCTCAAAAATATGAACCGTTTCGCGTCAAGTGCTTTTGTTAGAATGTCGGTGATTTGATAGTCAGTTCCCACGTGTTCCAAATGTATATTTCCTTTCTCCACGTGGTCTTTGAGGAAGTGATATTTGATGTCGATGTGTTTGGTCTTGGAGTGCATGACAGGATTTTCAGAAACCGCAATTGTTGATGTATTGTCGCAGTAGATCGGACAATTTTCTTCGATGATGTCATAGTCAACCAATTGCTGCTTCATCCATAGTATTTGACAGCAACAACTTCCCGCAGCGATATATTCAGCTTCGGTTGTTGAGACAGATACAGAAGCTTGTTTCTTACTCGCCCATGACACAAGTCGATATCCGAGGAAATGACAAGTGCCACTAGTGCTTTTCCTATCAATTGTGCACGCTGCATAGTCCGCATCTGAATAACCTACAAGTTTAAAGTTCGAATCTTTGGTGTACCAAAGTCCAAGGTTAACAGTGCCGAAGAGATATCTTATAATACGTTTCACAGCAATTAAGTGCGCTTCTCTAGGGTCAGATTGATAACGAGCGCAAACACAAACACTAAACATAATATCAGGCCTACTAGCAGTAAGATAAAGGAGTGATCCAATCATACCTCGATAGAGCGTTTGATCAACACGTTTACCTTTTAAATCTTTGTCGAGTTTGTTGCCGGTAGCCATTGGAGTATCGTATGCTTTAGCGTTCTCAAGTCCAAATTTCTTGATTAAGTCCTTTGTATATTTGGCTTGATTGATGAATATGCCTTCATTCATTTGCTTGATTTGAAGCCCGAGGAAGAATGTGAGTTCTCCCATCATGCTCATTTCAAACTTGCTCTTCATTAGTTTCTCAAAACGCTTGCACAACAATTCATTAGTAGAACCAAATATAATATCATCAACATAAATTTGAACAAGTAATTTATGACCATTATGTTTGGCAATGAAAAGAGTTGTATCGATTTTACCGCGAGTGAAGCCTTTTTCGATGAGAAACTTTGATAGTGTATCGTACCATGCTCTTGGTGCTTGTTTGAGTCCATACAAAGCTTTCTGGAGTTTGTACACATGATTTGGAAATTGTGAATCTTCAAACCCAGGTGGTTGAGCAACATAGACTTATTCTTGGAGTTCACCATTAAGAAACGCGCTCTTCACATCCATTTGATATAGCTTGAAGTCCTTGTGAGCTGCATAAGCTAGAAATAATCTGATAGCTTCAAGTCTTGCTACGGGCGCGAAAGTTTCATCGTAATCAATTCCTTCTTCTTGCCTATAGCCTTGTGCAACCAATCTTGCTTTGTTTCTCGTGATGGTTCCATTCTCGTCCATCTTGTTTCTGAACACCCATTTCGTACCAATCACTCCTTGATCATTTGGTCTTGGAACAAGAGTCCAAACCTTACATCGTTCAAATTGATTGAGTTCTTCTTGCATTGCAACAACCCAATTAGGATCCTGGAGCGCTTCATCAGCCTTCTTCGGTTCAATTTGAGAGATGAATGCAGTGTAAGCATCAAAGTTTGTAGCTCTCCTTGTACGAACACCAACGTTTAGATCACCAATGATATTATTGATTGGGTGACCTCTAACTTCACGAATTTCAGGAGGTAAGTTAGGTTGAGTCATAGTAAGTTGAAGGTCTTCAATTGGTACATCTTCACCAGATTCTAAATCATCAAAATTTGGGGGTTGAATTGGTGTAGAGTTGAAACTTGGGTTTACACCAGATGCAGCTGAAGATATAGGCGCATGAGAGGCATCAAGAGGCGCAACATGTGAGTGAGGCGCAACTGATGACTCATGGGGCGCGCCATATGAGGAATTAGGAGCAACTGATGTGGATGGATTTCCTTGAGTTGATAGATTCTGCTCTTGTGTAGGCGCAACATAAATAGGAGCACCTGTATCATTAAGCTCAACAGAATCATCAGCAACATTTGGAGCCAAATGTGGCTCAAGGAGAGAATGTTCATCAAATGTAACATGTACAGATTCAACTATCACTAATGTAGTTCTATTAAAAACACGAAAAGCTTTAGAATGTTTGGCATACCCAACAAAAATACCTTCATCGGCTTTGGCATCGAATTTACCTCTATGTTCGTTTCCGTTGTAGAGGATATAACATTTGCAACCAAAGATTTTGAAGAATGCAATGTTGGGAGTTCTACCAAGCCAATGTTCATACAGGGTCTTGTTATGAAGTTTGTTGATGAGGGAACGATTTTGAGTAAAACATGCTGTGTTGATAGCTTCTTCCCAAAAGTACTTAGGCAATTTCGCTTCGGCTATCATCGTCTTTCCCGCTTCAATCAACGTTCTATTCTTTCTTTCACAACCCCATTTTATTGAGGAACTCCAGCGGTTGAGAAGTTGTGATCTATCCCATGATCGTTGCAATATCGAGCAACACCGTTGTTCTTGAATTCTGTTCCATTGTCGGATCGAACACTAACGATGTCATCTTCTTTTTGGGTTTGGAGCAGTCTGAATAAGGTGGTCAAAATGTCGTAACAATCGTCTTTTGAGATCATCATTTCCACCCATGTATATCTTGAATAATCATCCACCACAACTAGAGTATACTTGTTTTTGCGAATACTTGCAGTGGTGACTGGTCCAAATAGATCAATGTGAAGCAGTTGCAAACATCTAGAAGTTGAAGGATTGGTCTTACTGGAGAAAGATTTCTTCGGTTGTTTGCCAAGTTGACACGCGGCGCACTTCTTGTCATGATGATCAGCAACCGTGGGAAGTCCTTTAACAAGGTTATTCCCGCTGAGTTCAGATAGATATTTGAAGTTCAAGTGACTTAAGCGCTTGTGCCACAGCCAACTATTTTCGCTCACACTTTTAGCTACAAAACAAAGATTAGTACTAGAATTCATACTATGGAAATCAATAATGTAAATATTTGTCTTACGATATCCCGTGAGTAATGTAGCTCCAGTTTTGCCATTCTTGATAAGACATTATGTTGAGGTGAAATGGCATTCTAATCCTTTGTCATAGAATTGAGATATGGATAATAAATTGTGCTTGAGCCCTTCGACGAGAGAGACTCTTTCAATGCACACTTTGTCTTTCTTGAGCTTTCCATATGCAACAACTTGACCTTTGTTATTATCACCAAATGTTATTGAGGGACCTATTTCTTCGTGGACATCTTCTAATAAGGATTCATCTCCAGTCATGTGTCTTGAACACCCACTATCGAGAATCCATTCATAATTTCTAGCTTTTGAAGATCCAGCCATGAAACAAAGAACTTGAAATATAGACATTTAAGGAGGTCCCCTTTATTCCTTTTGGGTCCTAGGGTTAGCAACTTTTGACAACCCACTCTTGTTTGACCTTAGGGTTTTTACGTCCTTTGGCATTGGGAGTGAATCGCAAAAGGCATTCCACGGCCTTGTGTCCAGAACAATCATAAATAGAACAATGATGAAAGCCACCAATCACATGAGCTTTCACAAACTCTTTACTTTTCTTTGGGATAGCATTCTTCTTTGGGTCAGATGGACTAGCCTTAACAAAATCCTTCTTTTGAAATTTTTGAGCGCTTGATCTAGGAGGGCGCATAGGGCTAGGAGGCGCACGGCGATGAGGCGCGTGGCTTCTAGGAGTATAATGAGCACTCGGAGAAGGAGCGCGCTTTGTTTCAAGAGGGATTTTGCTAGAGGATGATTCATCTGTAGCTATATCTTTCCCATTAACTTTCCCAAATTGCTTCGTTGGGTAGACATAATGGAATGTTTGTCTCTTGAATTTTTCCTGTCCTTTACCCATTGAATTAGAATGTTTTTCCTTGGGAATTTCAAAAGTTTGCTGGTTAGTAAATTCACTATCTCTTTCAGCACAAACATTACATTTAAAGTTGTCACTAGTTGATGAGAATCCCAAGCCACTTTTATCACCACTGACTTTTTGGGACTCAAATATATTCTCCATAGTGACACGAGAATTGGACCACTCATTTGTAATCTTTTTAAGATCAGTAATTTGAGCAACCAATTCATCGTTTTGAACTTTAAGAAGTGAGTTCTGTTCTGTTAGAAAAGTATTTTTAACAGTAAGAGGAGTCATGCTCTTTATCTGCTCCTTAATGAGGGTGAGTTCAGATTTAAATAGAGATTTCTCGGTCTTAAGCTGGGAAATTTCATCACATGATAGTGCTAAAGCTTCCTTCATACTATCAAATCTAGTGATTACCTTTTCAGCCTTTTTGAACAATTTTTCTTGTTCAGCAATCACTTCATCATCATTGATTTTGGAGATTGGAGCAGTTGGTTCAACTTGAGGTCTAATGTATGCTCCTTTTCTCAACTTGTTCCTTGCACTAAGATCACATCGTGAGAATAACAATCCACCATCGCTTTGAGCCGGAGTGAGAAATCCTTGTTCAACGAGCTCGCTGATGGTTGGTCCTTTCTTCCTTTTCTCTTCTTGAAAACCTGCAGATTTCTTGATAGGTTTATTCAAGGCATTCATATCAGGAACATCCTTGGAGAAGTCGTCATCAGAATCATAAGTATCAACTTCATCATCATTTGCCATCAAACAAACGAGTCCATCATCGAAATCTTCATCGCTCTCATCTGAGTCTGTTTCAATCCAAGTGTTCTGCTCATTTGCTGGTGCTTCTTCTTCCGCAACCATTCCCTTGTGTCGAGTGAATTTGGGAGTGAACTTGGGAGTATGGCTGCTCTTCTTCTGCATATATTCAAATTTTGGAGTTGGGCAGCTTGAAGCAAAGTGTCCTGGTTTCCTGCAATTAAAACAAACAAGGTCTTCTTTTCTTTTTGAGTCACTGCTCCTCGTGAACTTTGGAGGAGCTCTGCTGGTAGATCCTTGAAATTTGCAGGTTGAGCCGGGCTTGGTAAATTTTCTAAACTTCTGGAATCTCTTCACAAATAAAGCGAAGTCTTCATCGTCCATGTCCAATAGCTCAGAAGTAGAAATTTTGGGATCGGAACTTTTCTCATCATGAGTAGGCGCAGACGCAGAAACATGCGCCTCTTCTCTTTGCGCCACCATTGCTATAGATTTTAATTTTCCTTCAGTTTCACTAATTCGCTGAAGTTTGAGCTCATAAACTTTGAGATTTGCGTAAAGGTTCCTTAAAGTCCATACATCTAAAGTTGCGGCGTCTTCAAGAGCGCTGGATTTATGTAGGTATCTTGATCCAAAGGCTTGGAGAAAATTGACATTCAAATCTTTGTTAGAAAACTTCATGCCAAGTGAAATATATAGATTTATAATTTCACAGTAGCGTTCATAAGTTTGTCTTAAAGTTTCACCGGGGAGTTGAGAGAAATTGTTGAATCTCTTTTGTACTTCATATTTCTTGTTTTCCTTGCAGACGGTGTCTCCTTCTATTTTCTCTTCAATAGCATCCCATAGCTCATTAGCGGTAGCACAATGCATGACTTGTTGTTTCATAGCCGTGCTTAGAGTGCTTAGAAGTATGTTTCTTGCTTTGCCATCATTTGCAACTCTTCTTGTTTCTTCCTCAGTCCATTCTTCTTTTGGTTTCTTGACGGTTGGTTGAACAACATTTGTGCGCGGATTTGGATTCGCTTTCATAGGAATGTAAGGTCCATAAACCACGGTGTCATGAAGTCTTTCATCGATTGAGTTGAGATGAGTTAAGATGCTGAATTTCCATACGTCAAAATGATCTTCATCAAAGACCGGAACGTGAGTGTAGTTTGCAGTTGCCATAGGTTTTGAGTTTGCCATTTAGAATCGGCACCCAAGCTGTTAAGCTTGAAAAACGAAAATGTTTTATAAATCTGTTTGCTCTGATACCACTTGTTGGTCCCAAAGGGCAACAAGGGTATAAAAAATAGCTAGAGGGGGGTGAATAGCTGTTTTAAAATTCTTTTCGTACCCTTGATAAACTCAATTGCAAATGCGTACTTTATCAAATAAGCGTTATGATATGCGCCTATGTGAGTGAGTGAAATGCACAGCGGAATTTAGTAATGTAAATAGGCGCAAGGTATGATAAAGGGGGCGCACACACACTCTAAGTATTTTGGCTCAAAGTGTGTGAAATAAGAAACTAAGGCAAATGATATAACAAACACAACACAGTTCAATCAATCAATCTACAATGAATAAACAATAAAATAGTTAGATATGATATGACTTGAAAGGAAATAGCAAGATAATAAGTACGCGCTATTTGGAGAGGTTCGATCGGGAAAATGATCTACGTCCTCTACCAAGATGGTTAGTCTTGGATTTCTAATGAAGATCTTATATAATGAGTGAGTGTTACAAAATACAATCGTTTGAGCTTATACACTAACTCAAGATCTAATATTCTATGAAAGAATAAATCCTAGACAATAACCGGTGTATCTCTAAAAGAAAGATCTTAGTGATCAAACTTAAAGAGGTGTGTGTGTGATTTTAGATTCAAGGCTCTTTAGATCTTTGAGATTGAGAGCACAAGAAAACTAAAGTGTTTTTGCTTGAGGATCTGGGCTAAGGATGAAGATATGAAGATGTTCTTGAGGATTCTGGAAATAACAAAGGCAATCTTCAAATATTCAACAAATGTTTGAGAGAGAAATTCTTGAAATTCTTAGCAATTCTTTAGCAACTTCAAATGGTTGAAGTTATGGGGTATTTATAGTGGAGCCCCAAAAACTAGCCGTTGAAAATCCTTGGTGAGTCAGAGAAAAGGACGGATGTGCTGTCGCTCAATGAGCGGAGCACGTGTCCTTTTATAGCCGTTAGACACATAACACAAATATGACCGTTATGGACAAATGTCCTTAGATGCGGGTGCATACGTGTTATTTAACCACCGTTGGATCATTGGCGAAGTTTGAATCTCTTCAAGTCTTTGAATCTTCAATAAATCACTGAGTGTAAAATCATCAATGATGAGGCGCGTTGAGCCATTAGAGCGCATGGTCCATTTGAGGCGCGTAACAAAGCGCGTGGATCTTTGAGGCGCGAGGCTATATGCGCGCGCGCTGAAGGGCGCATGGTGCATAGCATGAAGGGGCGCATAGGCGCGTGGTTCAAACTGAACTTGTGATTTATCTTGAATCTTGATCTTCTTGCCCTATTCCTAAGCCTATTCTATTACAATGGACAACCTAAAAAATGAAGTATAAATACTTCTTACATATGGGTCTAAAGTCCATGAAATAAAAACTTAGGTGATGGATCAATCAAATCTAATCAATCCTATTACATTGAAACTGAGATATAAGTGGGCATACCCAACATATGATATATTTACTGAGTTCATAGTACGCAGGTCAAAGTGATGTTGGGGCCATAGTACGCGGGTTGGTTTTGTAGTTTACTCATTCACGAATTAATATTGAGGAAATCTTGTGTGAAACGGTTTCACAAATGAGATGCGTCTTGATGAGAGAGGAGATAGGCTTGCCTATAGGCGGGCAAACCAATTACCCTCTCAACGAGACTCATTTCATATTTAAGACCGTCTTACACAAGTTTTTGTCTTAAATATTTACTAATTTATTGACCCTAAATTTTTTAACAAAAGTTCTATAAACTATTTTTGTAATTCAAGTATAGCTCCATAAACAAGTTACGTATTTGGATAAATGTCAAAGGAGGACACTCAGCTGCAAAAATTATATTTTGATAACTAAACTTTAGCACTTTTTAAAATATTTTCACTGAACTTTTACAATTTTCAAAATATGCTATTTCGTTAACCAATTTGCTAAAAACCTAATGAAATTTAGTCATGACTAATATTGTTGACATATATGCTGAGGACTATAAATTAATTGATGTGAAATGTTATTAGCTCATAGTTTATAGGAAATATTATAAATTAATTGCCCCAAAAACCAATTAACACTAGCTCATATTTAACGAAATTAGTTATGTGATGACACGTGACTAAATTTTATAGATTTTTAGTGAATTTATTGATAGAGCGAGCATATTTTGAAGGGCAATGCTAGGGGTACAAAAGAAGTTTACAAAATGATGGATACAAAATGAAGTGACGAAATTTTATTGGTTGCATCTATTGTGGACGCGCAACACTCTAATTAAAAGCACCAATAAAATCTTGACACATCATTTTGTGAGCCAAGTTTTGTGAGATCTGTTTGTAACTTTATATTTGCCCTATTTTGAAACATGTAGTGGGAACATTGTGAAAACAAAGTCCAATTATAACATTTTAAAAAGGGTTAATTACAATTTAGGGTCTGAACTATATAGGGTGTTTCCCAAATGGGGCCTAAACAAATTTTTTTTTGGTGAATCAGGGCTCAGAATGTAAATTTTTTATCATTTCGGGGCTTTTTGACAGAATTCGTTAGAATTCTAGTTAAAACATCACGTGCCACGCACGTGATTGACGGATTGATTAATTTGAAATTGGTATTACCTATTAAGGGGCTTGATGAAAATTTCCAAGTCTAGTGGGTTAAAATTTAAAATAGTATATGATAAAATAGATATTTTTATAAATAAATAATTAAATTATGGAATATTATATAAAGAAATTAAATAAATAATTATATTATAGATTATTATATACAAAAATCAAATAATAAACATTATAAAAATCTTGCTTAAAAAAAAAACCATCATATGCTTCATAAAAAACCATTATAAAAATCTTATTAAATGACATATTAATGGAAATGAGGAGAGAGGGCAGAAAAATAAAAGAAAAATTAACCCCTTCATCATCTCCCTCTCTCTCATCACTCCCCCAGAATCCCACCCATTCCAGAAACGTTCATTCCCATTCCATTCCCAGCCCACCACCTCCTTTCTTAACCCAACCCTTCTCCGCCCACCAAAAGCCGCTGCCTACCAACGCCGCTGTTCAGATTCAAATTCGTCGGGACCCTTTTCTCTCTTACATAAACACTAATGGCAACACCATTATTTTCGGCAACTTCAACGTCGGAACCCTTTTCACTCTTACTTAAACACCAACGGCAACACCATTTTTCCCGGTGACTTCAACGCTGGTACCTTCACCATCTTTGACATCCCACCATAGGTGTTCATCAAAGCTTTGAAATTCATTCCAACAATAAACAATGACAAGACATAAATTAAAGGAAACCGAAAATAGTGTTCGACCTGTTGGAAATTTGAGTATTACAGTCCGGAATCAGGCTTTTGTGTTTGAATTTATTGATTTTGATTTTGGGTATTTGGTTTTGATTAGATGTCAAATGGAGGGTGCTGGGTTTCGAAGTGCCTATTAGTAATGATGGCAGAGAGAAGGTGGCGGTTAGAGTAAGGAGGACTGGAGGCGTGGGTGGCTAGGAAGAATGAGTTGAGGCGGTGGTTGGAGTGGGTGGTGTTGCTAGAGGGAGGGCTGAATCTGGGTTTAGGGGGTCGTGTAATGGGGTTGGGGTTGGGGATATGGTTAGGTGTAATATTTGAGAGAGGGAGAGGGAGTGTTTTTCAATTTCACCCATCATCTCTAAGATCTTACATTTAACCCCTCAATAGTTAGTATAATCTTAAAATTAACCAAATCGTCGATCACGTGCAGTGCACATGAGCAATTAACAGAAATTCTAGCGAATTCCGTCAAAGAGCCCCGAATTGATCAAAAATTTACATTCTGAGCCCTGATTCACCAAAAAAAATGTCAAGGCTTAGGGAACACCCTATGCAGTTCAGACCCTAAATTGTAATTAAATCTTTTAAAAAAGCTAACGTGCAGTGAAGAAAAAAATGATTTTTGCCTAAACCTCAACTATCCTTACACGTGGCCACCCCAGACCCGCACCCATAACGACCCGTTCAACCGCACCCACATTTGAACAGTAGTAACCATACCCCTGAAAAAGAACCGTTAACCGGTTTACCCATAACCGTGGCAAGGGTGGTTTGGTTACGGGTTGTTCATCCCAAATACCCGTAACCGTTAACCGCTTTACCCGTAACATATTTTGTTAGTTTTCAAACATAATCTGTTAAAAATGTTAGATTTTTGAATGTATTCTGTTACTTTTTATTGATTTTAAACATATTCTAATATATTTTGTTAATTTTCATTGATATTAAAAAGGCAAAAAAACAGGAAACAATATATTTTTAAACAGATTGCGTTAGATTTTAACGAAATTTGTTAACAATTTAAGAGTTAATTTTTGGTTTCTTTAAAAAAAGGGGGCATACCCGTGGACCCGTACCCACTTTACCCGTGTCTCAACCGTACCCACACGCATGTTATACACAATTAGGTTACAGTTATTGGGATTCAGAACCCGTCGCGTAACCGTCTCACCCGCAACCGCACCCGTGTTTGGCCGCGTTCTCTCCCTAGGATTTGTCTCCTAGGCGCTTCTGCTGATGATTATGTATTGAGTTCAAACTATGAATTAAATTTGAAAAAAAAAAATAATAATAAAAAAAAAGTGTTAGACAAAAACTTGTCTGAAACTCTATGCCCATGACCCACCAGAGCCCGCCCACACGTCAGTGCCTGCCCAACCCGCTACCAGTCGTCACCTTTTTAGAAAAAAATACTTTAACGTCTTTAAAATAATATATATTTTGAGATTTTGAAGTTGTTTCTCTATTTTTTGAAAAACTGTTGTTTTTGTCTTGACGATGAATCAAAAAGCAACAGTTGAAATTCCAAAAAGTAACTGTTTCACTACTAGAAAATATAAAGTTAGTAAGGGAAAAAACCGTTGGAAATAAACCAAATCCGTGGGCAAACGTATTTCTCCATATGGAAAAATCTGTGGGCAAAAATTGGTAAGTAATTTCCAACGGTTGTTTCCGTCGGAAGTCCCAACGGAGTTTCCGTCGGCAATGGCCAAAATCCGTCGGTAATGAATTTCGTGGGTAATTACCGACGGTTAGATTTCGTCAAGAATTGGGGAAATACCGACAGATATTCCGTATAATTCGGTGAGTAAATATCGACGATTTATTTCCGTCCGAAAATACTGACGGTATTTCCGTCGGCATATATAATATGATTTATAAATAAAATTATATTTATTGTCATTTTTCCAATCGGTAATTTTAATTTTTTAATAGAACAAGATATATTAAATTATTATTTATTTAATAATTAATCGAACAATTAATTGAAAATTCAAAATAATGAAGAAAAATCATACTAAAAATAAATTTAGCATCTTAAATCATCCAAACAAAAAATAAAAATTAAAAGACATAACACTTTTCAAAAAGTGTCTTCCTAAGGTTTTGTTTTTTTTAAAAAAAAAAAAAAAACTAGTGTCTCCCTATTACATTCAACATCCCCACCATAAGAAGTACTACCGCCACCATCGGGAGAGCCACTCCCACCAACGCCTCCACCATAAAGGCCGTCACCACCTCCATCAACCAGCATACGGACCTCCATCCATTTGGGTACCACAACCTCCACCAAATGGACTTCCATCTTATTGACCGCTTCCAATCGCTAGGGACCTCCACCTTATGAGCGGTTCGATCGCTAGGGACCTCCAACTATTGGGATCAATAACTCCCTACAAAATTGCCTTCTCACCCCCCATCTCCTTATACGTTCGCTACAAATCATAATACAATTTATAAGAAAACTAATAAATACATATTAAAAAAATATGAATAAAGTCTAACTGGAAAAAAAAAAAAAAATCTTACCCACAAATTATCATGAACAGAACTACTCCACTGTGGCATTGAACCCTCTGAACTTGCACGAATATGGATAGAAGTATATGCATCATAGTTGACCTGCTTTGTTCATAGTTGACCAGATTTCATCGGGATTGGCCAATAAAAACTCTATCAAGTCACTTCTAATTTGATTTGTCTCGTCGACACGAACAAAACTGTGTTTTCGGACAAAAAAAAGTAACTTCAAAAAGATATATCATTCTAAAGTTGTTGAAGGTTTTTTTTTCAAAAATATATAAAAATAAAGGACAAGTGGCACGCTTAGGTAGGCGGGTCAGCAGGTGACCGGCGTGAGGCGGACGGGTCGGTCCGTCTCACGTGGTGAAACCGTTTCACTGGAGTCCTCCTCAAAGTGTTATGACGCATTGAAGCAAAAAAGATATTTTCGCCCAAAATTAAATGTCACAGTTGACTTGTCAACGTTTTTGAAAAACATGCCTTATTTATTATTCATTGCAACCAAATAGTTCTAGCTCTAGTGGTATCGTGTGTTAGCTTCCTTAGTGGAGGTCGAGAGATTGAATACTGTAAGGGACATGTGTTAGCTTTTTTATAAGCCAATTGATAGCTCTTTGTCCATTGCATGTACAATGGCGTAATTGTACTAAACTATTTCTAATATAGAAATACAATATTTATTTTGGAATATTAAAATAAAAAAAATATAATATTTATTTGAGATGGATGGAGTAGTTTCTATAATCCGGTAAAGAGTTACTAAATTCTTTGCTCTGATGATATTTTTAAAATTTACTCCATTCCTTAAAAAAAAGAAAAAAAACAAGAAAAAAAAAGAAGGTAATGTTTCTCTTGCCAAGTAAATTAATTTAAGAAGTATACTCCATGTTGTTCACAATCATTTTCCTAGAACTATGTTATACGTACTCTCTGTCTCCTTTCAAATTAGACAATTGACATAGCTGAATAATTAATGAAAATTCTACTCCATTTCAATAAAAGTAAAATTAAATATTCACTTTTAGACGGAGAAATATAATTTAATTTTCGTTAGCCAATTTTGGCTTATCCAAGTCATTTTTTCTTTGTAAATTGGTGAGCTAAAATTGGTTTATCAAATTTGAGCAGGTTTTGGGGGAAACTAGTTCCTCTATACGTTATAAAAAGTCATGTTTTTAACCCTTAAACCCTAAATTTTAACCCCTACAAAAACATGTCTTTTTATAACTTATGGAGGAACTAGTTTCCCCAAAAATTTTCGCTCAAACTTTTGAGAACAATTTCACTTATATTATGAATAAAACTGAAACAAATTAAATAAATATACATTTTTTACTTTAGCTTTGCCCTAGACGATGTTATTTGTGTCCAAATATCCAAATTATTCACAATTCCTCTTTCCCTACAAAAAAGAGCTCAAAATAGTTCTACTATCGCTTTGAATAAAAGTTCTACTTTGAAGTTGTTCTTGAAATAATTGTACTTGGACAACTTGTCAAGTGTTATTGGAATGATTGTAAACTTCTAAATTGTGCTTGAACAAAGTGTGAACTTCTCGTTTTTTCTTATAACAAATGTGAAGTTCTTGAAACAAATGTGAAGTTGTTCTTTTAAACTTTTATGTTGTTTCTTGGGACAACTGTAAACTACTCCGTTGTTGGTCGTCAGGAGTTCATGATCTATTTCTCAATTGTACTTGAAACAACTATGAACTTCTCATTTGTTCTTGAAACAAATGTGAACAAACTATAAAATTTCTAGTTATTCGTGGGACTCAGTTGTTCTTGAAACAGTTGTGAAGTTTTTACTTATAACAATAATGAACTCGTTTTTGGATTAACTGTGAACTTGTTCTTGGAACAAGTGTGAACTTGTTCTTGAAACAACGGTAAATTTAGTTTTCATTAGGATGAGGGACTAACCAACTGTTAACTTGTTTTTGGGACAAGTGTGAACTTGTTTTGAAAAAAAAAACAGTGAACTTGTTCAGGGAACAACTGTGAACTTGTTCTTAGAACTCAGTTGTTTTTTGAACAATTGTGCAGTTTTTTTTTTCTTTCTAGAAACAACTGTGAACTTGTTTTGGAAAAATCGTGAACTTTTTCTTTAGAACTTGTTCTTGGAACAACATTGAATTTCTTTTTAGAACTTGTTCTTAAAATAATTGTGAACTTGTTCATGAAATAATTGTGAATTTGTTCTTAGAACAACTGTGAATTGTGAACTTGTCCTTAGGATAAATGTGAACTTACTGATATTATTGTTTGATTTCCATGGAGATTGTGTGTGTTTGATATTATTTTAGTTGACAACTATGAACTTACTGATAAGTTCACAGTTGTTTGGTCGATGGAGTTGGTGGTCGCTGGAGTTGATAGTTTTCTTAGTAGTAGTTTTAGTTGACAACTGTGAACTTACTGATTAGTTCACAGTTTTTAGGTCGCCGGATTCGATCGTGTTCTTAGTTTAGTTGAAAAGTGTGAACTTGTTCTTGGAACAAGTGTGAACTTACAATTGCGAACTTGTTTTTTGGAACAAGTGCGAACTTGTTTTTGGAACAAGTGCGAACTTACAATTGCGATCTTACAATTGCGATCTTACAATTGTGAACTTACAATTGTGAACTTACAACTGTGAACTTGTTCTTGAAAAAAATAGTATTTTTTTTTTTTGAAAAATGTGAATTTGTTCTTGGAATAACTGTAAATTTGTTCTGGAACAACTGTGAACTTGTTCTTGAAAAAATTGTTTTTTTTTGAAAATGTGAATTTGTTCTTGGAATAACTGTAAACTTGTTTTGGAACAACTGTGAATTTGTTCTTGAAATTTTATTTTTTTTTTGAAAAATGTGAATTTGTTCTTGGAATAACTGTAAACTTGTTCTGGAACAACTGTGAACTTGTTCTTTAACAACTGTGAATTTGTTCTTGATTTTTTTTTTTTTTGAAAAATGTGAATTTGCTCTTGGAATAACTGTAAACTTGTTCTGGAACAAGTTGTCGGAGGTGATCTCCGAAAAATGGTAGGCAGAGGTGTTCACTGGAAAATGGTCACCTAAAAAATAGTTACCATAAAGGTCGACGGAGGTGGTCACCGGAAAATGGCGCCTAAAAGTCCCCGGATGTGGTTGCCAGAAAATAGTCACCGGAGGTGGCCGCCGGAAAACGGTCGCCGGAAAACAGTCGTCGGAAAATGGTCGCCGGAGAAGATTGGGATGGGTGGCCAAAGGTGGTCATGGTGCTTGGAGAGAAAGTGAAATGATGGAGGGAGTGGCATGAATGTAATTTTTCATTATTTATTAAGGGCGTGAGTGTCCTTTTAATGACCCTTGGACTAGGTGATAATATTAAAAATTCCTTGTCCTAGGTGGTAATTTTCATTAGGATGAGAGACTAAATGGTAGTTGCCCCTTTCAATATTATAAATGCCAATAAAAATGTCTGACACTTTGTAAAATTAGCACTGACAATTATTAAAAGTGTAGGTATAATTGTTTATAAACGGGAGTATGAATGATTGATACTTTGTAACATTAGCATCGACATTTATTATGCAAATGCGCGCTTACCAGTTATTTACAAAAATATCACCGCATGTTCTAAAACAAGGAACATTTATCTACGAAAATACCACCACCTTTTTTAAAACATCTATTTTTTATAAGTGTTAGAAAAACACGTTTTTTCTAACAACTACTCATTTGAGATAATAATACACCTAAAATTTCAAGAAATATTATCTTTCACGATTTGCTCTCTTAAAATCGAGATTCTAGCTAACGACTCTATGAAATTTTATTACGTTTAATCTTATACTCCCTCTGTCTCACAGAAAAAGATACTCCTACTTTTTTCGTTGTTACTACGAAAAAACTTTGAGCAATAATTAAGGTTACTTTTAATTATCTTAATGTGAATCTAAAAATTAATATTGATAGTATTTATAATGGTGTATCAATAACAATTTTTATATTTTCATTAAAATAATTAAAAGTGGCTTTAATTATTGCTCAAAATTCCTTCGTAGTAACAACGAAAAAAGTGAGACTATCTTTTGAGACATAGGGAGTATTATTAAATATAAATATATATATTTTGAAATGAAAAAACATTAATAATTTCAATAAATAATAACTTTTAATTCATCTGTCCTGTAATAAATACGTTTTTTTTTGTACGTTAGTATGAAAAATTTTGAACAATAAATTAAGTTATTTAATTATTCTAATAAAATTATAAATTCGTTATTGATACCATTATATATATTATTAATATCAACTTTTAATTTTTATTAAGACAATTAAATTAATTTAGAATTATTATATAAAATTTTATCATACTAACATAAAGAAAATAATGACATTTATTAATTATTAAAATTCTATTGTACCCACATAAAAAAATACTATCTCTGTCCCTAAATGAGTGTCCAAATTTCATTTTAAGGGACACTGAAAATCTCAACTTTTTGTACAATTTGGTAGCAAAGATTCATATATAATCTTGTAATCTCCTTTCCAAACATTTAGTTTTGCACGTATAAAGAAACCGGTGAAAAAAATTTCGAAAAAAAACATTTAGGGACAAAGTTATGTTAAAAAAAGACACTCATTTTGGGACAAAGATTTCTTGAAAATGGACACTCATTTAGGGACAGAGGAGTAACAAAAAATAAGGATATTTATTTTGAGATAGTAGTGTTTGCTATCTTAAGATTGAGATGTGGGAGCTAACGACTTTACGAAATTTTATTACCGAAGTGGAACGAAGAAAGAATATTGGAAGCCACCGACAGAGGTACTAATGACTAAATTAATGGCCCAAGTTCTTTGTCTTCTTCTTCATAACGAAATTGAAAAGCTTCTTAAAAAAAACGAAATTGAAAATGTTTTTATATAATAAAAAATAACTTGAAAAGATTAGTTCCATTATTACCCTTAAAGTTTGGCTAAACTATATAAATGCCCCTAACATTGCAGGATTTCTCTCAATTGAAAAGTTCTAACGGCACTAAGGTTATCAAGATGTTTTATTTTTAGATTTGTGGCTAAACTATATAAATGCCCCTAACATTGCATGATTTTTTCAATTTATTTTAAAATGAATGTTAATAGTATTTTTTTTATAAAAAAAACGGAGTTTTGCTCTATTTTTGATAGGAAAGAGGGAACCCTATCAGCTTCAGCTTCAGCGATGATAAAACAAATTACTTCATTTGTCTCTAAATGAATGTTAATAGTATTTTTTTTAAAAAGAAAATAAATATATACTTCTTTAATGAAATTACTAATTATTGATAATCAAGATGTTTTATTTTTAGATTTGTGGCTATTATGGGAAGATCATTGAGCAATTTTTAAAGTCAACATTTTTCAATTTATTTTAAAATAACAAATTGAGCATTTATTTTAGCGCCAAAAGAAATAACTAGTTTATTCATAGAACAAATGGACTATCCTCGTCTCTGGTTATAAGTAGGGATATGTAGAAAAAACTAAGAACCGGACCCAATCAATGGTATTGGTTTGGTCTTGGTTCCAAAATCTTATGAAACCGGTAAATTGGTCTAGTCCTGGTTCTGAAAACTATAAACACGGTTTTGGACTAGACCGGGCCAATCATATATTATTAGTCATATAATATAAATGTGTGCTCATCATTAATTTATTTACCCATCATCTTGAATTTGACTTAGGGTATTTACTTAGGCTCATACTATTCTAAGTGTTGTTACAGGAGTATTTAGGTACCTTGTAGTCTTAACTTTTTTCATTTATGTACTGTTTTTACAATAGTTGAGTGTAAAATATGTACCCTTGCTGTATTGTTGCTCATAAAAGCTACTGAAATTGCAAAAAAAAAAAAAAAAAAAAAAAAAAAAAACGCAAGTGCTTATGTTTGTGTTAAATTAGTTAACTAAAAAAATGTTAAAGCAAGTGCTTATGTCTATGCTAAATTAGTGTATAATTAGTTAACCAAAAAAAAGTTGAAGTATATGTAGAACCGTAGAACCGGAACCGGACCATTAGAACTGGACTAATTAAACCGGTTATGTTTATGTATTGGTTCGGTCTCGGTTCTAAATTTTTATAGAAGCTCATAATTGGTCCGGTCCTGGGTCTATGAAATTTTGACAAAAACGGGACCAGACCGAACCGTGAACACCCCTAGTTATAAGTCAAAGAGATTACAACACCTTACTAGGATTAGTAATATTTTACTATTTCGTCCCACTCAAAATAAGATTTTTGGTCTTCACAAGGAAATTAAGAAATACTACTACATCCGTCCCTAAATGAAAATTTCATATTTTCAAAGACATTCTGAAAATATATATTTTTTTAAAGTTTAACCGCAAAGATTCATTTATATTCATATAATCCTCTTTCCAAACATTTTGTTTTGTAAGTATAAAGAGACCAGTGAAAAAATTGGCTAAAAAACATTAAAGGACAATTTCTTTTAATTATGTAAAATACATTCATGTTGAGACAAAAAATTCTTAAAAATAAACATTCATTTAGTGACAGAAGAAGTAATATTTTATTGAAAAAAATAGTTTAAAAAGTAAGTGTTGTAAGTATGAAGTAGAGAGAAAGTGAGTAGGGAGTAATATATTATTAAAAAAAAAAGTAGTTTGAAAATGGACATTCATTTTGATCAACATCAATGTTAGGTTTAAATTTATTTGTGTTGATTATAAAAAATCAAAATGAAACGAGCTTTCCGTGACGGTGGAGTATAAGATGGAAGAACAATGACCGTAAAAAGACAAAACCAAACGTGAAGGAAAATAATGACTTTTATCAATACTTAAGGGTCTAAAATTGAATAATCCAAACCATTTCTGTCCACCGACAGGCCCTTCAATTGTCGGGCAAGAGGAACCGGATACAGCCGGTTATGGAAATAAGACAGCCTGTTCCCATCAGATTATCAGTTAATACATCTCTGTAACCCTCAACCCTACACGGCCTCTTTCGTAATCAGATTGTGACTTACGTACAACCAAACTAAGTACGTGGCACATTATTATTCGTGCATTGGCCGGGTTTTTTCTGTCCTGTACAGTATCTGATTGCTGCCTACTCCCTCCTTTAATCTACAAAAATTACTCATTTGGTTGTCTCACTTTAACTTACAAAATCTTAAAATAGAAATATTTTAATACTTTTAAAATGGTGGGACCCACTTATCATACTCACAATAAATATCCACTAACTATTTTTTATCTCACTTTCTCTCTCCCACCCAACCATCTACACTCACAACACATCATTTTTTTTTACTTTTTCCTTAATTAATGTGCCCAACTCATTTTTTGTAAGTTAAAGAGGGACGGAGGGAGTATTTCATTTCCCCCCTCCCCCAAAAAAATTAATACTCCCTCCGTCCCATAACTATGTTGATAAAATGAGTTTTGCACGAGAATTAAGGGATGAACAGTATTGGTAGTTGTTGTGAGCGTGAAAAGTGAAGTAAGAGAGAGAAAGTGGGGTATGGAATAGTATGTTGATTAGTGTTGTGAGTATAAAAGTAAAGTATGAAAGAGAATAAGTGAGAGAAATAGTAAAGATTTTTTACCATCTTAGGAAAGTGTAACTTATCAATAAGACACCTAAAATAAAAATTTGTCTACATAGTTATGGGACAGATCTTTAAAAAAATGCAAACCATATGCGAAATTTTTTGATCGATTTTCCCTCGGTACGGATCGGATTAGGTCAAATCCCTAATATCGTGTCCATATGTCAATTGGATCTTTTTAGGCTATGGCCTAGGTTATGTTCGATTATATCGGCTCCATGATTTAACGGCTATAAAACCAATTGATAAAGACAAAAATGTTACTGTTGTTAAAGTTGTTAAATGAATATTAAAAAAAATAAAAAATATATATATATTTATTTTAGAACGGAGGGAGTAGTATTATTATCATCGTTTAAACATGAATAATAAAAACTTTTATATTTATTATTTATAAATAGATTTAAATATTTATTTTGAAACAAATAATAAAACATGTGTTGTGTTCAAATACTTTTTCTCAAAATAAAATCATTTTTTTAATGAGTACTAAGAAAAACATTTAAGGGACATTTATAAGTGGCGTTCCGTTTAAAATGACACTTATTCACTGTGCAGAAAATTGTGACATTATCACATTTTGATTTAGTGGTATACAGTATAATTTTTTTTACCGACAATGTAAATTGTCATTATATTATCTTTTGACTGTATTTTGAAGGAAACTAGTTCATCCATAAGTTATAAAAAGTCATCTTAAACCTTAAATCCTAAACCTTAAACCCTAAACCCTAAACATTAAACCTTATAAAAACAGGATTTTTTATAACTTATGGAGAAATTAGCTTCCCCAAAAAAATTCTCATTGTCTTTATCTGTCACTATACAATTAGTGTCATTCCTATAGACGATATTAAGCTAATGTGACTAGCTTAAAGTTTACTACTTAATTGAAATATAGTGCATATCAAAAAAAAAAAATTGAAATATAGTGACACATTCAAGGACTCTGCATCTCAATTTTCTTGTCATGAATTTTCAATACAACTCGATATAAGATTTATAATCTATCATTAGGAGGGTACTATATGTTAAATTTATACCATTCTTAGAGCATCCACAATGGTGATAGCTTTTTTGTTTTTCCCATATGCCACATCCTTTCCATGTCAACCAACAAAAACTCAAAGCTTTTTCTACAATGGTTGATCTTTTTCACTAACTTTTTGGTGGCCTCCACATTCAACATTAAAGTTTTATCTAGTACTTCATCCGTTTCATAATACATGTCGTTTTAAACTTCTTCACACATTAAGAAATGCAATTAATACATATTAAAAAGACATATGTGCCCCTAAAAGTATCCAATTACCTAGGCATTTGAATGCTTATACAAGAAATAGTTCACAATTAATGAATAAGGGTATAATAGGTTAAACAAGAGTTATTCTTTCTTGGTAATAGTAAAACGTCAAATATTTTGGAACAAAAAATTGCTCCTAAAACGTCATGTATTATGAAACGGAGGGAGTAATTCTCTATAAATAAAAGGAAAATAAAAAATAAAACTATTGCGTGATATTTAATTGCCAACATGGGAAAGTGGTGAAAATTAATGTATAGAGCTCTCTTCAAGAGCTTTGTGGAAGGAGTTGCTTTTTATGAAGGAGCTTTTCAGCTTTCTCCACAATGAGAAAAAAACTTTAAGGAACTTTTTCATTGAAATAAAAACCTCTCAAAAACCTCCATTGTGGATGCTGCTAACTCTTTTGGATAAATAAATTACTTTAAAAGCGATTCCAAACAATTCATAACACCTTAAAGAAAATAGTCTTAGACAAATTCCCATGCATTTTAAAAGACCCATTTTCTTCATTTTTTTTTTTTGACTTTTTAAGGTTTTAAAATTGCCAATATATAAATTGCAGCAAGACTTTGAGTTCACAAGTTTAAACCACCGCTGATCTACCTCAAAGTTTTAAGTGTTTATGAGTAAAAATCGTAAGATCGTTGAATGAATATGTTAGCCGCCACTTTAAATCATTAGTCTAATCTGACATGCACAGTCGAACTAATAATTTTATTGATAAGCAAACAGTTTTAATCGAAAATATGATAAATATATACTATAGTATATTAAAGTAGGCGAAAATGACTTTAGGCATGACACCTCATCCAATTTTGAGTTATTCTTGCTTCTAAGCTTGCCACGTCAGATTCATGGCATTAAGAGCAAAACCTTTCGGTTCTTGCTAACTAGACACAAATAATAGGTTATATTCTTAGTTATAGGTATGGGTACTAATAATAGGTATGAAACTAGATATATCTAAGAATTATAGTTGATAAGAAACTAATGTAAAGAACTCAATGATTTTTTAAGAATATGTTATACCTAATAGACATATACTCTTATATATATACTAGAAGTATAGACTTGGTAGGCATATCATTTAAAAACGTTAATAAAGTGATGGATAATTATCCAACTTTTCGGCTCCTTATACATTGATCATCCTAACTTAACTTTTTATATGATAAAATGCATTGTTTTATGATGGGATATAAAGAGTTTTGCTTGGGAATGCATTGTTTTATGATAGAATATATAGAGTTTTGCAAGTCAAATTAAATATCTCTTGGAAATACATAGAGTTTTGATAATAGATAAAGAACTTTAGCTAACACGCATAAAACGGAATATTTTAGTACTTCAAGAGGCAAGAAAATGTTTAATAAGCATTATAGACTTAGTAGTTAGAAAGTCACACAAAAAATTAGTGAACTAACCACCATTATCAGATTATATATATTTTTTCTTTTTCTCTCTCTCTCTCTCTCTCTCTCTCTCTCTCTCTCTCTTCTCTCTCCAACGCATCTCATTTTTTTTTCACAATTGTGTTTTCTCTCAAGTGGGTTGGAAGACACGATTATTTTGGCTTATTTGCTATTGTTATCACTCCATGTAAGTAACATTGTTAATTATCTTTCATATGTCATACTTCATTTTCCATCTTTTTTTTTCTTTTAATTTAAATTTGAAATTTGTAGTTCTATCTAATTTACATTTACATTTCTTTTGTTTTTCATTTTCTTTTTTCTTAATTCACAGTTTGATACATATTAGAAATTCAAATCTTATTTTATTTTTTCATTGTGTTTTCTTTCGGGTGAGATTTATTTTTACATTCTTTTTTGTTTTATTTATGTTTTTTGATTTCATATTGACTTTAGTTTTAGTCTTCATTTTCATTTACCACTTTCATATTTGATTTGATTAAATTTATTATTTTTGTCTATTTTGATTACTTTTGTTTATTGTTTTTTTTTCCGATTAAAATTTGCATGCTATGTTTTTTTTTATATTTATATTCTCAGTTAAAATTATACTTTTTTGTTTTGTTTTCTTATTTATTCTCACGTTCTTTTAACATTCTCTTTCTATATCTATGTACTATATTTTTTTGGTTTTGACTATTTTCTCTCACATGTGTTTTTTTTTTTTTTTTTTTTTTTTTTTTTTAAAGTAGGTTTGGGAAGAATTTTCTTGGACAAATTTGGACGAGGAAGAAAACATTATCGACGACCATGGAAACTGTAACACCCCCAACTTTTCACTACAATTGAATAATAACTTAATACGAATAAATCCCAAAATCAGAATGCCCAACGGCTACAAATAACCACAATTCAAACTTTAACCAACGTTCAAATCCACAACGGCTAGTACAAACCACTAGCTCAAACGGTAACTAACGGAAAGTACAGTTTATAACTTAACCGTAACAGAAACATAACCACTAATTAACTTTATTAAAAGATAACTCCTAAGCCGCCAAACCTTGCGACTCTTGATCTGCTTATTTATAACCTGGAGAGAGAAAAAGATGAAAGGAATGAGCGAACAATGCCCAGTAAGTTCATACGGTATCCCCTCGGGTACTAAGAGGAGATGACCGAAACGAACGGTAACAATGAATTACAATGAACGGATATAACTCAAGGATCAAACTAACACTCAGTTTGAAAAGGACATTTACCTTGATTAAATACAATTCATTTCTTGAAAACACGTGGCTTCAGAGATAGTTTCCAAAACACAACATTTTTCACAAAACTTTACTTTTCTTTACTTTATTTTACTTTACTTCATTTAGGGATTAAGCACGCGCTGTACCCAGGGCTCGGGTTTCTACTGACCGCACCCAAAATCGGTATATCATGATAACCTACGTTACTTCATCAAGCAACGCAAAGGGGTCCACATGTTCAACTTAGAACTATGGATAACTGTAAGGGTCCACTTATCCGTTTCGGGATTATGGATAACTGTAGGGGTCCACTTATCCGTTTCGGGATTATGGATAACTGTAGTCACTTTACTTATTATAAAAATTCACTTTAAAGAGCTTTTACAAAACAAAGCTTAACTTTACAAAACTTTACTTGATCACTTTTTAAAAAGTGTACATCTCACTTAGACACCAAGATCACAAAGCAAATCATACTCATGATAACCCAATTGAACAACAACAATATCAATAGGGTGGATAACAAAAGACGGAACAATTCGCAGAACGGAATAGTTATTAAAAGACTATCTAGCCACACAGATAGTTTACTTTATAAAAACAAAGATTGGGAATCCTAAACAAAGGATTAAGAATCAATACACAACTAAGAGCGTAATCCCTTACCTTGGCCTTGCGTTTAACTATCTCGCTTACTCCGCTTGGCAATCTACAAACATGAAATAATCTAGCCTTAGACATGAGAAAAATACTATTTTACTTCCGTCCCAATTTACTTCTTTTTACTCGATTAATTCCATGGTTTAGTCATCTATCACCCTTTCCTAGTTAACCAATAACTTTAAGGATGACTACAACACCCCTAGGGTTTTATTAGTCAATCCCCAACTCTCAATTTCACTACACAAATTACACACACTGATTTCACACTTTCTGCACACACTTACTGAGTACACCTCCTGACAGACACACCCACCACTCTGATTCACACACCCTCTGGTACACCCACCACTCTGAACACACCCACACATTCAGATACGCACACCCCCACCATCAGCACACACACACCCCCACCATCAGCACACACACGCACCCACCTACTGCACTACACCCACCATCCGCACACACACACACCCACCCACTGCACTACACACACACACAACACATTACAGTGCACACACATAACGCACACACGCACATCAGCAACACCCACGCCGCACACATTCTGCGATTCACACACACGCACACACCGATTAACACATACACTTCATCTTCTTCATTATCAACCCACCCCCAACCCTAGTTCAACCATTGTAACTGCTAGGGTTTCAAAACAATCATGTATTGATGACCGAGGATGAATCGAAGGGTGGAGAAAATAGAGATTAAGAGTTCGATTACCTCCGATGCACGTGGCCGCCCCTCTTCTACCCTTTTTCCTTCTCCGATCACTCTCCTCTCTTGATGCGGCTTCACTGCTGCTCTCTCTCGACTCTCTCTCCCGATCTTTCTTGCTTTGCGGTGACCAAGAATAGACTTAGGGTTTAAGAGGGAGTATTTATATTAATAGGGCTTCCCAAATCCCTAATTCAAATTGGACTCCTAATCCTCCTAGTTAATGAATTGGGCTTTCTACTTTTGACCCAATAACTAAACTAAACTAATTATTAAAGTTTGGCCCATTAATAATTAAGAGTTTAAAATAGATAAAATAAAAAGGTAAGTTCGGGTTATTACATTCTTACCCCCTTAAAAGAGTTTGGTCCCCCAAACTAAACGTACTTTAATCTTCGAACAAAGCGGGATACATATCACGCATTTCACTTTCGAGCTCCCACGTGGCTTCTCTTTCCGTGTGATTGCTCCACTGCACTTTTACGTACGGAATTACTCACTTCCGCAAAACTTGATCTTTACGGTCTACAATCTTTACCGGCTTTTCATCATAACTCAAGTCTTCACGAAAACGTAACTGTTTGTACTCTATGACGTGGCTCGGGTCAGCTATGTATTTCCTCAACATCGACACGTGAAACACATTGTGCACACCAGACAGCACAGGAGGTAGAGCCAACTTATAGGCTACCGCCCCTATTCGTTCTAGAATCTCGAACGGCCCCACGTACCTAGGACTTAACTTCCCACGAATCCCGAACCGCATGACCCCTTTTGTCGGTGAGATCCTCAAGAATACATGATCTCCTATTTGGAACTCCAGATCGCGCCTTCGATTATCCGCATACGATTTCTGCCTACTCTGCGCTGTTAACAACCACTTGCGAATTTGTTGAACTTTATCCGCCGTTATTTGAACAATCTCGGGTCCAGTTAACTTTCTCTCGCCTACTTCATCCCAACACGCAGGCGATCTACATTTCCGCCCATAAAGAGCTTCATACGGCGCCGTTCCAATACTAGAGTGGTAACTGTTGTTGTAGGCAAATTCCACTAGTGGTAGATGATCATCCCACGCTCCTTGCCAATCTAACGACGTTGATCTCAGTAGGTCTTCGAGAGTTTGAATCGTCCTTTCTGACTGTCCGTCTGTCTGAGGGTGGAACGCTGTACTCATAGTTAACTCCGTCCCCAACGCTTTCTGTAAACTCTTCCAGAAATTCGATGTAAATCTTGCATCTCGATCTGACACTATAGAGACCGGTATCCCATGTAACCTTACGATCTCATCCACGTACAACTTAGCTAACTTCTCCAACGAATCAGTCACCTTGATTGCTAGAAAGTGAGCCGATTTAGTGAGCCTATCCACTATGACCCAAATTGCGTTATGACCCTTCAACGTCTTGGGAAGTCCAATCACCAGATCCATAGTAATGTGTTCCCACTTCCACTCTGGAATAGGTAACGATTGTAGTAGTCCAGCGGGTTTCTGGTGTTCACTTTTCACTTGCTGACGCACCAAACATTTAGAAACGAATTCCGCCACCTCACTCTTCATATTGTTCCACCAAAAGGATTCCTTTAGATCCTTATACATCTTAGTACTCCCAGGGTGAACCGAAAACCTTGAACAGTGAGCTTCTTCAAGAATTTCCCTCTTGATACTATCATTATTAGGCACCCAAATCCTTGATCGATACCTCATGATCCCGTCGTCGCTAACACGGAAGTCTACCATTCCCTTCTTACTGATAACCTTGTGAATCGCTTCCAACTCGTCATCCACATTCTGAGCTTCCTTGATTCTCACTAACAGTGTTGGTTGGACACTCAACTGAGCCAAATAGCCTTTAACTTTAACCTCTAGCTTTACTATTTCACTATCTCTCAATTCACTTACCCCCTTAGAAATCATAGTCGCTAATGTTCCATGGTTCTTTCTGCTTAACGCATCTGCCACCTTATTGGCCTTCCCAGGATGATACAAGATTTTGCAATCATAATCTTTAAGTAACTCTAGCCATCTCCTTTGCCTCATATTCAACTCTTTCTGAGTGAAAATGTACTTAAGACTTTTATGGTCGGTGTAAATTTCACATGGTACTCCATACAAATAGTGTCTCCAAATTTTCAATGCAAACACCACGGCCGCTAACTCCAAATCGTGGGTAGGATAGTTTTTCTCGTGGTTCTTGAGTTGCCTAGACGCATAAGCCACCACTTTATCATTTTGCATCAACACACAACCCAAACCTTTCAATGAAGCATCACTATAGATCACGAAGCCATCACTGTTTGTTGGTAACGTAAGAACAGGCGCAGACACCAATCGCCCTTTCAATTCTTGAAAACTCTTCTCACAATCGTCTGACCACACAAATCTTGTCCCTTTTTTGGTTAACCTGGTCAATGGTAGAGATAACTTCGAAAACCCTTCCACGAACCTACGGTAGTACCCTGCTAAACCCAAAAAGCTCCTTATCTCACTAACAGAAGTTGGTCTCTCCCAATTAACTATAGCCTCAACCTTTGCAGGGTCAACTGCTATCCCATTCTTAGATACCACATGTCCCCAAAACGCTACTTCCTCAAGCCAGAATTCACACTTCTTAAATTTGGCATACAACTTTTGCTCCCTTAAAATCTGTAGTACTAATTTCAAATGTTCTTCATGCTCCTCTTTTGATTTCGAATACACCAAGATGTCATCGATGAATACTATTACGCACTTGTCCAAATATTCTTGAAATACTCTATTCATAAGCTCCATGAACACAGCAGGCGCATTTGTCAGCCCAAACGGCATTACTAAGAACTCGTAGTGTCCATACCTTGTCCTAAAAGCCGTCTTTGCCACATCTTCCTTTTTCACTCTTAATTGATGGTAACCAGAACGCAGATCAATCTTAGAGAAATAGCATGCACCTTGGAGTTGGTCAAACAAATCATCGATCCTTGGCAAAGGATACTTATTCTTAATTGTCACACGGTTTAACTCCCGATAGTCAATGCATAGTCTCATCGACCCATCCTTCTTCTTTACAAATAATACCGGCGCACCCCACGGTGATGCACTCGGTCTAATCAGGCCCTTGTCCAACAGTTCTTGTAACTGCTCCTTTAACTCTTTAAGTTCCGGCGGAGCCATCCTATATGGTGCTCTTGAAATCGGTGCAGTCTCAGGTGCTAGATCTATCGAAAACTCCACTTCTCGCTCCGGCGGTATTCCTGGAAAATCCTCGGGAAAAACATCCTTGAAATCTTTTACTATGGAGAGGGATTCGATGGTCACTTCTTTCTTGTTTGACTCACCAACATACGCAAGAAATCCCTCACAACCTTTCCTTAACAGTTTACGAGCCTTCATTACGGAAATCAAGCCCGTTCGGACTCTTGGTTTCGACCCTTGAAAACAAAATCCTTCTCCAGAGGGTAATTCAAAATTCACTTCTTTTCTAAAGCAGTCTACTTTGGCATGATACGCAGCCAACCAGTCCATACCTAGGATGATGTCAAAGTCACTGAGATCCAGACATATAAGATCAACCTCGAGTTCTCTATCGCCTATCCTTAAAGGACAACTTTGAAACACTGAAGTAACTGGGATCGACTCCTTAGTCGGGGTATCAATTACCAAGGGTACTTCTAACGCCTTAGGTGACAATTTTAACTGTTTTGCCAACTTAGAACTAATCACAGAATGAGTGGCACCAGAATCTATCAAAGCGTATACGTTGCGAGAATATAACTGAAGCGTACCTGCCACCAAGTCATTTGTGGCTCTAGCATCTCTAGCAGTCATGGTGAACACACGCCCCTGACCACCGGTCTTACTTTTGTCTTCTGCCTTCACCCCATGAGTTTGTGCATTCTTCTTCGGCTCTGGGCACTTCCACTGCGGATGCCCAATCTTTTCACAGTTATAGCACTTCCTTTCTCTGTACTTGCACGCGTCAGCCTTATGATTGCCATCACACGCAGGGCATACTTCGGCGGTCCCATACTCTTTAGCCTTTCCCTTATCGTACGCGGTTCGGTTTCCAAGGTTCCTGTTCGGGTACTTGTTTGCTGTACGATCATAGCTTCCCTCAGCTTTCCTCTTTCCATGATTATCACGGTCTCGGTCGTTGAACTGTCCCTTGCTCCCAGCTGAATCTTTATTAGTAGACTTGTCTCCAGACTTCTTCTTTTCATCCCTTTTGCTGCGGTACTCATCCGACTCCCTTTCTACAATTCTGGCTCTGTCTAGCACTAACCCATATGTCGCTAACTGCAGAGGCGTGATTCTGTATCGAATCCGATCACTCAGCCCAGCTTCGAACTTCCTGGCCTTTTGTTCCTCGCTGTCGAAAAAGGTCGGTGCAAATTCCAGCAGATCTGTGAACCTTTCACTATACTCGTCCACCGTCTTGTCACCTTGAGTTAAATTCAAAAACTCTGCCACTCTGGCGTGACGAACACTAGCCGGGTAGTATTTCTCATTGAATACTACTTTAAACCTTTCCCAGGTGAAATTTCCTTCACCCCTAGCCAAAGCTGCTCTCTTTTCTGCATCCCACCAAGTGCGAGCCGCACTCCTAAGCATAAATGTTGCAAAAACTACCTTCTGCTCTGTGGTACATTCCAAAGTCTCAAAAATGTGCTCCATATCCTTAACCCAGTCCTCCGGCTTCTCCTTTGAGGTACCGGAGAAAGTGTCCGGCTTCCTCCTTTGAAACATTTCCAGCGGGTCTCTCATTGGTACCGGCTGAGGTTGGTTTTGAGGTTGTGCTAGTTGGTTCACCACCTGTCCGATTCCAGCCACGGTCTGGTTCAGCGTTTGCAGAAGGTTCGCCATGTTCGGATCAACATTACCTTGGTTTCCCGCGTTGCGAGCGTTTCCACGGTTTCCTCTTCCTCTTCCAGACATCTGAAGTTAAGAAAGATTGAATTATCACTGATTGATGACCCACCACGAAAACGGGTTTTACATATTAATGACAATTGATTTAACTAGGTCGGTTACTTGACCTCACAATTTACTGTTTCATCGAGAGTCTATACTTAACTTGGTCTCATACTAACTTCACGTACATACTTATATGTATATATCGGTCTTACTTTAGACCTTTCACTGCATCGACCTTACTTTAGGTCTTTAACTGTATTAGTCGCTGTACTCAAACGAATTTTATACTTTTATAGGCCGTCCCCACAGAACTGATTACTATAATTTAACGCATTCACTAAGTTTATTCAAACATAGTTTAACTTAAAGAATCACATGACAAGAAATAACTTAACCTTAAAATAACTTAACCTTAAAATAACTTTTATTTCTTTAACTGAACTAAACATAGTCTTCAGTCCGTCCATGATCTACAATGTAAACACACAACTATTAAAATCACATATATCCCATAGTGTAATTCATTCTTAAAAAAAAAAATATCACTCATTCAAGCCACACTCAAGTACATACTCATCTTCATTTAGAACCTCCCTTTAGGTTCTTTCCTAAAATAGCAAATTTCTATAAAAGGAAAGTTTCCTAACTTAGAAAGTTTCCTAAAATGGAAAGTTTCCCTAAATAGCAGCTTCCCTTCATTAGTGCTTCCCAAAAGTACTTTGTTCTTATCAGAGTTCTAAAGCCCACAATAGTTAAGTACTACTTCTCTCAATAGTCTTAACTTCTAATTCTGAGTCTCCCAAGTAATCTTAAACCGGGGCTCTGATACCAACTGTAACACCCCCAACTTTTCACTACAATTGAATAATAACTTAATACGAATAAATCCCAAAATCAGAATGCCCAACGGCTACAAATAACCACAATTCAAACTTTAACCAACGTTCAAATCCACAACGGCTAGTACAAACCACTAGCTCAAACGGTAACTAACGGAAAGTACAGTTTATAACTTAACCGTAACAGAAACATAACCACTAATTAACTTTATTAAAAGATAACTCCTAAGCCGCCAAACCTTGCGACTCTTGATCTGCTTATTTATAACCTGGAGAGAGAAAAAGATGAAAGGAATGAGCGAACAATGCCCAGTAAGTTCATACGGTATCCCCTCGGGTACTAAGAGGAGATGACCGAAACGAACGGTAACAATGAATTACAATGAACGGATATAACTCAAGGATCAAACTAACACTCAGTTTGAAAAGGACATTTACCTTGATTAAATACAATTCATTTCTTGAAAACACGTGGCTTCAGAGATAGTTTCCAAAACACAACATTTTTCACAAAACTTTACTTTTCTTTACTTTATTTTACTTTACTTCATTTAGGGATTAAGCACGCGCTGTACCCAGGGCTCGGGTTTCTACTGACCGCACCCAAAATCGGTATATCATGATAACCTACGTTACTTCATCAAGCAACGCAAAGGGGTCCACATGTTCAACTTAGAACTATGGATAACTGTAAGGGTCCACTTATCCGTTTCGGGATTATGGATAACTGTAGGGGTCCACTTATCCATTTCGGGATTATGGATAACTGTAGTCACTTTACTTATTATAAAAATTCACTTTAAAGAGCTTTTACAAAACAAAGCTTAACTTTACAAAACTTTACTTGATCACTTTTTAAAAAGTGTACATCTCACTTAGACACCAAGATCACAAAGCAAATCATACTCATGATAACCCAATTGAACAACAACAATATCAATAGGGTGGATAACAAAAGACGGAACAATTCGCAGAACGGAATAGTTATTAAAAGACTATCTAGCCACACAGATAGTTTACTTTATAAAAACAAAGATTGGGAATCCTAAACAAAGGATTAAGAATCAATACACAACTAAGAGCGTAATCCCTTACCTTGGCCTTGCGTTTAACTATCTCGCTTACTCCGCTTGGCAATCTACAAACATGAAATAATCTAGCCTTAGACATGAGAAAAATACTATTTTACTTCCGTCCCAATTTACTTCTTTTTACTCGATTAATTCCATGGTTTAGTCATCTATCACCCTTTCCTAGTTAACCAATAACTTTAAGGATGACTACAACACCCCTAGGGTTTTTATTAGTCAATCCCCAACTCTCAATTTCACTACACAAATTACACACACTGATTTCACACTTTCTGCACACACTTACTGAGTACACCTCCTGACAGACACACCCACCACTCTGATTCACACACCCTCTGGTACACCCACCACTCTGAACACACCCACACATTCAGATACGCACACCCCCACCATCAGCACACACACACCCCCACCATCAGCACACACACGCACCCACCTACTGCACTACACCCACCATCCGCACACACACACACCCACCCACTGCACTACACGCACACACAACACATTACAGTGCACACACATAACGCACACACGCACATCAGCAACACCCACGCCGCACACATTCTGCGATTCACACACACGCACACACCGATTAACACATACACTTCATCTTCTTCATTATCAACCCACCCCCAACCCTAGTTCAACCATTGTAACTGCTAGGGTTTCAAAACAATCATGTATTGATGACCGAGGATGAATCGAAGGGTGGAGAAAATAGAGATTAAGAGTTCGATTACCTCCGATGCACGTGGCCGCCCCTCTTCTTCCCTTTTTCCTTCTCCGATCACTCTCCTCTCTTGATGCGGCTTCACTGCTGCTCTCTCTCGACTCTCTCTCCCGATCTTTCTTGCTTTGCGGTGACCAAGAATAGACTTAGGGTTTAAGAGGGAGTATTTATATTAATAGGGCTTCCCAAATCCCTAATTCAAATTGGACTCCTAATCCTCCTAGTTAATGAATTGGGCTTTCTACTTTTGACCCAATAACTAAACTAAACTAATTATTAAAGTTTGGCCCATTAATAATTAAGAGTTTAAAATAGATAAAATAAAAAGGTAAGTTCGGGTTATTACAGAAACTATGGAGTCCGACATGTTAATAGAGGATCCCACTATGACTACCTATAGTGGGTATGAAACACACTCAAATTTACTTTCATTGAAGATTAGTATTTTGGTTGATTGTCAAATTGAGAAAACAAGCTTCTTGATGAGTTTTCTTTGATTTTTTTCCTCTTAAATCTACTTTTATATAATATAGTTTTTGTCATTATGTTTGTATTAATTAATCATCACTTTTGTCACAAATATGATATTGCATTTTTTTCTTTTTCCTTGATTGCAATATAATTTTCTATATGGTGTTATTATTTTTAAAGTTAAGTATGTTGAGGATGATCAAGAAAAAAATGTTTGGATATGGGAAGACTGAATTTTATGGATAAAACACTTACAGTTCAATGAGCAATGATTGCTTTTAATTTGTGAGAGGTGGGAGGTAAGTTTATCATTTCTTAACTTTAACAATTTGCTACTCTACATGGGAATTTCAAGAAATCTAATATAAACTTAATACAATTGAAAGTATTATTTTATAAAAATGGGTTATTAGATTATGTGAACTCCACATCTATTTTCTATTAGATCTTCTTCTTTATTTTTACTTTAACTTTTGATTTTTTTTTATTAAATTGATTATTGTTTAGTGATCTAATTTTCCTGATGGCAATGCTTAATTTAATTCATTTGTCTTAAAATACTTAAGGGGTTAATTATTCAATATATTTTAATTAATTTATAAACTTTTGACTATAAATATCAGATTAGTTGTACAAATTAAATTTTTATAGACACACATGCACTTTCTATCACTCTATATAAAATTTTATCAAAAGCCCTCCATATATTTATAAATTATTAATTGGTCTATTGAAAATAATTACTTTATATTATATATCTCTCCGGATAATATTTTACAAAAAAATACTTTTCATATTTATAATTACCAAATGATGTGTTAGTACTCTAGACCTCGTGCAGAGCACGGGATTGTATGCTAGTTTGTAGTATATAAAACCAATTTTAATGTGAGAAAGAATTTGTTATTTTAATTTTTTGTGTTAGAATAAAGATAAAAGAAAAGACTAGAAATCTTTACAAGAGGTAAAAAAGAAAAAAAATAACATGGAAAAAGACAGGAAATCAAACCAGCCAGTGGAACAAGTTTGCAATTCACAAGTCAAGCATCAGCTGTATAGTGACTCCCGGATACCGGTTAAGACGGTAAATTCCACTTAACACCAATAATAAATAAAGCAATTAATAAAATAATAATTTCAAGAAACTAAATAAGACACACAGAGCTTGAGGAAGAAGAAGTAGAGAGAGAGAGGAAAATGAAGAGTTGATTGAGGGCAAAAACAATCACAAAGAATGCCCATTTCTGCAATTCCTCCAAACCCATATTCAAATTCTTCTTGATTTTTCAAGATCTTTATCCAGTTTCAACTCAAAACCCCTTTAATTTAATTCTCAGTAATTTTCAGTTCAGTCCTTTGTTTCTTCATCTGAAGAAATGGAGGCAGGTTCTGGATTGGTGGCGGGATCGCATAAGAGGAATGAGTTGGTCAAAATTAGGCATGATTCCGATAGTGGGGTATGCATTTTTTTCTGATCTCGCTTTGGAGTTTTTGAGTGTTTGAATTGGTTTAATTGATTTTAGTTTGATGGCCTGTTTTAGATCTAAGTGGGGTAATTGATTTCTTAAAATGTGTTTGAGCTAAATTTTGACAATTTTGCTTATATTTTGAGATGGGTTTCTATTAATTTTGATTTTGAAATGTTTGGTTTTAGATCTGACTGTCAGTTGCTTCGATCAGTGCTAGCTTAGTATTAGGTTACTTTCAAGATTTATGAATCACTTAGTTGTTAATTATGACTTTTTACTTGATAATCTGAGATTGGATGTGAATATTACGATCGAGATTCGATCTCACATTTCATTTCAGTTTTTTTTTTTTTTTTTGTGAATTGGAGCTAGAATTTCTGTGAATTTAGGGATATTGTATTTGTGGTTTACTAAGATTTGATTTTGGTTAGTTCTAAATTTCTGTAGTATTTTGATTACATCCTTATTTGGGATTTTGCTTGAATAAGTAATGCTTTTCTTTTGAGGTGGTCTTCAAATGATAAAGCTGGAATTTTGGTGGTTGAATCTGATAAAATTTGCATCGGCGCTGATTCATTTGACTAGTCTATTAGATTAGGTATTTAGTTTAAGTTTGTGGTTTACTGATTCATTTTAGTGAGCATTAAGATAATTCAAGAAGTTTCAGCTCGGATCTTAGCTTTGTTTATATGTGGTTGTTAAAATTAATCATGTGATTGTTGTTTGGTGATGCAGCCGAAGCCCCTGAAGGATCTGAATGGCCAGATATGTCAGATTTGTGGAGATACAGTTGACCTTACAGCCACCGGTGATGTGTTTGTTGCTTGCAATGAGTGTGCTTTCCCAGTTTGTAGGCCTTGCTATGAGTATGAAAGGAGGGACGGTAATCAAGCCTGTCCTCAGTGCAAGACTAGATATAAGAGACAAAAAGGTCCGCTTCCTTCTCAAGAATTATTTTTTTGTTTTAATATGTTTGATTTTGCTAAATGATTTTATTGGACATGCGTCTTTCAGGAAGTCCTCGAGTTGATGGGGATGATGAGGAGGATGATATTGACGACTTGGACAACGAGTTTAATTATCCACCAGGAAACAACAAAGCTAGACGCCAGTGGCAGGGAGATGATTCTGACCTTGGTTCATCGTCTAGACATGAATCTCAACAACCAATTCCCCTTCTTACCAATGGACGCCAAGTGAGTTTTTTCTTTCTTTCTTTCTTCATTTTGTATGACCCTCACTTTGAAAGCATGGTTTAATCATAGCAGTTTTTTCTTGTCGCTTATTTGGTGTTGCAACTAGAAGTTAAAATGCGTCTTTTTATTTTGTGATAAATGAAATTTACCCTTTACGCATTGGTCAATGGTCACAACTTTTACTTCCTCCGTCCAAAAATGATCTTCCCATTTGCCATTTCTCATTGTACCAAAAAGTTCTTCTCATTTTCAACAATTTGGGATCAAAAGTGCATTAACAAAACATGGCTAGTGAAAGAAGCGTGTGTATTCTTAAAAAGCTTGAATAGTGAAATGGGAAGATTGTTTTGGGATGGAGGGAGTATGTTTTAGCAGTATCATAGGAACTCTAGGATTCTTGCTCTGTGATTTTCATGCCATAGATTTTTTTTAATTATCTTTTGGGATCTTTTGATTCTTCTACTCATTTGTTTTTTGATCACTGGTCAAAATTTTCAGATATCTGGTGAAATTCCTAGTGCTACACCAGACAATGTGTCTTTACGAAGTACATCTGGTCCATTGGGCCCTGGTGACAAGCATGCACTTCAGTATCTCGATCCTCGACAGCCAGGTTCGTTTTCCGTTTGTGTTCACCGGAGCATCTCAAATTATCTTTTTTTAATTTATTTCATCGGTGACATGTTTTACCTGATATGGTATGCCATAGATATAGAACACAATAAAAATATAAACTGTGATAATCATTATTTGGATTCTTGTTCTTGTCATTTGATACTGTTGTGCACCTCTTCTTGCAGTTCCTGTCAGAATTGTGGACCCCTCGAAGGACTTAAATTCTTATGGTCTTGGAAATGTTGATTGGAAGGAAAGGGTAGAAGGTTGGAAACTGAAACAGGAGAAGAATATGATGCAAATGACAAACAGAAATGGCGACGGGAGAGGCGACATTGAAGGCACAGGGTCTAATGGAGAAGAACTACAAATGTGAGAATCCTGCATTTAATAGTATTACTAACTTTTTAGATGTAAAGGGCCGCAAATGATTGGATAGTTTGATCAGTATGATGAAAATAAATATAAATATTTTACTAAAATTGCTTTTAAATGGGAATGATTTTTATTAAGAGAATAAACTGTTCAGCAACATTTTATTTTCAAGCATTACATTTTCTGCTTATTTTATTCCTCTTGATGCTTACATTTTCTAAAAAGCTTTGATCACTTGTTCAATTCTTGGCATCATCCATACTCCCTTTTCTTAGGACTGGAAGCGGGCATGACATGTTAGAATCATATACTCTGTCCCAAAATAAATCCAATCCATTTATCATTATTTTTACCATGTAATTCCAATTATTCCCCCGCATCATTTTTATGAAAGTATCTTTGAAACACCAACTCACCAAGTTTCCACGCATGATCATTACGTGATGACATTTATGGTACAAAAACCTTTTTCTTTTTTCAAAGTCACACACCCTCTGTCTTGTAGACACATTCCCTCTCTTAATTATTAACCGAAGGGGCAATTTTGAATGAAAACAAATATCTTAATCATGTTAATTTTTTATTTTTTTATAAGGTAATATTCTCTAGATGCTAAATAATTCTTTTTGTCACAGGGCTGATGATGCTCGCCAACCAATGAGCCGGGTGGTGCCTATTTCATCATCGCACCTTACCCCTTATCGAGTGATCATTATTCTTCGGTTGATTATATTGGGTTTTTTCATGCAATACCGGTGTACTCATCCGGTGAACGATGCTTATCCCTTGTGGCTGGTATCTGTTATCTGTGAGATTTGGTTTGCCTTATCGTGGCTTCTCGATCAGTTTCCAAAATGGTCTCCCATCAATCGCGAGACATACCTGGATAGGCTTGCAATGAGGTGAGTTTTATTATTCAGTTGATTATTTAGAACTAGGTCATTCTAAATAATTGACTCTGGTCAGGAAATGGGACAAAGTCTAAATACGTTATCTTTATATTTTTATCACGAAAATAACATTTGTATGTTAACTCGTTTTCAGAACTTTACTCTCATTGAAGAAAAAAAATAATAATGCCTTTCCCCTGTTTCTCGTTACTCCCTCCGTCCCAAAATGACCTTCCATTTTTCAAGAAATTTATCCCAAGATGAGTGTGCTTGTTCAAGAAAATTACTACTATCACCTCTAAAATGACATTCTCCAATATAAACTTGCAATATTACAAGTCTATAAGTATGAGAGTTAGAACATGTATATTTGCTACTAAATTTACTTAAAAGTCATCCTTTTCATAGCGATCTTCAAAGCAAAAAAAAAAAGTACAAATCATTTTGGGACGGAGGGTAGCACTGTATTCCATGAATGAGTGGTTATAAAATTTTATTCTAGTTATCTTACCAGATTAAATTTTTTGTCTTCATTTCAGATATGATAGGGACGGAGAGCCTTCACAATTAGCACCAGTGGATGTGTTTGTCAGTACAGTGGATCCTTTGAAAGAACCTCCTCTCATTACTGCTAACACCGTGCTCTCTATTCTTGCTGTGGATTACCCGGTCGACAAAGTCTCGTGTTACGTATCAGATGATGGTTCTGCAATGCTGACTTTTGAGTCCCTGAATGAGACGGCAGAGTTTGCAAGGAAGTGGGTCCCATTCTGCAAGAAGCACAGCATCGAGCCCAGAGCACCTGAATTCTATTTTGCTCAGAAAATAGATTATTTGAAGGATAAGATACAACCTTCTTTTGTCAAAGAGCGCAGATCAATGAAGGTACTAAGGAAATTTAGGATTTTTTTTCCTTGCACTATATCATTGTGGAGTATTCTGTACAGCTAAAGAAATACTCCCTCTATCCCGAAATGGTTTTCTTATTTGCCATTTTTCATTGTCGCAAAATGTTCTTCCCATTTCTACAATTTAGGCTTGAAGATCATTTTAGGACGGAGGGAGTATAACATACTCCGTATAACATAACATTTTATACGTTGGACAGTAGGAGTATGTCAATAAAATAAAAGGCAGCACCTTCACTCTTATTTTATAATACGACACTGTCATGTGTTATTGAAGTGTTGTTTTTGAAGCGCTTTTCTTTTGTCCAACCAAACTTGTTCTTGGCCATTCACATTGAGGGGAAATATTAAATGCCTTGTCTTTTAAACAATGGAGCTAATATTATTGTATTTCTTAAACTATTTTTTGAAGAAAGGTTCTGTTTCTGAATTAGAAATTATATTTGTGAGGTGGGGATGGCGATTTATTGTAATAATGCGGAAATTGTTTCTTTTACAGAGAGAATATGAGGAATTTAAGGTAAGAATCAACGCACTTGTAGCCAAGGCACAGAAGATGCCTGAAGAAGGCTGGACAATGCAAGATGGTACCCCATGGCCCGGAAACAATCCCCGTGATCATCCTGGAATGATTCAGGTAATCATTACTCTCAGATGTGTCTTAATATTATTGCTTTATTTGGTTTTATATATTTTAACACACATTGTTTTGCTTTATATTTTTGGTTGGACAGGTGTTCTTAGGGCACAGTGGTGGCCTGGATACAGATGGTAATGAGCTACCCCGATTGGTTTATGTTTCTCGTGAGAAGCGTCCTCGCTTCCAACATCACAAGAAAGCTGGTGCTATGAATGCTTTGGTAGGTAACCTTTAATCCTACTATCTCCGTCCTGAAAAGATAGTCCTATTTGGTTTTTGATGGTCAATGTTTACTTGTGTTGACCATCAAAAACCATTTTTGGGACGGAGGGAATATATCTCAGTTATTAAACTACATAAACACACATATTTAACAACAATATTGTCTACTTGAGTACTTATATGATTTTTCCTTGTGGATTTACAGATTAGAGTTTCAGCTGTCCTGACCAATGGTGCATATCTGTTGAACGTCGATTGTGATCATTACTTCAATAACAGCAAAGCTCTTAAAGAAGCCATGTGTTTCATGATGGACCCCGCGTATGGAAAGAAAACCTGCTACGTACAGTTCCCTCAACGGTTTGATGGGATTGACTTGCACGATCGATATGCTAATCGCAATATTGTCTTCTTTGATGTAAGTTTTTATTTAGAACTGCCCTTTTGACCATCTTTTTCTTCTTTCCTGGGGATAGGTTCTTATTTTGATTTTATGATGACCCTATTTTTCCAGATCAACTTGAAAGGGTTAGATGGTATTCAGGGTCCGGTTTATGTGGGTACGGGATGTTGCTTCAACAGGCAAGCTCTTTATGGATATGATCCAGTCTTGACAGAGGCAGACCTCGAGCCAAACATTATCGTTAAAAGCTGTTGTGGATCAAGGAAGAAAGGAAAAAATGCCAACAAAAAGTATATTGATAAGAAGAGAGCAATGAAAAGAACTGAATCCACTGTTCCCATATTCAATATGGAAGACATGGATGAGGGTGTTGAAGGTTGGTGACTGGTTATAACATATTAACCATATTAGTATACTTTAAACATAAGAGATGAGAGGCGTTGAATAGGTATTATTTGCATATCTATTATTAATTGCATATTTGTTTTACAGGATACGATGAGGAGAGATCACTTCTTATGTCTCAGAAGAGCTTAGAGAAACGGTTCGGTCAATCTCCAGTTTTCATTGCTGCTACTTTCATGGAGATGGGAGGCATTCCCCCTACCACCAACCCTGCTACTCTTTTAAAAGAGGCAATCCATGTTATCAGCTGTGGTTATGAGGACAAGACTGAATGGGGCAAAGAGGTAATTTCTTTATGCACTTGAAACAAGTTTCTTAAAAATTTATTCTCTTATTTTTTGTACTTCGACAAGTTTCTTGAAAAATCCACTTCAATCATATTTCAAGAACCCACATTTTGAAGATTTATGCGCTTTTTATGTGACTAATTTAGCTTTTTACACTTTCTACTATCAGATTGGATGGATTTACGGGTCAGTCACAGAAGATATTTTGACCGGGTTCAAAATGCACGCTCGAGGATGGATATCAATCTACTGTATGCCACCCCGTCCAGCTTTCAAGGGTTCCGCTCCCATCAATCTTTCTGATAGGCTGAACCAGGTTCTTCGATGGGCATTGGGGTCCATTGAGATTTTACTGAGCAGGCATTGTCCTATATGGTATGGTTACAATGGTAAACTGAAGCTGTTGGAGAGACTTGCATATATCAATACCATCGTCTACCCTCTCACCTCTATTCCCCTTCTTGCTTATTGTATACTTCCGGCCGTCTGCCTCCTCACAAATAAATTCATCATTCCCGAGGTACGTAACAATTCCACCCTCATGAATTTCTCCCATTACTCCCTCCGTCCCGGAATAAATGTCCCATTTTCCATTTAAGTTCGTCCCAAAATAAAAGTCGCATTTCTAAAAAGAGGATATAACGTTTTAGTGATGCTCTTAAAGTACCCATTTTAAGACACACAAGGAGCTGCACATGACTAGATTGGGGCAATCAAGGAAACATAACAAAAAACTTAACAAATGTTGACTTATCAACTGTGTTATTTATTCCGGGACGGTGGGAATATTATTTACTCATTAATTCTACATTTTCTAAAAAAATATTTTTTCATTTTTGCAGATTAGCAACTTTGCTAGTATGTGGTTTATTCTTCTCTTCATGTCCATTTTCGCTACGGGTATTTTGGAGCTTAGATGGAGTGGTGTTAGTATCGAGGATTGGTGGAGAAACGAACAGTTTTGGGTTATCGGTGGAACTTCAGCCCATCTTTTTGCTGTCTTCCAAGGTCTCTTGAAAGTTCTGGCTGGTATCGACACCAACTTCACAGTCACTTCAAAGGCAAACGATGAAGACGGAGATTTCGCAGAGCTCTATCTTTTCAAATGGACGGCTCTTCTCATCCCTCCCACCACTGTTCTTATCGTGAACTTGGTAGGCATAGTTGCAGGTATCTCATACGCCATTAACAGTGGGTATCAATCATGGGGCCCGTTGTTTGGGAAGTTGTTTTTCGCATTTTGGGTTATTGTTCATCTCTACCCCTTCCTTAAGGGTCTTTTGGGTCGTCAGAACCGTACCCCTACTATTGTCATCGTCTGGTCGATTCTTCTGGCTTCCATTTTCTCGCTTTTGTGGGTCCGAATTGATCCTTTTACTCATGATGTCAACAATGCTAATGCCAGAGGTCAATGTGGCATCGATTGCTAGACAGACAGACAGACAAAAAGACGTTTTTGAAAAGTATGTAGTTTGTTGAGGTAAGCTCTCCCATTACTCTCCTCGTGCTTTGCCTTTGTGTAGATAGACAAGAATCAAGGTGATGAAATGGGCATTGCAAGTTCTAAGTTATGTCGTAATGGTACTTTCAATTCATTTGTAATATGTTTTCTTTTGAGTCCCATACTTAAGAAGAACCTTTAGTTTGAAAGTTATAGTTATTACTTATTTGTGTATGTATGCCATTTGTGGCTGTTAATGTTATTCCTCGATGAGGAAATGAAATGAAATGAAACGAAAAGGAACTGAAATTAGTGAAGTTATTACTTATTTGTGTATGTATCCCATACTTAAAAAGAACCTGTTTTACACTTGCGTTATACATCTCTTAATGCAAAACAAGTTTCTAGGGATGAAAACAGGTTTTACATTAAAGCGTTAAAGCGAGTGTAAGACAAGTTTTTCATGAAATTTTCACTCCTGAGGGCTTATAAACGTCAGAGGGTCTAAAGTTGTGAAAATTTGCGTTGACTGATTATATCTGCAAACCCGACTTGAGTTCCGAATCCAATTTAAACTAGTAACAAAAGAAAGGACTAAGAAACGGAATGTTAAATTAACAAAAGAAAGACGGGATTAAAAACAAAATTTGATAATTTATCTAATAATAATTTACTTGAAAAAAATAAAAAGGAAATAATAATGAATAAACATTAATAATGATCATTATGATCGAAAAAATATGAATTAAACTTTGTCCGGGTTGGTACCGAGATGGCGTCCAGACCTTTTTAAGCACTCTGACAAGAACAAAATTGGAATATACCGGAGCTAGGAGGATAGATATCACGTATTCCCCGCCTTTTGCGTTCCGAATCGAGACAATCATTGAGCACGCTCTCCGCCTCGAAGCAACATTGTCGTTCTTCATCTAGAATGCAAGCATATCGTGGTTGTTTCTGGACTTCTTTGTGGATACTCATGAGCCTGTTGTCCGGATATCTATCCCTGACTTTTTGTGCCCATTCTTCTACCTGACTTTCTGTATAATACCACCCAAATCGATTTCCATACAACAGTTTTTCTAAATGTTTTCCTATAAAACATCCAATCATCCGTGCTCCATCATCACTTATCGGTGCTACCACCACCATCTTCTTCTCCTTGTAATTGAAAATCTCCTCAAAACTTGTTTTACGCAAGACTGACTTATAATGTTTTCAAGAAAAAATTACTACACCTGATACAAATTACTCCACTTACGAGGAACATGATTGATGGTGCAGACATACATGTATGTATATATATAGCCTCTTTTTTCTCCTCTCCGTTCCCCCATTGGAAAGTCTCTAATACTTTTCTTTTCCCTTAAGTTATGGAAACTATTATATTTCTTTCCTGTAGAATAATGAAAGTGATTTAGTTAGTTAGTAATTCCTCCGTCCCAATTAATTATGGTTCTTACTTTTCTTTTCGATCTGTCTCAGATTAAGGTTTTTAGTTGTTTTATTACTTAAAATAGACAATGAGACCCACTTGTCATTCTCACAACAAAAACTCTCTACCCACTTTCTTTTTCATACTCACAACAATTACTTTTTCTAGTCTCTGTAAAGTAAAACTAATAACCTTGTGGACGGAGGGAGTATTTATTATCCTTTCCTGGGTAGGCAAGATTTTGCAATTATATTTGTGTTCCCTCAAATTAAGGCCTAAAACGGGGTCTATTCCACAGTGTCACGTTTTAGAACCTTAAAAAAACAGCACGAACAGAATGCATCAAAAGTAAGGATTTAGACCAAAAAAAAAAAAAAAAAAAGTTTTTTCCCACAAGTGTTGACCACTTAGGTTTTTTTTTTTTTTTTTTTTTGGGTACAGGGTACTACAACGGGAGGGGATGTTGAACACTTGTTGAATAGCCAAATATCATGACAACTAATATAAATAAGTTGTATACAATATCCTCAGTCACTTTATTATTTTAAAAAAATATTGTCCATGAACGAAATCTTACCTTTAAAATATATATACAAAAAAATATATAGAAAATAGATATAAGAGCACTTTTGCATCTTTGTTATTGTGAACAATTTGTTAGAATATTTATACTCGATGTAAATGTGTTCCACATGACTTGTCACAATAAATAAGTTTTAACAGTATGGTTTCACTTTGATGGTTAAGCAAAAATTAAAGTGAGTTAAAATTTGGAAGTTATTAAAAATAGTGCTCCCTCTTTCAGTCCGTTTTGCATATCCGTCCCAGAAAATAGGCCAAAGGGAGTACAAGTTTCTTGCGGGAGCCTCACGGCCCTCACCGCCATTGACGAGGGTGTGTTCTTCATTTGGGTAGTTGGCCTCAGTGTTTGTCCAAAGCTCCCCAAACAGAGATTTCAATATATAGTTACACAATATAATCCCTTCCCTTGTCCAAAGCTCCCTCCCACGACCAGATAGATTTTGATATATAGTTACACAATAATCCCTTCCCTTATCCAAAGCTCCCCCGACCAGATAGATTTTGATATATAGTTACACACAAGTATATACACACATACGCACACATATATCAAGAAATATTTCAGGTAGAGGAGTTGGTAAAAATCAAAGAAAAAAGGGAAGGATCAATGGAGGGGGTAAACGCGGGAGTTAGAGTTACTAAATCAGACACAGCGACGGGTCTGAAAAGATCGTAATCCTTAAGATCAATTCATAAATATATTAAAAATAAAGGAAATATGGCTCCGCGCCTACAAACTTCCTACTTTTTCCTAGCAAATAAAGCATTCCTATAACCAAACAAGGCCCAGGAACCTATTACAACGGTTAGTGAAAATGCTGGATATCCGACGTAATAGTTTCTAAGTTAAAAGGTATGGATGCTTTGCCTTGGACCATATCCCGTAAAATTGGGAAACATATACTAACAGCATACTAATAATTTCAAAACTATGGTTGATCGCCCATGTCAATCCATAAAGAGCTGCTACATTTTCTTCTTAGAGGCTAGATGCTGCATAAGTAGATATATTTCCCAAAACAATCCTTCCGTACCATTCATACTGCATAAGTAGATATAATACTGATTTTCAGATAATATATTTTGGCTTAGATAATCTGCCATAATACATCCTGCTGGTTCCTTAGCTAATTCTGCACTCCAGGTATGTTAAGTGCACAAACTTTCCTTCCATTCGTATTCCAAAACGTCAGCTTCCTTGTCAATAACCAAGTCAACACTGCTTAATCATTTCGGTTGTTGGTAGCATCGTTTGACTGAGGTAAAACTCCTCTTTCTGTCCGTTGAGCATACGCCTCCGGTATCATAGGTCTAAAGGAGTACATGTTCCTTGCACGAGCATTATCTCCATTGACGGGGGCATGCTCTTCATTTGGGTGGTTGGTAGCAGTATTTGGCAGAGGTAAAACTCATCTTTCAGTCCTTGGTACATATCCGTCCCGCATCATAGATCTACGGGAGTATAGATACCTTGAAGGAGCGTCATCTCCATTGAGGGGGTGTATTCTTCATCTGGGTGGTTCTCAGCTGTGTTTGGCAGAGGTAAAACTCCTCTTTCTGTCCTTTCTGCATATCCATCCCGCATCATAGATCTACGGGAGTACAAATACCTTGCACGAGCATCATTTTCATTGACAGGGGCATGCTCTTCATTTGAGTGGTTGTCAGCAGTGTTTGTGTTTGACAGAGGTAAGACTCCTCTTTCTGTCCGTTCTGAATATCTTACATCCTGCATCATAGGTCTACGGGAGGACATGTTTCTTGCAGGAGGATCATGTTCATGGCCATTTGCAGCATTGTTTGACAGAGGTAAAACTCCTCTTTCCGTCCTTTCTGCATATCTTACGTCGTGCATCATAGGTCTATGGGAGTGCATAGTCCTTGCAGGAGCGTCAATGAGAGGGGCATGTTCTTCATTTGGGTGGTTGGCAGTAAAGTTTGACAAAGGTAAATCACCTCTTTCTGTCCTCTCTGCATATCTTACCTCCCTCATCATAGGTCTAAGGGAGTCAATGGTTCTTGCAGGAGCGTGATCTCCATTGATAGGGCCATCTTCTTCATTTGCTTGCACTAGTTCATTTTCTTGTGGCCGCCTGTCTTGAGATTCAATACTAGACAACACTTATGGCAAGGAATCGTGATCCTCCTGTGCTTGTACTAGGTTCAAGTTTTGGTTCGCATTTTCTGGTGGTTGATTAGTCTGAGCTGGTGGGACAGTACTACGCTCCATGGTTTGACTTGAATTTGAGGTAAAAGCTCTAGAGTCGATCCGGGTTGTTCTTCTACTTGGTCTCCCACTAAAGGCTCTAGTTCGCCGTTCATAAAGTGGATGAGCATTTTCATCCACCCTAAGTTCAAGATTGAAGCGTAAACTAATGTCACGTATTAGGTGATCATATTCGCTAGTCCTTTCCACCAACGGAACCCGACATTGAACATACGTATGCCCTATTCGACCACAAGCTCGACAATGCTTGAATACATTTTCATACCGACAAGCAATCCATATAAAATTACCACAAACTTCCAGATAAAACCCAGGGATTAAAGGTTCATGAGGATTAATCCACACAAGAACACCGTCAGGACCAAGGCCGGGTTTGAATCCGGCTTAGGCCCTCGGGTGTGAGAGTAAGATCTCTGAGGAAAACCTAAGAAGAAAAATCTGTGAAGACCTTGTGTGTGTGATTAGGATAGAGCACGTACCTGGCCCATGGGAACGAAAAGGAGTATTTATATGGGTAGATGAGTGAATGGCTCAAGGTACCAACTGCCCTGGTACTTGATAAACACGTGGCAGGTCCTCATAGGATCAGCCAGGAAAGTGGCAGGGAACGTGGCGTGTTGTCAGGGAGTCATGGTTCCACCACCAACCGTTATGGTATGTCAGGTACGAATAGTTGACGTCCATGGTACGTTTATACTAGCTGGGTACTGCGGGCTCAGGCCAAGAGGTTGAGAGATTCAGCATGGGACCCTTAGGATAGAGGGAGGCAGGGCCACCTCGGTCATGGTCGTCGGGGAAACCGGGTCTCTCGAGCTTGTTCTCCTGCGGGCTTATTTGGTCTGGTCCTCAGGGTTCAGGGCCGGTTTGGGCGGACTCGGTCGTACTGGTTTAGACCCGGTTCAATCCGGTCTTATAAAGCTCGGTCTTATCAGTGACCCCTAACTCTGAGGGTCAGCTTATTTATGAGCGGCGCGAGGAGTTACATTTCTATGGCTCGGTCCGGGCAAACCGCAGTAAATACGGACACGGAATATCATGGGACGGGAGTCTCACGATGGTGGTTGACGATAGGACAGTGGGCCCCTTGTGTTAGGCTAGTGACATAGTTGTCAGTCCCTTGATATGACCAGGAGCACGCTCATTAAATGCGAACCGTCATTGGAATTCGAAAAAGCTGGTTCCCGCCTCTTTATTTTTCGGGTGTATGCCGGGTTAATCCGGATCTTGGACAAAACCCGACCCGCTCTGGGGGTATAAATAACCCTAACTGGATCATTCAAAACTTTCAGCACCCTTAATCTTCTGCTATTGCTCTTGGAAAGATTATTGCTATCAGCAACGACGATTTGACTCTTCTATTTCCTTAGCTCGATCAAATAACAGGTAGCGCTTCAAATTTTGCTTTCGTCGCCTGACTTCTAACTGCTAACTTTTCTATTTTGAGCTTTTTCGCCGTCCATTTGGGATAAACCCTAAAACGCCGTATTTTCAAAATTTCTGAAGTAACGAACAAAGTTTTCAACTTCTAACCGATTGAATCGCCTCTTTCTTAGGAATCCCGGGTCCACCTTCGATTTTATAAAGTTTTATCGAAAAACCTATGATTTTGACCATGGACGAACTGGACCTGGGGAGCATGCTTCGTCCTGACCTTTATGGTTGTTGTCGACGAACGGGAGGGATTTACCGATATCTGATAAATGCCTGGAAAAGGTTTTCCTTGGATGCTTTCAAGACTATAGGGATAGTCTATGACTGGGATTCCTGGATTCTACCCCTTTTGTGGGAGACAGGTCCCTCGGTCCATTTCGATTCTGGAAGAATGAGGGTTTTGGGAGGTGAGGAATAATTAGGAATTTTTGTGAAAGCCGCATTAACTCGATTCCCGACTAATGTAGATATGGCCGGAAATGCTAGAAGGTTGGTGAGGTTAGGTGGCGATCGTGTGTCCACAAGTGGGCCTGATTCTCAGACTTGGTTGGATACTCCTCTAGACGATGTACTGCCTGTTTATGACCAGGACCGTGATATCCCTATGAATGCCGGTGTGATTGAGCTGACCAGTAGCGGGGATGCTTCACAGCGGGCTGACGAAGACGACAATTTTTTGTTGGATGAGCCTGCCCGAGGTGATGGTGGGGTTGATAGTCGGGGGCAGGATCTGATCGATGAAGGAGAGTCGTTGGGTACCCCTACGGATTCACGCTGGCATTTAAAGAGGCTGGCCCCAGATACAGCACGTAAAATTAGCCTGATGCGTTCTCCTGTTAGGATAGTAGATTCCTTTCCTGAGGGTCCGGACAATAGAATAACCAGTCAAGCAGGTGCTTCTTGTTCTGGTGCGGGTTTAAGGGACGAGGGTGAGGAGGATTCTAACGATGAATATTTATCGCAGTTTCGTGTTGACTCCAAAGTCTACCTCGTCCACGGTCTTGTTGAGTATGAATCACTTATGGGTGGCAGATCAGTAACTCCCCCTTTGATCCGGACAGGCAACCTTGCATATATCTTCTTTCCGGCTCAGTTCGAGAATGGATTGCGCCTTCCTTTAGATCCCTTTATTTGTGAATTTCTTGAGCTTACCCATTGTCTGCCGATGGACTTGAGCCCCAATGCCGTCCGCTATTTGGTGTCTTTTATAGTTGTTAGTCGCGTACTAGGGTATGAGCCCTCTTTATCTGTGCTTCATATTTATTTTACCCATCAGATCACTGCGGGCTGTTTGAGTTTGAAATCTAAACCCCGATCTGAGAAAATATTCTCCGCGGCTACCAATAAGTTTGATCAATGGCAAAGATACCCTTTTGTTATTCAAAATCGATTAGGTTGGCCATTTCCCCGACCTGACAATATAGCGCCGATCTCAGTCTCTCACCAGATTTTTCCCGATCCAGAAGAAGGCCGCGAACTGAGCGCCGCGATGGAGGCTTATCTTGCTCGATTTAAGAAGAGAGTTACCCTGGATGATCAGTCGGTGATTGAGATTCCTCAGGTGTATGATGTCCCCGCTATTATCAATGATGAAGAACTTCTGATTTTTGCCGGGGTGGCCCCACGTCATGCCTCTGGCCCCGAGCATAGGGTTAACATGGCCCCTTTATTGCGAAATCCTGACTGGAAAGTTCATCAGTCCTTTGCTTTTATTTCTGAGTGCTCTGCTTGTAGTTCGGGGGAGACATGTTCTGATCCTGGTTTACTCGGTCTCTTTTATTGTACTCTTTCAGATTGCTTTTCTTGTTTTCCTCATTCTTCTTTTATTTATCTGATCATTATCCTTGATTGCAGATCCAACTGATACAATGCCCCCGAAATCCGCCGCCGAGATTAAGCAAGCGGCCCGGGCTGCTGCTTTGGCCGCGAAACAAAGGAGAGCGGACTCTCTCAAAAGGACGGAGGCTCCGGGGGACAAACTTCCGGTCACGGATAAAGTTGATAAAACTGGGGCGGTGGTTTCTTCTCAGCCTATATTGACTCGGAACTTGCCACCAAATCCCCGTGGTACTGGCCGCGGCAAGGGTCTGATCGGTACCAGCCATTCCACTCAAACTTCTAGCGATTCGGGCAGTGCTCCTTCCGATCCAACAAAGAAGAGGCCTGCTATCGGGAACTTATACCACCCCAAAAAGACAAGCATTACAAGACCAGCTCCTCCTCTGACTTCACCGTGCTGTCCCCTACCAAAGGGACTGTGTGCTCTAACCTTTATCCGGTGGAGTTAATTGAGGACAGAGATCGTGCCAAGGAGTTTGGCCTTAAAATTGCCAAAGCTCCAGAGGTATACGGGGTGGATCTCCACAGCCGCCGTAGTGCCAACGCTTATGTGGGAGATGGACTATTACATCGTCTCCATTTCTCCGACTATCAATAAAAGATCTTAGCCCCTACCAATCCTATTGCCGCCGCGGGTCATGCGGGCTTGGCTTTGACCGAGGTATTTTCGCGGCCTGGCTTGTCATTAGGCCCCTTTCTTACCCTGGTATAACTTACTTTGCTTTTTGTAGGTTGCCAATGATATCATCTATATGCGCAACCGTCATGAAGCAGATGCCATCCAGATTGCCGCGAAGAACAAAGAGCTTCTGGAGGCGAGGGAAGAAATCCATAAGCTATCCAAATCTCTGGATGCCACAAGCAAAGAACTGGAAGGCAAGGACGCTGAGGTCATGAGCGCGGCCAAGGAAGTGTCCAAATTAAACGAGGATCTGGTTTCTACCCGGAAGGCATTTGAAGTGGAGAGAGTGAAGGCAGATGCTCGCAATGATGAGCTTATGAGGTCTTTAGAGGCGGAAAAGAAGAAAACCGAGGAGCTGTCCAACAGAGTGGACGAGCTGGACGGTAAACTTCTTGACCAGATGCGTTTTGAAAAATACCGAGAGCTGGTCCTGAAGGAGGAGAGAGCCGCGGCAGTCAAAGAATTTGAAAATTCCCAAGAGCTTTCCGAACGGTTAGATACTGCGGGCTCAGAGCAATACGAACAGGCGGTGCATACTATTGCCCGGAATCTTGCTGCCACAGGGAAATATACTGCCAAAGAGATAACAATCATTTGTTCCATTGTGGCCACGGATCCCAAATGCTTTTCCGATCATTCCCTTGTGCCCTTTGCTGATTACCAGCTCGCTGTGCTTCCTGAATCAGTCCGTAACGCTCTTCCTCCGGTCTCGCCTGTAACCGTCCAGCAATTACTGAAAGAGATTGATGATCTACGGTTTACAGTTGACGAGCCCGCATTAACTCTGGCCACTGCTTTGGAAAAGGTTTTCGGCCCCGGTGGCCCCTATGTTGAAGGTATCGTTCTTCCTTTTTCCAACTTTGCCTCCGCACTAGCTGAAGCTCAAGCTGTTTCCGCTTCTGATCCCAATGTCTCTGAATCTATTCCAGAAGTGGAAGTCGATCCTCCCTCTGCCGTTTGAAGATCAAACCGGGCTGTGTCCTGGGTACTTTTGTAATAACATAGGTCTTTCTTAACATCCCGTACAATATATTATTGCTTCAAAGTAAACCTTTGTATTCAAGCGTTTTGTTGCTCTGTCATCACATGTTTTTGTTTTATTCAATTTTGCCCTTTGTCATGTCTCGGCCTGAGTTCTCATTATCTCATGCATGATACTTAGCCATAATTTTTGAGGTTGCGGTCTAGCTCGAGGACGTATGACCGCGCATCGTGCATGAAGAGTCATGCAACGGTATTTCCCATGACGGGCTTGCGGTCTAGCTCGAGGGCGTATGACCGCGCATCGTGCATGAAGAGTCATGCAACGGCATTTAAGGAGCAGAGCCTTAACGGTTTAGCACGTTGTTATACTTTGCCATACGCACTTTTCTTTGAAACGGAACAAACATAATATCATTACAACTCTTTCAGGTTTTTTTGCTCATAGAGCCATTACATCAAAATTACAATGTAGAAATAGAAAAGAGGCGAATTTCTAACTAAGGGGGGAATACAATTCTTAAGGGTAGTATTTCTTCAAGTGGTCGCTGTGCCAAGCATTCTTAAAATCTTTCCCTTCTGCGGTGAGGAGCCTGTAAGTCCCTTCTTTGATTATGTGGGCTATCTGATAAGGCCCCTCCCAATTGGGCGCGAGCTTGTTGTATCCGGGCTGTCTTCCCGTGACTTCGAATTTTCTTAACACCCAGTCCCCTACGGCGAACGATCTCTTGTTTACCCTCTTGTCATGATGAACTTTTGCTTTCTGTTTGTAATTGACCATCTTTGTCCGTGCTTGCAACCGTTTTTCTTCGAGAAAGTCCAAGTCTTTTCTCCGGGCTTCCCCGTTCTTTGCTTCATCAAAATGGGCTACCCTGTAGGTGGGCAAAGCTGCTTCTACGGGCGTGACTGCCTCCGACCCATATGTCAAGGAAAAGGGGGTTTCTCCAGTTGAGTTTCTCGTAGTGGTGCGGACAACCCATAGAGCAGTACTGAGCTCTTCCATCCAACGCCCACTTCCTCCCTTCAGATTTTTGTGCAACGCGGTCATGAGAAGTTTATTCGCGGCCTCAGCCTGTCCATTCCCTTGTGGTCTTGCTACTGAGGACTGTCGATGATCCACGTTGAGTCTTTTGCATTCCGCCGTAAACTTTCTTTGGAATTGAGGTCCATGATCGGAAACAATAGCCCGCGGTAAACCAAACCGGCAGTATATATGGTCGTGAACGAACTTGATAATGTTGGCTTCGGTAGTACTAGTCAGGTCCTTTGCTTCCACCCACTTCGTGAAGTAATCTACTGCGACCACTACCATCTGTGCTCCTCCGGGCGCTTTGGGATAAGGCCCAATCAAATCAATCCCCCACATATCAAATGCCCAAGTTGGAACTACCAAACTTTGCTCTGTGGATGGCTGCCTCAGAATGTTGGCGAATCTTTGGCACTGATCGCATTTGCGGACATACTCCTCTGCATCTCTCTTCATGGTCGGCTAGTAGTATCCAAGGAATCTGATTTTATCGGACAGCGTTCGAGCCCCGGGGTGCCCCCCACATACGCCCTCATAAACTTCGTATAACAAGTTCGTAACGGTTTCAGACTTCACACACCTCAGCAATGGTTTGGTAAAAGATCTCCGATAAAGCACGCTATCAATGACCGTGTATCTGGCGGCCTGCTTCATCAACACTCTTGCCCGATCAGGATTATCGGGGAAGGTTTGCTTTTCGACATACTCCATGATCTCGTCAACCCAATCTTTCACCGGCTCTCCTATTTGGTGGATCTCTACCCTGTCAATGGCTGGGCGCTCCGTAAATTCTATCCAACAGTCAACACTGAGCTTGGTAATGTCTTCGTTTGTTATCCTTGAAAGCAGGTCAGCCTCGGAATTCTCAGCCCGGTTGACTTGGTTTAGCTCGTGGTATTCAAATTCCTTCAACAGACTTATTGCGAGCTTCTTGTACCTGAGCAGCACCGGGTGATTTGTCTCGTACTCCTCTTTGACTTGATTTACCACGAGCTGTGAATCGCTCTTCACAATTAACCCCGGTACCTTCATATCCCGGGCTAACTCCAAGCCCGCTATCAGTGCTTCATACTCTGCCTGATTGTTTGAGACTGCGAATTTAAACCTTAGAGCCCGCTTAAACCTTTGACCTTCCGGGACGATCAAAAGGATTCCGGCGCCACTGATAGTTTTTCCCGAGGATCCATCCAGGCTTAATGACCAACAGTTTTCCGGTCTCCCTTTAGCACCTTTTCCCTCTTGGTCCCGGCTTTTCTTTGCTTTCACGGGCTGACTCTTGTTCGCTTCATTTTCCTTTAATTCAAACGTGGTCTCCGCCACAAAGTCTGCCAGCGCTTGCGCCTTGATGGCCTTCCTTGGAGAATAAGTAATTTGGAATTCGGTTAGCTCTATGGACCATGACAGCATTCTCCCCGAGGATTCGGGATTATGGAGTATTTTCTTCAGCGGGATGTCAGAGTAAACCGTGATCGGATGGGCGATGAAGTATGCCCGCAGCTTCCAAGCGGCCATGAGAAAGGCGAAGGCAAGCTTTTCAACGTTTAAATAGCGACTTTCCACTGCGGACAGTGCCTTGGATACATAATACACGGGCTTCTGAAGGTCGTCTTCTTCCCTTACCAAAACCGCAGCCACCGCATGATCTGTTGCGGCCAAGAAAATATAGAGTTCCTCACCCAAGATAGGGCTACTCAAGAGCGGCGGTTTTCCCAGGTAGGCCTTGATTTTCTCGAAAGCATTTCGGCACTCCTCGTTCCATTCAAAACCTTCATTTTTTTCCGCTTTTTAAAGTTTTAAAGAAGGGCAGGCATTTTTCGGCTGATTTGGCAATGAACCTCCCCAAAGCCGTGATGCGGCCATTAAGATTTTGTACTTCCTTAATGCATCTGGGGGGTTGCATATTTATCAATGCCATGATTTTTTCCGGATTTGCTTCGATCCCTCTCTGGTTCACCATAAAACCCAAAAACTTTCCTGCCTTTACTCCAAAGGCGCATTTGGAGGGGTTAAGCTTCATATTGTTCTTTCGGAGATTGGTGAAGGTGTCCGCTACATCAATATCATGAGAGGCCTCTTTTGTTTTGATAACCATATCATCGATGTACGCCTCCAAGTTCCAGCCCAACTGGTCGTCAAAAACGATGCCTACCATTCTTTGATACGTTGAGCCCGCATTCTTGAGACCGAATGGCATGTTGTTATAAGTGTAGGTCTTGCCCACATCATAAAAGGCGCAAGATGGGATGTCAGCCTCTTTCATTTTAATTTGATGGTAGCCCGAATACGCATCTATAAAGCTCAATACCCTATGCCCGGAAATAGAGTCCACCAACTGGTCGATCCAGGGGAGGGGGTAACAATCTTTGGGACAAGCCTTGTTCAGATCTGTAAAATCCACGCACATCCTCCATTTCCCGTTCGCTTTGGTCACCATTACTACGTTGGCTAACCACGCCGGATATTTGATCGGGCTTATGATTTTTGCTTTCAGCAGCTTATCCACCTCTTCCTTGATCGCAGCTCTCTTCTCCGGGGAAAAATATCTTTCTTTTTGAAGGATCCTGGAGAACGTGGGGTCGATATTCAATTCATGCTCGATCACTTCTCTACTTATCCCCTTCATATCTTCCACGGTCCAGGCAAACACGTCCAGGCTTTTCCTCAGCAGTTCTATCAAAGTTTTTCTTTCCTCAGCGGGGAACTCCAGCCCGACCTTTATCGTCTGCCCGGGGTATGCTGGATTTATAACCACATCTTCCAGAGTATCGTTAGGGCGGATGTCTGTCATTTCCCGGTCATGTAGCGAATCAATCACGATATCGATCTGTTTGGTCTCTGTGGCAATACGGCGGGCTCTTCTGCTCCGTTTGAATTCTGCCCGAGTCGAGTGGAATGACAAGGTTCCAATCATGGTCGCGTCCTCAACCTCCTTTTTGTTTGTCCTGGTCTTTTTTGCTTCCCTCGGGCTTACCAACTTTTGCTTTGTTGCGTTCTCCCTTCTTTTTCTCTCTATTACTTTAAGGAAGAGCTCGGGCTTATTTTGAATGAATGCTATCCCCGCAGGAGTATTAAAATTGATTTTCTGGTGGGGGATCGAGGCAACTATTGTAAGGGCAGCTTGTGCGGTCACGCCCAGTATTGCGTTGTATTGGGATTTCAGATCGATCACCATAAACGTAACGCGGGTAGTTTTCTCGAATGGCCTCTCCCCTATGGTCACATCAAAGTCAATAGTCCCCTTCGCATGGACCGTATGGTTTGTAAACCCCTCTAATAAGCCCGCATATGGGGTTAAGTGTGCCTCAGACATTCCCATTTCTTCCAAGCAATGGAAGTAAAGTATGTCCCGCGAAGCCCCGGTATCAATGAGGACTCTCCCAATGTTCGCTCTACCAGTAGCCATCTTGATTGTTAGTGGATGTGTTGAATGGAAGAGGGTGGAGGCCAATTCACTCCTTTTGAACCCAATCATTTCTTCCTGCTCGGGCGGGTACGCAGGTATCAGGAATACTTTCTCCAACTGTTTGATCTGATTAGACAGCTGGGTGTTGCTTGGGGCTTCCTCCCCGATATACTGAATGTCATAACGTCCTTCCCCGTCTGCATCATTATTCCTGATATGTTGGACGTTTCCCCGCGGGGCCTCCCCTTTATCGCCGGACCCCGCGATCCATTTTTTCAACTCCCCGGCCTCTACCTTCTGTTGTATTATTTTCTTTAACTGGAAACAGTCATCCGTTGTATGCCCGTGGCTTTCATGGTATCCACACCATTTTTTTTTGTTTGCCTCATAAGGCTTCCTCTCCAGCGGAGGTGGGGGAGGTAAAGCTTCTGCCCGAAAATCTCAGTTCTCGGCGCGATCAAAGGAGTGAAAGCGCTGTCATCGCCTCTTTTAAAATTGGGCATGCCCCTTGGTCTGCCTCTGCCACTGCTGCTCCCCGTATAGCCGGAGTGTTAATGGGAATCATAAGCGGGCTCGATCCTATCCCTTACGCTCCTGCGGGCATCAGCCATGAATGAGGGTTCTACTCCGGCCATAGCGATGGCTCTATTATACATCTCCTCTGTCCCCTCGGGTTTTCGGCAAGCAAACTCCTGCCTCAAAGTATGGGATGTTAATCCCCCTAAGAAGCACAGCTCGATGTCGTTCTTTGTTAAGTCCACAATCTGCTCGGCCATTTTTCTAAACCGATTTTGTATTCTCCCCGGGATATTGCTTAACGCCACACAGGTCCGATTTTGGCCTTGCGGCCTCCCCTGCGCCCGCGAACGAGTTCAAGAATGAAGTCCGCAATTGCTCATAGCTGCAAATAGAGCGGGGTTTATGGGCCAGTAACCATCCCAACGCATTCCCTTTAAAAGTGGAGGCAAGAGCTTTGCATTTCACGGCCTCATCTGTTGAAAATAGAGCCATCTGCCCTTCAAATCGCCCAACATGGATTTTTGAATTAGATGAGCCATCATAGGCGTCCAGTGCGGGTACCTTTCCCCTTTGAATTGGGGAGTCGTTGATCCATTATGCGAAAGCGTCCATGGGTCCAACGCACTTTGTTACGTTCTGCTTGGACTCCCATAGCTCTGCGATCATTCTATGAAATTTTTGATCCATCTCGCCCCTCGTTTTGGACCTCTTTCTCAATGTTTCTGTAATTTTATCATCGGTTGTAACAATTGCTTTCCCTTTAAACTGGCCTCTAGGTTTTCTAGGTTGTGATTCTCCTTCCTCACTTTCCCCCTCTTCTTCCTCCCTCTCGTCATCATCCTCCACGGGGATTGTTCGCCTTTTTTCTCCTACAACTCTACTAGCTCTGCTTTTAGAGGTTGTTAGACCATGAGTTTTTGATTTTTCAGGAGGAATTCCAGCATTAGCCTCGGCATTAAATAGCTCCTCTAAGGCCATATTTAGCTGCAAGCCTTCCGCCACCAAATTTTGCCTATCTGTTAGGATTTGAATTTTCTTTTGAATTTGGTCAGGAGTGAGGGGAGTGACGGGAGTTTTTTGAGTTTTGAGAGCTCTTGAAGTTTCAATATGATCTCTCAGATCCGCCTCTCTTCTTGCCCTTTGAGAGGGAGTATAAGAGTTGCCGCTAAGCGTCTTATCCCCCAATCTGGCGAAGATGGATCCCTGAGGCGCTTGTTTCGAAGGGCTAGGATTCGGATTCAAAATTTCTTTTCCAGTCATTGCAAAAAATTTTGTATATCAAAAGTCAACAGCGAGAATTGAATGCACTTAAGAACTGTAAGAAACAGAGGAACTAGACTGAACGGTTGGAGATTAAGATGAAGTAAACAAAGCTTGATTTTATAACTTGCAATAGAGAATTCAAAACGAACTAGACTGGAAAAACAAATAAAACAAGAAGATTGCACTAGGAAGATTTTCGATTCCCGGCAATGGAACCACTGATGACGCCCTGGAGATCTGGGGTCATGGAGATAGAAATATGGTTTGATTGTCTCCTATTCCTGATCACAACACAGACAAGAACACCGTCAGGACCAAGGCCGGGTTTGAATCCGTCTTAGGCCCTCGGGTGTGAGAGTAAGATCTCTGAGGAAAACCTAAGAAGAAAGATATGTGAAGACCTTGTGTGTGTGATTAGGATAGAGCACGTACCTGGCCCATGGGAACGAAAAGGAGTATTTATATGGGTAGATGAGTGAATGGCTCAAGGTACCAACTGCCCCGGTACTTGATAAACACGTGGCAGGTCCTCATAGGATCAGCCAGGAAAGTGGTAGGGAACGTGGCGTGTTGTAGGGGAGTCATGGTTCCACCACCAACCGTTATGGTATGTCAGGTACGAATAGTTGACGTCCATGGTACGTTTATACCAGCTGGGTACTGCGGGCTCAAGCCAAGAGGTTGAGAGATTCAGCATGGGACCCTTAGGATAGCAGGAGGCAGGGCCACCTCGGTCATGGTCGTCGGGGAAACCGGGTCTCTCGAGCTTGTTCTCCAACGGGCTTATTTGGTCTGGTCCTCAGGGTTCAGGGCCGGTTTGGGCGGACTCGGTCGTACTGGTTTAGAATGGGTTCAATCCGGTCTTATAAAGCTCGGTCTCATCAGTAAGGATCATACCAGGAACCCATTTATCAAAAGCAAAAAAAGCACCTTGTATGGCCAAAGGGCCATTACTACGAACAAATTCCATATCTTCCCTAATTTGAAAATTGAAAACAAAGTATTTTCCTTGCATACCGATTACGTTGACTGATCCTTGGAGGATCCAGTTCGCGTTGACTGCTTGTTGTATTGCGTCGACGCTGAGGTTCCGATCGTCAAGCATGAATCCAATAAGCCCTAATTCCAGTTTGCTAACAGAATCTTGGAGAGTGGGTGTCGCCGGAAACCCATCTCGTTCTTCACCGGGGTCGGTGTCACGTTCCGAAATAGTGGCGTCTCTCAATCCCATTTCGCAGGAATGTACGGTGTAGTCCATGATGAACCCTAATAAAGACTTCTTGGAGCTGAAATTGGTAGATATTGTAATTAAATGCTTCTATTTTACGTGGTCTAGTAGAACATCTTAAGCTCGAGGACCTTCTTTATTACTCCCTCCATCCGTCCCAAAATACTTTCAGTTTTGCAGTTTTTTATAAAACGTTGGTACACTTTTTCTAAACTGTCTTTTTTTTTTTTTTTTTTAAATATGTGAATAAAGTGCCAGAACTACAAGTATTTTAGGACACGGGAGTAGCCGAAAAAGGATAACAATCAAACCTAATCTTGACAGTGTTTCTCTCTCTCTCTCTCTCTCTCTCAAGAAGAGAGCAGTTATAACCAATCCCATCAGCCGGAAACTATCACCTCCACCGTCTACCCCTCTTTACTCAACTGATGGTGGGCACCTGCAAGTAGCCCCAAAAGTCTCCAAACACCATCCCATATTAAACACTCAGGAAGTACACACCGGCAACAAACAACAACCAAGCTAGCCGCCTCTCTTCTCAAAGCCAACCACTACATTTAATTACCTCCAATAGTCTAATGCTCCATCACAAACTATAGACATGGCCAAATACCGTTCCGAATACGGGTCTCACGGATAGAGCCGTAAATTTGGACTGAGCCCGTTGGGCTGGCCCGGCCCGCCATTGAAAAAGGGTGGGTTGGGCCCTAAATATACCAACCCAAATACAAGTGGGTCTATTTGGGCTTGCCCATTTGGGTCACGGGCCAAGCGGGTTTGGGCCGAGCCGGGGCGGGCCAACCCACTGTTTTTTGTTTTTTTTTTCTTTTTTTTTTTTTTTTTTTTTTTTTTTTGCTTACACACCGATGCGATTCATTGTGGGGGCTTGCTTTAGGGTTTTTTCACTTTCTGATATTCTATCCTCGCCTTCTCTCTCTCTTCGAGACTTCGACGACCGGTGCTCCCCTCCGCGCTACTACCAGTCTACCACGAAGCAGTCGCCACCACACCACCATCGCCCGCCAATCGGCCATCATCCTCTTCTCTCCCCTTCCGTGAACCGAACTTGTACCGTCGCCGGCGTCGCCTTCTGGTAACTTGGTAAGTCCCCTTCCGTGAATCAATTGATATTCTATATTTCTATTTTCTCTTTTTTCGTCCTCTTTGCCTGACCTAATTTTGCGAAACAAAACAGAATCACACAACAATTCGCCATAGCCGAATGCGAATTCTTGATCATCTTTCTCTGTATCTACTCTTACACACTCGGAATCGCTTAATCAAATTGTTGAATACAAACAGAGTGAGTGTGTGACTGCTTGTGCAATGTGTTTGCTGTCTTTACAGTTGGAGTTGGTGCTGCGGGCCTGGAACCTGGTGTGGACTGATGGCTGGTTCATAATTCATATACTCCCTTCCTTTTTTTTTTTTTTTTTTTTTTTTTAAACTAGCAGGTGACTTGCTAGCTATTGCTAAACTGAAAATCACACAAAAAAAAAAACCTTATTGTATTGGGCTCTTGGCCCGCCTGGCCCACTAACCCAAGGTGGGGTGGGTTGGGTTGGCATTTTCTCTGCCCGCCAAGAATTTAGGCCAGCCCGCCCCGCCCTGTTTGAAGGTAGGCTGGTGGTGGGTTGGGCCCAACCCGCCCCGCCAGCCCGTATTGACAGCACTACTCACGGATACGGGTACGGATCTCTAAACATAGGAACCATACCTGAACCGTAAGCACATGGGTACGGGTGCGGTTCTTGTACGTGTCCTACGGTTCTGAGTCTGACGGGTCCTTCTTTTAAAAGAAAAATCAATTTTAAACTAACTACTATGTTAACTTCCATTGAGTGTGTCGTTAAATTTTAACTGGCGTTAGATAAATAGGTCAAATTGAAAACAAAACTAAAGTACGCAGGCCACTATGAAGTACACATATCACATTGAGTAAACGACCAACATGACCCGCGTACTATATGAATACCACCAAAATGACCTGCGTACAATCTAAACTACCAAATTAACCTGCGTACTATGCATAAATCAACCAAATCAACCAAAATCATTAGTAAATGTTAATAAATGCTAACGAATGTTAAAAGCTTAACATATATTACAATCAAAATGTAAATTATTAAACTGAAGATATTGAAAATTGAAATATCAATTTACAACCATACCCCTCAGACCATCCGTAGTGGTGACCAGGGTCATGGTTCCTGCTGATCTCTTCCACATCAGCTCCACGTCATCAGTCATCAATAATCATAACTTCACACCATTTCACCTACAGTGGTGACCAAAGTCATCAGCTTATCTCTCACATTTTTTACTATACCCCACTATATTTTCTTTTTCTTACTCATTTCTATACCAATTATTATCATTATTCATATTATATTATTTTTTTATTATTAAATATATATAATAATCATATATATATTTATTTATTATATATTTTGATTAATAATTATTTTAATATTATTATTATTTAACAAATATAATAATTTATATTAATAAGTCAACAATATCTTATTATAGAATAAATAATTTAACATGCAACAAAAAATTAAAAATTAAAATTACTTAATTTAGCATACAATAGAAAAAATAAAATTAGATAGTACACATTATAATAAATAACACACAATTTTAATAATCATTAACTTCCTCATTAAGTTTTTCCCAAATATTCTCAATCAAATCTTTCTTCAATGACTTGTTGATATTTTTGTCTCAAACCCGACTTCGATTACTCATATATGATGATAAGTAAAGCTTTGATTTCCACCGCTAGTTGATGCTTGATTTTGAGATGAATTTTCTTCATAGTCTTTTGGATCAAAATGTGTATAGGTTGAACGTTCGTCTTCAACTATCATGTTGTGAATGATGATACAAGCTAGCATAATTTTACCCAAGATACTCTTACTCCATGCTAGAGCAGGTTATCAAAGTATAGCAAATCGAGCTTGTAAAACTCCAAAAGCACGCTCCACATCTTTTCGAACCGACTCTTGTTTTTTAGCAAATAATCAATGCTTTGCCGTCTGCGGAGCACTAATTAATTGAATAAATGCTGCTCATTTTGGATATATCCCATCCGTAAGATAATATCCCATGTTGTATAAATGATTATTCACAATATAATTATCATGCGGAGCATTACCTTCAAATATATCTGTAAACACTAGCAGGGCCGGTGATGAGGGTGTTCAAAGCGAGCTACCACATAGGGCCCCTGATTTTGAAGGGGCCCATATTTTTTAACTTGTACTCCCTCCGTTTCATGTGAATTGAGACTTATTTCCCTTTTCGTCCGTTTCACCTCAATTGATACTGCCCAAAATGGCAAACTTTTTAATATTTTATATTCACTCAACCCCATCCCATTTAACCCCACTAATTCTCTCTCTTCATTTTCCACCACTCATTTTATCCAACTGTAGACACCCCATTTTGAACTCACTTTTATGATTACACTATTCTTGTGTCTCGCCTTTGTGTTTGGATGAAAACTCGTTAGTTTCGTCATGTTTCGTTAAGTTTCTAACTGACTCCGTTAGTTAGGGGCTAAAATGAACAAATGAAACTGACATAAGGACAAAATAGTACTTTTGTACTGGATGCCTCGTAGGAGACATCAATGTCTCATACGAGACATCTCCTACTGTTTCAGGATTAATCCACTTTCCTTCTCCGTCCCGATCTATTTCTTGGCCAAAACTCTCATAATCCAGGAAATATTGAATTAGAAGACTTCCTGGATGCTTCCTAGTGATTTCCTACCTTCTTTAACCTCTCCAAATAAGGACTCTATTTCCTACCAAACTTAGGGCTCCTAGACTTGGTCCCTAAGTAATCCAATACCTATAAAAATAGAGTCTTTCACCACAAAAAGAGGTTAACAACTCTCCAATCAGTCTCTCTCTCAAGAATCCCGTTTTTCCTCTTCCCTCACACCAAAACATCATCAAAAACTCATCTTTTCAAGCCAAAATCATCACAAAACTCTTGGCTCTTCAAGGCCTTAGTCAAGGCCATCAATTGGAATCTCAAGAACGCTTTAGGTAAACTCCTACGCTTTTAATCTCTACTTCTCATCTCATTCTTTGTTTTAGAGTGGTGTAATCCCATCAAAAGGATCAGCCTAGAGCCTCTCCAATCCATGGAGATGGTCTCGAAGCACATGATCCGACATTCCAACAATTAAGAAATTAATTATTGACTTTATTTGTTTTACTTGTTCTTTATTTGATTAAAAACACCTAAGCAAGACCAATCCTAGATTGGGTAGATTGGGTGCTCCTTGACCTTCACAATCCATAAATTAACCCCCGAACTCAAGAATCTCACGGTCCGTGTTCCGTTCAACAACATGGTGGCAACTCTCAAATCAAAAAGGCGAGCGGGGATCTTCTCGGGTGCAAACAGTGGCGACTCTGCTGGGGACAAATTAAGTGGGTTAGACTTGCGTGCAAATTAGGTGTTTTTAATCTCTGTAATTTTCTGCTAAAATATATTTTTTCTGAATTTTTCTATGAATTTTCGGACTCCTCTGTTTTAAACCTGTTCTGTTCTGAATCTGGGGTCTGGACTGGAATGTCTCGTACGAGACATCCCATTTTTTAGCCGCCAAACGGTTTGTGAAAATTGTGAAAGTTAAGGTTTCCTTCCATGTTGTCATTATCTAATAATTGCCTAATCATGTTCAATCACCATGCAATTATTAGATGATCATTAGGAGACCAAGATAATCATTAGGCAATTATTACTCCTTAAAAAAATGGCGACTGGTTAAAAAAAATTGAAATTGCAGATTGGTCCTGCACTTCAGAACTGCAGTTTGGTCCTTGGATTTCCAAAATATTCCAGATCAGTCCCTAGACTTTAAAAAAAAAAAAATTTCTTTGCTTGTTGTACAATGCGGTAAAGATCGCTAGTGAGCTTCTCGAATTGTCTGCTACAGGATAATTGATTGTTGAACATGTTGACGAGCTGAGCAAATGAACCGATAGATCCTGGTGGTTGACGGATCAACCATTTCAATGCAGGTCCGACCAATGTTGATCCAAATCCTTTGCACAAGCAAGCTTCTCTGTACTGAAGAGGTACTCTGACAATCTCCATCTTTTCCTGGTAATGAGCGACGTGCTCCTCAGGATCGCTGCTTCCATCATACAACTTCATACTCGGGATGTTGAAGCCTTTGGGGATGTCAATCTGAGCAATAGCTGGTACAAAGCGTGATTGATTGTAACATGTTGGAGAGACCTGTTGGATGGGCGGAGTGATACCAGGTACATTCATAACCAAGTCCCTCAATTCCTAGAGCTGACTCGCTATAAAATTACCTGCAAAAGGATTAGTGGTACGAGCAGTATTATCAAAAGAATTTGCAAAATTAAGGTTACCGAACGGATGGGTATTGTCAGCCGAAGATGTAACGATCGTGCTGCTGGTGAAGATGGGTCCACCTTGAGATGTCCCAGAGACATTGAGTGTAGGTGATGAATAAGTATTCCCTTCTGTCGTCAAATTATAGATGGTGGGAGCAACGGATGTCATCATCATTGGAGATGTTGTCATCTTTGGAGACGTAGTCTTCACATTTGCTGCCGAGCTCATTGAGATCCACTCATTGAAAACCGATGAACCAGCAGCGCCAAAATCAAGGATCTTGGGATGTATGGGAGATACTGAATCCATCCTCTCATACAAAACCTGCTGCTCCTTCTGCATCTTCATCACAGCTTCGGCTATCAACGATGTAGTTTTGCCTTGTTGATCTAACTGGTACTTCATCTGGATAAGCATACTTTTGAGCTCTGGATCTGGACTAGGAGATAATTGTTTCTTTCCTATCCCTAAAGGTGGAGGAGGTGGCAATCCGCTAGAGCCAATCGTTGATGTCTTAGGACTGATGCCCCCAGTCGAAGTGTTAACGCCACTGGTAGAACTGGTCGACTTGCCTATGCCGGAGATCATGGGTTGAGTAGTCATCTTGATTCAATAACAATTCAATAGATTAAAAAACCAAGTGCCCCTCGGTGGGCGCCAAACTGTTTTGGTAGAAAAAACAATAAATAGATTCTGGTTTGATGATTGAAATTAAGGAGGGTCGTATGGAATTAAAGCTATAGAATTGTAAAATTCAAGATTGCACAAGGATGTAACAAGGAAAGCCCTTGAGACAATGATCTCGCCGGCACAAAACCTCGGGAGGTGATTAAGAGCACCTTCCTTCCCAAATGATAGTATTGATCTTTTTGTTGAACTATGGACGATTACAGAGTAGATGGTGTGAGCGTGTGTGTTTGTGTTCTTCCAATGCTCGGTTTAAATAACATTACAAAGGCTAACCCTATCTAAAAATAACAAACTATCCTAAAATCTCGGGCTCTATCCTCAAGCCAAAGGACACGTAGTTGAACGTGCCGTTGGAAGAAGCTTGTTCTCTTTTTTATACGCATGTGCTGATAATAATATCCTGCAAATAGAATAAACAAGATAGAGTCTGATTAATTATAAATCATACCTGATTTATCAAGATGTTACAATCCTGCAGATAAATGAAGATGGAGACGCCTTGGAAATTTGCCCACAACAGCGCATAAAAATGCAAGTTTGGCTAGAAAAATGTATCAACACTACATTAGCCCCGAGCCAATTTCTTTAATAAAATAAGTAGCTTAGTTGTCAAAAAAAAAAAAAGTGGATTGAACAAGTGTCAAATTCAATGTTACTTATTTGTAATTTATTTTCATTCAACATTCCAACGTTCCCACGCTTGTGTAAATCATTACCTTTACATACTTCCATTATGAAATGGGTTAATTGCAGTTTAGGACCTGAAATCAGCATAGTGTTCCCCAAGGAGGGCTCCAACAAATTATTTCTGCAGACCAAGGCCCAATACGTCTTTTTTTATCAATTTGGGGCTTTTTAACGGAAATCGTTAGAAATTTCGTTAAACACCCATGTACTGTGCACGTGATCAACGGATTGTTAGTTTGAAGTTAGTATTAGCTATTAAGGGCTTGATGAAAAATTCTAAGTTTAGTGGGTTGAATCTAAAATACTATAAAATAAAGTAGTCATCATTAGAGTAAATAAATATTTGCATTATAGATTATTATATATAGAAAATAAATAAATAATTACTTTAAATCATTAACTATTTTAGAGTATTTTTATAAAATAATATTTTAAATAAAATATATTAAATCATTAACTATTTTAGTGTATTTTATAAAATAATATTTTAAATAAAATATATTAAAGCTTCAACAGCAGAATATAATAAAAATTTATGAATAATACTCCCTCTGTCCCTGACTAAGGTTCTTACTTTTTTTTTTTGGTTTGTTCCAAACTAAGGTTTTTAGTTGCTTTATTACTTAAAATGGACTATGGGACCCACTTGTCATTTTCACAACAAAAACCCTCTACCCACTTTATCTCTCCTACTTTCTCTTACTTTTTCATAGTCACAAGATTTACTTTTTCTCTGTATAAAATCAAACTAAGAACCTTAGTCCGGGACGGAGGGAGTACAAAACACAACACTTCTATGCACAAATAATTTAGGGTTAATGATAATATAGGGCCTGAACTCCAGGGGGGTGCGTCTAAAAGGGGCCTGAGTTTTTTTTCCCGCTAGATCAGGGCTTCAAATCATTTTTTTTTTGCAATTACGGACTTTTTGACGGAATTTGTTAGAAACTCAGTTAAGTGACCATGTGCATGGCACGTGATTAACAGATCAGTTAGTTTGAACTGATATTTTCTATCAAGGGGTTTAAAGGAATTCTTAAATTTTAAAGGGTTAAAAAATCAAATATCTTTTCAAGATTAAATAATTATTTTTGGAACAAAAATACTTAACATTTCTTTAATATACAATAATATTATTTAAAAATAAATAAAATTATAATTAATTATTTTTTTAAATATATAATAAATACATGTGTAATATTGTAATGCAGAATTTAACACAATATTTTAAGCAAAATTTAACATATGCTTCTCTAAAAAAATAAAATTAAAATTTATGATCTTTTGACCTTTTATACACTCTCTATTATGTCCCGTTCGAATTGGAATTTTTGATCAAATTATAAATTACTTGACCAAAAATTCTAATTCAAGCGGGACGGAGGGAGTATATAATAATATAAAACTTAATTTGTAGTTTAAGTGTTTTTTTTAAACATAAATTTTTTTATTGTACATTAATTTAATGTACAAGATAATGATACACAAATCAATAACAACAGCCAATTCCCACCACGACCAAATTCTAATTCAAGCGGGACGGAGGGAGTATATAATAATATAAAACCCCCACCTCTTCTTCGTTAAATCCGGCAATTGAGCCGAATTTAAAAAACAAAATCAACACCAAATTAACAAAATCCAGTTCATCCGATTTTACAACTCAAAAAAAAAAAAAAAAAAAAAAAACTAGGTCTGAAACCATCCGACCTTCAACAACTCCAGCCAACACCCACCGTCTTCTTCAACAACTCCGGCCAACCCCCTTCTTCTAACCTTTTCACCACAACCACCACCTGCCATCTATGCCTACCTACAACCATCAACACCACCCACCACCAAATTCCCACCATTTTCAACAAATCCGGCAAACCCCCACCTCTTCTTCGTTAAATCCGGCAATTGAGCCGAATTTAAAAAACAAAATCAACACCAAATTAACAAAATCCAGTTCATCTGATTTTACAACTCAAAAAAAAAAAAAAAACTAGATCTGAAACCATCCGACGCCGTAATCGTTCCCGTCGACGACTTCAACTTCGACCTCGGCCTTAAGTTCTGGCCGGTCGGAGAAGCGGTGGCATTGGGAACTGAGGCAACATTCTTGTTCTCCGCTACCATTTTTGTTTTTTCGGTACCTCCTCCTCCTTAGTACTTAATTCCTTCCCAAGTTCCCAACCCAACCCAACAACATTAACCTTTTTTCATTCGATTTTCGGCGTTGAAATCGCCGGAAATAATGGAGATGCTGTAAGGATCCCGTCCCTCGGGGCGAAACAAGCGAAGTTCGCACAAGGAAGAAATGCCAAACACGGGTAACTTTCCTAACGAAAAAGAAACGGAGTCGCCACATTTGTTAATTTTAAACCAAACAAATGAAAATGGTTAGAGAATATGAGTTCGGAGGTCAGGTTACACTTTGGGAAGAACATATTTGCGGTTCACCCAAAATGCCTCGAAAAAACCGAGTCTCCCTTGTTAGTTTGAAATGTGTATGTGTGTGTGTGTATTTAACGGAAAAGTTTCTGTTATTGGTTTTATTTGGAAAAAATTAACTGAAAGGGTCTGTTTATTAAGAAAATAGGGATCAGAGGGCAAAACAGACATTTTGCCCCCAGTTCCCAACATAGCCGTACGGATGTACAGGCAGTTTCCTGGGATTTTACAGTTCAGACAAGAACAGTCCAGTTTCAGAGCAGAAACAGAACATTCTGTTGAAACTGGACAGAACTGCTTTGATTCCAGTTTGTTTAAAACACTTTATAAGTTTAAATACAACATTCCTATGCCAAATGATCATCACTTAGTCCCCAAAACGAGTATTTGGGTGTGATCATAAGCAATCATTGGAGAAAATTGAGAAAAGTTGATGAACATGCCCTTTGGGCCAAAATTGACCATTTGGTGATTAAAGATTGAAACTTTATCACCAAGATGGCATTTTTATGACTTATTAACCTTTAAGGAATCAAACTAACACATAAAGATTGAATCTTTATGACCCCAAAGGGGACTTTAGAGCTAGATCAATGTTGGATGATAAAGATGTAAGCTTTATCATCCAAATGGTCATTATTATCAACAAAAGCATCATTCTAACTAGACAAAAAATGTAAATGACAATCAACAAGCCATGATCATCTAGGTTTGAACCTCTTCCACACAAGACATGGAGGGCACCTTGGATCATCTCATGGCTTGGACAAGAGAAATATAGAGTAATATATGTATATTTGCTTGAATGGACAAGTCTTGCATAAATGTAAAGTTGCTTGAATGGACAAGTCTTGCAAGTAATGTAAAAGTGCTTGAATGGACAAGTCTTGCAAGTAATATAAATATTAACATAAACTTAAACAAAGATTAAAGAGAAAATAGAGTTATAGATGAAGAGAAGGGAGGGGGAGAAGGTGGCTTTACCTATTTTGGTTTAGACAATCTTCCTTTCTCTCTTTCACTCTTTGTTTCACTCTTCTCTCACACTACTGCAGTGATTTTGACAGAGTAATCCTTCTTATGTTATTTCTCCCCCCTGAAATGATCAGCATGGGGTTCAATTTATAGAGGCTGAGGGTGCCCAAAGTAGCCGTACGGCTAGGGACCTCATGCGCCCGAACCATCCGTACGACTCGACTTAGCGAGCTTCTGGATTTTTCCAAGTTTAATTCCAGTTCAGTCCTGGAATATCAGGTTTATCTTAGTGAGGTCATGGCCCATTGGTTTATCCCTAAATGGTACCAAGAATTCCTCTAAATTAGGTCAATTTCAGATTGGGGTACTTACAGAGCCCCCCGGCAACGTCGCTTTTGAAGAAAGCGGGGTTGTCGATAAATACATCCTAATCTGATGGGTGGTCGGCATAGCCAATTTGTTTTATGGCTGGACCTAGAGGTATAGGATTCCTACGTATCCCTATTCGAGGGAATCAAGCCTATCGTAGTTCGAAAAGGGTGAGAGATTTTAAGGCTACTCAAACCTATAGGCGACCGTCGAGGTCGAATGGAGAACTTAGCGTCTCAAGCCTAAGGGTGACCATTCAAGGTCGGGTGGAGAACTTGGCGTCTCAAACCTTGGGGACCTAGGTGGATATTTTTCATCCTTTCCTAAGGAACGGGCGTGACTCTCCTTTGGTCAGAGGCGGGAACTCGGGCATGACACTCACTCGGTCAGAGGCGGGGACTCGGGCATGACACTCGTTTGGTCAGAGGCAAGTTTCGGTTGGTCAGAGGCGGGGACTCGGGCATGACACTCGTTTGGTCAGAGGCAAAGACTCGGGTGCGACACTCATTCGGTCAGAGGCAAGGTTTGGGCGTGACACTCATCTGGTCAGAGGCAAGATCAATCATGGGCTTACGTCAAGGACTGTCTTTCTTTTCTCAAGATGGGCCATCCGGGCGGCCTAGATTTTGCCTTTCACGAGGCCACTCGGGGGGACCTAACTCTAATTTCAAAACGGTCGCTCGGGGACCTAACTCTTATCTCAAGACGGTCGCTCGGGGGACCTAATTTTCTTTTTACAGCGGTCACTCGGGGGACCTAACTTTTATCTCACAATGGTCGCTCAGGGGACCTAATTTTCATTTCACAACGGTCTCCAGGGGGACCTAGTTTTTCATTTCACAACGGTCGCTCGGGGGACCTAATTTTCATTTCACAATGGTCGCTCGGGGGACCTAATTCTTATCTCACAACGGTCGCTCGGGGGACCTAATTTTCATTTCACAACGGTCGCTCGGGGGACCTAATTTTCATTTCACAACGGTCGCTCGGGGACCTAATTCTTATCTCACAACGGTCGCTCAGGGGACATAATTTTATCTCACAATGGTCGCTCGGGGGACATAATTTTCATTTCACAATGGTCGCTCGGGGGACCTAGTTTTCATCTCTGCTGAGCTTACGTCAGGGACGCCAATTTTCTTGGACATTCAATTTGACTCTCAATGAGTCAAAGTTGGGGCTTGACTCTCTTTTGGTCAGCCGAAGGGATTTTCTCGACACTCATTTGGTCGAAGTCGGGATTTGACTCTCTTTTGGTCAATCGAATAATTTTTAACTGGGCTTACGTCAGGGACGGCCAATTTTCTTGGACATTCAATTTGACTCTCAATGAGTCAAAGTCGGGGCTTGACTCTCTTTTGGTCAGCCGAAGGGATTTTCTCGACACTCATTTGGTCGAAGTCGGGATTTGACTCTCTTTTGGTCAATCGAATAATTTTTAACTGGGCTTACGTCAGGGACGGCCAATTTTCTTGGACATTCAATTTGACTCTCAATGAGTCAAAGTCGGGGCTTGACTCTTTTTTGGTCAGACGAAGGGATTTTCTCGACACTCATTTGGTCGAAGTCGGGATTTGACTCTCTTTTGGTCAATCAAATGATTTTTAACTGGGCTTACGTCAGGGACGGCCAATTTTCTTGGACATTCAATTTGACTCTCAATGAGTCAAAGTTGGGGCTTGACTCTCTTTTGGTCAGCCGAAGGGATTTTCTCGACACTCATTTGGTTGAAGTCGGGATTTGACTCTCTTTTGGTCAATCAAATGATTTTTAACTGGGCTTACGTCAGGGACGGCCAATTTTATTGGACATTCAATTTGACTCTTAATGAGTCAAATTCGGGGTTTGACTCTCTTTTGGTCAGCCGAAGGGATTTTCTCGACACTCATTTGGTCGAAGTCGGGATTTGACTTTATTTTGGTCAATCGAATAATTTTTAACTGGGCTTACGTCAGAGACGGCCAATTTTCTTGGACATTCAATTTGACTCTCAATGAGTCAAAGTCGGGGCTTGACTCTCTTTTGGTCAGCCGAAGGGATTTTCTCGACACTCATTTGGTCGAAGTCGGGATTTGACTTTCTTTTGGTCAATCGAATAAATTTTAACTGGGCTTATGTCAGGGACGACCAATTTCCTTTTCATATTTTTAACCTGTTAACCTGGACTTACGAAGTACGGCCGGGCTAAATCACATTCTTAACCTGGGCTTACAAAGTATGGCCGGGTTAATTTCAACAAAGCTGGTCTTACGTCCATCTATGGACTGCCCGAACACATTTTCAGTGGGAACCTAATTAATTTTATAGGCTCAAAGCAAATTGCATGAGCCAAAAGGGGAATTTTAGACATTTTCCAAAGAGCGGGGGCCTAAGTTCTATTTCGGAAACCTAGGGGGAACCATGTTCAAGGCGTCAGGGGCCAGAATGTAAATTGTGGGCTAAGATTCTTCCTCGCCCAAACTAGCCGTACGGCTTAGGAAGACGTCTCCTTCTTTTTCAAAACAGCAGCCATACGGATGGTTGCTGCATTTTTCAAAAACCCAAGCCGAAAATCCTAGAGAGAGAGGCGATTTCGAGAGGGAAAGTCATCAAAATTCTCTGGATTTCGCTCTCCAAATCATTCAAGATTCACTTATGGATGCTCGGGCGCGAAGGGGCTACCCGAGAGGGGCGGACAAGCGGCTCGACATGGTCCGCAATTTTCGGGGCTACACCATTGCCCTTAATGACGTGGAAGCGGGGTTCTACAAGTCCCCTAATGCTCATTTGTGCCATGACCGAGTGGTAAGTCTTCTTTCCCACTCGATCTTTGTCCATTTTGTGCACCCCCTAGTCCTAGGGTTCATGCTTATGCGATTTGGGCATTTTGTGCTTCTTGGTGCATTTTGTGAAATTGGTACCATTATGATGGAATTGGGATTGTTAAGATTGTGGGCATGTGTTCGTTTTCTCGATGGGTCATGCCTAGCTATACTTTCCGAAGTCAAAGTATATTGCCCGCAATTTTGTGCATAAAGGACTTGTACCTTAGGTTCGACTAGTCATTTTGACACATTTGTGTTCATGCTGGCACTTCCTAAGGTGGTTTCTTGCATTTTCGGGGGAATTTACCTTAATGGTGGGGACGGGCCTCATTATTTTTAAATCCTAAAAACAACTACTTTTGCAAAATGACTATGCAATTTTTTTAAAAAAAGGGGTGGGAAAAATTTCTTCTTTCGAAACACGACCCTTCAAATGCACTTGCAATTTGAAAAGGGGGCGGAGAAACTTTATTTTCAAAACAACCTTTCAAATGTATTTATGACTTTATGGTTAGCATTTATCATATGTGCATTGGTATTTTAAAACTGTGTTATTTATACCTTTGCTGTGTTTACCTGCAGGATGGCGAGCCCAAATCCTGGGGGTCTCCAGACATTTGCTTTTCTGTGTGGGAGGCTATGCCCGCTGCTGTGGGTGATGGGCCCGGTCCCCGAGAGTGGGTGGAGCGTACTGGCCTGGTGCCGTTCATCGAGGCGGTGGGTCGTTTGGTTAACACCAACAGGAGCTCTGGGCTTATTACTGCCTTGGGCGAACACTGGTGGGATACGACCTACACCTTCCATCTGAGCTGGGGAGAGGTGACCGTGACTCCCGCAGGCTTTTCTGCCATCACTGGGCTTTCTTTTGATGGGCGGGCAGTCCTTTGGTCCGACAGGCTTACTGCTGCAGACATCGAGGCGCTCATTGGTTTCTCGGGGCCCCGCTAAGGGCTTGGGCATCCTGGTTCAGGAGGTGGATCGGGCCATTCGGGATATGATCCCGGGGTATATAGCAGGTCAGTTTTCTGCTGAGCAGCTCGGACGAGCTTATATATGGCTTCTCTTGGGTAACACCATCTTTGCCAATACCGACACCACATGCATGTTCCCCTTGTTGGGTTCTTTGACCACTCCCGAGACCATTCGGAACATTGCTTGGGGAGAGGCTGGGTTGGCCGAGCTATATATGGAGCTCGAAAAATTCAGCCGGAAGGCGAGCCGGTCCCTGGCCTGCTTCCGGTTTGTTTTGGAGGTATATTTCCTTTCTTTTCCCCGTTTTCTGTTTTCTCCTTCTCATTCTTCTTTTCCGTCTTTCCCATTTCTAATACCCCCCCTTTTTTTTTGCTTTCTTTTCAGGCATGGTATTATGAGCTTTTCGGGGAATATCCTTGGAGGCAAACTGTTGACCCGGCTGTTACTTTTCCAGCTGTGGTCTGTTGGACTAGGGAGGCCCGAGAGAAAAGGGGTTCCAAAGGAAGGCTCACCATCCGCTATCCCGAGGCCAGAGGAGTGTTGAGGGGCCCAATGCCCGGGGGGCTCAATTTGTTTCCATTGGAGCGATATGAGAACCGGGGAGAGCTTCGTGTTGACTTGGGCGAGGCTCTCCGGGTGACCAGGGAGAGGAGCTTGTTGGTGGGCTTTTGGGGAGAGGCATTTACCTAGGGGAGAGAGTCCTATGGCAGCATGGGCTAGGACTTCAGCAGAGGGCTCCGGTGGACCCGCCTGATACCATGTTCGTGGCTGGTCGAGGGGACAACCCATATCTGATGGGGGCGGCCGTGACCTATTTCATCACCGACGAGCCTTATGGGCGTTTTGTGGCTCGGAGACTGAGATCGCCACAGGTGGTGCTTCTGGGGTGGCCCCTCCGGTGTGGCAGGACTACACTTATTTATTTTCAGACCACCAGGTTCACATGGTGGCGACGTCCCTTGGGGGAGAGGGGGCCCCACCTGTAGATGCGCCCGAGGGTGTGGTATGCGTCCCACTCACTTTTCTCATATTATTTTCACACTGTTATTTTCCATTCATTAAGTATCCCCATTTTTGTGTGCAGGTGGCCGCACGTGCTTTGCTGGGGAGACCTTCCCTCATGAAACGGGCCAAAAGGTGGCTCAAGAGGTTCGTAGGTCGCTCTTCCAAAGGACCTCGGACCGAATACAGCTTTGCGCCTGGCCGGCACTCAGTGGGCGTTGAGGAGAGACCTCGTAGGCGGGCTTCGGGCGTAGAGTTGCCTCCCTCCTATGTGCGGCGCCATTCCCTGGGTGCTGCTGACTTGGCCTCTTTTCGGGATTCTTTCCGGGATTCTGGCACTCACGAGATGGCCCCGGACCCATTCGCCCATTTGGCCTTGGAGCGTGTGGACCCTGCACCGGCCAAACATCCGGGTCCTCCTTCCCAGATTCCTTCCTCCTTTTTCCCAGGTCAGTCTTCTTCGGGTGATGGCTCGAGTGTGGCGGAATCTCTTTTCTTCTTTGACCCCAGCCAGTATCAGCCTCGCCCTCTGGCTCCTTTAGACCAGGTTTTTCCTCCTCCCGAGGACCCTTGTCCAGACTCAGACTAGGATGTACCTATGTTAAACAATTTTTCTTTCTTTCTTGTTGCATTTTAAGAACGACGTGTGTAAAAAAAAATCATTGTCTTTTGAAAAGCTTTGTTTAGTAAATTCATCTTTTATGCATAGCTTGGGCCTCAAGAGGACTTTATCATCATTTCTGGACCGTCGGGGATTCCCGAAACGTGTTTGGACTCAATTATTTGGACCTTGACACGTATCTGACAGGTTTTTGAACAAGTGAAAATGAGTTTCACTTGTGGGAAATCAGCTGATACCAGCTGCTGATGTGAAATTTTTCACATGGAAAAACCAGCCGTACGGATCATACAAGCATGGTTGACTTTTCGACCAAACTTTCTGAGGATTTTTAGGGAATTTTGACAGACGGGGGACCTTATTTGACTCAGACCGTTTTACCCAAAGCATGACTCTTCGTTGGTCCTTCCATTGCACGATTATGGCTTGTCAGCCCCAGTGCCTTGCCTTGCCGAAAATTATTCCTCGGGTTTCACAGTCATGGCTTGCCAGCCCCAGTGTTTTGCCTTCGCCCGGAACTATTCCTCGGGTTTCACCCTTTCCCTTTGGGTGCGCATCTTCCCCTGTTCGGGACGCGGTTCGCTCTTCTCACGGGTTTCTTCTTCCTAAGCATCCAATCATATCACTTTTCCCTTTCTCACATTTCCCACCATCTTCTCTTTCTAGGAGTGGCCTAGCCGACTTCTGACACAGACAAGAGCAATAGTTGACTCTGACACGGACAAGAGCAAATCACGCTTGCTCACATGAATAGACACTCATAGGCATTTACGGGAGTGAGTCCCTTTTCTGAGGAAGGAAACCTATGGACAGAAATTCACGTGTTTGGCTCTTTCCTAAGATGTGGAAAAGAAGACTTGTCGAGGCATTCGAAATCAGCCTTAATTCACGGGTTTCTTCTTCCTAAGCATCCAATCATATCACTTTTCCCTTTCTCACATTTCCCACCATCTTCTCTTTCTAGGAGTGGCCTAGCCGACTTCTGACACAGACAAGAGCAATAGTTGACTCTGACACGGACAAGAGCAAATCACGCTTGCTCACACGAATAGACACTCATAGGCATTTACGGGAGTGAGTCCCTTTTCTGAGGAAGGAAACCTATGGATAGAAATTCACGTGTTTGGCTCTTTCCTAAGATGTGGAAAAGAAGACTTGTCGAGGCATTCGAAATCAGCCTTAATTCACGGGTTTCTTCTTCCTAAGCATCCAATCATATCACTTTTCCCTTTCTCACATTTCCCACCATCTTCTCTTTCTAGGAGTGGCCTAGCCGACTTCTGACACAGACAAGAGCAATAGTTGACTCTGACACGGACAAGAACAAATCACGCTTGCTCACACGAATAGACACTCATAGGCATTTACGGGAGTGAGTCCCTTTTCTGAGGAAGGAAACCTATGGACAGAAATTCACGTGTTTGGATCTTTCCTAAGATGTGGAAAAGAAGACTTGTCGAGGCATTCTAAATCAGCCTTAATTAATGCCATCAAAACGGTTGCTCGAATGGACCTTGTTCAGTATTAGGTCAAAATTCAAGCAATTAGCCTTAACATGCATAAATGTTGTGATCATTTGAGATTCAGATTCGATCAATGGAAAGATCAAAGTGTGTTTAGGAGGAATTAGTCATTATCCGGGAGGTTGGTCATTCACGGGACCAAGGGAAGAGAACCGGGTCATTTTGGGAGGACCGAGGTTCGATGGATTCATTTCACGCTATGATCGGACCCGAAGGTTGCCTACGTTCCCCTCAATATGAGGAGCTCAGGTCGTCGTAGTTCTGCTATGGGCAGCTTTGGCCGGGATTGGTTTTCTTTTGCTGTCTCGGAGGACGTTGTTACTCACTTTGCTTTGCGGCGATCCTTTTGAGATGGATCTCTTGGGATGAACCCTCTTAGGTGTGGATGGATTTCTTGAGGCAAGCTTTTTCTTTTTGCTATTTCCTCTCCTCCTTTCATTCATTTTCTTTTCTCATCATTCAATTTTTTCTCTTCTTTTTTTTTTTTAGGAGGAGGACAACACTAGCCCTAGCTCTCTTTTTCGGGTATTAGCTCCTTTGTAGCCCCTTGGCGGTGTGCCTGTCACTTTGGGCTGACTTTGAAAGTCCGGGAAGCCCTTTGCCTGACTGTGCGCATGTGATCACGGTTAAACCTTGGTGGTTGAGCAACAACGCCCTCACTTTTTCACTGTCTCGGGATGTCTTTGGCGTGTATCAGGGATTTATCTTAGAAAGGTGTATGGGGTTGTGTATCGGGAGAGTGTATGGGGGAATATTTGCCATTAATGATTTTCTTCATGCCAATTGATCACAACATTTATTCATATTAAGATTAATTGTTTGCATTTCGTACCCTTTTGCGTTTTGGGTCCATTCATCCTTGAATGAGTCGTCGTTGACTATTGTGTTTGGGAGTCAACTCATCATTTTGGGGATATAGCAATCACTTGACAACATTAATCAAAACGATTCCGAGAGTTAATGCGTTTTTCAAGATAATTCCTCAAGTCTAGAGAGAATAGAAGTAAAAACGATCCATTTCACGGGAGATTCAATTTTTACAAACATAGACTCAACTATTGACTCTATTGACTCGATCATTCTACTATTCACCGTTTTGACCATGCCCAACTCCTGGCTTTTCACATAACATCTGCCTCGCAGGGATTTTCATAAAAGAAACAAAAGACTTTGTCCACAACGGACTTTTGAAAGACTCTCTAGAACCTACGAGACCGGACCACTCCCAAAATTCTTTTCCTCTTTTTCCTTTTCTTCACCTCACACCCATTCATCGTCTTGCTTGGTGATAACCTCCTTATCGATGAGGGATTGGATATGATTTCTCAAGGTGAGACAGGCATTCGTAGAATGACCCGAGGCCCGGTGATACTTGCAGTGTTGCTTAGGATCATGGTGCGCTCCGAGCGGTTCGGCCCATATTACGTGGCGACCCAGCAGTTCCATCTTTCCTATCCGGAGCAAGTGCTCCAACATTTGTTCCCTCAGCATTCCTAGATCATGGAACCAACGATAATGGGCCCTTTTCCCTTGGGGGGTGAAATCCTCCTACAACCACCGCGGGCTCCCCATGGGATACTGTAACGGGCTGGAGCTGATCTCGAGACTTTTTCCCATCTTGAACTGAGTGATCGGGGGTGGTCCCCGGGGAGGGAGACAGCTTCTCTGAGGACCTTTTGATTTCCTTGATAGATTTTATAATCTCGTGTAGGCATTCTCCGGTGTTCCTCGAGTTGTGCCTTTCCAGTTCATCTGACAACTCTGCTCGGTTATGTAGAAGTTCGCACCGGCCATCGTATTTTTCCTCGAGGTCCTTCCTGAGCTTTGTGCCATTCTTCTCCCACAATTCTTTGACCCTCTTGTGGAAGAGATCCTTAATTTCCTCACGGAGCTGTTGGACCACTTTGATCGCCTCATTACGCTCAACCTCGTCCCTCCGCACTTGCTCTCTCATTGTGCTGACTGTCCTTTCTAAGAGCTTTACTCTACCCTCCAATCGGGCCTGTGCGTCCAATCTGATGTCCATCTCGTTTTCTTGAGATTTGCTTGCCATTGTTTCCTATAGCACAAAGGACCGACAAGCCGTAAGGGCACCGTGAAAAGAATCTCGAAAAGTCATGCTTTGAGTAAGGTAGGGACTTGACACAAATGAGATTTCGACTCATTGAGAGAAACGAGTTTTACCCTTTTGGGGGGGGGGGGGGAAGCCCAAGCCATGCATTTTGGATGAATTTAACAATTTCCACCTTTTAGAAAAGGATTTTGCTAATTTTCTATAATCATTATTAAGCGGTTTTGTCACACGAGCAAACGTTAGCGCGCAATTTAATGACTTAACGCTTATTATTCATGTACCCTCAAAACACGCTTTGTTCCTAATTGGTTGGAAAAGATTTCTCTTATTTTTCGCAACTATTCTAAATCCTGGATCAGTGGAGGCCATCACTACGCCTATTTTTATGACTTATTAACCTTTAAGGAATCAAATTAACACATAAAGATTGAATCTTTATGACCCCAAAGGGGACTTTAGAGCTAGATCAATGTTGGATGATAAAGATGGAAGCTTTATCATCCAAATGGTCATTATTATCAACAAAAGCATCATTATAACTAGACAAAAAATATAAATGACAATCAACAAGCCATGATCATCTAGGTTTGGACCTCTTCCACACAAGACATGGAGGGCACCTTGGATCATCTCATGGCTTGGACAAGAGAAATATTGAGTAATATATGTATATTTGCTTGAATGGACAAGTCTTGAATAAATGTAAAGTTGCTTGAATGGACAAGTCTTGCAAGTAATGTAAAAGTGCTTGAATGGACAAGTCTTGTAATTAATATAAAGACTAACATAAAATTAAACAAAGATTAAAGAAAAAATAGAGTTATAGATGAAGAGAAGGGAGGGGGAGAAGGTGGCTTTACCTATTTTGGTTTAGCCAATCTTCCTTTCTCTCTTTCACTCTTTGTTTCACTCTTCTCTCACACCACTGCAGTGATTTTGACAGAGTAATCCTTCTTATGTTATTTCTCCCCCCCTGAAATGATCAGCATGGGGTTCAGTTTATAGAGGCTGAGGGTGCCCAAAGTAGCCGTACGGCTAGGGACCTCATGCGCCCAAACCATCCGTACGACTCGACTTAGCGAGCTTCTGGATTTTTCCAAGTTTAATTCCAGTCCAGTCCTGGAATATCAGTTTAAATTACAACTCAAAATTAACTGATCTGTTAATCACGTGCCATGCACATGGTCACTTAACTGAGTTTCTAACGAATTCCGTCAAAAAGCCCCTAATTGCCAAAAAAAAATGATTTGAAGCCCTGATCTAGCGAAAATAAAACCCAGGCCCCTTTTAGACGCACCCCCTGGAGTTCAAGCCCTAAATTGTCATTAACCCATTAATTTACATCAAAAAATTACACAGAAAAGTCACCCCCTTTCTTCACCCTTCTTCTCCTTTCTCCAGCAAAACAGCCGCCGCCCACCACCATCACCATCCCCTTTACCCTTCATCCTCCATAACCACCACCTCCTACTCTCCTCCCCGGTCACCACCCCTCCCCCTCCATCCTTCCTACTTCCATCCTTTCACCCAGCACCATCGTCTTTCCTCTTTCCAGCAATTCCTCCACCAAAGTCCTCTCTCCATTGCATTCCAAAACTAAAGAAAAATCATCCACCGGCTTAAAATTTTTTGAATAGGAAATATCAGAAGAAGAAAGGAGTTACGAAATTCATTTGGGTTTGATGGATTTTTTGATTCGGGCAAGTAATGAAGTTCATGATTTTGTTTGTTTTGATTTGATTTTAGATGATTTGTTTTGATGTGATTTTGGAAGATTATTTTTGCTTTGAGTTTAATGGTGGTGATGGGTTAAATGGAGCACATCGATGATGGCGGGGATGGTGGCGGCCGGAGTAGGTGGTGTGGCCGCCGGAGGAAGTGGGTTAGAACCTGGGTTTAATTTGGGATTGGGGATGGCAATGGGTTTGTGTGTAATTTTTGAGAGAGAAAGACTATTTTTTTTATTTTGACCCCCATTTTTAGACTGTTACATTTGACCCCCTAATAACTAATACCAACTTCAAAGTTGGCAATCTGTTGATCACGTGCACCGCACATGGGTGTTTAACGAAATATTTAACGATTTCCGTCAAAAAGCCCCAGATTGATGAAAAAAAGACGTATTGAGCCCTGGTCTGCAGAAATAATTTGTTGGAGCCCTCCTTGGGGAACACTATGCTGAGTTCAAGCCCTAAACTGCAATTAACCCTTATGAAATTTATCAGAAACTGGGTACATTCAAAATTTACAAAACTGTGTGTTTTGAAGAGGAAACTATTTGGCACTAACACAACTCAGCAACAGACCATGAAGTCAAAGGTCAATCAGGAATCACGAAATGAACAAAACAAAACAAAAGACAAGCCCTATTTCGCAGTATCCACATCCTGGTTTATACCAACCAAAGACGAGAAAAAATATTTACAAAACCAGATGCAACACGTACATGCCCATGAGTCTGCGTGGCAAAACTTTCAATATGTACGGGATAGAGGAGGGCCAAGGTGGAAAATATTTCTCCTTTTAAAACATATCCGTCACTCGTATATTAATCGAGGAAATATGGCTCATCGCCTACAATGTTCTGATACATTTTCCTACCAAATAAAGCCTTTCCATAAGCAAAACAAGACTAGAGATCAATCTACCCTTTTCTACAGGAATATATTACAACGTAGGTCAAACGGTATTGATACTTTGCCTTGAACCATATCCCTAACTTGGGATCCCTAATATTTTCAAAATTATGGTTAACTACCCATGTTAATCCACAAAGTTACTGCATAAGTAGATATACTAAATAGTTTTTGGATAATACTCCTACATTTTGGCTTAGATACTCTGCCATAATACCTCTTGTTCCTTTGATAATTATGTACTCCAAGTAGATAGTGTACAAGCTTGCCTTCCATTATTCTTCCAAAACGTCATCTCCTTCGTCAGTAACCAAGTCAACATTGCTTAACCATTCGGGTTGTTGACACCAGTGTTTAACTGATGTAAAACTCCCCTTTCTGCCGTTTGTGCATATGCCTCCCGCATCATAGATCTACGTAAGTACCTGTTCCTTCCAAAAGTGCCATTGACATTGACGGGGGCATGTTCTTCATTTGGGCGGTTGTTAGAAGTGTTCGACAGAGGTAAAACTCCGTGATCGTGCAAATTTTGCAATCAGTTGAGCCGGATCCGCGAAGTGATATCTGGATGACTGTTAGCCTGAAATAGATGAACAAACGTTAACTCAGCCAGGGCTTCACCGGCGAAGGCCCTCCGGCGTGAGAGTGAGTTAGTCTGCTTAAGAATGAAATCTGGAGAGGAAGAATGAGGTTAGAGAGCTTAACCTTCCTCCAGCTGAATGAGGGCGCTATTTATACCCCAAGATCCATGCCTTGTCACCTAGATTCTCTTCCTTGAACGTAGGGATTTGTGCTTATCCACATCTATGACTCACCAGGTTTGTATTAGGGCAACACTTCTAGAAGTCATCAATGGGCCTCATCGGAGAATTGGGCCTGGCCTCTTATTCCTCTAATCATGGTGGGGTCAGATACAAGTCCGAGCTCGTATGACCGAGCAAACATTCTGCGAAGTCCGACCTTGAGTCGGTTGTGCCCGCAAGAACCGATGAAAAAGCCTTTTAGAATAACACTGGATATCGTGGTCAAACGAGCTGACCTTAGAACTGGTCGGTGCGACGAGTCTTCCTAGCTCGGTCCAACGAGCTGGGTGAAGATACTTTCGGGGCTAGCCTGTCCAGGTATTGCCGGTTTGTTCCAGTACGCGAAACAGGTCGGGGTTCGGTGTATCGACCTACTAACCCGTTTCTCCAAGTCGGGTCGTTCCTTTCAGTGGCCCCCATGATTCCGAGTTGAGGGTAACGAAAGTGGGGATCATAAATTTAGGTAGGCCATTCTCGTGGGGCGCCCGGTAGATCCTATAAAGAGGAACAGTTGAAGGGACACGTGGCATCAAGGACGTGGTGGTTTGATGGCATGGTTCCAATCTCCCATGTGTCAGGTGCCGTCGTCATCCTACCTAGCCTAGGGGTGCAGGCACGCGTCTAGGGAAGGTACATGGCATTTAATGCGACCCGTTTGGGTCGACGGGTAGCGGGTCGGTCCGGGTTGACCCGCGAACTTTTTGTGGTGAAGGGGGTTATAAAAACCCTTATTTCTCCCTTTTTCCTCCTTCTCGCCTACAGTAACTCCCAGTAAACTTCTCCTTAAGTTCTGACGACGCCGCCGACGACCCTTTGATTCTTTCTGGCCTTCTTGTTCAAAACTTCGAATACAGGTATACTCTCGTCCTCAACTTTTGTTATATTGTTATATTCTCTCCTTTTCGTGCTTTTTGGTTGGAAATCTGGTTTTTCGTCAATTAATTTTGAATTTTCCGGCAAGAACTTGAGTTTTCCGGTGAGAATTTTAAATTTCCCGGCGAGAACTTGAATTTTCCGGCGAGAACTTTAAATTTTCCGGCGATAGCTTTAAATTTTCTGGCGATAGTGGCTATACATTGAGCGCTCATCATGACTTCTCCAGAAATGACGCATAAAAGTGGTTGGAGGTTCCTCGTTTTGCTTTCATGATCGTACGGACTTGATATACCGTAGTATCGTCGGTGGTTGGAGGAAGTTAGATTTGGGAGAGATCAGGGAGATCTTGAACGCATATGGACTTGATGGAGGTTTGAGGTGGCCCTATGTTTGCAGTGAAGATTGGATGCGCCCCGAGCACCCCAGTGTCATTCTCTTCAAGTATTATAACGAGTTGATCAACCACATAATCAACTATTACGTTGTTGGGAAGAAACCCTCTCTCACTTGCATAGAGTCCGGGGATCGAATAGGCGAGGGGTCTGACCGTCCAACGAGCTCCACCTTGGTTTCTAACTTGGGGTCTGGCCCCCATGTTCTTCTTGCAGATATGGCTTGCAGCGATAAGGCTTCCGACTCTCAGAACGATCATCTATCTGGAGATGAGTTGGGGCTCGAAGTTGAACAAAAAATAAGTGATCCTGCGTCCGAGGAGGACATTGTATACGACGTAGAGCCTGTCTCAGTTTGGTATACCGAGGACGCGACATTCTCCAGACCGCCTCTTCTCCTAGAAGACACTTTGGATTCTCGAGAGAGCGAGGGGACTGAACTCGCTGGAGAGGACGACGACGCTTATAATTTCCAGTATATAGAGAGGGAACTGCTTCGCGTCGCTCATCCCACTAGTGCCCGGACACTAGGTTTTGAGAGCTCGTTAGAGGGCTAAAGCTTGGTTCTTCCATCCCCCACTGTTGTACAAGCGTAACTCGTAGATAACATGTATGATAAGTATAATATAAGTAGGGATGACTATCGTATTTCCTACGTTCCTCAGGGCAGTGTCCCAGTGGTCGAGCTAATGCAAAATAAAGAAAAGGTGGCTTTCTTCGTTGGCCAATTTGAACTCGGCCTCCGTCTTCCCCTGGATCCTTTTACTAATGATTTTTTGACGGACACTTGTTCTGTCCCTCTTCAATTGGTGGCCAATACGGCGAGGACGGTGAATAGTTTTTTGGTCATTTGTCGTCATCTCGGTTATGAGCCCACTGTTCATGTATTTAAGAAATTTTTTAGGATCTCCCGAACTAAGAACCGGTTTGGTAAGCCACCGTACCATACCCTCAGTGTTGGTGCTAACCCCAACGCTCCTCATCTTCTTCGTTCTTTCCCCAGCAAAATAAACACTTTCGCCAATCATATCGTGCTTATTGAGAGCAGGAAAGGATTGGAATTTCTATGCTCCCAAGGTGAACTTTCTCGTTTATCAGGACTATGGGAACCTGAATGGTCGGTTAATTTAGAGAAAGCATTAAAGAAGCTCGTGGCCCCAAAAAGGGATCGAGAATGGGTGGTAAACTGGGACAAGTTAGAGAAAAGCCCTCGTTATTTTGCTCGCGCTGGCCTTCATGGCTTTACTTCAGAGGGGGTTGAGCCTTTGGTGATGATTGCTCCTGGTCGATGTTACCCAGATTGGGTGGTTCATGAGGATTGCTCGTTTGAAACCGATTGCTTCGCTTGCTTGAGCTCGGTCGAACATTGTCGCTCCTTTGAGCATTTTGGGGGTGATTACCTGTTTTGTTTTTTGTTATTGTTTCCTTATTGTGCTCGTGTCTTAACGTCGCTCGTTCTTGTTGCAGCGATGAGTTCACACGGAGAGCAGTACCTGGCTGCGGCCGCGAGTAAGAAGAAGGTTCCCTCCTTCCGTCAACTGAAGACTCTGAACAAGTCGACCTCGTCCTCGGTCGCCAAAGCACAGACGGGGGTTCGGCAGTCTGAACTCTCAAAGAGAGCTCCTTCTTCTGTCCCTCTAATTTTTACCGATGGTAAGAAAGAAAGGAATGCTGGGGGTCCTAAAGCTTCTACTGATAAGAGACCCGGTGCTTCCAACACCATACCCTCCCCTTCAACGGAAAAAGAGGCACCAGCTCGGCACATTTCTGATGTTACAAAGAAGAGGGGGCGTACTGAGGAACTCGCTGACCATGTTCCTCTTTTGAAGAGGTCTGCCCCCCGAGCTCAAATTACCCGTGCGGATTTGGAAGGTGTGAAGAGTAGTGAGGAGGTTGACGAGCTGGCTGATCGGCTCGGCAACGTAACTTTGTTCAGAGGTTTGAACCTTTATGCCCGCAAAGGGTATAAAGTCAGGTTTGGTCGCACCGTGCTTCGTCGAGCAGCGGATTTTGATCATCTTGAAGATCTTATGAAGGAGAAATCGTCTTCTTCTTTATGCGGGGGTCGTCTTGGTTTGCTTCTTAGTGAGGTACGGATTTTTGCCTGGTTTCTTTCGTTCCACTTGCTTTGGATTTATCTAAAGAAACTCCTTTTTTTTTTTTTTTTAGATGGCCACACTTGGTCTCCACCTCACTCGGAATGGCGAGGAACTTGAGTCCCGAGCTAGGAAAAAGGCAGAGGCGTTAGTGGCTAAGGAAAAATAGCTTGCTCTTCGTGTTGATGAGATCGTTTCGTTGAAAACGAGGGTTGCCGAGCTAGAGCGGATCCTGTCTGTTAAGGATAAAGAGATAGAGACGGCTCAGGCGGAAGTGGTGTCAGGTCGATCTCGGATCAATGACCTTGAGGATCAGGTCAGGATGGCGGCAGGGCGCAATACGGAGGTCCTTGAGCACCTCCGTTTGTCAGAAGAGGAAAATGAGAGGCTCAGAGCTGAGGCCGAGGTGACCCAACGAACTTCTCTAGATGAGCAAGCCATTATTGATCGGTATGAGCAGACTGAGGCTTTTGCCACGAAAGTGCTGGAAAAAGCCATGCCTTATTTTGAGACAGGTCATAGGCACGGCATTAGGGATACTTATGGTCACGGCTACCTCCCCAAGGATCCTGAAATCATTGCTGATCTCATCGAGCTTCCCCAATTCAACCCAGAAGCTCGGGCTGCCCATGCTATGATCCCCTTTAACGATGAAGAATTGGGTCAGCTCGATGGTGAAGATGAGGAGGATAAGTTGGAGGCTTGGATTAGGCCTGATCTTTTGGCTGTTAATGTGGACACGGTCTTAGCTCGTCGTGCCTTAGAACGGGAACGGGCAGAGGCTGATAAGGTGCCAGAGGGGAATGGAGCAGAAGAGTCTGTGACCGAGGGCGACGTAGCCCATGATGATTCTCCCCCCTTGTAATAAATTTATTTTTATGTATGCCCCTCGAGGTCGTCTCTTGACCTCGTTATTAATATGATCCTTTATAATCGCTCTCCCTTTTGAAATATCGTGTACTTTTCGTTTTAGGTTGCTTGTTGAAATCTTGATTCGTTCAGGACGAGTTCAAGGTTCGCTTGTTCAGAACAAGGCTTAGCTCATTCAGGACGAGTTCAAGGTTTGCTTGTTCAAGACAAGGCTTAGCTTGTTCAGGACGACTTCAAGGTTTGCTTGTTCAAGACAAGGCTTAGCTCGTTCAGGACGAGTTCAAGGTTTGCTTGTTCAAGACAAGGCTTAGCTCGTTCATGACGAGTTCAATGCTTGTTCAAGACAAGGCTTAGCTCATTCAGGACGAGTTCAAGGTTTGCTTGTTCAAGACAAGGCTTAGCTCGTTCAGGACGAGTTCAATGCTTGTTCAAGACAAGGCTTAGCTCGTTCAGGACGAGTTCAAGGTTTGCTAAAGCGTAAAAATTCATACATTAAGATAAACGAATTCCAGCGTGATTTCATTATATAATCGAGCTGATACAGGAATCAAGTGCCCGAAAAGGGCTATCCTTGGAAATCATACAAAATGAGGACATATTAATGATAATATCGCCTTAGGCTATTGGAATGCCAGGGATTTTTTAGGTCTTTCCCTTCAGGGGTCCTTAGCATGTAAGTCCCGTCGCGCACAATCCGGGTTACGATGAAGGGGCCTTCCCAGTTTGGGGAGAGCTTGTTTTGCTGAGCTTTTCGGCTTGTGTCTTCGATCTTTCTCAGCACCCAGTCCTCTACTTGGAAAAGCCGCTTTCTCACCCTTCTATCATGGTACCTCTTTGTTTTTTGCTTGTAATTCACGGATCTCAAGTGGGCTTCTAGCCTTTTTTCATCGATCAAATCCAGATCGATCCTTCTTCTTTCCTCATTTTTAGTTTCATCAAAGAATGCGACCCGAGCCGTGGGTATTGCTAACTCGGCTGGAGCCATGGCCTCTGAGCCATAAGTCAGCGTGAAGGGGGATTCACCCGTGGGGCCTCTGGTGGTTGTCCGGACGGCCCATAGAGCTAAAGGGAGCTCATCAACCCATCTTCCCGCTCTCCCTGTTAGATTTCTATGCAACACGTGCATCACAAGTTTATTGGCCGCCTCAGCCTGGACGTTACCTTGAGGATGGGAGACCGACGACTTGGTGTGTTTGACCCCTAGCCGGGCATACTCAGCAGTGAAAGTATCTGAGAATTGGAGTCCTCGATCCGAAACAATGTGCTTGGGTACCCCGAATCGGCACCAAATCTGATCATGGACAAAATTCAGTACATTGTCCTCGGTTATCTCAGCTAATGGTTTGGCCTCTATCCATTTTGTAAAGTAGTCGACAGCCACTACCGCAAATTTGAGCTTCCCGCGGGCCAGTGGGAAAGGCCCGACCAAGTCAATCCCCCATATGTGAAACGGCCAGCATGCCACGACTGGGGTTTGCTCGGTAGCAGGCAGTCTGGGGAGGTCGGCATATCTTTGGCACTTGTCACACCTTTTGACATACTCCACTGCCTCTCTTCTCAAATTTGGCCAGTAATAACCCATGGTGATGACTTTTTCCGCCAAGGTTCTGGCACCGGAGTGGCCGCCACAAATTCCCTCGTGCACTTCTTCTAGCAAGCTTCGGGTTTGCCCTGGAGGTACGCACTTCAAAAGGGGCTTGACGAACGACCTCCTATACAGATTCCCTTCCAATATTATGAAGCGAGGTGCTTTCTTTTTGATCGCCTTTGCTTTCTCGGTATCTAGCGGAAATTCCTCTTTCTCAATGTAATTTTTCATGTCATCAATCCAATTTGCAGGGTCCTTGTCGGAGAAAGCTTCGTTTAGTTCCATGATCTGAACTCTTTCAATTGCGGGCCATTCCAAAAGGACCATAATCATAAAAGGAACCCACTTATCAAAAGCAAAAAAAGCACCTTCTATAGCCAAAGGACCATTCATACGAACAAAATCCACATCTTCCCTAATTTGAAATTCGAAAATAACGTACTTTCCATTCTTACCGATTACGTTGACTGACCCTTGGAGTGTCCATTTCGCGTTGACTGCTCGTTGAATTGTGCGGGCGCTGAGGTTTCGGTCATCAACCATGAATCCAATAAGCGATGATTCCAGTTTGTTTATTGACTCACGGAGATCTTCCGGGGGAACCCTTGCTACGTATCCTATTCGACGATTGAGAGTTTGTAACGCCGGAATTTCCTCCCCTGCCGGAAACCCCTCGCGTTCTTCACCGGAGTCGATGTCGGCATCCGAATTAGTGGCGTCGCTCCATCCCATTTCGTGGGGATGTACGGTGTAGTCCATGATGAACCCTAATTCAGGGATTGTGTGAAAGATCTTTTGGAATCAAAGTTAAGGGTTTTGGAATAGGGTTTAATATAGACTACTATTTGGAGCTGAAATTGGTAGATTTTGGAATTAAATGCCTATCTCGCTTTATTGCTTTCTTTGGGTATTTTATGTATTTTATTTCATACTTGCTGTATTGTTTTAAGACTGCATGAAATTAAATTAATCGTTCGTGATTATTTAATTTTCTGAAATTATTGGTTATTTTGGGGACATAAAATATATGCGCAAGTAGATAAAATAAAGCATGTATGTACACTTTAATTTATAGCACATAATCTATATTGCTAGTTGGGTAACGTACCTTTGCTGTGTTTACCTGCAGAGGATGAAATCTCGTGGGTCCACGAGGGCAGTGGCCGAGATGTGGGGGAGATTGCCGCCGGCTGGGACGGTGAAGGAGAGGATCCGGGCTCTGGGCTTCGGTCCGTTTTTTGATGCTGTACGGGCTGTAGAGGTGACTGTTACTCCGACCGACTTTACTGCTATCACGGGGCTCATGTTTACGGACGTGGAGCTTCCTTTTGATGAGTCCTTGGCTGCGGACCCGAACCGTCAGTTGGAGCTGATTGGGATGCCCTTGGGCAAAGGTATCAAGGGAAACGGCTTTGAGGTGGGCAGTCTGAGGACCTTGGTGGAGGAGGCTATCCAGGGTTTTGTCGAGGGTATCCATGATACTGACTGCCTGGTGCGGGCCATCTTGTGGTACTGTTTGTTGCAGATCCTATTCCCGAGTGCGGGGACCTTTTGTCGGTTTTCTCTGTTGGGTGCTCTGGCTGATTTGGAGCAGGCGAGTCAGGTCTCGTGGGACAGAGCCGGGCTGGCAGAGATGTATAGATCCCTTGATGTCTGCTCGAGGTCTAGTACCTCGTCTTTTGACTGTTTTCAGTTTGCCTTTGAGGTATGTCTCTGACTCAATCCTTTTCATTCCATGTCTGTCTTTTGTTTAGCACTGTATAGACTGAAATGTTGCTTTTCCACAGGTGTGGGTCTACGAGCTATTCTATATTGCTCTTTTTGCTGTTCAGGGGGTGAAGGAAGTCCCGGTTATGAGGTTCTGGGCAAAGAGCAACCGGTTGGAGGGCCGCGGCAAGGCCAGGAAGACTCCCGATCTGGGGATTTTCACTACGAGGTTGAGTGGTCCTTTGGATGAGGACTTATAGTTCTTCCCTTGGTCGGATCAGGTGCTGGCAGGGGTCGGTCAGGCTCAGGAGTTTACTACTTCCCGCTGCTTCTTGACAGGGTTGACTTGGGATGCCATGTATCTTGGTGAGAGAGTCTGCAGATAGTATAGCAGACATCCTATGTTGTGGGCCCCGAGTGAGCCTCCGAGGGACATACTGTATCCAGCTAGGCTGCGGAGGAGTGGTGAGTACCGGGTGAGGACTCCGGCCCATTTGTACCAGAGCGGGGCTGATTACGAGTGGTTTGTGGAGCATGTGCTGCTGAGTCAACAGGTCTTGGCGAGGAGGGAGGCTAGTGCTCATCCGACTAGCTCTAGTAGAGGATCTAGATATGGTATGGACATGCCGCGGTTTTCTGACAGTATTCGGATGCAGCGGGGTGGTGCCGAGGTAGATTTTGATCTGACTCCGACTGAGGCTGATGAGGTCACTGGGGCTCAGATTCCTCCGCTTGGAGCTACGGTATGATGCCTTTTGGTTTCTGTCTTGCACACACACACTTTAGACTTGTATTTGAACTGTGCCTATCTGTCTCAGGTGACTCGGGAGGCTTATACCCGCTCTGTTCGCCGAGACAATATTTTTGAGAGATTATTCCAGAGCTTGACTGCTGCTTGTACCTGTCGTCGGGATGATGTGGTGCTGACTCAGCGTAGAGAGAGATCCCCCACGGAGACTGAGAGTTCGAGGTCTGTCCGAAGTAGGAGCTCGGGAGCTGGTGGGCTCCGCCGTACGGAGCAGGGTGGAGAGGATGATGATTTTGACATCGAGGATTTGACTCGGACAAGATGTAGTCCTTTCATTTCCTGTATTTTGTTAGAGAGATAAAGATAGGAGGAACATACAAACATATTTATGTACAATATTTTATTTGCCTTTCTATATGTAATTAATTAGTATTTTATTTACATGTTTTTACATTTAGTACAATGCATGAGCCATAGGGGTAAGATGGGGATTACACACTGTCGGGTAGTTCTACCTTCTTTATCGGACCTCTTTTGTGCCTTGGGACCTTCAATATGTCTGAAATGGGTTCATTCCGGCGTTTGACGGGGACGGACTTGCGATCTGTCTGAACTGGCTTATGTGGCCGGGTGGCCAACCATGGGGAAGGACTGGCCGCGCGGCTAATCCCTGGTCTGACACGATTTTCGTCAGATTTTTCCTTGTATGATCAGGACTTGAACTCCCTACCTTATTTAATCAATAGTCTCACAGAGAGACGAGGCAGACAACAATTTTTCTTCCTTTTGCTCTAGATTTTGATCCTTCCACGCTTTTCTGATGGACAGACACCCTAGGATTTCTGAGGAGAGACAAAACTATTTCATCAAGAGTTTGAAGCTCTGGGTTGGGAAGATTTCGAGGACAACTCGTGCAAAATTTGATAGAAGATTCGGAATTAAGTGCCTTTGGTCCTTGTATAGGGTTAAGTCTGACGAGAACCTGATTCGTGCTGCTGCTAAATTCTGGGGCAACGAGAATTATGTCTTCAACTTTTCTTATAATGAAATCACCCCTACATATGAAGATTTTTTGGCTCTTTGTTGTGCGACAGTGACGGATGGGGTAGCCATGCCGCAGTCTCATGTGTCTTCAGAACTTCGGATTTCCCAACTGCTGAGGATTTCTATCGAAGATGCTAGGGGCTTGCTGTTGGATGGTGATGTTAACCTTTGTGGGCTTCCCATCAGGTTTATTAATAGCACGGTAGAGTCTGACACGGCTCTGGATTGTCTGGCACTCTATCTATTTGCTTCGGTATTATTTCCGCCTTACGTAGGAGTAGCTACGATGGGTTGTCTCGACATGGTGGATCAGGCTTGAGCCAATCACAGTATTGTCCCTTGCTTGCTTGGGGAGACCTTGCATGGTATTGGAGAGTTGGCTTCGGGAGCTCGAAAGATGACCAGAGGAAGCACTCGACTGTTAACCTTGTGGCTGTAGGAGAGATTTCGAGTCTTGGAGGAACCTGTCGGGTCCGTATCACCTTGGGTTTATCAGAGTAGGCGCATAAAGCAGAGATTTGCAGGTATGGGTCGTTCTTCATGGGTGACATATATGGCATAGATGATACTTCTCAAATTAAGTGGATGGTACCTCACTGGGGGGTGATCAGAGCACGATGGTCTCATAGTGGTCTCTGCATGATTCGGGTCCCTGCCTTTGGTGAAACCACTTATTACTATGCAGTGCGGGTGTGTCGTCAGTACGGGATGCCTCAGATTATACCTTCATCATAGGATGAGAATTGCATCCGTGTTAATGTTAAGATTTTCTATATGAGTACTGGGGTTGCAGTGCTCTTGGAGCGATGCTGGTCTTATGCTCTCATGCCTAGCACTCTTTGTATACAGTGACCACGTGACATACTTCTGCCTTGAGAATACTTGGACTGGTACCAGACGACTCTGGGGAATATGGGACAGACTCTGAGACGACTGAGATGTAGAGTAGTGGTACCTTATGTCTCGAGCAGACGCTTGAGGGAGGCCGAGAATGTGCAACAGGAGGTGGAAACCGAGTTGGCTCAAATAGCATCTACTGAGAGGAAAAGAGAGAGAAAGAAGGCCCAAGTGGGGTGACTCAGCTTAGGAAGTCTTTATTTGAAGATCCTACTAGACAGGCTAGACGCGGACGGAGAGACAAGAAACCGAAGAAGGATAAAGAAGAGAAAGAGGAGGAATGACTCCGAGTATCCAACCACAGTCGTTGCAGACACATAGTTTAGATTTTAGTTTCTTTTAGTTTATTTAAATTTTAAAGAAGGTTATTTATTCGCAGGTTCTTTCGAGCTTAGACTCATCAAATAAATGTTAACGTGTAGTGACTTGTGGAAATAGAGATTTTGCTTTAGTTATAAACAGATTGTTTGCTTTTCTTGAAATTTTGCTCAAACCAGATTTGAATTTTTATTTATTTTTGAGACCACACCATTGAAGGCTGCCTACGTTCCCCTTTTATAAGTAGGGCTAAGGGGCTCAGGTCACCGTAGTTCATTTCTGATTGTAGAACAGGAATATAGAAGAGGGGGAAGTAGAGATAATGTAATAATATTTTATCTTTTTTACAATGGGGATGGTCGTTGTAGAAGACCGTTGATGGAGAGTACCGCTGATGAAGAGTACCATTTGTGGAGAAAGACCGTAGTGGTCAGTTGTACTAGTGGTGGAGATTGTAAACCTTGACTGGGAGGAGGTTGTTGTCGTCCATATATACCCAATCTTCATTCTGCTTGGTTAAGTCGCCCTTCTCGATGAGTAGTCGGACCTCTTCTTTCAACTCTTGATAATCGTTTGTACTATGCCCTTCATTCTGGTGGTAGGAACACATTCTGTTTGGTTCGGAAAGCTGCAGTGTCAGAGTAAGACCAAATTCTTGCATCGGCTGTAGTTTACAAATTTTCTTCAGTGCTTTGAAGATGAAGCCCAATGGTAGATCCGAGCTTGTTCCATGTCGAAAACTGATGGGGGTTCTATTATGTGACTTGGATTTCCCGTGTGGTGGTCGCAAAGATGGTGTATTCGCTAAGTGGCCCTTTAGTTGAGTTAGAGCCAACTCACATTTCTGATTCCAATCTTCTTTAGAGCAATTCTGTAATTCTTTGAGGAGCGGGTCTCCCGCTGTTGTGAGGCGACCGATGCAGTGTAGCAGACCTATGAGTTTGTCTCTTTCATTCTCTTGACGAGGGGATGACATTGTTATTAACTCTCTGACTTTCTCGGGGTTGGCCTCTAATTTCCTTCTCAATCGGTACCCTAAAGATTTTGTCTGAATAGTGCCAAATCTGCATTTCGACAGATCCAGGAGAATTTTCTGACTTCTCAAAATGTCGAAGATTTTCCGCAGATCTTCGATGTGTCGACCGTAGGGTCTCTTGGAGTGTATTACTAAATCATCCATGTAGACATCTATATCCGTTGGCGATCTTGTTGGCACATGGTAAGAGATACCAATGCCCTTCCATTCTAGGAATCTGTTGGCGTGACAATAGGTACCCCATGGAGTGTGAAATAGTAACTTCTCGTCTGTCTGTGCTGCGGCGGGTATCCGATTTTTACCGAGGAAACCTTCAAGGAATGATCAAACATCTCTGTCTTTGGCGGCTTCTAACAGTGTGTTCAAGTCAAACGGCGGGAACTTGTGCTTGGGGTTCAGTTCGTTAAGACTCATGATGTCTATGTGAACCGTCACCCTCCTTTTGTACTTCTTTGCGGAGATGATGTTGAACAACCTTTTAGGCCAAAACACCGACTTGATGAGGTCTCTCTGTAGAAGCTTTTTGATTTCCGTGGCCATTCGAGGAGACCATTTGGGCTTGATTGGCGGCAGTACTTGTTTTACTAACCCAATATCTGGCGTTTTCATCTTTTCCCATACTCTGTCCGGCGAGTCGTCACAGGACCATGCAAAAATGTCTTCGTATTCTCTGAGCAGTTTGATCATTGCTTCTCGCTCTTCTCCTTGAAAGAAACTCCCAATCTGAGTCCACTTCGACTTGTCTTGTCTTCCCAAATTCACACATGTTAAGACCTCATCGGAAGCTTGGGCTCGACTTTCCCTTTGATTCATAACCTGCTCTGAGATTTCTCGGATGTATTCGTTATTTAGTTCTTCCGTGTCTGCCTTTTTTAATGAATCGTTATTAACTATTTGTATATCATTAGACTGATTAGTTAATTTATCATTTATAAGAGTGGCTATAGCGGGCTACTCAGAAAGATCGAGATTTTCAATTAATGCACGAGCAAAGACAGTGTTTGCGATTACATCATAGTCTTTTGACTTGAGGTCATTAGACTTGGACGGGGACACGAACTCATAAGTGAGAACGGGGGGCCTAACCGACCTAGGGGAAATTGACTCTCTAGGGGGTAAACTGACCAGCCCCAGATTCTCGATAGCAGTAGTCACAGGTCCGTATTCGATAACAGCCACAATATCATCTTCGAGGTTCAGGTGCTGGAACAAATCTTGGCCGTCCCATGGCTCTGTTTCCTTAGCTTCGCCGACCAATGGTTCATCGAGTGACACGAATTCAGTATCGTAAGTCAGGGCTTTGTTCACTTTGATGCAGTACTCATTTTGGATGGTAGTAACTCTGCCAGTAGCCTTTCGAGGTTCCATATACTTTAGCTCTAGATTGGCCCGGTCGAACTCGACATCTCTGAAAATTTCAAATCCCTTTTGTAACTTGCCGTTGTGGTCGAACCATGGCTCTGCGAACTCAAAGTTTGAGTACTCTTCACCTTCTTTCACATAGTAATTGTTGAGAGAAAGGTGGTAAGGTTTCATATCAGACTTCTTGTAAGGGAGTTGCTTCTTCTTGAGTACCTCTATCTGTTTCTGCTTTGCTTTGTTAGTGGGAGTAAGCATGTATCCTAGCCCGAACAGGCCTCTGTGGTCTACTTCCTCAGTCAAGTGTGTGGGACCTTGTAAGTGCTTACCTAGCCTCAGCCCCGGTATGAAGCCCATGTTTCAAAGTATCTTGTAAACGGGTAGCACTTTATCAGAAGTTTTGATGAGATCATTATCACATATCTGGGCTTGTGCCACTATTTCGAAGCCACTGAAGAGTCTGCGATCTTCCTCATACTGAATCTGTAACACAGGTACTCCTTTCGTGTCGGTGCCTTGAGCTGTTACTAGGTCGCTGTAGATAACTGTCACCTCATTCCCCGAGTAGAATTTAACACACTGATGCAAGGAGGACGGAACGGCATTAGATTTGTGAAGCCAAGGGCGTCCTAGCAGGATGGTGAAGGAGGATGGTATGTCAATCACTTGGAAATATGTGGACAGAGTTTGCATTCCCACGGAGATGGGTAGAGTAACATCCATCATCCGTGATGGTAGTACATTGATGGCGGATCCGTTGTCTACAAAGGCTCGAGGGATTTTTTTCCCGCTGATTTCGAATGTGATGGGCAGATGTTCATTGTGATCAATGCCAAATGGAGGTTCATCGAGCTCTGAAAAGGTGATAATATTCCTAAAGTGAATGTTGCAGATCATTTGTGTGACATTCTCGGGGGTGGTGTCTGATGGGACCATAGTAGCGGCCAAGTTCTTCTCGAGCATCTGTCGGTGGGCTAGAGATGAAGTGAGTAGGGACCACAGAGAGATGTGAGCTTGTGTTTGCTTAAGCTGTGTGAGGATGGGATCCTCTTTCTCAGGGTCTGATGGTTCTTACTCTTTATTGAAGACCTTCTTTGTACCCTTGGGGTCTGACTGATAAATCTTTCCGGACCATGTGAGTAGGTTGATTTCTGCTCGCACGTCGTATGGAGACTGTGGCATTTTCGCGGATTCTGCGAAGATTTCGGTTATAGATAGCGGTGGAGATTTAAGTGAAACGAGTTCATCTAATGACAACATATAACAAGAAGAATTACTATCATTAATAAATTTTGAAGTACAACTTATTTCATCGTCACTATAAAACTCGGAGTCTGCCACAATAGGTTCGGCTGGATCACCAATGTTTGTTGCTATACTATTTTCATCTAACGAGAGCCTAGGATCTTCGAGTGAGCTGTTATGGATGAGCTTCAAGATATCCTTCTTCAGGGCGAAGCACTCTCTTGTTCTATGTCCAGTGGCTTGATGGTAGTGGCAGTATTTCCATACATTGCTCCCCATGTGCGTAGAATAACCTTTGAGTTGTCTGAGGAGCCCTTTGTTCACAAGGTCACGGAGAAATTTCTTCATTGAGATATTCAATTGATCAATGTAGTCCTCGAGTTCTAGCATGGTGATTTGATCAATTGCCACCATATTGACATCCTTGGCGATGATCCTCCTTGGGTCGGCGATGATGTTATCCTTGATGAGCTTCTGTACGATCTGTTTGATGGTAAAACACTCATTGTTGGTGTTTCCGGACACTCTATGGTAGTATCAGAACTTGGACATGTCACAACCATGCTTGGGCCATTTGAATCCGTGCTCCGAGAGAGTTATCACCCCAATCTCGACTAGTCATCCGAACAAAGCGTTTATGTCTAGCCCCAGTTTGGCGAAGGCATCTACCATTTCTAAAATACTAATGTCACCTCCGATGAGCTCGACCATGTTGACGCCACCATTGTTAGGGAGCGGGTTTGCTATGGTGTTCGGACCTTTGGGCTTCTCAATCTTTCCTTCGGCTATGAGCTTTTGGATGACTCGCTTGAGATGGATGCAATCGTCGGTGACGTGTCCGATGTGATTATGATACTTGCAGAACTTGGTTGCATCAAGAATGGTTTTCTTGTTGAATGGTTCATAGTTCTCAAGTGGCTTGATTAAACCCTTCTTTATTAAAACTTCGAACACTTTGCTAGTAGGCATGCCGAAGTCATCGAAGTGATCTTCTTTCCGGGGAAAGTTGCTTTTAACTCCTTGGACATCGAAGGCGGAGTTGTCTTGGACCATGCTCACTTGACTGGCGACCTCTTTAGATCTATGAGCGGTACTTGTTGGAGCTTTGTAGCGGAAGGAAGAGTTTCCTATTTTGGCAGCTTCTTTAACAACACCAGTAATGCCGGCTTCATGTCTGACCCCAGCATCGACCATTTCCCGCAGATCGGGAAAGTACCCATTACCAATTGCCACCCTAAGCTCGGGCAACAAGCATTTGAAGAAGATTTGATTTTGTTCCTTTGCCTTAGGAGGGTATTATACCTCTGCTACCTTGTGGTTCCACCTCTTGTAGAAGTCATAGATAGGCTCGCCAGGCCTTTGCATGGTGTTTTCTAAGTCAGTAAGATTGACGTGCCAATCTAGGTTTGACTGATACTTCTCGCAGAAATTAGTGGTGATTTGTTCCCATGTCTCTAGTTCGGAAGGATCCAAACTCAAAAACCAACGGAGAGCGATTTCGTCCAAAGTGGTGTGAAAGACTCGGGCCATTTGCTCATTGGTGCAGTCACGGGCTCTCATGGCTAGTACATATCTGTCGAGATGAGTCTTGGGAAAAGTAATACCATGGAATGTAGAGACCTTAGGCATCTTGAATTACCTAGGTAGAGCACCCACATTACTTGGGTCAATGGTCTTAACAATCGGAGCAGATTGCTTGGAGACCGTGTCGGATAGCTTGCGGATCTGTTCTTGCATGGAAACCACTAAAGGGTGATTGGAGAAGTCTGTGCTACCATAGGATTGAGTAGCGAGAGGAGTAGTGGAGATTGTAGGTATGGCGGCACCAATGCTCAACGGTAGTGAAGGCGGTGGCAATTTGGTAGAGGACAAGTAACTACCTGTCAATTATGGTGATGGCTCATACGGACCCTTGCTGGAGGTTGCTTTAGTACCGAAATCAGGAGGAGGAACCCTTTGGTATTTGGGCACCTTGAGAGGGATAGCATCATCATTAGCAGGGTAAGTCACAGGCACTGTCTCGTCTTCGATTAGAATAGCCTCCCCATTATGGAAGCTAGTTGCTACACCTTTCTTCTTCATCTCAGTATGAAGATGATCTTTGAGCTCTTGGTTGGCCCTATCTAGAAACTTGCTCCTATCCTCAAGCTTGGAAATCTATAGCATGAGGTTGGTGAAGAAGGCATGGAGAGGCGGCGGAATGTCCGAGGGCTTGATACTGGCAACGATCTCTGGATCGGCAGAAGAGGAGACTATCGGAGTGGAGACACTAGGAGTAGTAGGCTCTGATGATGGAGACATTGTTGATGCAGAGACTGAAGACTGAGCTTGCCGAAGACTTGACCGTTGAAGACGACCACCGGAACGGACCCAAACTTTCTTCTCTGTAGAGGTAGCGGACGAGAGGTTTAGGACGGGACAAGGCTCATGCAATGTATTTTGTTATTTTACAAAAAACAATGTATTATTAGTCCTAATGGTTGGAAGGGGTACCCCTTTTTAGGTTACTATCTACAAAACTTGGATCAGTGGAGGTCATCACTACGTCTATAGACCCCTCGTTTTTCACCTGTATTGCACCTCCCAAACGGACAATTTGGGCGAGGGTCCTATAGGGAAAGCGACTTCCACCGACCAAACGGATCCTAACGACTAATCCTTGTTTAAAGGCATTTAACGTAATATTTATGTTACTTCCGTTAAGTTTTTAACGAGTTGAGATCCTTGTACAAATTATCACTCGGCTTACCATATGCACACCTTTGTAGGGAATTTCATTTTTTTGTGCTTTTTTCTCTCGAAGGATCTCGACTCATTAAAGACTTAACGGATGACGGCATCAACGACATGTTCATTGTCTATAAAGAAAAGCTAGTCAAACCAACCGGTCAACTTTGGAGTGTCCTAGACTCTGTGAGTGCATGGTTTCGAAATGAACAAGGGATTAACCTCGACTGCTTCACAAGAGAAAATAGTGAGTTAGATAGCCCGGGTGCCACGAAGATAGAGGCGACAGGATCACCAAAATCTGTGCACTCAGCGGAGTATCCTGATGGATGTGTTTTTACCCATCCAAATCTTATACTTCTATGACTTATTAGATGCTCAACCTTGGGTGTTTTGATGGTTTTTGGAGTATTTATGAGTATAGGGAAGGAGCGGACGAATGTACGGATTCATGTATGCTAAAGCGTGAAAAGAAGGATAAAAAGCGGACCAGAACACAATGATAAATAGATGTGACCTCTGATAAATCAATACCATTGGATATTACTCAAAAATATCTTTCCAACGATAGTTTACACGTCCAAATCGGAGTTCGTATGAAGAAGTTATGGCCTCCGGAAGTTTACGCGTAAAAAGTACAAATCACGCACTTGAGCTCCGAATTGCCAAGAGTGCTGATCAAGTGGGCGAGCGCCTACTCTCAAAGTGGGCAGGCGCCCATCAAGGACCTTAGAGGAATTTTTCAGGGACATTTGAGGAATTATCCAAATTATGATGGGCTTTTCAGTAATTTACAAATTTTCAGGGACTTTTCTGGAATTTCTGGAGGACCTTTGGGGAATTTTCGGAGGGCTTTTCTGGAAACCCAAAAATACCAAGGGCTCCTGGGGAATTCCGGCCATCAGCACTTATTTTCTCCTTTTTTCAACGAGGAATCCTAAGTTTTTCCTAATTTTTACACCTCCTTAGCCCTAGTATAAATATAACATTCCATCCACAATAGTAGATATACTTTATTCAAGGATTCAAGAGTTGTATCAAGATTTTCATCAATTTATTCCAGGTTTTGATGTTCTTTATTATTTTTCTTGTTTCTTTTGTTATGAATACGAGTAGCTAAATTTCTAGATTCATGGATTGGTAGTAGCAAATACTAGATCTTTATGCTATAGATTTAATTCTTTCATTCAATATTAATTCTTGTTCATAAAAATATTCTTCATGTTAAATTCTTTAGTTTCAATTATATGTTAAGATATAAATTGACTTTAGAATTATTGGGTATTTATTACTGCACTAGCGTGGGTGATAATACGTTGACCATTGTTTTGATGATTAAATTCAATTGAGGACCTAGCGGAAGTCAAAAGGATTTAGGTTTATATGTTCTTGAGTGCATCATGAATTTCTTGCATATTGTGTAGACCTAGCGGAAAGTATAATATAAAAGAAATAAAAGGATTGCAATCCGGCGACCGAACCGTCCCAATTCTTACTAAAGTGAACAAACCCAAGAATGAGATTGATCTTATTATTATGAGCATAGCATAAAGTGAAGGTATTTGTGAATCAAATCCGTGAATCCCTTGTCATCCTTGATAAATCCTTCTTTTTTAATTGTTTTCTTAATATTAGTTTAAATTCTTGCATTAGTAGTTTAGTTAAATATTCTCAAACAAAAACCCCTGGACACTTTTACATTAATTAAATATACTTGTTTTCACTCAAGTCTTTGTGGTTCGACCCTTACTTTTGTATACTGCTGCTTCGGCACTTGTACACTTGCAAGGTATTTTATTACACAGTGGATTTTTATCCATCATATCCAGTAGGGTGTGCAGTGTAACACGGACCTAGTGGTAGTGTGCGGACAAAAACTAGTTATTTTTAGGGATAAAACAGAGAGTTTTTTGTTTTTACATGTATGCGATGCAAAACAGTTAGAAAGGCAGTTAAGATGTTAATGCACTAAAGTACAAGGGAAGCAGATATGTACAAGAGATAAAATACAAGGGGAAAATAACAAGTAAGTACAATCATGATATTGACGAAAGTTTGACCCTCTATGTTTGAAGATGTTCAAAGCTAGTCCCCAGCAGAGTCGCCACTGTGAATACCCCTTTCCGAATGCGGGTGACACACTGGAAGTCTTTCTTTTATTTATCTTTTCTATGGGATTAGGATATTAAAGTTGGCATTTAACTTTATTAAGAGTCGCCACGTTGTTTTTATTGAGATAAAACATTGAGAAACAACTAACAGAGAGGGTTCGGGGGTTAAGTTACGACAAGAGAAGAATATCAAGTTATCACTCCTATCGCCCGAGCAGTCGGACTTTCTATCATGATGAATGTGTTAGTAGTGTGTTAGTGATTGAGACCGGATCTGAATATTGCCTACGTTCTTCTCGTGATGAGAAGCTCAGGTCAGCATAGTTCGCAAATAATCGAAATAGAGAGAAGAAGCGGGATCATGCATAATGAAGGGGGAGGAGAAAGAATCATACAAGATGATCACATCCTAGAATAATGATTATACCATTGATAAGATCAACGTGTAGTCCTCATATTCATCCTTGGAGAGTTATTGATCATGGGAATATTTACCTAAAGTTTAGGGTTTAGAAGTAGTCCCTAGATCTCGTTGATCATCATCGGCTATGCATTGTAAGTAGGGATTAAAACATTAGATCTAGCATGTTCAATATAACATAATAATAAGAACATCATGAAACATGTATGAAATAACACATAAGCATGAAGATCGCTACCCTAGTCATAGAGCATATTATGAATTCTAGTAAGAACATGAAGAACACTTTATGAATCTTATGAATATAGATGTATAAACATAATGAAACTAGCATAAATCAGATCTAAACTAAGAAAACATGACAAATTCTCACCAATCTTGACAAGAACGAAGTCGAATCTTTTGCGCGGATTCGCCGGACCTTCGGGATTGCTAGAAAGGCTTAGATAGAGAGTTCTGCCGTCAGTTTTGGTTGTAGAACTCAGGGGAGAGAATTGTGTTTTTTTTATAATGAACTGAGGTCACCTATTTATAGGAAATCTTGACCCGGAGGAAGTGGCCGCCCTGCCGGCGATGTGGTCGCCCGGTCCAAGGGATTGACACAATTACCGAGGCTCTGATCAATCTGGACTCTGGAGGATGATGAGATAACGTCTATCTTTGCAGCCTCATCTGATCAGGTCATCAACATCTTTTTATCTGGGCTTTTCGAGAAATCCTGGATAAGTCCTACGCAGTTCGTAAATACCTGGGAGGTCCCTGTGAGTTCTAGAATGCCTAATAACTCATTTTCAGGTTGGGTGCTAACAAATACCCATTCACAACCTATTGGTTTATTTTCAGGAGGTAACTCTGTTAAAACACAAGTATTATTCTGAATGATCGAATCATATTCATTAGCTATTGCTTCTTTCCAAAATGGGGCATCTATTGACGAAATTTCTTCCATAAATGTTGTAGGTTCACCTTCAATTAAATAGGTAAAGAATTCCTCTCCAAGGTTCTTTTCGTTTCTAGATCTTTTACTTCTTCTAAGTTCAAGTGTTTCGTCATATTCTACATCTCTATTCATACTAGTCGATGCCATACCTTCATTAGTATAATTACTAGTGCTACAAGCTTGACTTCTAACCCTATTCTTAAAAGGAAAAATGTCCTAAAAAAATGTAGCATCTCTTGCTTCAATAATTGTATTATTAGATATGTCACTCACATTTGAGTTAATAACTAAAAACCTATTAGCGGTACTATTTTGAGCATATCCTAAAAAGACTGCGTCTACTGTTTTAGGCCCAATTTTCTTTATTTATGACTTGGAATAGCTACTTTGGCTAAACACCCCCACACTTTAAAGAAATCCAACCTAGGAGTTCTTTTCTTCCATAATTCAAAAGGAGTCTTGTCATTATCTTTAACAGTTACCCTATTAAGGATAAAACACGATGAAAAAATGGTCTCTCCTCATAAGTTTTCTGGTGCCCCGGAATTAATCAAAATTGCATTCACCATGTCCGTTAGAGTTCTATTTTTCCTTTTGGCTACGCCATTTGATGGGGGAGAATAGGGAGGTGTAGTCTCATGAATTATTCCATTATCCGCACAATACTTATTTAGTTCTGTATATGAATATTCTCCACCTCTATCGGATCTTAGAATTTTAATCTTCTTTTCTAGTTGATTCTCAACCTCGACCTTATAAATTCTAAATTTATTGTAAACCTTATCTTTAGTCTTAAGGAGATAAATATAACAGTATTTGAGTAGTCGTCTATAATTTTCACAAAATATTTATTCTCACTCTAGTTGGGGAACGATTAGAGTCACACACATCACTATGAATTAGGTCTAAAATTCTAGTGTCTCTTTGTACCGATTTATAAGGGTTCTTAGGTTGCTTTGAATCGATGCACACTTCACACTTGCGCTTGGTCAATGTCGGTTTTTGGTATAAGGTTCAAATTCATCATTCTTTTGATTTTCCCATTATTGACATGTCCTAGCTGTTTCTGCCATAAATCACTAGATTCAAAATTTAACACCAACGATGAATTTTTATTGATATCACTCAAAACATTCAACTTAAACAAACCATTGCTTACATAACCCTTACTAACAAAGTAATTATTTCTAGTGATAACAACCTTATTAGATTCTAAAACAACCTGTAGACACCCCGCCTTGGACCTCTCACCCCGATTGCACACTTTATTTTCGTGTTTCTCCCCCTTTTAAGTGTTTTCTGTTACTTTGGTTAAGTTCCAGACGGGCTCCGTTAAGTCCAGGGACTAAACTGAATAACAGTTCTAACTTTCTAGTCCATTCTGTCAAAATTCGCCTTTCAGAGTCGCGCGCCTCCGCCCCTTGAGGCCAGACGCGCGCGCCTTCCGCCGCCTAGGTGGGATGCGCGCGCTTCTGGGGTGTGTCAGTTACAGATTCTGCCCAAGAATTTCTCCCTTGCTCATTATACATGATTTTGCTCGGGAAAGATTTCTTGGAGACTCCGTTTAGCTCCAAAACACACACATTTTCAACTATAAAACCCCCCCAATCCATCATTGGAGGAGGACTTTTCCACCTTAGACTTTTCTCTAAACAAAGCTCTAGGCAATTTACAAAAGATATTCTCTCCAAGTATTCAACCTCTTCTTCAAGACTTTTTCAAGAGGTTCTCTTTGAAGGATATTATAGGTAAAATGTCTTAACTTTATTCTTTATTTCTTCTTCTTCTTATTCTTCTAATTCTTCTTCTTCTTCAATCAAATGTGCAATCACCCCAAAACCATTTGGAACATGACACCAATGGCCCTTTCATTACATTGAATTAGCCTAGGAGTTATCTCCCTAAATTCTAAACTATAAAACCCCCTTTTATCATCATTCAAATAGGAAGAACACATCTATCTTTAAAGTGAATTATGAAAAAACAAGACCGACACTGCTCGGGCGAAATGGGTGTTTAAGTACTTCCTATTTCGTAACCTAACCCCCGGACCCCTCATCCCAAAGAATCTCTGTTTTCGTAAATCAAACTTAGGCTCATAAACATTAGGTTTTCTTACGTTCCTCAAAAACGTGGGTGGCGACTCTAAAACACAACTAGACATCCTAGGGTAATCCGCACGCTCTAGCCTAAAAGCCGCGGGCCCCACCCCGGGGTATCTACAGTGGCGACTCTGCTGGGGACAGCTTGAGGGTTAAACTTGTGATTCTGTTCTTTATTCAATTTTCTGGGCATTCTGTAAATTGATATGGGAAGCGCGCGCCTCGGACCTTCATGGTCCAAAGCGCGCGCATCCCACGTCACATTCCAGAATCACCCACCTTCCATGTGTTCTTCCCATTCTTCCTATTGTTTCATGCTAACATACATTGCAGGGGTTTCATTACACAATCAGGACCAGGGCAATCCCCTGAGTCCATAAGTTTCTGATAATCTGACAGGTCAGCCCAGAAGCGGGCGCCTCCCATGAACAATGCGCCAGGCGCGCGCTTCCTACAACACCAGCCTGAGGCGAGTGCTTCTGAGCCAATTTCCAGGACAAGAACAGGTTTCAGGGACTGAACAGAACAGTGGGGTGTGGGCACAGTTGCCTGCATCAGAGCAGAATTGGACCTTTAGATTGTCTTAATTTTGTGTTTATTTACCGGTCACACGGGTGATTCGGGAGTTGTAATTTACGTGCTTATGTGTTTTTTTTATCTTTTCTTTTCAAAAAATTAAAAAATAAAAAAATAAAAAAAAAATTCACGTGATAGACCTCACACTACATGCACATTACTCCTATCAATTGCTCACTATCGAGTCGCACAAGTCCATAACCCCAAACCCGTCGAGGCCCGTCCTAGAAAGTTTCAAGCTCCACCCGACCTTGACTCTTTCGAAGCGGTCAACCTCAGCCCGTGGCGTAGTTCAAGACTACATACCGGGGGTGACCTTTAAGCCTCTCCTTAGCCGAGCACCAACCACACAATTCTAGTTAGGGTCTAACACTCCGTGACCAAGTCATTTTTCATGTACCGAGATTTCCCTAAACTAATGTTTTCAAATCATACATGCCAACTTGTTGATACGGACGCAATAAAAATCTGTCCCCAAAAAGTGGTCATTTTGGACGAAAATAAAAAAATCCGTCCCCTTATGTATGCTTTACTACATTGATTTAGTTTAATCCCAATACGTGTAGGATTCACAAACGTGATAGAATCCGATGAGTATATGGGACCGCGAGATGGTCTATATACTAGTGTGACGATTCCATTATCTTCTTAGAAACCCCAAAAGGGACCCCGTCCCTCCGACTTATATATAAAAAAAGAGTCTTTTTCTTATGTGGTTCGAGTCGTGTGCCCAATGTGTGTTCTCAACCTCTTCATGGACCGAAAGTGTGAACCGAGACTGACAAGGGCTACTTCTCCAATTATAGGTCCGATTGGTACTCTCCGGGTCTACAGGGGATTTATCCAACAGGCTTGTCCATGAACCGATCACTCCAACAGCTTCTACATCATCAATGGCCGGCGACTCTAGCACCAACAACGCCATGACTCTCGAACAGCTCTCTGCCATGGTTCAAGCACTCCAACAACAAGTCTCTACCCTTAACCAAGAGGCTAAAACCAAGGAGAGCTTATGGGAAGCTCATGTTGACAGTCAACAAGCGGCCCACGAGGCCGAGGTCGAACAATTGAAAGCCAAGCTCATCAAGCTCTCCAAGAATAAGGGGGTGAACGACAATGAGGAATCCGAATGGACCCAAGGTTTGTTTGAAAGCCCATATGTTAGTGCCCGTACCAAAAAAGTGGGGGAGCCAAGCACCGACAACAACAACCACAAAATGGTCGATTCCATCATGTCCTACATTGATTAGAAATTTGACGGCCTCAACATGGGAAAAGGCTCCAACACAAGCCTTTATCAGTCATCCATTCTCATGAGCACGATGGCCGCTCTCCCCGACAAGTTCAAAATGCCCGACATTAGCAAGTTCAAGGGCAACTCATGCCCGATGGCTCACATCGAGAATTACATTTGGGCTATGGTTCCGAAGAAGGTCTCCCTAAAAGTGATGGCTCAATGCTTTCCTCTCACTCTCGAGGGGGAGGCAAAGGATTGGTATGCAACTCTCCCGCTCACTATCCGTCTTGATTGGGATGCCGCTATACTTGCCTTCAAAAATCAATATCAAGGCAACACCACTCATCGGCCCACAAGGAAAGAGCTCGAGAATACCACTCAAAGAGACAACGAGTCCTTCATTGACTTCACAAGGAGATGGAATGATAAGCTCTCTGAAATTGTCGAGAGGCCAAACACGAAATAGGAAATGGACATCTTCCTCAAGTGTCTCAAGATTGATCTCCGCACCCACCTAAGTGGGGCTTGCTACTCCGACTTCTCCCAAATGTATGAGGCGGGGGTACGCATGGATGACTTGCTCAAAGAGATAAAGAAAGCCACTCCTACTTTCTGTTACAAGGCCGCCTCTAGCTCAAATAAAGAGGCTTCTATCAATGCCGTTACTACTGACAAGGGGAATTACAAAAAGGTCCCTCCACCACAAGGTAAGCAGTTCCAAAACGACCGCGTCTACACTCCTCTCAATGGCATGACCATCACCGAGGCCTATGAGGCTCTAAAGGCCAAGGGACAAATCACTCCTCTCCAAGGGTACAAGCAACCACAACCGCTCCGTCCCAACCATGCCCACTACAAGCTGTGTGACTACCATCAATGCACCGGCCACCTCACCGAGGAATGCTTCTCCATCCGCAAAACCATCCAAGACCTTATAGACAAGAAGGAATTCATAATCCCTAATGAGGGTGGTGTCAATGTAATAGAGGTAGGAGAGTTTGAAGGAACCACTCATTCGATCCCATTTGTGAATGAGGGCTCCGATGGCATGAATAAACTTGACAATTCTTGTTATGTTGTGACTTACGATGAAGTTATGAGGGAAGTCTTAGAGAAAAGGAAGAAGAAGCTCCAAGGGTCCGTGAATGTGCTCACCCTCAGCAGCTGGGTAATAGCGAGCACCTCGGTTCCCATGAATACAGCAACCAACACCACTTCTCAAAGATCAAAAGCACAAGATGCACCTAAAGACCCCTATTGACACAATTCAAGAAGACGCAAGCCAACATATCCATCTGGGACCTTATTGCATCATTAAAGAAGCACCGAGACCTCGTCATCAAGAACTTGGATGACACACCAGTCTCTCCCGACACAACTCCCGAAGACCTCACAGCAATGATAGGTCACATTCACTTTGGCAATGTCATCACTTTTGCCGACATGGACCTCCCGCCATTAGGGTCCAATCACAATGAAGCCATCTACCTCAAAGTAAGGGCAAGGGGGAGACCCATTTTGAGAGTTTTAGTAGACGGTGATTCCGTACTCAACTTAATGCCTAGCCGAGTCATGGGCATACTGGGGCTCAAAAGCTCCGATTTACAACCTTCTACCCAAGTCATTAGAGGGTACGACAGCACGGCCTGTACACTCATGGGAATTCTAGAAGTTGATGTTGAATTTGGGAGCATGATCATGTCCGTCCAATTTCAAGTACTCGATGTCCCGTCTTCGTTCAACTTACTTTTGGGCCGACCATGGATCCACAGTTCCAATGCTGTCCCTTCCACTCTCCATCAGCGTGTCAAGATCAGAAATGGGGATGAGATAGTCACTGTCATGGACGAAAATGTCACCATCCACAGAAATAAGGGACAACCCATCCACCAAGTTCAACACGGGATAGAATATTCCACTCTCTCCGGCGTCAACGCCATCGACAAAGAAGGGGGAAGTGGGCAATGGACCCTCAGTAATCCTAAGATCCTTCGCATGATGAGGAAAATGAATCACTTTCCCAATCTAGGCCTAAGGAAGCAACAACAAGGAACATTGAACCCCGTAGAGGTTCTTTTTGTCAGAAACAAGTTTGGTTTGGGATACAAGCCTACCGAAGATGACTTAAAATACGAGAAAGCGGTCAGGAATCAAAAGACCCGAGCTCGCAAAGAAGGTCGACAATATGAAATCCCTAACTTGAGGCCTTACCGCAACACACTGAACGGTTATTTTTTTCGCCAAGGGGAGGATGTCCCGTACATGATCTTTCCCGAGCCATGGGTTAACAACAAGGGCGTCAGAAATTCCGGTCTTGATGTCTTCACTGATTGTGAAATTCCGACACAAGAAAGGGAGCCTATTCCAATGTCACCCCAAGAGTGTTGGGGCAAGAAAGTGACTATAGAGTCTGAGGTAGAGATTACCGTGGGGGAAAGACTGTCCGATCTAGCCTCCATGTTCGAGGCATTGACCATCATGGACGATTGTCAAGTCAATGCCATCTCCGACAACAAAAAAATGGAGAGTCCATCTATCAACGAGATCCAGCCAAGCTCCGAGCTAATCAACAACTGGTATTCTACGAAGGGGCCCATGGTATCCGAGGAATTCCTAGTCCAAGAAATAGGTTGCATACCCCGCACATCAACAAAGGAAGAGCGGCTCACACTTACTTTCGAGTCTGAGAGTGTTTCTAATACCCTCACCCAAGAGGATATGGAGGCCATAGCCGAGCGTGTGTTGTTGGGTTTTGATGCATCATGCGCAGCGGAATAAACAGATAAAATCAAAAACCCAAGAGCCCGGATCCGTGCATGTTGATTAAATTAAATACAAGATGAAAGAAACATACCCTTGAAGATCAAATCCATGAACACGGACTTTAAGGTGTTAAAGCAAACACCCTCTATCGGTATCCACACATCGAACAGATATCAAGAACACCTTCTTGATCTGGATTGCTAGACCCAAGGCTTGATGAAGAAACGATTTTTTCATAAGAATTATTTTGCTTCATTGATTATTGAGTTATGATGATTCTAAATCTCAAAACTAATAATCCCCTCTATATGTGTGTAATTGTTTCTCAAACAACATGTTATGATTTCTAAAATCAACCATTAGGTTTCTCAAACCCGACTGCACACATATAAAATAGGGTATAAACCTAATTCCTTTTGGGATCAGAATTCTTTGTCAAACAAGAGATCTGAACAAACTGTTTTCCGTCTGGACAAACCATCCGTACGGATTGGTTGGGTGGCTCCCAAACCATCCGTACGGATCCTTCCAGCAGGATCCAGTTTTTCCCATTTTCTGTGCCTTATTCAATCCGTTCTATTGTGTGTGACCCAATAGGATTATACTAAGTTGGCAACGAGTCCGAACGAGTCAGAACCCGTAAGTCATAAGCGGACTCTAGCAAGCCATTATGACTATCCAATTAGTATAACTTTGAAAGCCCAAAGTAACCTTATAGAACATATCACAATCCCTTTGTCACACGATATCATATTGGACATAAGTCATGGTCCATGTCAACTTATGTTGTCCAATGCTTTCTCGATCTCGAGTAGATTGATATGAGCAAATAACATTGAACGCTTCAATTCATTTGGGTACGACCGTACACTATTATCAATCTTACTCATCGAGTGGCCAAGCATATATCTCTCTTGAGAGAGGGACAAATCCCATCTTGACTTATCATTCTTCCCTACAAGAATCCGATTATGCCAATCGTAGCCTTTATAACTTCCCGGTTAGGGGTAGCGTTTGAGTACGTCAAACATAATGTTCATCATGTGGAAGACTATGATAATCTCAGGTCTAAGGATAAATGATATAACTATTATGAGATTTAATTATGACATTTGACCATACGGGTCTATCCAGTACTTGTTCTCCAACATGTACCCACAAGTTTAATCCGCATCCTATGAACTATAATCATCATATGATTATCTATTAAACTCATGCTAGCCCTTCATAAGTGCTAGGGACAATGATCATTATAATAAACATACAAAAAATATAATAATCAGGTTTGTTATCTCTATAACAATGAAGCTATGATATAACGCATAGGCCTTTCTCAAGGGCCTAGAGCATAATATCCAACAATCTCCCACTTGCACTAGGCCCAATCAAAGTGTATCCAATACCCATTGAGCTAGTTATGACCTCCATCATAGTTGCAAGCAGGCTTATGTAAGATGATTATCCTTGTTATCATCATATGGTACTTTGCATATTTAGACATCTCCTATCTTTGACGATTTTTTGAGTAAGATAGAAATGTCTGAGTGTATGTCTAGATAAGATATTAGTCCCTTGACTTGTGTAATAACGATTATTGACACAATGAAGGTACATTAAATTAGTGACACTAGAAACAATTTCTAGTTTACTAATTAGAATCTTAATCTTAACATTTTCTAGTTGCATCTCATGCCACTAGATATTTAACCTTTTGTAGAAAATTAATGGTATACTTAGAACTTTTCTAACACCATTATTAAACTTATACATGTATTTATACTGCAATATTTATCTTTGATGGTTTGTAAGAATGCATCTTTGTAACTATTTACAAGATCATTTTATATTCCATCAAAGATCATGAACGCATCCTTTAGTTCCTTTTAGAGAACATAAGAGTGTTTCTTAACTAGTGACTCTCACTAGGATCCGATTGGTATTATATCATCATACTCCAAGTATATGAGACATCCGGTCTTAGTACATTAACATGGCTTACATGATAGATCCAATTGCCGAAGTATATGGAATCCTAATCATGTACTCTTGCTTATTAGTCTTCCAGTAAGACTAAATCTTGCAAAGATTAATGCCATTAGACTTTTGCAAGTGACCTCTCCAAGAGTCTTGCATAGTGAACCTTTCACTATATTATCAATATTAGTACTTTGACTTTAACCAATCAACATTTTAGATTTATCTCCATAAATCAGTCCAAGGATGTAGGCGGCTTCATCAAAGTCTTTCATTTAGAAACTCTTTCAAAATGATTTATATATCAACCATATATATATTAGACTATGAATAAAATTACGCTCCCACTAAATTTATTGTAATCACAAGTCTCATCCTTGATGAATTTCAAACTCTTTGAATACTTCATCAAAATGAAATTTCACTCCAAGTAATTTGCTTCAATCCATCTCATGAATTTCTGCAACTTGCATATTTTATTAGAATTTTATATATCAAAACTTTTAGGTTGTATCAAACACATCCTAAAGTATGTTCCTGTTAAGGAATGCTATTTTGATATCCATTTGTCATATTTCATATTCAAAATATGAGGTCATGACAATAAAAAATTCTAATAATATTAAGCATGACTACAGGTGATAAAGTTTCATCATAATCGACATTATGAATTAACTTTTCTCAATTAGTCTTGCTTAATCAATATACACTTTTAGATTTTATGACTCCAAGTCATTGATCTAAATCCGGAGCGGACTTTGCACCTTGATAGGTAATAGGTCAATCATTCGCAATGATATCTTCCTTATTACTTTTTATTACGAGAAATCAATATTTCTTGTTATAGATAGTATCCTATCAGTTATGCAAATTTCTTGTGTATACTTGAACTAATTTCCACAACTCCTTGTGAATATTTGTTCTACTTCCATCTTAGGTTCCATGTCATTTTCTGGGTCTCGAACTCTTCGAGATACATTTTACTCCCACTAGTTCTTTAGAGATAAACGATTTATCTAGAAAGTGCTATTTAGAGTAACAAACGATTTGTACTCTTTAAAGGGTGTAAAATTAATATCATTAAGATATCCCATAAAATACATTTATTAGATTTAGGTGTGATTTTGTCCAAGACAAATCTTTTCTCAAAAGTATCACATCACAAATCTTTATGAAAGACAAAACCAAGTTTTCTTTCATTCCATATCTTATATGGTATAACGAACCTCCTTAGACGAATCTCAATTTAGTGTAATCGCAGCTGTTTCCAGCACATAATCCAGAAGGATAATTAAAGATCAGTTTGACTTATTATGAGACAAAAAACCGTGTTTTACAGACAATCTGTAAACTTCTGGAACATCATCCGTACGGCTGCTGTTTCCAGATTCTGTTTTTCTTAAATTGCAGACTTTCTGCAGAATTCTCATCGAGTCCAAGGCTCAAATATTCATTACTTTGATCTAATCAGAGTACATCAATACTTTTGCCATGAGGTGTTGAAATCCTTTCTAGCATTGTTACTTTAATAACCTACATACATCAAAATGTATAAGTTCAAAAGAGTACTTCCTCTTACTACTATTAGTAAAAGATATCTTGATCAATTTCTAAGATTCACATCTATCACATGATTCGAAATCATATGAATTTAAAAGTCCGTCCCATGGAATTTTAGATATGTGTTTCTTATCATTTGATATAGACATTAATGCTTTTTAAGAATGTAACGTTTACATCCTTATATTCAGGTTTCCATTATTTACGTTATGCTCATTATTTTGTTCTTCCAAGATAAGGATATTAAGTCCCATTATATGATTAACAATACAATAAGGTAAATCATATTTAATGGAACACTTTCTTATTCGAAATAAGAAATATCCATAATCTTCTAATGAAGAAACCAAAATAATATTTCTACTTAAAATAAGAACATAACACCATTTGTTCAAAACAAATATTAACTTATTAGGTAAAGACACTTCGCAAGTTCCTATGATTAATGTTGCAACCATTGCATCATTATTGCCACATAGGTTAATCTTTACCCTTACAAGTAGAAATTTTAACGTAAATACTTAAAGTGGTAGTCCAACTACCCTTCCTTTTGATCTTTTAATTCAAATTTTAATTTCTCCAATGGTCAATCCTATTGCCAAAGTAGAAATTACTTTCTTTGGATTTTAGGTTTTAGCCACAAATATTTCCATTAGGCTTGACAACTCATGTCTTGCCTTTATCTTAAATCCTCGTCCTTATTAACCTTTAAAGTTTGACAAGGTTTCCATTTGATATTAAGACATATCATTTTAAACATCAAATATCGCTTATGAATTAATGTCAAATCCGTTTGTTAGTTCAAAACTAACTTGATTATCAAGCCAACTAAGGTAATTAATATGTCTCTCCATGTTCAAAACATGAGAACTTATTAATATACCTTTCATTCATCACATGAATGTTAGGTTCTTAATCAATTTCAAACTTTTATTTCTTTTCTTGCTTGTAAGAACGCTTCCTACGTGATTGCTTATCAAATAAGCATCCATGTGTTTCAGATACTTCTAAAGTTCTAAACATATGGTAGCAAGTCATAAGACAATTGACATCTATAGAATCATCCACATGTTTCTAATAAATGTCTTTGTCCATCCTTAAGCATTAGGTTTCTTAGAAATAGGATTTATTAAGAATTCATAACTTCCGATCTTGCTTTAGAACAATTCTTAAGCTCATGACTAGGTCATGGAAGTTAATCTTATTCTTCTTAAAGTGGGGTCAATCGCAGTAATTATACATGATTATAGTTTAAGACATTCTACGAAATATGCAAATAAATATACACATATATTTCATACCATTATCATTTAGAGACATTTAAAGTATTTCATAAATGCTCCCACTAAATTATACACCTTCAAATACAACAATTGTATAATATAATTTAAGTAGGCTAAGATCCGTATTTCACCCAACTTTGAGTCGGCTAGGGCACGACTGCTCAAAATCAAGTTATTTAGGTAGATAACTCTTTATCAGTCACATCATATGTGACTCTTAGATCTTTTATGAGATTGTTAGACATCTTATGTCAAACATGTTTTAATCTCATCTGTGCCTTAGGCCCAAAACTGTTTTGATAGCCCAATTAAGTCAAACAATTTTAAACGTATAGGAAACTCTGATTCACTCATCTTGCTCATAGATGAATAGAATTAATGCGCCTACGCTAGGGCGTAACCCACATAAAACTACCCATGTACTCACAAGTGTTTTAATCATGGATTGGCACTTGACTTAAGTTTTAAGAAGGTTTATTTGCTTAGAGATATGCATCATATATTTAATTATGTCAAACATAATATAATATAGTCTTTGCATAATGATGTTAACTAATCCAATTAATTAACAGAAGCAAAATCTTGTGATTTAATTATGAAGCAACATAATGGGGACGGAATCTAAATTATCTGTAAACGATTTACAGATTGGATATTTCATTCGCATTCGCAGAAACAAGGCGTAAGCGTGCCATTGGTCCATGCAATGAATTAATCCAAATATAGTTTCCTTCTCTGCAAACTATTTGCACTTTGTATAAGGATAAATTCTGAAACTTAGAGATTACACTAACCTTAATCTCTTTTAAGATTATGATCTCAGTAACTGTCTGGACTTATGAACTGAAATCTGTTTCAGGAAACACGGTTACCAAAACCTGCCGTCTGAAACAGATCAGAATCAGTAATGCCCAAACCATCCGTACGGATGTTTCTGGAAGCATCCAGATTTATCCGTACAACTCTTTTATACACGTCACATAAACTCTGAACTCTTCAGAATTCTGAAACTGTATCCGCAGAGCATCTTGAAATTGAAAGCACAAACCGCAAGGCCGAAACTAAGCCAAAAGGCATCCACATTTCCGTGCTAAGATCAAGAAACCAAGCAACTTCTCTATACGGTCGAAACTAAGCCAAACGGCATCCACATTCCCGTATACTCCCTCCGTCCCGCCGGAAATTGCAAAACTTACCATTTTGGGCGTCCCATAGAAATTGCAAAATCCATAAATGGAAAGTTTTTAATACTTTTTAATTAGTGGGTCCCACTTCTCATACTCACATCCACTAACCCACTAAATATTCTCTACCCCACTTTCTCTCTCCCACTCAACTATCAACACTCACAACACATCACCTTTTTCACTTTTTCCCTTAATTCTTGTGCCATAATTTTTTTTTAAGTTTCCGGCGGGACGGAGGGAGTAGATTGGATACTTGTTTCAAGATCTTTCATTGTCTCTTAATCTCACAGATTATAGAAGTTCTAAACACTTTAGAACTCTGATTTCTGCAATTCCTTTTGAATTATTCGGCTGAAAACTGTTTCAGGAAACACGGTTTCGGAAACCAGCCGTCTGAAAGCAGTTTCCAGTTTCCAGATTCAAATTCTGTAAACAACTTACAGAACAATCTGAACACCAGAAAACAGAATCAAATCTGGGAATTTCCAAACTATCCGTACGGATCAGTTTGGCATCATCCAAACCATCCGTACGGATCCATTGGTAGGATCCCAGATTTCCCGTTTTTTCAAAATTTCAGAAATTCGACCAAATCCAATATCATGTTTATACATAATCAGATTACAGAAACATGAATTTACAGATTACAAATTTAATTAGATCTAATCAATACCATGAATAAACAATTTATTACATACACAAATTAGATCGCAAAGAAGGTCGACAATATGAAATCCCCAACTTGAGGCCTTACCGCAACACACTGAACGGTTATTTTTTTCGCCAAGGGGAGGATGTCCCGTACATGATCTTTCCCGAGCCATGGGTTAACAACAAGGGCGTCAGAAAGCCCGGTCTTGATATCTTCACCGATTGTGAAATTCCGACACAAGAAAGGGAGCCTATTCCAATGTCACCCCGAGAGTGTTGGGGCAAGAAAGTGACTATAGAGTCTGAGGTAGAGATTACCGTGGGGGAAAGACTGTCCGATCTAGCCTCCATGTTCGAGGCATTGGCCATCATGGACGATTGTCAAGTCAATGCCATCTCCGACAACACAGAAATGGAGAGTCCATCTATCAGCGAGATCCAGCCAAGATCCGAGCCAATCAACAACTGATATTCTACGAAGGGGCCCATGGTATCCGAGGAATTCCTAATCCGAGAAATGGGTTGCATACCCCGCACATCAACAAAGGAAGAGCGGCTCACACTTACTTTCGAGTCCGAGAGTGTTTCTAATACCCTCACCCAAGAGGATATGGAGGCCATAGCCGAGCGTGTGTTGTTGGGTTTTGATGCATCATGCGCAGCGGAAAAACAGATAAAATCAAAAAACCCAAGAGCCCGGATCCGTGTATGTTGATTAAATTAAATACAAGATGAAAGAAACATACCCTTGAAGATTAAATCCATGAACACGGACTTTAAGGTGTTAAAGCAAACACCCTCTATCGGTATCCACACGTCGAACGGATATCAAGAACACCTTCTTGATCTGGATTGCTAGACCCAAGGCTTGATGAAGAAACGATTTCTTCATAAGAATTATTTTGCTTCATTGATTATTGAGTTATGATGATTCAAAATCTCAAAACGAATAATCCCCTCTATATGTGTGTAATTGTTTCTCAAACAACATATTATGATTTCTAAAATCAACCATTAGGTTTCTCAAACCCGACTGCACACATATATAATAGGGTATAACCCTAATTCCTTTTGGGATCAGAATTCCTTGTCAAACAAGAGATCTGAACAAACTGTTTTCCGTCTGGACAAACCATCCGTACGGATTGGTTGGGCGGCTCCCAAACCATCCGTACGGATCCTTCCAGCAGGATCCAGTTTTTCCCGTTTTCTGTGCCTTATTCAATCCGTTCTATTGTGTGTGACCCAATAGGATTATACTAAGTTGGCAACGAGTCCGAACGAGTCAGAACCCGTAAGTAATAAGCGGACTCTAGCAAGCCATTATGACTACCCAATTAGTATAACTTTGAAAGCCCAAAGTAACCTTATAGAACATATCACAATCCCTTTGTCACACGATATCATATTGGACATAAGTCATGGTCCACGTCAACTTATGTTGTCCAATGCTTTCTCGATCTCGAGTAGATTGATATGAGCAAATAACATTGAACGCTTCAATTCATTTGGGTACGGCCGTACACTATTATCAATCTCACTCATCGAGTGGCCAAGCAGATATCTCTCTTGAGAGAGGGGGACAAATCCCATCTTGACTTATCATTCTTCCCTACAAGAATCCGATTATGCCAATCGTAGCCTTTATAACTTCCCGGTTAGGGGTAGCGTTTGAGTACGTCAAACATAATGTTCATCATGTGGAAGACTATGATAATCTCAGGTCTAAGGATAAATGATATAACTATTATGAGATTTAATTATGACATTTGACCAGGACATAAATCTCATAACAGGTCTATCCAGTACTTGTTCTCCAACATGTACCCACAAGTTTAATCCGCATCCTATGCGCTATAATCATAATATATTATCCATTAAACTCATGCTAGCCCTTCATAAGTGCTAGGGATAATGATCATTATAATAAACATGCAAAAGATATAATAATCAGGTTTGTTATGTCTATAACAATGAAGCTATGATATAACGCATAGGCCTTTCTCAACCTAGAGCATAATATCCAACATGTGTTTCCTTTCTTTGCTAATGAAAAATTCGATATTTCTGAGTACCCTGAGATTGTAAACATCATAAATGATGAATTAACTTATAACAAACTTAATGAACAAGTTAATAACGATTCAAATTATGATGAATTAGACCACAAAAACATAACATACCTAAATGAACTAGCTCAACAGGTTCGTTGTCGTGGTGAAAATGGTCTAGGGGCTGATGAGGAATTGCATGTTGTTAATCTGGGTACCGACGAAGAACTAAAAGAAACAAAGATAGGCAGCCTCTTCAAGGGGGAAGACAGAGACAGATTGACTGCACTGCTCAAAGAATTTGTGGATGTATTCGCATGGTCGTACAAAGACATGCCGGGTTTGGACAGAAAGGTCGTAGAGCACAGAATTCCGATCAGAGAGGACGCCAAGCCAGTAAAGCAGAAGCTCAAAAAAGATCAAACTAGAATGGTCCCTCCAAGTCAAAGAAGAGATTGGAAAGCTCCTCAGTGTGGGTTTCATCAAAGTCATTGAGTATCCGACTTGGCTAGCTAACATTGTGACAGTCAGAAAGGCAAACGGTAAGGTACGAGTTTGTGTGGACTTCCGGGATTTGAACAAAGCTTCCCCGAATGATGATTTTCCGCTACCAAACATCGACATGCTCGTCGATTCGACTGCCAACTATGAAGTCCTCTCATTTGTGGACGGTTTTGCCGGCTACAATCAGATTCTCATGTCCAAGGAGGACCAACACAAGACAGCTTCCACAACACCGTGGGGCACTTTCTGCTACACAGTCATGCCGTCCGGGTTAAGGAACACTGGGGCTACCTACCAAAGGGCTGTTAAAGATCTATTCCATGACATGATTCACAAAGAGATCGAGGTCTATGTAGACGACATGATCATCCATTCAAAGGGAACCAACGGTCAACATTTGATCGATCTTCGCAAGTTCTTTGAACGACTCCGACAACACAACATGAGACTCAATCCCGCAAAGTGCACTTTTGGGGTCATCAGAGGAAAGGTTCTCGGTTACATGGTCACTGAGAGGGGAATTGAAACCGATCCCTCCAAGGTCAAGGCAATCATTGACATGCCTCCCCCAAAGACGCAGAAAGAAATCAAAGGTTTTATGGGCAGACTCCAATACATAAATCGGTTTGTGCACCAACTCACTTCCATGTGTGAGCCGATCTTCATGCTACTCAAGAAGAATACGGCTCTAGAATGGACCGATGCTTACCAAGAAGCCTTCGACCAAGTAAAGCATTACTTGAAGTGCCCTCTAGTTTTGGTTCCACCACACAAGGAGAAGGCTCTCTTGCTCTATCTCACTGTCAATGATGAAGCCCTAGGGGCTATGTTAGCACAAGAACAACGAGACTCCACAAAAGAGAATGATATCTACTTTGTCAGCCGCCGGTTTTAAGGGGCTGAGAAGAACTAATCTGTCTTAGAGAAGTCTTGTGCGGCATTGGTTTGGGTTACTCAAAAGCTCAAGCATTACATGGAGGCCTTCCCAATCAAATTGGTAGCAAAAGTGGACCCGCTCCGCTACATCTTTGAGAAGCCCTTCATGTCAACAAGAATAGCCAAATGGTACTTCATGCTCGCCGGCTACGATATCACTTACGTCACACTCAAATCCATCAGGGGGAAAGTGTTCAGTGATCAGCTTGCTGAATTTCCATGTGACGAAGCGAAGGGAGAAGATGTACAGTTCCCCGACGAGCATTTAATTTGTGCTACAACAGAGGAAGATAAGTGGCAAATTTTTTTGATGGCGCGACCAATAAGCATGGATATGGCATAGGGATGTTACTTGTTGATCCAAAGGACATCTATACTCCAATTGCTATCCGCCTCGAATTTGAGGCCACCAAAAACATCGCCGAGTACGAAGCATGCATAGCGGGGCTCGAAACGGCCCTCGAGAGAAATGTCACGAGCTTAGAGGTATTTGGTGATTCCCTACTCATCATCAATCAGATATCTAGAAAAAGGAAGATTCAGGACTCAACTCTACAACAGTATGGTCAACATCTCGAGGAGTTGGTTGAACAATTTCAAGAAATCACATTCAACTACCTGCCAAGGGACAAGAACCGTTTTGCTGGTGCACTAGCCATCATTGCTTCACTGGTCGAAATGCCCGAGGGAAAAATGGTGAAGCCCTTTAAAATCTCCCAAAAGAATAGTCCGACTTACTGCATGAGTATCGAGATCAATGAGGTCCAAGCAAACTCTCTGTGGTATTCAGATATCATGAATTTTCTCAAGAATGGCACTTATACCAAGAATAGAAATAAGAAGTCTCAGATGGTGTTGCAAAGGCTAGCCTCTCGATATGTACTGATTGGAGACCGAGTCTACAAAAGGCACCACGAAGGGATCAATCTCCTATGCGCAAAATGAGACTGAGGCTCAAGAAATAATGCACGAGATCCAAGAAGGTGAATGTGGGCCCCACATAAACGGGTTTATGTTGACCAAGAAGATACTCCGCATGGGTTATTATTGGAGTACCATGGAAAGAGACTGCATCGAGAAAGTCAAAAAATGCGCCAAATGCCAATTCCATGCCAACCTACAGCATGATCCACCCTCACAACTTTACAACATGACCACGCCATGGCCTTTATCTTGTTGGGGCATAGATATCATCGGAAAAGTTCACCCTACTGGCAGCAACGGACAATATTTCGTCCTAGTAGCCGTGGACTATTTCACAAAATAGGTCGAAGCACAGGCTTACCGGGTTCTCAACGCCAAGAAAGTGGCCGAATTCGTAAAGACCCACATCATGTGCCGGTATGGCGTTCCTCATGAAATCATCTCAGACAACGGTTCTCACTTTGAGAAAGAGATGGACGCGCTCCTGGTAGAATACAAAATTTCCAAGCACAAGTCATCTCCATACCACCCTCAAGCAAACGGCGTGGTCGAAGCAGCTAATAAGACAATCGAGACCATTGTGAAGAAAATGGCCTCCACTGGAAGGGATTGGCCCGAAAATCTACCTCTAGCATTGTGGGGCTACCGCACGTCAATACAGACAGCAACTGGAGAAACTCCTTATGCACTGGTGTATGGTTCCGAAGCTGTACTCCCAATAGAGCTCGAAGTCCCATCCCTACGGGTCCTTCTCGAGAATCAAGTCAATGAAATCGATTGGATGCAAAGTCGATATGAACAGCTAGCTCTACTCGACGAGAAAAGGCTAAGGGCACTCGAACGTACGAGAGCCTATCAACAAAGAATGTCAAGGGCTTTCAACAAAAAGGTGAAGCCTCGAAACATCAATGTGGGAGATTTGGTCTTAAGAAAACATCCTCCTAACGCCATGAACCCCCTTGGAAAATGGGGACCCCGATGGATTGGTCCGTACGTGGTCAAGAAGATACTAAGCGGCGGTGCAGTCCGACTCGTGGATTTAGATGAAGATCAGCTGCCAAAGGAAGTCAGCCTCGACAAGCTGAAGAGATTCTAGGCTTAATAAACGAAGACCATTAAAAAAAAAAAAAAGCTAGCTAGGTTGAAAACCCGCAAGGGCAGCCTAGGTAAAAATTAGAGCACGTGCAAAAAAGAAGCCCGCTAGATTGAAAACCCGAAAGGGTGGTCTAGGCAAAAACAGGGTGCACACAAAAAAAATGGTCTTCGTTTATTTGAACTACGGAGACCTGAGCCTCTACACTGGAGGAACGTAGGCAACCTTCGGGTGCGGTCTAAAATATAAACAAATACCCAAATCATTTCAAATTAACGAGATGCAATTTTTATTCATTCACTGAATTATTTTGATCATTACAATGGAAATGTTGAGCTATTAAAAGATATAAAACATTAAATCCTAAACAAAGTGATCTATTTTAATTGCAATCTCGAGGTACAAAAGAAAATCTAATCTTTCTTAGACTTGGGAACCCATTGCTTCTTGATGTGGCCTTTAGTCTTCTTGGATGAAGGTGAAAGATTCTTGAGACCACCAAGACGAGAGGAGACACTAGGACGGGACGGAGCTTCATCAACGACCTTCCCTTTACCTTTGTCAAGCGGAACCTTAGCGGGAACAACCATGGGACGCTTCCACACATGACAAGAATTTCCCTTACCCTTCTTCTTTTTAGGCAAATAACAGGACCTATAATCCCTCACATGGACCACCGGCTTCACGGAATCAACGGCAATAACACCCTCATTTAGCCTTCCCAAACGGTCAAAGACGCTAGGGCGTGCCTTCACAATCGGGACAATAGGGATGGACTTATCGCCTTCAGGGACAGAAACTTTGACTTCAAAAGTGAAGGTCATCGGGGCCATCGCTACAAGAATTTTGAGGTATAGAGGAAGGGAAAAGATGCAGAATATTGCTGTGTAACCATTCTGGTCGAAAATGGTTTAAATTTATAGCTGTTGGAGTGCTCTGCTCAGAAAAGAAAGGGGCTGGAATTCAGCAAGCTAGAAGCGCGCGCCTACGACAAGCGATGTAAGACGCGCGCGTCGCTCATGCCCAAGTCCATGAGCGCGCACCTTTGACAGCAGACAGAAACAGAAATAGCCTTTGTCAGTTCAGAACAGAACCTAGGCATTACAACACCTTCAACCTGCAGAAAAGATCAATCCCAGCAACAAAAGAAGCTCAAACGACGACAGCAAACACACTTTAGGCACACATTTGTTTGTAAAGAGTCGACACTTAGGACCGAGTCTAGATAAATAACTAAAAAAGCGTAGTAAATAGCTAGGGTTGTAAATACGTGCTAAATGTCTATTACAGGTAAATAAAAGTGTTTCTAGTCTCTCATTCTCCCCAGAATACTACTCAGAATCATCATCATCGGCATCACTGTGCCTACCCCCACTGCCGCTCTCAGTCTCCTCGTCATCATCATCATCATCAGCGGATTCTTCCTCCTCAGATGTCTCCACCACCACAAGTTTCAAGCTGAATAAACTCCGTAATGGACACCTTTAATTCTCAAAGATCAGTTTTGAAAATTCATCCCCAGCAAAAAGCACTCCAAAGTCAACTGTGCCCGTACCCTACCAAAAGTCAAAGTCAAACAGTCAACATCAAAGTACGACTCACGGCAACAACTTGGTCCTGGGTGAGCCACAAAATCACCACCTCCTTATCAAGCAAACGCTCCTCCGGGTCCCGCATTCAAGCAAACGGTCCTCCGGGTCCCGCACTCAAGCAAACGGCCCTCCGGGTCCCACACTCAAGCAAACGGTCCTCTGGATCCCACTTCCAACAAACGGTCCTCTGGGTTCCGCATTCAAGCAAATGGTCCTCTGGGTCCCGCATTTAAGCAAACGGTCCTCCGGGTCCCGCACTCAATCAAACGGCCCTCCGGGTCCCGCACTCAAGCAAACGGTCCTCTGAGTCCCGCTTCCAACAAACGGTCCTCTGGGTCCCACAATCAAGCAAATGGTCCTCTGGGTCCCGCATTCAAGCAGACGATCCTTCGGCACCCGCTTCCAGCAAACGGATCTCACCATCAGCAGACAGGTCCCGCTTCCAGTAAACAGATCTCGCTATCAGCAGATAGTCCCGCTTCCAGCAAACGGTCCTCCGGGTCCCGCATTCAAGCAGACGGTCCTCCGGGTCCCGGACTCAAGCAAACGTTTCTCTGGGTCTCGCATTCAATTAAACGGTCCTCTGGGTCCCGCATTCAAGTAGGCGGTCCCTCGGTACCCGCTATTCCAGCAAACGGATCTCGCTACCAGCAGACAGGTCCCGCTTCCAGCAAACGGATCTCGCTACCAGCAAACAGGTCCCACTTCCAACAAACGGATCTCGCTACCAGCAGACAGGTCCCGCTTCCAGCAAATGGACCCCCAGGTCCCGCTATCGGCCACGGTGAGACGCTTCGTACCACCGAACCTTTCATTATCACCCAAGCTGCTCACACAGGGAGCGCACCTCTATCCCTTGCAATTTCAAATTCCTGATTTTATCGAATCTTTTCTTTTTCTTGGTTATGTCCTAGGCGGATGTCTGCCTTTCGTCGGCATGTTTGCTTCGCAATCCACGCCGCCGAGGGGCTCTATAGACACCCTGCCTTGGACCGCTCACCCTGATTTCACCCTTGATTTTCGTGTTTCTCCCTCTTTTAAGTGTTTTCTGTTAGTTTCTGTTACTTTGGTTAAGTTTCAGATGGGCTCCGTTAAGTCTAGGGACTAAACTGAATAATAGTTCTAACTTTCTAGTCCATTCTGTCAAAATTCTCCTTTCAGAGTCGCGCGCCTCCGCCCCTTGAGGCCAGACGCGCGCGCCTTCCACTGCCTAGGTGGGATGTGCGCGCTTCTGGGGTGTGTCAGTTACAGATTCTTCCCAAGAATCTCTCCCTTGCTCATTATACATGATTTTGCCCGGGAAAGATTTCTTGGAGACTCCATTTGGCTCCAAAACACACACATTTTCAACTATAAACCCCCCCCCCCAATCCATCATTGGAGGAGGACTTTTCCACCTTAGACTTTTCTCTAAACAAAGCTCTAGGCAATTTACAAAAGATATTCTCTCCAAGTATTCAACCTCTTCCTCAAGACTTTTTCAAGAGGTTCTCTTTGAAGGATATTATAGGTAAAATGTCTTAACTTTATTCTTTATTTCTTCTTCTTCTTCTAATTCTTCTTCTTCTTCAATCAAATGTGCAATCACCCCAAAACCATTTGGGACATGACACCAATGGCCCTTTTATTACATTGAATTGGCCTAGGAGTTATCTCCCTACATTCTAAACTATAAAACCCCCTTTTATCATCATTCAAATAGGAAGAACACATCTATCTTTAAAGTGAATTATGAACAAACAAGACCGACACTGCTCGGGCGAAATGGGTGTTTAATTACTTCCCATTTTGTAACCTAACCCCCGAACCCCTCATCCCAAAGAATCTCTGTTTTTGTAAATCAAACTTAGGCTCATAAACATTAGGTTTTCTTACGTTCCTCAAAAACGTGGGTAGCAACTCTAAAACACAACTAGACATCTAAGGTAATCCGCACGCTCTAGCCTAAAAGCCGCGGGCCCCGCCCCGGGGTATCAACACAACCTTAAATCCTTGTTGGACTAATAAAGATCCACTAACTAAGTTTATTCTAACTTCAGGAGCATGTCACACTTCATTCAGAGTCAATATTTTCCCGGATGACATCTTCAAGTTAATTCTTCCAATTCCTAACACTTGTACGACAGAGTCATTTCCTAATTTCACACTTCCTCCACTTGATTTCTGATAAGATGTAAATAAACTATGATCAGAACAAACATGAATATTAGCACCGGATTCTAACCACCAATCATTATTTTCATATATATTATTTACTAAAGGTTGGAAAGGTTAACACCTAAACGTAGGTTCACCATCTTCTACCATATTAACTTGAGGCCCTTGATTCCTTTGGTTGGCATCTTCACTTTTCCGATAGTAGCAATTTCGAGCAATATGATTTGTCCTTCCGCAAACATAGCATTCCCGCTTATCTTTGCCCTTGTCATTCCTTTGGTTGTTTTGAGTTTGATGGTGTTTAGCTTTATTTCCATTTGACTAGTTGAAACGATTTCCATTTGAACGGTGAAATTGATTGGTACAAAAGTTATTGTTAAGGTGGTGGTTGTTTCTCCTATTGTTGTTGTTTTTTTAAAGGTGTTTCCTCGAGGCTTAAGAGGGTTTGGTGTTGTTTACACCCGAGAAGAAGATACCCGCTTTACCTTTTTGATTTGAGAGTCACCACCATGTTGTTGAACGGAACACGGACCGTGAGATTCTTGAGTTCGGGAGTTAAGTTATAGATTGGAAAGGTCAAGGAGCACCCAATCCACCCAATATAGGATTGGTCTTGCTTAGGTGTTTTTAATCAAATAAAAGAATAAACAATTAAAGCAAGTAAAGCCAATAATTAATTTCTTAATTATTGGAATGTCGGATCATGTGCTTCGAGACCATCTCCATGAATTGGAGAGGCACTAGGCTGATCCTTTTGATGGGATTACACTACTCTAAAACAAAGAATGAGATGAGAAGTAGAGATTAGAAGCGTAGGAGTTTACCTAAAGCGTTTTTGAGATTCCAATTGATGGCCTTGACTAAGGCCTTGAAGATCCAAGAGTTTTATGATGATTTTTGCTTGAAAAGATGGGTTTTTGATGGTGTTTTGGTGTGAGGGGAGAGGGGAGAGGAAAAACGGGATTAGTGTGTGAGAGACTGATCAGAGAGTTGTTAACCTCTTTTTGGATGACTAGGAACCATTAGGTAGCATTAGGAGAGTCTAGGGTTGAAAGACTTTTTATTTATAGGTTTAGATTGCTTAGGGACCAAGCCAAGGAGGTGGAGAGGTTTAATTAGGTAAAGAAATCAGTAGGAAATCACCTAGGAAGCTTCCTATTAGATATTTCCCGGATTAGGAGAGTGTTGGCCATGAAAGAGATCAGGACGGAGAAGGAAAGTGATTCTGACTCGCAGATAGGGGAGATCCCCTGTACGAGACATTGATGTCTCGTACCAGATATCTAGTACAAAAGTACTGTTTTACCCTTATCTAAAGTTTTGTTGTTCAGTTTAGCCCCTAACTAACGGAGTCAGTTAGAAACTTAACAAAACATGACAAAACTAACGAGTTTTCATCCAAGCACAAAGGCGATACACAAGAGTAGTGTAATCATAAATTTGAGTTCAAAATGGGGTGTCTACAGAGCCCCTCGACGACGATACTTATGGAAGAAGTAACATCGTCGATAGAAAAGACACCATTTAGAACTTTGGGTATGGTCGTGCTAGAAAGCTGCCTACGTATTCCTTGGAAGGAAATCAGACCAAACGTAGTTCGACTCCGAAAATCATGCAAAAATGGCCGTTTGAGGTATTTTGAAAATCCTTTTGAATGTACTGAATATTATCCTCGATCAATGTACCTACATTGAAAGTACTGGATCCTTAAATTTCCTTGATCAATCAGATCAGTTCATGGAGTTGATTGAAAGTACTGAACATGTCCTCGATCAATTCATCATTGAAAGTACTGGACGGTTTGATGTAGATTTTTTGAATATCCTCGATCAATCAGATCAGTTCATGGAGCTGATTGAAAGTACTGAATATTATCCTCGATCAATGCACCTACATTAAAAGTACTGGATGCAGAATCTCTTGATTTGTTGTTATAGACTTCTGAATATCCTCTATCAATCAGATCAGTTTATGGAGCTGATTGAAAGTACTGAATATTATCCTCGATCAATGCACTTACATTGAAAGTACTGGATGCAGAATCTCTTGATTTGTTGTTGTAGACCTTTGAATATCCTCGATCAATCAGGTCAGTTCATGGAGCTGATTGAAAGTACTGAATATTATCCTCGATCAATGCTCTTACATTGAAAGTACTGGATGTAGAATCTTTTGTGACTGAATTCTCTGTGGGGGTCATCTGACCGCTGCTGATATCTTTTTTTTTTAGCATGGATTGGTTTCTGTACCTGTTAATACAACAAGTAGAACCTATTCTAGAAAGCAGGATTTAGCTTTGATTTTATTTTGTAATTGGACTCATGCGGCGGTGACAAATTTATGTGCATGCCCGGTCGGTCAACCTTGGTGTAAGTAGTGTGAATAGCATGGATTCACAACGGGATGTTTATTGGTGATGAACTGTATGTGTTGATTTGTGTGTGTGTGTGGGGACTTGTTTTGACAAGTTGGGACCTAATCAGGTTTTCTGCAAGAGATGATGCTACGGAGTTTCTTTGATGGTTATCTCGTGTGAGACTCGTTTACCTTGTGCAAGATGATCCGTCCAGATCGTTCCTTTAGTCATGTTGTGTCAAGGGAGACAACTATTTGTCCGACAACCAATGATATTGATCAATCAAGCTCTAAGTAGGCTAGGCGTACTTTTGAATCACTCTAGAATTCCATGTCCGAAAACTCTCAAGAGAAGGTGATGAGAAACATTATCTATTCCCCCATGTTCGATTTCACGCTTCGGTCCAAGTCATGCCCCAAGAATGTTGTATGTTGTAGATAACTTCGTGAACATGCTTATGAGGCTGTTTTATTTGAAGAAGAGTGCTCTCTCGCTTGATGGATTTAAGGAAGGTTGAAGAATAAATGATTTGAAGAATGTTCTCCCTATATATATATATATATATATATATATATATATATATATATATATATATTATTATTTTTTGTGACGCACCCTGATTTTTGCCTAGACCGCCCTTTCAGGTATTCAATCTAACGGGCATCTCTTTTGCGTCTCTTTTCATTTTTTTGACATAGTATGTACTCGAAGATGACTCAGAGGGGAGAGTAGTTTTGTCTCTTATTGGGGGAGAGACATGCAAGATTTTTGGGTTTGAATGTATTAGGCATTTTAGCTATCGACTTGGCTTTTTGGTAAGTGTATTCCAAGCATCGTCTCGGTGGGGATAACGCACTTTGTAATGCGAGTTAGAGGCGAAGAGGATAGCCCCTAGTGCGGATTTACTTTGACGAGTTCGTACATTTCGAGAATGAATAGACGAGGGAAGGAAAGGATCAAAAGCCCCTAGCTTTGATGCTTGGATTTGAAAAAAGTTTATGAGAGTGGAGAAGAGGAATCCCCTAGACTCGACAAAGAACTTTACGTGGCTCAAATACTAGAAAGATAGTTCTACATTTAATGGACCATAGTATTTATTTTTTATGTCTTAAGTGTTTGTTCAATTATTTTGCAAGTGAATCATCTAGAAATGTCTTGACAAGTTTTGAGGAGAAGGCCTAATCATTAGTGCGCTCTTCGGATTTCTTCATGAGTGATACTACGGATGATGGAGACAGTCTTCAAGTTAGGAGTCTTATTTTTTCTTCATTTGTGGGGTTGTGAAAGCTTGAGAGTGTTTTTTTTTTTTTTTTGACTCTCAAAGCTTGAATTGAGTAGCCCCACTTTTGTTTGGGAATGATGATGCCTTTGACTTTCTTCCATTGTGGTCCTTCAACTTTTGACATGATCGCGGTGATAGTAATGTGTAGCCCCTAGGCCTTATCACTTGTTTAGACATTTCTATTATCAATTGCAAGGTTTTAGATTAATGGCAATTATTGTTTGTGGATCCATTTCATGAATTAGAGAGATATTCAAAAGGTAGAACAACCTTAGAGTAGTGTATAGGAAATAGAATGACTTTTATTAATAACTGGAATTCAAAACAGACTCGATAGTTTAGTTGACACAAACTAGAGAGGAGGGAGATGGACTAGAATGACAGAACGACTCTTCGAGTTCATACTAGGAAATTAAAACATATTCTATTTCTAAGGAGAAAGGGAGAGGATAGTTGTAGCCCCAAAGTGGTTGATCTTGATTTCTTGAGGCTTTGTCATGCTTATAGAGAGTTGTTAGGAAGCGGGTTGTTGAGGATATTCGGCGCTTCAAGTTCCTTGTTGTCGATGAGATCTTGGATCACATCCTTGAGGTCTTTGCAAGAGTCGGTGTCGTGGCCGGTGGCTTTGTGGAATTTGCAGAAGAGGTGATGAGCATGATTAGGAGGGAATTCTCTTGGTGTTTTAGGAGGATTTCTTGGTGTGATCTTTCCTTCTTGGACTAGTATGTCAAAGATTTCCCCTTGAGTGATCCCTTCGAGCTTGTGGTAGACTCTTTCTTTCTTCTCTCTTTTGGGAGGGGGAACAGCGAAGTAGTTGCCTTTTCCTTGGTTGTTGAAATCTTTAGCATTGATGGAGGCTTCTTTGTTGGACGCACCTTTGTGTTCATAGCGATAACTACTACTCTTTCTTTTAGACTTGAGGAAGTCATTGATCCTTATTCCGGATTCGTGGAGCTCAATGAAGCTAGGGAAGTAATTACCAACAAGTTTATCATGAAATTCCTCATGGAGACATTGGAGGAAGATGTGGATTTGTTCTTTAAGACTAGGTCTTTCAACAATTTCTGTGATCTTGAGCCTCCACCTTCTAGCAAATTCAGCAAAAGACTCATTGGGGTATTGCTTGGTTTGCTCAAGATCCCTCCTAGTAGGGCGGTATGTAGAGTTGTCTTCAAACTGCCTTTGGAACACTCGACATGCTTCTGGCCAATCAATCCTAGTGGATATCGGAAGTGATATGTACCAATCTCTTGCAGCACTCTCCAAGGTTTGAGGAAAAGATTGGGCTAAGATGTTGTTATCAACACCCATTGGTAACATGGCCCAAGTATAGGTTTCAACATGATCTCGAGGAGAAGTGGTGCCATTGAACTTTACCATATCGGGATTCTTATATTTGAGTGGAAACTTGGTGATGGATTGTCGAAGAGAATCCAGATCGAAAGGAGTGAATGATCCCTTTGGAGTGTCGAGTGAAGCAAGTTTCTTTTCAAGGTAATTCATGGTCACAGGAGCATCGACCATTTTGTTGTCACCACTACCTTCTTTTTTGGACTTGGTAGTCTTAGAGACATGTTCCTCATCATCGGAGGAGGAAGAGGAGGAAGAAGAGTCGGACTCATAGTGCTTCTTCTTAGACTTCTTGTCTTTCTTTCTAGAGGATGCCTCGTCTTCGGAGGAGGCGGGGGATTCATAATCCTTCTTCTTTTGTTTCTTTGCTTTCTTGACTTTCAATGCATGGAGCTCGGCAACTAAGGAGTCTATATGAGCTTGCTTCTCATCTGGTTTCTTGGCGGCTTTCAAGATTTCAACTTTGGCCTCATTGAGATTTTTGGTATTGGTGTCGTTGCTTCCAGTCATGGTGTCGGGTGAGTTTGGAACGATCTAGTTGCGATTCGAACGGACCTAATGGTATAGAGATTGTGTTAAACCCAGATTAAGGTCCAAACAAGTCGGCTTCATGAGTTGTATAGGATTTAGGAGTGAGTGAAGGTTGATCAAACAAGCACAGCAGAAAAACTGATACAGACAAAAGAGGATGTCTCATACGAGACAAGGATGTCTCGTACGAGGCATCCAGTACAGAACACAGAAAATCAGTTTTTAATCCTAATTTTGGTCGGACGGAATTTAATCCGTTTTGGGGGGTTTCTATCTAATATCCTGGAACAGTGGATTCTATCACCCTAGAATATGAACCCCTTTTTTTCACATGTATTGCACTCTCCCAAACGGATAATTTGGGCAAAGGTCCCATATTCTCATCGGAATCCACCATCCAATTTAGCCAAACCTAAGCGATTCCGTAATTGTTTTGCTCTTTGTTAGACAACGCCGTTTACGCAATCAAACCTTATGAATTCTTGTAAGGGACAACCGAAAGGGACTTTGTTGGACGCAACTTGACGGTGAAAGAGACTAGACTCGAATCCTTGTAGAAAAATTCTCATTTCACCATCACAATCCTTTGTTCAACAATTTTACCGAAGGGGCATTCGTCAAGAATTCAGGAAGGGATAATTATAGATTGTATGAAAAGCGTTATCTTGGGCAAAGATTAACACAATCCTAAGAATCAAACCGACAGGTCACAAGGAGTGTCCTATTGATTATTATGTATGCATGAGGCTGATGCATGGCTTACGGCTAAGGCTCCCCAAGAACACATTCAAGAAGCGTGTCACGGAGTGGGTACACCATCTTTGGAGAGATCGGCAAGGAAATGCTGACCGACATCCGTCCTCCGATTGGGACCCGAGTTTATAGGGTATGAAGTGCAATTAATCTACATGAGTGCACGTGTGTGAGAATCAAGTTCTAGATGACAAGGAAAATTAGAGATTTTTTTTAAAGCAAGTAAAAGATTGACTGGACCAATGTGGTTGCCTACGTTTCTCTCAATCTTAAAAAAAAAAAAAGAGACTCAGGTCAACGTAGTTCGAGTTTGAAAAGATTTTGAGAAGAGAAAGAGGAGCACATAAGCACGTAGGAGCACATAGAAGAGAGAGATAAAAGTACTCACAGTGCTTGCATTACCCATTAATGGGTGCAAAATAAACTAGGGAACGAGTAAAGTAGTCATCCCTAATTTATTAATTTTTTTTATACTCCGCTGCAAAAGATGTCAGTGCAAAAACAAAACATGTGTATGACATACATCATTTATTTCACATATGGGGACGGAGTAAAACAAGCAAATAAAAGTTTTTTTTTTTTAAGTCCAGGGACTGATCTGCAGTTTCAGAAGTGCAGGGACTGATCTGCAGTTTTCTAGAAATTAAGGGACTGTTCTGCAGTTTGAAGTGCAGGGACTGTTCTGCAAATACTTGGTGGTGGAGGAATACCTCGTACGAGGGATCTGATGTCTCGTACGAGATATCTCTCCCGAAACCCAGATTCAAGACAGAACAGATTCAAAAAAGGAGCAGTCCGAAAATTCACAAAAAAATCAGAAAAAAATATATTTTTAGCAGAAAATTACAAAGATTAAAAACACCTAATTTGCACGCAAGTCTAACCCACTTAATTTGTCCCCAGCGAAGTCGCTACAGTTTGCACCCGAGAAGAAGATACCCGCTTTACCTTTTTGATTTGAGAGTCGCCACCATGTTATTGAACGGAACACAGACCGTGAGATTCTTGAGTTCGGGGTTTAAGTTATGGATTAGGAAGGTCAAGGAGCACCCAATCCACCCAATCTAGGATTGGTCTTGCTTAAGTGTTTTTAATAAAATAAAATAATAAACAATTAAAACAAGTAAAGCCAATAATTAATTTCTTAATTATTGGAATGTTGGATCATGTGCTTCGAGACCATCTCCATAAATTGGAGGCACTAGGCTGATCCTTTTGATGAGATTACACTACTCTAAAACAAAGAATGAGATGAGAAGTAGAGATTAGAAGCGTAGGAGTTTATCTAAAGCGTTCTTGAGATTCCAATTGATGGCCTTGACTAAGGCCTTGAAGATCCAAAAGTTTTATGATGATTTTGGCTTGAAAAGATGGGTTTTTGATGGTGTTTTGGTGTGAGGGGAGAGGAAAAAACGGGATTACTGTGTGAGAGACTGATCAGAGAGTTGTTAACCTCTTTTTGGATGACTAGGAACCATTAGGTAGCATTAGGAGAGTCTAGGGTTGAAAGACTCTTTATTTATAAGTTTAGATTTCTTAGGGACCAAGCCAAGGAGGTGGAGTGGTTTAATTAGGTAAGGAAATCAGTAGGAAATTACCTAGGAAGCTTCCTATTAGATATTCCCCGGATTAGGAGAGTGTTGGCCAAGAAAGAGATCGGGACGGAGAAGGAAAGTGATTATGACTCGCAGACAGGGGAGATCCCTCATACGAGACATTGATGTCTCCTACGAGATATCCAGTACAAAAGTACTGTTTTACCCTTATCTAAGTTTCGTTAGAAACTTACGAAACATGACGAAACTAACGAGTTTTCATCCAAACACAAAGGCGAGACACAAGAGTAGTGTAATCATAAATTTGAGTTCAAAATGGGGTGTCTACAGGTGCCGTAGGATTTTTGTTTCCCTCAACCAAGTTAGCAGATGCCTCTTTATTTCCATTCACGGGTAACTTTCCATTTGTAACCGCTTTAGCTTTCGCATCCAACCTATGGTTGTAGACACCCCATTTTGAACTCAAATTTATGATTACACTACTCTTGATGTGAACCTAGCCAAGGATGACTAGACCCAAATCAAATGCAGAATTGTCGGATCGTTCTAATTCGGTTTAGATATGTGGAACCTCGACCTAACGCCTATTAGAGACGCAAACTTCGGTATAAGTGACGATGATGGAAAGTGAAACATTGGCCCGTTGTCTATATGTAGACAAGAACCTTGGTATAAGTGAAGACGCCACAAATGGGGATGGAAAACCGTTTGATAAGTCAAAGAAACGAGCGCCACGAGAATCCTCTCGATAAGCTCAAAAAAGAGAAACACTCTCAATTTATCATAAAACTCAACATTCGATATATTATTCATGAAAACTTGGCTATATATAGCCTCCTTGGAACATCCCTCCAAGATAGGATAACTATGTAATAAATGTATGGATAAGTCCTAAGGATATGTTCACACTTATTTTTACATGTGAGAAATGAAAGTACAAATAAGGGGAGATTAACCTATAATGTGAACTAAATAACTAGATGAATCTAGAGACAAAATGTGCATTCCCGTCTATGAACACAACCCTTTGATAAATCAGCCATAACTTATTCTAGAAGGATCCAAATGTCGCTCCGAAAAATGCGTTGGAAACTAAACATCCGTAGCTTTCCGAAAATGTATTAAAAACATTATTCGCATAAAAATTGAGTCCATGGAGGTCTGCCGAATATGGCCTAAAATTTCTGAAAAATTCAGAAAACTCCCAAAAGCTTCATGAAACAACCATGGCCATGGAATGAACCATTGATAAGTCATGGTTAGTGCTGGAAATTCAAGTCTTAAATTAAATATTGAACCTCCGCTTGACCAATTAGCTCCAAATTCTCCTCATCCCCCTTGAGTACCTTCTCATCAGTCGTGAAGTCACGAACGAGGTTGGCAAACATCTTTTTTGTGCATGGTTTTATAATTAGCCCTTGTAAACTTGAGTTACACCATTGTCCACCTCTTTCATGGGTATGTCCTCATCATTCCCCTCCTCTTGAAAAGGATATGTCCTCAAATCTCCACCGGCATCATATGGCAAAGAATCACTATCCATGGGATTGAGAAGATCATCATTATGATAGTTTTCTCCAATTTCCTGCACAAAAATTCCAAATAAACTAAAAGAAGAATGGTTATTTTTTTTCAAAATTAATACTCGTTTTCCTTCTTCTTTTCTCTCCTTTTCTTTTGCACTTTCTTCTTGCAATTTTAATTGATCTTCATGAGCTTGTTTCGGTGATAAAGGCACCAAAACAATTGATTTCTCTTTATGCACCAGAGAGTATTTGTTGGAAAATCCATCATGCTTTACTTGGCGATCAAACTGCCAAGGTCTTCCAAGAAGCAAGTGACATGCTTGCATTGGTACAACATCACAAAGCACCTCATCTACATATTTAGCAATTTAAAAAGAAACCAACGCTTTCTTAGTGACTCGAACTTCCCCACTTTCATTAAGCCATTGCAATTTGTAAGGTTTTGGGTGTTTGGTCGTAGGTAGCCCAAGTTTCTCAACCATGATTGAACTCGCCACATTGGTGCAACTACCCCCATCTATGATTAAACTACACACCTTATCTCTAATGTAACATCTTGCTTGGAAAATACTCTCTCTTTGTTCTTCATTATCCTCCGTCATTTGTAAATTCAAGGCTCTTCTTGCTACCAAATTCAATCCCTCTTCAACTTCACATTCCGTATAAGAGTTCTCATATTCTTTTTTTGTTTTACGCTCCTCTTCCTCATCATCTGTCTCAATCTCACCATCACCCCTTACCACCATAACTCTCTTATTAGGCATTCACTCGTAATATGTCCTCTTCCTTGACATTTAAAACATTGAATATCACGATTACGAGTTTTAGAGAGTTCGGTCTTACCCGCGTTAGGATTGGATGATGAACTAGCTTTAAACTCGACTGTGGTTGACATTTCTTTGTCCTCCTTTGAGTGGCTTGGCATCCGTGAAGGCTCATAAATTTTGCTTGATCGAAGTCCCTGTCTTTTGAGCTGCTTCTCAATTTTGGTAGCCATATGCACCATGTCCTCCAATTCGACATAGTGTTGTAGCTCTACTTGATTAGCAATCTCCACATTTAATCTGGCTAAGAATCTCGCCATGGTTGCTTCTCGATCTTCTTCAATGTTGGATCGGATCATGGCAACCTCCATCTCTTGAAAATACTCTTCAACAGTTTTGCTTCCTTGCTTTAAACTTTGGAGCTTGTTGTATAGCCCCCGATAGTAGTGACTTGGTACAAACCTCCGTCTCATAACTCTCTTCATCTCATCCCAAGTTTTTATTGGTCTCTCCCCATTACGCCTTAGGTTAAGGAGTAATTGGTCCCACCAAACAACGGCATAATCAGAAAACACCACGGCTACAAGTTGCACCTTTTTTCTCTCCGAATAATCATGACAAGCAAAAACTCGCTTCACACGCTTCTCCCAATCAAGGTAAGCTTCGGGATCGCTTTTTCCTTGAAATGAAGGAACCTTCATCTTGATGCTACCCATGTTGTCATCCTCTCTTACTCTATATATCCTTTCTCCCGCATCCCTTCTTGGACTTCTAAATATATTTTCCCCAAAACCATCTTCCTCACTCTCATGTCCTTCTTGTCGAAATTGATCTCCACCGCCCCGCCTTCGAGGTTGTTCATGTCTTTCTTGCTTTAACCTATTCAACCTCACAATAATTTCCTCCGTATGCTCCCTCATTAGTCTTCTCAAATTTTCATCCAACATATCCGCATAAGCCTTTAAATTCTCCGCTCCTCTATTAGAACCACTATTTTCGTCCCCCACTTTTCAAGAGAACAGCTTTTTTTTTTTTCCTTTTTTTTAAAGAATAGAAGAATGATAGATGACACAAATGAAAGATAGATAGGATAGACAAAACCTGAATTAGAACCGAAGCTCTGACTACCAGATGATGTGAACCTTGCCCGAAACCGACAAGACCCAACGATCCAAATGGAACCCTAGATCGTTCTAATTGAAGAATCGTTGATGATTAGCGGATACCTTGACCCAACGCCCCCAAGTGACGTAAACCAAGGACTTTTAGTGATGTGAGATGGAACGATGGAACCAAGACCTCCGCTACCTATTGTAACGGCAACCTTGGGCTAGTGAATGATGCCACAATCGGGGATGGAAAACCGATTGATAAGTCAGATAACGAGCGCCACAAGTTTACACTTGATAAACTCAAAATAAATAAGAGAAACACTCTCAATTTATCATAAAACTCAACATTCGATATATTATTCATGAAAACTTGGCTATATATAGCCTCCTTGGAACATCCCTCCAAGATAGGATAACTATGTAATAAATGTATGGATAAGTCCTAAGGATGTGTTCACACTTATTTTTACATGTGAGAAATGAAAGTACAAATAAGGGGAGATTAACCTATAATGTGAACTAAATAACTAGATGAATCTAGAGACAAAATGTGCATTCCCGTCTATGAACACAACCCTTTGGTAAATCAGCCATAACTTATTCTAGAAGGATCCAAATGCCGCTACGAAAAATGCGTTGGAAACTAAACATCCGTAGCTTTCCGAAAATGTATTAAAAACATTATTCGCATAAAAATTGAGTCCATGGAGGTCTGCCGAATATGGCCCAAAATTTCTGAAAAATTCAGAAAACTCCCAAAAGCTTCATGAAACAACCATGGCCATGGAATGAGCCATGGATAAGTCATGGTTAGTGCTGGAAATTCAAGTCTTAAATTCAATATTGAACCTCCGCTTGAACCAATTAGCTCCAAATTCTCCTCATCCCCCTTGAGTATCTTCTCATCAGTCGTGAAGTCACGAACGAGGTTGGCAAACATCTTTTTTGTGCATGTTTTATAATTAGCTCCTTGTAAACTTGAGTTACACCATTGTACACCTCTTTCATGGGTATGTCCTCATCAACTCTCATGTCTCGCCTTTGTGTTTTGATGAAAACTCGTTAGTTTTGGCATGTTTCGTTAAGTTCCTAACTGACTCCGTTAGTCAGGGGCTAAACTGAACAACAGAACTTTAGATAAGGGTAAAACAGTACTTTTGTACTGGATGTCTCGTACGAGACATTGATCTCTTTCTTGGCCAACACTCTCCTAATCCGGGGAATATCTAATAGGAGGCTTCCTAGGTGATTTCCTACTGATTTCCTACCTCCTTTAACCTCTCCAAATAAGGACTCTATTTCCTACCAAACTTAGGACTCCTAGACTTAGTCTCTAAGTAATCCAATACTTATAAAATAGAGTTCTTTCACCACAAAAAGAGGTTAACAACTCTCTAGCCAGTCTCTCTCTCAAGAATCCCGTTTTTATTCCTTTCTCACACCAAAACACCATCAAAAACACATCTTTTCAAGCCAAAATCATCATAAAAATCTTTATCACCAAGGCCTTAGTCAAGGCCATCAATTGGAATCCCAAGAACGCTTTAGGTAAACTCCTACGCTTTTAATCTCTACTTCTCATCTCATTCTTTGTTTTAGAGTAGTGTAATCCCATCAAAAGGATCAGCCTAGAGCCTCTCCAATCCATGGAGATGGTCTCGAAGCACATGATCTGACATTCCAATAATTTTTATTTGACTAAAAACACATAAGCAAGACCAATCCTAGATTGGGTGGATTCGGTGCTCCTTGACCTTCCCAATCCATATCTTCACAACCACGCTCACTTTCATAGCATTATGTTCAAGATTGGACTCTCTTTTCGGCCGTCCATCTTGCGGGGCATGATACAAAGAATATCAACTCGAGGATATCTTCTTCTCGGTGCAAACAGTGGCGACTCTACTGGGGACTTAATTAAGTGGGTTAGACTTGCGTGCAAATTAGGTTTTTTTAATCTCTGTAATTTTTTGCTAAAAATATATTTTTTCTGAATTTTTCTGTGAATTTCCGGACTGCTCTTTTTTTTAATATGTTTTGTATTGAATCAGGATTCCGAGAGAAATATCTCGTACGAGACATCAGATCCCTCGTATGAGGTATTCCTCCTCCACCAAGTATTTGCAGAACAGTCCGCGCACTTCAAACTGCAGAAAAGTCCCTAAATTTTCAGAAAACTGCAGATCAGTCCCTGCACTTCTGAAACTGCAGATCAGTCCCTGGACTTAAAAAAAATTGCCTGTATTTACTCCGTCCCCATATGTGCAATAAATGATTTATGTCATATAAATGTATTGTTTTTGCGCTAACATCTTTTGCAGCGGAGTATAAAAAAATGAATAAATTAGGGATGACTACTGTACTCATTCCCTAGTTTATTTTGCACCCATTAATGGGTAATGCAAGAACTGTGAGTACTTCTATCCCTCTCTTCTATGTGCTCCTACGTGCTTATGTGCTCTTCCTCTTCTCAAAAATCTTTTCAAACTCGAACTACGTTGACCTGAGTCTCTCTTTCTTTTTCTGAAGATTAAGGGAAACGTAGGCAACCACTTTGGTCCGGTCAACCTTTTACTTGCTTTAAAAAAAATCTCTATTTTTCCTTCGACACCTAGAACTTTACTCTCACACATGTGCACGCATGTAGAATAATTTCACTATATACCCTATAAACTCGGGTCCCAATCGGAGGACGGATGTCGGTCAGCACTTTTTTGCCGGTATCTCCAAAGATGGTGTACCCACTCCGTGACACGCTCCTCGACTGTGTTCATGGGGAGACTTAGACGTAATCCCTGCATCAGCCTCATGCATACATAATAGTCAATAGGACACTCTTTGTGACCGGTCGGTTTGATTCTTAGGATTGTTTTAATCTTTGACCAAGATAACGCTTTTCATACAATCTATAATCCTCCCTTCATGAATTCTTGACGAATGCCTCTTCGGTAAATTGTTGAACAAAGGATTGCGATGGTGAAATGAGAATTTTTCTACGAGGATTTGAGTCTAGTCTCTTTCACCGTCAAGATTCCACGTTCAATAAAGTCAATTTCGGTTGTCCCTTACAAGAATTCATAAGGTTTGATTGCATAAACGGTGTTGTTTAACAAAGTCCAAAACATTTACGGAATCACTTAGGTTTGGCTAAATTGAATGGTGGATTCCGATGAGAATATGGGACCTTTGCCCAAATTTTCCATTTGGAAGAGTGCAATACAGGTGAAAAACAAAGGGCTCATATTCTAGGGTGACAGAACCCATTATTCCAGGATGTTAGATAGAAACCCCCAAAACGGATTAAGTTTCGTCCGACCCAAATTAGGATTAAAATCTGAAATTCTGTGTTCTGTGCTGGATGCCTCGTATGAGACATCATTGTCTCGTACGAGACATCTCATTTTGTCCGTGTCAGTTTCTGTGTTGTGCTCGTTTGGTCAACCCACACTCACTCCTAAGCCTATACACCTCATAAAGCCAACTTGTTGGGACCTTAATCTGGGTTTAACGCAATCTCTATACCATTAGGTCCGTCTGAATCGCAACTAGACCGTTCCGAACTCTTCCAACACCATGGTCGACACTAAGTCTATGCAAGAGGCCCATGATCTCAAGACCCGACTAAAAGGAGAAGTAAGTCAAATGCTCGAAGTAGGCGCCACTGCCCTATACACTGACTTCAAGCGGAAAATGGAGGGAGAATTCATGACTCGCTTACAAACCCAAGAGGGTTACTATGAGAAAGAAGTCACAAGCCTTCACGGTCGCCTACAAGCCCAAGAAGAGTGTCACAAGAAAGAGATTGAGACATTCCAAACCCGTCTACAAACTCAAGAGGAGTTCTACGAGAGTAAGATCGGCACACTTCAAGCAAGCTTGGAAGCTCAAAAGGAATGCTATAGAAAGGAGGCCGAAGCCCTTTGTGAAACAACCACGCCTAAGAAGAAGAGGCGGCTCTGTGACCCTAATATATCCAAATTTTCTAAGATGGGAATGACAAGGCACTACGATAATCTTGAAGGGGTTACTCAAGAGGGTCTCCATGACATCCTCTTAAAGGAAGGCAAAATAAGACCTAGAAAAAGGACTACTCACAAGATGAACTATCACTACGATCGTATCCCCTCATTCTACAAGTTTCACAATGATTTTGGCCATGACACCAACTCTTGCCGCCTTTTAAGGGATGTCATCCAAGACCTCATTGATAAGAAGGAAATAGAGATACCAAGCGTTACTATCAACCCTCTCCCTTAGCTACACAAAGAAGAATGAAGCCTCAAGAAGAAATCAAGATCAACCACTTTGGGGCTACAACTATCCTCTCCCTTTCTCCTTAGAAATAGAATAGGTTTTAATTTCCTAGTATGAACTCGAAGAGTCGTTCTGTCATTCTAGTCCATCTCCCTCCTCTTTAGTTTGTGTCAACTAAACTATCGAGTCTGTTTTGAATTCTAGCTATTAATAACAGTCATTCCTATTTCCTATACACTTCTCTAAGGCCGTTCTACCTTTTGAATATCTCTCTAATTTATGAAATGGATCCGCAAACAATAATTGTCATTAATCTAAAACCTTGCAATTGATAATAGAAATGTCTAAACAAGTGAGAAGGCCTAGGGGCTACATATTACTATCACCGCGCTCATGTGAAAAGTCGAAGGACGACAATAGAAGAAAGTCAAAGGCATCATCATAGCCAAACAAAAGTGGGGCTACTCAATTAAAGCTTTGAGAGTCAAAAAAAAACTCTCAAGCTTTCACAACCCTACAAAGAAGGAGTTTCAACCACACACAATGAAGTCAAAAAGGAGACCTCTCATCTCCTCCCACAAAGATCAAATCCAAACGAAGAAAAAATGAGACTCCTAACTTGAAGACCGTCTCCATCATCCGTAGATGTCACTCATGAAGAAATCCAAAGAGCGCACTAATGATTAGGCCTTCTCCTCAAAACTTGTCAAGACATTTCTAGATGATTCACTTGCAAAAATGAACTGGACAAACACTTAAGACACCAAAAATAAATACTAGGATCCATTAAAGGTAGAACTATCTTTCTAGTACTTTGAGCCAAGTAGCGTTCTTTGTTGAGTCTAGGGGCTTCCTCTTCCTCACCCTCATAAACTTTCTTCAAATCCAAGCATCAAAGCTAGGGGCTTTTGATCCTTTCCTTCCCTAGTCTATTCATTCTCGAAACGTACGAACTCGTCAAAGTAAATCCGCACTAGGGGCTATCCTCTTCGCCTCTAACTCTGGTTACAAAGTACGTTATCCCCACCGAGTCGATGCTTGGAACAGCTTCCCAAAAGACAAGTCGATAGCTAAAATGCCTAATACATTCAAACCCAAAAATCTTGCATGTCTCTCCCCCAATAAAAGACAAAACTACTCTCCTCTCTGAGTCATCTTCGATTACATACTCTGTCAAAAAAAATTAAAAGAGACGCAAAATAGATGCCCACTAGATTGAAAACCTGAAAGGGTGGTCTAGGCAAAAATCAGGGTACGTCACAAAAAAAAAAAGAAAATAAAGAAAATAAAATAGGGAGAACATTCTTCAAATCATTTCTTCTTCAACCTCCTTCAAACTCATCAAGAGGGAGAGCACCCTTCTTCAAATAAAATAGCCTCATAAGCCTGTTCACGAAATCATCTACAACATACAAGATTCTTGGGGCTTGACTTAGACCACACATGAAATAAACTTGAGGAATAGAATACGTCTCTCATCACCTTCACCGGAGACTTTCGGACATGGAACTCCAGAGTTGTCAACAAATTATGCTCAGCCTAGTTAGAGCTTTCACATTAATCAATATCATTGGTTGTCGGACAAATAGTTGTCTCCCTTGACATGACATGACGAAAGGAATGATCTGGACGGATCATCTTGCATAAGGCAAACGAGTCTCACACGAGACAACCATCAGAGAAACTCCGTGGCGCATCATCTCTTGCAGAAAACCTGATTAGGTCCCAACTTGTCAAACACTTGTCCCCCCACACACACACAAATCAACACATACATTTCATCACCAATAAACATCCCGTCATGAATCCATGCTATTCACACTACTTGTCACGACCCGAAACCTTGGCACTTTGTTTATTATTTATTTAAGCATTTTAATGATTTATTTGAGTTAGTTTTGTTAAGTTGAAACTTTAAGGTTCGTATTGTAAATTTGAGTTTGGGAGTCTTTGGAAGTATTTTGGGAAACTTTGGGGTTTTTGTTAATGTTTTAACTAGGAGTGACCAATTCGTAATTTTGGGTTTTAGATATTATCTCCCTCTCCTCCCATGCTTTTCATTCTTACGCTTAAACCATTTTTCTCTCTTCTCTGCATCTCTAGAAAGAAAGGTAAGAACTCTTGTCATTTTACTTCATTTGATCATCTTTTATTTATCTTTTCTTAATACTCATTTTATATAAAATGCTCAGATCATCGTTAGGATCGTTTGTAGCTAAGTAAGAGCAATTTCCGTCTCATTTCATAATTTTCCAAGTAAGTTGCTTTCCCCCTTTTATGCTAAAAATGTGCATCCTTAGCTTCTATGATGCTATGATTGTTATATATTGTGTTATGGATGAATTTGGAGTTGGTTGGTATTTTGGTTATTTTTATGATAATTGATGTTTGGATCATTACTTAGTTTGGGTTTATGAAATACTTGTTTTGGGATGAGTTTAACTGAGTATAATGTGTTGGGTTGTTTCATGTGAGTGTTATAAGTGTTAATGTGTAATACTTTTGAGACGGTGAAACGAAGGGAGTATCATTTAGTACAGTTGGTCCAGTCGGGTGAGGTGGGCGACCACCCAAAAGAGGGCGTGCGGCCGCACACCTATCTGGAAGGTTTTTGTCTTGGTTGCAGGGCATAGTGGGCGACTGCACAACCAGAAATGGGCGGCCGCACAGTGGTTACTGAAAGTTTATACTTGTTCTTTTTGTGTGATTTAAGAGTGTGGTTCGGTCTAGATTTTGTGTACTATCCTAGTCGACCTTTATGAACATCGTGGTACACTCTAGTGTTGGAAATGGGTCCTTTGTGATCAAATATGTGATGGAATTTGATTAAGTGTAATTGGGATTTTGGAACATCTTCTTGATGTATTTTTGGTTTGACTTATCTCTATGATGACTATTTGGCATGGTTCCCTACTTTGGAATCATTGGTTGTTTATCGAGTTAGTATTTTATTACTTAGCCTTTATTTGAAAGCCCAGCTGGTACTTGTGTTCGAGTCAGGCAATGGGGAATATTATAATGGCACACGAGCCGAGTCCAGTATGATATTGTCCATTGGTCCTTCTTTCCCCTTCCATATGGCCTTGGTTGGGATGAGCTAGCTCCCTTGAGTGAGTATTCTAGCTAGTTCGTTTTGGGTTATGACTTTGTGTCATTTTCCCCTTGTTACTATTGGTTCATGGTTCCGGTACCGGGGGTTTCTCTTCAGCTGTTATGCTACTATGGTTGATTGGTTGATCGGTTGGTGCTGCGCAGGGATTCTTTGTTATATCCGTTTGGTGAAACCTTGGCTTAGTATCCTTCGTAACTTGTTTATTTCCGCTGCTATCTGTTAACTGTTATATGCTACGTGCTATGTGGGATTTATTATTGTATATTGCATAATATTGTCATGTAGTTGCATAAGTGGCTTATTGAGATTTATCTCACCCCCTTTCTTTTCAACTTTGTTTCCTTAACCCCCCCCCCTAGGAGGAAAGTGATAGGACTCGCTAATCACGAGAAGGACGTCGAGAGTGTTCGTGACTTTTGGGCAGGTTTTTGTTTGGTTTACATTGTTATTAAATGTATAACCTATGGGATAGCGCTACCAAACTGACGTCATTTAGAGTTGAAATTTTTTGGTATTTTGGTGTAAGCTTGTGGAGCTTATATCAGTTGTATTATAAGGTTGTTAAGAATGGATAAACCGTGTATTATATCTTTTCTTATAAAGAGGAATTTTTATCCTCTCTATTTTGGTGTTTTATTTATTAAGTCGACGTCCAGCTCGCGAGTTCCTGGCCCGCGGGGTCGGGGTCGCGACACTACTTACACCATGGTTGACCGACCGGGTATGCACATAAATTTGTCACCGCCACATGAGTCCAATTACAAACTAAAATCAAAGCTAAATTGATTGCTAGAATAGGTTCTACTTGTTGTATTAACAGGTACAGAAACCAATCCATGCTCAAACAAAAAAAATCAACAGCGATCAAATGATCCCCACAGAGAATCCACTCACAAAAGATTCTGCATCCAGTACTTTCAAAGTAGGTGCATTGATCGAGGATAATATTCAGTACTTTCAATTAGCTCCATGAACTGATCTGATTGATCGAGGATATTCAGAAGTCTACAACAACACAACATCAAGATATTCTGTATCCAGTACTTTCAATCTAGGTGCATTGATCGAGGATAATATTCAGTACTTTCAATCAGCTCCATGAACTGATCTGATTGATCGAGGATATTCAGAAGTCTACAACAACAAACCAAGATATTCTGCATCCAGTACTTTCAATGTAGGTGCATTGATCGAGGATAATATTCAGTACTTTCAATCAGCTCCATGAACTAATCTGATTGATCGAGGATATTCAGAAGTCTACAACAACACCAAATCAAGATGTTCTGCATCCAGTACTTTCAATGTAGGTGCATTGATCGAGGATAATATTCAGTACTTTCAATCAGCTCCATGAACTGATCTGATTGATCGAGGATATTCAGAAGTCTACAACAACACCAAATCAAGATATTCTGCCTCCAGTACTTTCAATATAGGTGCATTGATCGAGGATAATATTCAGTACTTTCAATCAGCTCCATGAACTGATCTGATTGATCGAGGATATTCAGAAATCTACATCAAACCGTCCAGTACTTTCAATGATGAATTGATCGAGGACATGTTTAGTACTTTCAATCAACTCCATGAACTGATCTGATTGATCGAGGACATTTAGGGATCAAGTACTTTCAATGTAGGTGCATTGATCGAGGATAATATTCAGTACTTTCAATCAGCTCCATGAACTGATCTGATTGATCGAGGATATTCCCCAACAACTACCGTCAACCGCGACACTCTATCAAGCAACAGAGGGTATATTCAGAATTGGGTCAAGGACATTGATTCCTCAGTATGGGTTACTCTCTAAGCTCTAAACTTTACTTACTGCAGTATTGCTTTAAAAAAAGGATTTTAAAAATACCTCAAACGACCGTTTTTGCGTGTTTTCGGAGTCGAACTACGTTTGGTCTGATTCCTTTCCGGAGGATACATAGGCAGCTTTCTAGCACGACCATACCCAAGGTTCTAAATGGTGTATTTTCTATCGACGACGTTACTTCTTCCATAAGTATCGTCGCCGAGGGGCTCTGTAGACACCCCCATTTTGAACTCAAATTTATGATTACACTACTCTCGTGTCTCGCCTTTGTGTTTTGATGAAAACTCGTTAGTTTTGGCATGTTTCGTGAAGTTTCTAACTGACTCCGTTAGTCAGGGGCTAAACTGAATAACAAAACTTTAGATAAGGGTAAAACAGTACTTTTGTACTGGATGTCTCGTACGAGACAATGATGTCTCGTACGAGGCATCTCCCGCTGTTTCGGGTTTAATCCACTTTCCTTCTCCGTCCTGATCTCTTTCTTGGCCAACACACTCCTAATCCGGTGAATATCTAATAGGAGGCTTCCTAGGTGATTTCCTACCTCCTTTAACCTCTCCAAATAAGGACTCTATTTCCTACCAAACTTAGGACTCCTAGACTTGGTCTCTAAGTAATCCAATACTTATAAAATAGAGTTCTTTCACCACAAAAAGAGGTTAACAACTCTCTAGTTAGTCCCTCTCTCAAGAATCCCGTTTTTATTCCTTCCTCACACCAAAACACCATCAAAAACTCATCTTTTCAAGCCAAAATCATCATAAAACTCTTTATCATCAAGGCCTTAGTCAAGGCCATCAATTGGAATCCCAAGAACGCTTTACGTAAACTCCTACGCTTTTAATCTCTACTTCTCATCTCATTCTTTGTTTTAGAGTAGTGTAATCCCATCAAAAGGATCAGCCTAGAGCCTCTCCAATCCATGGAGATGGTCTCGAAGCACATGATCCGATATTCCAATAATTAAGAAATTAATTATTGGCTTTATTTGTTTATTACTTGTTCTTTATTTGATTAAAAACACCTAAGTAAGACCAATCCTAGATTGGGTGGATTCGGTGCTCCTTGACCGTCCAAATCCATAACTTAATCCCCGTACTCAAGAATCTCACGGTCCGTGTTCCGTTCAACAACATGGTGGCGACTCTTAAATCAAAAAGGTAAATCGAGGATATCTTCACAACCACGCTCACTTTCATAGCATTATGTTCAAGATTGGACTGTCCTTTCGGCCGTCCATCTTGCGCGGCATGATACAAAGAATATCAACTCGAGGATATCTTCTTCTCGGTGCAAACAATGGTGCTCTTCTATTCTAAGAGAATTAAAAGCTTGGGTCAATGTCAAAGATCCTTGTTTATGTCTTAGGGTTTTGGCATAATCGGACCAAGATGGAGGAAGCTTATCAATAAGGCAAGACACCTTAAAGTCATCACTAAGTTTTCTACCCTTCAATTCCACAACCCTTATTAGATAATCTTGAAAATCATGGATTTGGTCATTTATGGGTTTCCCATTAACCATGCAATACTTATTAAACGATGAGGCATTGAAACGGTCTATGCCGGCATCATCTACACCATACTCGGCCTCTAGAGCATCCCATAATTGCTTAGCGGTTTGGGTGTGTTGATAGACATGATAGAGATGATCCGAAATAGCACTAAGGATTCGATTGTGGCAGTGATACTCAATTTGGGCAGGGGTGTGCCAAGAAGAACTAGCAGCCAAGAAGAACTAGCATTAGGCTCATTGTCATTGTTCTCTTCTATAGCAGAGATGAATCTAAAACAGTTAACCAATAGTGCAATTGTTTTTCCATCTTTTGAAATCCACGCCATTAAACTTATTGGGTTTAACACTATTTGCATCTTCCATGTTTGCCATTTAAAGGAATTTAAGGGCAAAGATATATAGAAGTAATTGTGGGAGTCACAATAAAACAGACTCAATACTTTGTAATTAAAATGAAGGGCAAATAGCACATTAGTGCCCTTAAGTTTCACACGAGTTGCAATGTGACTACCAACGTATCAATTTTAGCAATTTGATTCCTAATGTTTACACTTTGTGGTAATGTGGGGCATTTTTGGATGGACATTAATAAAATGGACGAAAAACTTAACGACCATCTTTGAAATTTACATTGCGCACCCTCTAGTTCAAAAATATTTCACTATTCACTATTCAGTTAACTATATATACAAAAAGCATTTAAATTGGGTTTTTTTTTTTTTTTTTTTGAAGGAAAAAAAACCTAATGTAAATGCATTTTGTAAATTGGGTCTAAAAAAAAAAAACCAATGTCAATGCATTTTGTAAATTGGGTAAAATTTAGATCATACATTTATTTATTACATAAAAACATAGTAATATCAATGTAGATCATTATTAAATAAATACTATAAAAATGTACTTCATTATTAGCATAAATTTTATATTTGCTCTCTTTGTTCTTTTCCCTTTATTACTTTCTAACTAACAATTGTCTTGTTATACCTTTCGAAAAAAACAATTGTTTTGTTATAAATAAATTAAAAAAAAAAAAAAAAAAACAGTTGTTCGAAATCAGTCAATAACCCTCAAACGCAACCACAAATAAAAACTCGTACAATCCAGTGAACAAAATTTATCTACAATTCTCCATAGATTAATCTGTAAGCTTTTTTTGCTATTTTCCTTTTTCAGTCTAGATTTGGGTTTAGATTTAGATAGAAATATTTCTCTCTAAATCTACTCCCAAATCTGATTGTTTTCTTTTCCTTGTTTTTAACTTTTTCAGTTTTCATTTCAAATAATTGAAGAGGACGTTGTTAGTATGGTGTTTGATTTGTTGCACTCTCTCCTTCGTGAGAGTCTTTGCCTTCTCTCCTTCGTGGGAGCCTTGCTTTTGTGCTATTACTTTTATTTTTCTGTTTTCCATTATTCACTATGGAAAAAAGCGGGTGGATTGGAGTTTCGCGATCTTCATTTGTTCCAACCAATATTGCTTGGGAAGTTTGGTGTGGTTGTTACAGTCAACCCGGAGACCTCACATTTTCATGTTTTCAAAGTTAATTTTTTCCCAGTGGGGGATATTGTGAATGCCAACATAAGGCAGTGTCCAAGCTACGCTTGGAGAGGTATCTGTGCGTCCCAAGATATCTTTACGACGGGTACATGTTGGAAGATCGAGAATGGTCATAAAATCCAGATTTTGGGTGATCCAAGGCTTAATAATGATACTTGTATGAACACCCTACTTTATCATCCCTCTTTTTACATTTATAGTGTAATTCAAAATGTCAATGTAATGGTTGACAACATTTGGGTTGAGCCTCTGATATTTGGAGAGAGCCTACTCATATTTGTATAGTTTTACCCGTGATTTTAATCTAATGGCAGTTTGATTTCGGAAAAAAAAAAAAAAAAATTATCTACAGTCACCACCATGTATAACTTGAATCAAAAGAAAATCAGAAATATAAACAGATGACAATATTACAAATTAACTAGAACCAACAGAAGGGGGAGGAACCCATATCCAGATTTGGGTTTCTTTGTTTCAAGCCAAAAAAACTCAAGTGGAACGCGGAGGAATCCAAATCGGAAAGTGAAAGAATTGAGAGGCGAGGTAGGGGGAATCCGCCCTACCTACCTCGTTTCAGCCCTCCACTCCCCATACCCCGATTGCTATCCCGACAGCCCCCAAATCAATCTCTTTGCCAAGCACCCCTCTCATTTGAATTATAAAATTACTAAAAAATTGAAACAATTTAACAATGGGGAAATGACAATTTAAGGTCCAAAGTTTAGGGGGTGTGCCAATAGGGATCTGATGTTCCAATTTTGTCAATTTAGGGTCTAAAGTTGACAACGTTAGTCAGTTAGGGGTTTTTGGACGAAATTGCAAAGTAAATCCAGTTAAATCACACTCTAACTTAACTGAAGTTTGTTTTAATTTTTCACATGGGCTTTAAGTCATTTCACACACCCTTATACAATGGACCCTAAATTATCATTTATTCTTATTATTATATACTCCAATAATTTTAATTAATTAAAATAACTAATAAATAAAAAATGAGCAAATAAAAAAAATCACCCCCTATTCTCTCACCTTTGCCATAAAAAATAAATTGAAATAAAAAAGTTAAAACAAGAATGAGAAAATACAAAAGTAATTTAATTAACCCAAAAATTGAAAAAGGGAAAACAAAAAAGCAAAATGAAAACCTAGAAATCATATCCATCCAAATTCACTTTCCCCAACCACCGTTCTTCGTCCCCAATCCATTCCCCCCCCCCCCCCCCCGTCACATCATACCACCCAATCTTTCCGCCCCCTCACGCTCCCTCTCCCTCAATAGTCACCCCAGATCTCGTTGAAGTCGTGTTCCGGAGTGCCAAATTTACCAACGGTGAGGACGAGGCCCGAACATCTTCTCCAGCATTTTTCCTCAAACGGGATTGTACGAAACTAGATCTTGGGAGAGATCGACGGAGGGAAGGGGAATTATTTGTAGTTGGCCGGATAGTTGGGATTGGGAGGAGATGGGTACGCCGTTGGCGACGGTGATGACGGTGAGGCTGTGGCCTAAACGAGCATTTTCCAAGCTTGGCGGCGGCGATTAAGTGGCCTTTGCTGGGGCTTGAAAGGAGGAAGTGTGAAACATTTTAGTTTCCATTTCCCGGGAAAACAGAGAAAATAGACAGATTGGAGATGCTACAAAATATTTTGTGTGTGGATACCTTGATGGTGGTGGTGAGATAGTAAGAGCTTGCTTATTTAACCATTCTTAATAATTAAAATACTCACTCCCTCTCCCTCATCCCCGAAAAGGTTAGGATTTTGGGGGATTTGAAGGTTTGTTGGATTTTAGTACAATTGGTGGTGGGGGGGGGGGGGTGGTGGTGGTGATGGTGGTGATGGTGGTGGCGGCGGTGGTGGTTAGCCTAAGCTACTAGGAACAATGGTGGGTGATTTGGTTATGCCCTGCGTGAAATGACAAAAATACCCAAGCTCAATTTTAAAATAAACTCCAGTTAAGTGACATGTGCCTTGCATGTGCCATTTAGCTGGGTTCTGTTAACAGAATCGTCAAAAAACCCTTATCTGCACAACTTTTGTAACTTTGGACCCTCAATTGATAAAATTGAAACATCAGACCCCTATTGTCACACACCCCCCAAACTTTGGACCCTAAATTGTCATTTCCCCTTTATCGATATAGTCTTACAAAATTGAAATCGTACTACGTCACCACGGAAATTTTCAAATTGTTTTCCTTTATATCTTCCGTTGGCAACTATAGTGACTTTAGATTGTTGGAAAAACAATGTCTTTGATGCAAAATAACAGCAAAATTAACACTAAAAATTACCAAACTTGAATGTAAACGGAATAAGAATGCATGAAATAATCAAAACATAAATCAACAAGGAAAGTCAAAGTTGGCCTGTGGGAGTCGCGAGATTGCTGTCCTAAAGTCACTATCGTCTCCCTACGTACAGGTCTTGACGACGATAAGTGGCTCCAAGATAAAACCTTTTAGCTCGCAGCAGGTCTTGATTTTTTTTTTTTTGATTCATCTACTTCGGATGACGACGTCGTACTCGACGCTAACCATAAACCAAACATGACAAAAACTTGTATGAGAACACCATGACCCGTCTCATAGTAGAGACGGGTCATTTTTGACCCATGACCCGGATCCATGACCCACATGCCCAATAATATATATATATTATTTTTATTTTTTTCCTTTTTTTTTATATTATTTATTTTTTTTTATTTTTTTTTTGGTTTGTCAAAAGTAATAGTTACTATAACTAAATGTAACAAACGTGTTACTTATATGTAACAGTTTGTATACATAAAAGTAATACATATATACAGAAAAGTAATGTAACGACCCCAAATCCGGACCCTATTTTAGTCATAATTTTAGAAATTATTTGTGATTTTTTTTTCGTGCATTGCATTATTTATTCGTGGGTTATGTGTTAGTTCATTAAATTAAGGTAAGGGAGTCTTTGTGCGAGGTTGAACTTTAGGGGCTTTAGAGTAAATCTGAGTCTAGGGGGCTAGAAGTCCATAAGATAAGTCTGGGGGCCTTAGAGTAGTTTGTGAGGTTCAAGTTGGGGGAAATTTCACCCAGCTCAATCATCCTCCTCATTGTTCCTAATTTCCTTCAAAGTGAGTTGGTGAGAGCTAGAGAGGGAAAGAGAAGCCATTCTTCTTCAACTCCTGCAAATTCCCTTTCAATTCATCTCTAATTCAAGTCTTCTTGCATCAATGGTGGTGGCTTAGAGTTCAAACTCATCACATTCTAGTCTAGGAATCCAAGGTGAGGGTTTCTCAATTTCTTGCATGTCTCCTTTCCATTTCTTTCCTCTCCTAGAAATTAACTCTACCAAGATGAATAGGGTGTTGAGTTGATCATCTAGAGCTAAGAAAAAGGCTATTTGGTGCAATCAATCATTCCATCAAGTAAGTTACTACCCCTTTTTCCCTTTAGGTTGTTCATGCAATTCTTGATGAAATTTTGGTGCTTCATGATTGTTTGTGATGGTTTGTAACTACTTGATAGTTTGGTAGTGTTTGGTAAGGAAGTTGTGATGGAATTCATCCATGCATTGCTGGGTTTCTTGTCATGCTAGGAATGGTTGTACCTTAAGCTTTAGATGTAGATTCTTGTCCAAACCCAGAAATTCTGCAGAAAGGGGCCAATTCGACTAGGAAGCGCGCGCACCCCTTTTAGAGGGCGTGCGCACCCTCATTGCCTCAATTAGACCAAAACCTTCTGATGGAAGGAGGCGCACGCACCTTTTTTAAGGAGGCACGCGCACCCTCCTTATTCCAAATTGGCCAAATCAACTGATGCTTGGAGGCGCTCGCACCCTTTGGGGGGGGAGCGCGCGCACCCATACCCCTGTTTCTGGCCCAAAACCTTCTGATCTAAGGGGGCGCACGCACCCTTCTGGAGGAGGCGCGCGCCCCTCACTTCTTTTGGAAATTCCTCTTTTCTTCTTCATCCTTGTTTAGTTCTTGGCCACTTAGTATTCCTAATTCCCCTTAGTTCTCCCTTCATCGTTATAACTGGAATTTCTCCGTTACTCGATAGTATGTCCTTGGTCCTCATAGATAATCGATTTGGAACTGAACTCACCATAATATTAAGGATCGATATCAATATAGAGAGACCGTATTAAATTGTAGATGTGTAACTCTCTTGGTCATTGATGTGTTTCGTTCTTGTGATGAAATTGTGGAATTTCCTACTTTAGAATCCTTTGGTTATGGATGTTTATTGTACAATGTTGTTGAGCTAATTATGAACAAAGTTTATCATGTTTATGGTGTATTTGGTAAGATTCCCTATTTTGGAACTTACACTGTGTGCATTAGTTTAGAAAGGGTCCAGCTGGTCTTACTTGGTTGAGTCTGGCAGTGGAGGGTGATTATAATGCCACACGAGCCAAGTACATTATAACGTCTCCACTGGTAACCCTGGGTTTCCCCTTCCAGTTGGCCATTGGTTGGGATGAGCTAGCTCCCTTTGGTGAGCATTATAGCTACTTGTTTTGGGGTGTGACTTTGTGTCACTTACTCCTTGTTATTGGTTGGTTGTTGTTGGTTCTGGAACCCCTGCTACAAATGTTGATGCGGCTGTTGAAGCTTCAGAGATTATATCCTTACGAGAACCTTGGCTCAGTATCCTTTGTAACGTGTTTAATTACCGCTGTGTCATTATGTGCTAATTGTTAAATATCTATTATGTTGTTATGTTTTATAACATGTCATCTAGTTGCATATGGTAACTTGCTGAGATTTATTTCTCACCCCATTCATTTTCCTTTGTTTTCCTTAGATGGCTGAGCCAGGGAATAGGACACATTGAGCACCGGAAAGGACGACAGTTGGGAAGTTATTTTGGGGCAGGTAGTCCGGTTTACATTATGTAAATGTAATACCAATGGGATAGTTTTTGAGACTTGGCTTTCATGTTTCTAGTGCTGTGTATAGTTCGGGCGTGTAACTAAACTTATGTTCTAAGTTGTTTAAAGTTTCAAACCTTAGTAGTTGGTTTATAAATCGTATTTTATTATACATTTATCGGTGTTAAGGATTGTTTAAAAGTTGTGTTAAGTAATTGATTTTTAGATTCGTCGTCCACTCGCGATCCAATCGTGGGGCCAAGTAGGTCCACGTGTTGGGCTTGCGACAGTTGGTATCAGAGCCCGGTTGCTCAGAACCTAAGTTATGGGTAGATTAACTATATGACTTAGGAGGGTAGTTGAGTACGGAGTGAGTAACGTGTAGTGTCTTATGCAGGTACCTAAATTACAAACAAGATGGTACTAACAGATGATGAGCAGGCCGAGGGTGCAGGGCATAGAGATATTAGACGTGAGACCCGAGAGATGTTTCAAGGCATGTTTGAGGCCGCTATGAAAGCTATGCATGACCACAGACAAGGGGAAGAACGGGTAGCTCCGAGAGCAGGACTTGACCAGTTTTTGAAAATGAAGTCCATTGAATATGAGGGACAACCTGATGTGACCAAAGCGGAGCGATGGGTTGATGCGATGGAAAAGATTTTTGATGTATTGGGGAGTAATGATGAGGAAAAGGTTAGATTTGCGGCATACAAACTAGTGGGAGCCGCTGAGCACTGGTGGAAGGCTTTGAAGGCTAAATGGGACGAGACACAGGTTCCCTATACTTGGGAAAATTTTGTAAAGAAGTTTAAGGAGCACTTTATACCGAAGGTGGACCAGGACCGGAAGGAAGCCGAATTTCTCAACCTGGAGCAGAATATGTTGACAGTGGCTCAGTATGTGGCTAATTTTACCGAACTAGCCAGGCATTGTGGTTATTTAGTAGCACAGAGGAGCGGAAAACCACGAGATTTGTGAGGGGATTGAAGACAGTAATCAGAAATTAGTTGGTCGCTCATAAATTTCAAGATTTTCAGGATGCCGTGGACCGTGCCTACCAGGTAGAGTACGACATTGTTGAACATAAGAGGAAAACCGAGGCACCAGGTGTAGTTAAACAAGGTGGACAGGCAAGACCCCAATCTCAACGTAGTGACAATAGAAGTGGCTCGAGCATGCAATTTCAACCTAGAGGACAATCACAGTGGCAACCCAATGCTAGAAATCAAGGTCAGAACCCCGGGAATCAGAATAAGAGGACTTGCAATTACTGTCAGAAAGAAGGGCACTCCGAGGATAGGTGTTGGAAAAAACAAGGGAAATGTATAAACTACGGACAACTGGGCCATTTCCAGAAAGATTGTACTAGGCCAAAGAATCAACCATCGGGAAGTGGTGTTGGGTCTTCTCAAGGACAGAAGAGGGATACTTCGGGGAGGCCTAAAGTTCAGGGTCGTGTCTTCGCAATGAATTAACAACAGGCAGGGGATGCTTCAAATGTAATCGGAGGTATACTTTTTATATCGAGTGTGAGAGCACGTGCACTTATAGACCCTGGCTCCTCGCATTCTTACATTTTGTGTCTTTTTCTTCTCAATTGCATTTTCCTTCTGAGTATTTGCCTTATGTGCTAGAGGTGTCCACTCCTGTGGGGGAGCATTTGGTCACTGATAGGATGTTACGCGAGTGTGATGTGTTTATTTCTGGGCATGTGTTACCTGCTGATTTGGTCATTCTTCCATTGCATGATTTTGATGTTATTTTGGGTATGGATTGGTTGAGTAAGTTTTACGCCTCTGTAGATTACCATAGAAAGATTGTTAAATTCTCTGTTCCTGGTATACCTGAATTTATTTTTGAGGCTACTCCCTGGGGTAGAGATATTCGTGTCATTTCGCATTTGAAGGCTAGGAAATTGTTATCGCGGGGTTGTGTAGGGTTTTTGGCTAGTGTTCTAGATACTACTAAGAAGTTGCTCGAGTTGAATGATGTGCCTGTAGCTCGAGAGTTCCCTGACGTATTTTCTCCGGAATATGTGATGCCTCACGATAGAGAAATAGAATTTTGCATTGACTTATTACCAGGTACTGCACCTATCTCGAAGGCACCTTACAGAATGGCTCCGCCAGAACTGAAAGAATTGAAATTGCAACTGCAAGAGTTACTCGATAAGGGGTTTATCCGGCCGAGCGTCTCACCGTGGCGAGCTCCAGTATTATTTGTGAGAAAGAAAGATGGGTCCCTTCGACTTTGTATTGACTACCGGAAATTAAATCAGGCTACTGTCAAGAATAAATACCCTTTACCACACATCGATGATTTGTTTGACCAACTTCAGGGTTCGACTGTTTTCTCGAAACTGGATTTGAGGAGTGGGTATCATCAGCTAAAGATTCGTTCCGAGGATATTTCCAAGATCGCTTTTCGTACACGTTACGGTCACTACGAGTTCCTTGTTATGCCATTTGGGTTGACCAATGCTCCGGCTGTGTTCATGGATTTGATGAATAGAGTGTTCAAACCTTACCTTGACTCGTTTGTTGTGGTGTTTATCGATGATATTTTAGTTTACTCTAAATCGAGGGAGGAACATGAACAACACTTGAGAATAGTTTTATCTGTGCTTCGGGAGAAACAGTTGTTTGCGAAATTTAGCAAGTGTGAGTTTTGGCTTGAAAGAGTCTCATTCTTGGGCCATGTTGTATCTAATAAGGGGATTTCAGTGGATCCATCCAAAATCGAAGCTATAGTGGATTGGAAGAGGCCAGAAACAGTAACAGAGATCTGGAGTTTTCTGGGTTTAGCCGGGTACTACCGAAGATTTATTGAGGGGTTTTCACGGATCGCTACACCATTGACTCAATTGACCCGGAAGAATGTTCCGTTTGTATGGAGAGAAAAATGTCAGAACAGTTTTGAAGAGTTGAAAAAGAGATTAACAACCGCTCATATCCTTGTATTACCGAATGGGAATGATAATTTAGTAATCTACAGTGACGCTTCGAAGGAGGGCCTTGGTTGTGTTTTGAAGCAGAACGGGAAGGTTATTGCTTATGCTTCGAGAAAATTGACTCCTTGTGAACAGAATTACCCAACCCATGATATGGAACTTGCTGCGATTGTGTTTGCGTTACATAAGTGGAAACACTACCTTTATGGAGCGAAGTTTGAGATTTTCACGGATCACAAGAGTTTGAAATATCTTTTCTCTCAAAAGGAATTGAATAACCGACAGCGTAGGTGGATGGAACTTTTGAAGGATTTCGATTGTACCATATCTTACCATCCGGGCAAGGCGAACGTGGTAGCGGATGCCATTAGTCAGAAATCCTATATGGCTTTGATGATGGTTCGGGAATGGAAAATGTTAGAGGATGTTCGGGATTGGAGTCACCGTGAATCGAGACATGGGGCTACATTTGCGAATATTCGGATTTTACCAACATTGATTCAATAAATAAAAGATGCCCAGAAGAATGACCCGGAGTTGAAAAAGGTAATGGATAATGCGAAAGATAGACGGTACGTGGATTTTCAACTCGATACCGAGGGAGTGTTAACCTATAGAGGGAGATTGTATGTACCGGATGTTGATGGAATTAAACGACAGATTCTTGATGAGGGCCACAAGTCCAAGTATATTATTCATCCCGGGAGTACGAAAATGTATCAGGATTTGAAACAACAATTTTGGTGGACTAACATGAAGAGAGAAATTGCAGAGTATGTATCGAAGTGTTTAACATGTCAACAAGTCAAAGCAGAGCATCAGAGACCCGCAGGTCTACTTCAGCCTCTTGAGATACCGGAATGGAAGTGGGAACACATAACGATGGATTTTTTTACAGGGCTACCTAGAACTCGCAGGAGGTTTGATGCAGTTTGGGTGATAGTCGATAGATTAACCAAGTCAGCTCATTTTCTACCGGTTGACATTAGTTATTCGATGGAGAGGCTTGCGAGCTTGTATATGGGTGAGATTGTGAGGCTTCACGGGGTTCCGGTTAGTATTGTGTCAGACAGAGATCCTCGATTTACTTCCCGGTTTTGGCAGGCGTTGCAAAGCGCTTTAGGTACTAATTTGCGATTTAGCACAGCATTCCATCCCCAAACCGATGGTCAGTCCGAGTGAACAATTCAGATTTTGGAAGACATGTTACGGGCTTGTTCAGTGGACTTCTCAGATTCATGGGATAGTCATCTACCGCTTGTTGAGTTTGCCTACAACAATAGTTATCAGTCAAGTATTCAGATGGATCCTTACGAGGCTCTTTATGGAAGGAAGTGTAGGTCTCCCATTTGTTGGGATGAAGTTGGGGAAGTTAAGTTATGGGGGGTTGATATGGTTCAGGATTCGGTAGAGAAAGTTAAACTTATTCGGGACCGATTGAAGACTGCCCAAAGTAGACAGAAAAGCTATTCCGACAGCAGAAGACGGGACCTTGAGTTTAGACTGGGAGATTTTGTGTTTTTAAAAGTTTCAGCAAAGGTGGGGATCAAAAGGTATGGTAAAAAGGGAAAGCTTTCTCCGAAGTACTTAGGACCTTTTGAGATTCTGGAAAGAGTGGGAAATCTTGCTTATCGTCTTGCTTTACCGTCCTCCTTAAGTAGAATTCATGATGTTTTTCACGTCTCGATGCTCCGTAAATATGTGTATGACCCCTCTCATATGTTAGTGGAGATACCGGAGTATGTTGAACCCGACATGACGTATGTGGAACGCCCGATTCGAGTAATGGATACCAAGGTTCAAGAGTTGAGGAATAAGAGCATTTCATTAGTAAGGGTTGAGTGGAGAAATCACAATGTTGAAGAGTCAACTTGGGAGCTTAGAGAGGAGATGGAGCGAAAATATCCATGGCTATTCAAAGGTTTAGGTAAGTGTGCCTAAATTTCGGGACGAAATTTTCTTTAGGGGGAGTGATTGTAACGACCCCAAATCCGAACCCTATTTTAGTCATAATTTTAGAAATTATTTGTGATTTTTTTTTTCGTGCATTGCATTATTTATTCGTGGGTTATGTGTTAGTTCATTAAATTAAGGTAAGGGAGTCTTTGTGCGAGGTTGAACTTTAGGGGCTTTAGAGTAAATCTGAGTCTAGGGGGCTAGAAGTCCATAAGATAAGTCTGGGGGCCTTAGAGTAGTTTGTTAGGTTCAAGTTGGGGGAAATTTCACCCAGCTCAATCATCCTCCTCATTGTTCCTAATTTCCTTCAAAGTGAGTTGGTGAGAGCTAGAGAGGGAAAGAAAAGCCATTCTTCTTCAACTCCTGCAAATTCCCCTTCAATTCATCTCTAATTCAAGTCTTCTTGCATCAATGGTGGTGGCTTAGAGTTCAAACCCATCACATTCTAGTCTAAGGAATCCAAGGTGAGGGTTCCTCAATTTCTTGCATGTCTCCTTTCCATTTCTTTCCTCTCCTAGAAATTAACTCTACCAAGATGAATAGGGTGTTGAGTTGATCATCTAGAGCTAAGAAAAAGGCTATTTGGTGCAATCAATCATTCCATCAAGTGAGTTACTACCCCTTTTTCCCTTTAGGTTGTTCATGCAATTCTTAATGAAATTTTGGTGCTTCATGATTGTTTGTGATGGTTTGTAACTACTTGATAGTTTGGTAGTGTTTGGTAAGGAAGTTGTGATGGAATTCATCCATGCATTGCTGGGTTTCTTGTCATGCTAGGAATGGTTGTACCTTAAGCTTGGGATGTAGATTCTTGTCCAAACCCAGAAATTCTGCAGAAAGGGGCTAATTCGACTAGGAAGCGCGCGCACCCCTTTTAGAGGGCGTTCGCACCCTCATTGCCTCAATTGGACAAAAACCTTCTGATGGAAGGAGGCGCACGCACCCTTTTTAAGGAGGCGCGCGCACCCTCCTTATTCCAAATTGGCCAAATCAACTGATGCTTAGAGGCGCTCGCACCCTTTTGGGGGGAGCGCGCGCACCCATACCCCTGCTTCTGGCCCAAAACCTTCTAATCTAAGGGGGCCCACGCACCCTTCTGGAGGAGGCGTGCGCACCCTCACTTCTTCTGGAATTTCCTCTTTTCTTCTTCATCCTTGTTTAGTTCTTGGCCACATAGTATTCCTAATTCCCATTAGTTCTCCCTTCATCGTTATAACTGGAATTTCTCCGTTACTCCATAGTATGTCCTTGGTCCTCATAGATAATCGATTTGGAACTGAACTCACCATAATATTAAGGATCGATATCAATATAGAGAGACCGTATTAAATTGTAGATGTGTAACTCTCTTGGTCATTGATGTGTTTCGTTCTTGTGATGAAATTGTGGAATTTCCTACTTTAGAATCCTTTGGTTATGGATGTTTATTGTACAATGTTGTTGAGCTAATTATGAGCAAAGTTTATCATGTTTATGGTGTATTTGGTAAGGTTCCCTATTTTGGAACTTACACTGTGTGCATTAGTTTAGAAAGGGTCCAACTGGTCTTACTTGGTTGAGTCGGGCAGTGGAGGGTGATTATAATGCCACACGAGCCAAGTACATTATAACATCTCCACTGGTAACCCTGGTTTTCCCCTTCCAGTTGGCCATTGGTTGGGATGAGCTAGCTCCCTTTGGTGAGCATTATAGCTACTTGTTTTGGGGTGTGACTTTGTGTCACTTACTCCTTGTTATTAGTTGGTTGTTGTTGGTTCTGGAACCCCTACTACAAATGTTGATGCGGCTGTTGAAGCTTCAGAGATTATATCCTTACGAGAACCTTGGCTCAGTATCCTTTGTAACGTGTTTAATTACCTTTGTGTCATTATGTGCTAATTGTTAAATATCTATTATGTTGTTATGTTTTATAACATGTCATCTAGTTGCATATGGTAACTTGCTGAGATTTATTTCTCACCCCGTTCATTTTCCTTTGTTTTCCTTAGATGGATGAGCCAGGGAATAGGACATATTGAGCACCGGAAAGGACGACAGTTGGGAAGTTATTTTGGGGCAGGTAGTCCGGTTTACATTATGTAAATGTAATACCAATGGGATAGTTTTTGAGACTTGGCTTTCATGTTTCTAGTGCTGTGTATAGTTCGAGCGTGTAACTAAACTTATGTTCTAAGTTGTTTAAAGTTTCAAACCTTAGTAGTTGGTTTATAAATCATATTTTATTATACCTTTATCGGTGTTAAGGAATGTTTAAAAGTTGTGTTAAGTAATTGATATTTAGATTCGTCGTCCACTCGCGATCCAATCGTGGGGCCAAGTGGGTCCACGTGTCGGGCTTGCGACAAGTAACTGTGTTTTTTTTTATGTTTTCTTCGTTTGCCAAAAGTAATACTTATTACACTAAAATGTAACGAACATGTTACTTATATGTAGCAGTGTTTATACATAATTGTAACACATGTGTATAGAAAAGTAATAATTCAACCATTTACACTTTAGAACTAAAAACACTTGTGTTAGTAACATTGTAAAAATAAGAAAGTAACAATTTTTATAAACGAATGTTACATTTTACTTGTATAATAACATTGTAAAACAGTTACGTTTGCTTGTATAATAGTATATCTATATGTTTTCAAATAACAAGTTACAATGTGTTCAATTTGTCATAATACATGTAAAAGTATTACATTATCTATAAACATCTGTTACAATTTCATCTACTAAAGTGTTACATTTACTTGTACAAATAAACATTCATGTATATAAGTTGTTATTTTTCAAATGTTACTTTCTTTTAAAAAATAAAATCAAAATACTCAAAAAATAAAAAATATTCTGGAAAAACACTATTACATTTCAGTATAACGATAATTACATTTAGTTAGTGTTACACGTATTTATAGTTAGTATTACAGTTGAAAGAGGAGTAAACTGAGCTTCTTCTTTTTTTCTGTAAAACTGGTGTTACGTTTACTTATAAACTAGTCAAGTAAATTTTATTTTATTTTTTCGGTTTTATTACTAAGGGCATCCCCTCACCAGCTATGCCCACCCCCCTTATAAACCAAACAACAGAACAAAACAAAACGTGAAAAAGAATGACAAAAACTTGTATGAGAACATCATGATCCGTCTCATAGTAGAGACGGGTCATTTTTGACCCATGACCCGGATCCATGACCCAGAGGCCTTTTTTTTATATATATAATTATTTTTGTTTTTTTTTTCGGTTTGTCAAAAGTAATAGTTAATATAACTAAATGTAACAAACGTGTTACTTATATGTAACAGTTTGTATACATAAAAGTAATACATATATATAGAAAAGTAACAGTGTTTTTTTTATGTTTTTTTCGCTTGCCAAAAGTAATACTTATTACAACTAAAATGTAACGAACGTGTTACTTATATGTAACAGTGTTTATACATAATTGTAACACATACGTATAGAAAAATTAATAATTCAACCATTTACATTTTTAGAGATAAAAACACTTGATTAGTATTACATGTAAAAGTATTACATTATCTATAGAAATATGTTATAATTTCTTTTATTAAAGTGTTACATTTACTTGTACAAACAATTACATTCATGTATATGAGTTGTTACTTTTCAAATGTTACTTTCTTTCAAAAAATTAAATTAAAGGAAAAAATGCACCAAAAGTACCTGAACTATAGGGGTTGTTTGAATTTAGTAACTTATCTCTTTTTTTACCCATGAAAAATACCTTAACTCTTTTTTTTGTGCAGCGGAGGTACCTATTGCTAACGCCGTCCACTTTTTGCCGTTAAGTTATCATGTGCCACGCACATGACTAATTTTTTTTGGGTAAAAATGTCAAAACATAACAAGGATAGTGTGAGAACATTTTACAAAGACAAAGGGGTTTAAATAAATTTTTTACTTTCAAATAACTCCCTTCCCCTTCCCATTCTCTTTCCCAGTCCAAGCCAAACCGCCACCCACCACCGCTCATGTCCAGGAACAGCAGCCACCATCATCACCAGTTCACCACCACACTATTCGCCACCAACACCCAGCACTGCCCCTCACCACCGTCATTCACAGCCACCATCAAAATAACACCACCAGTCGGAACTACCATCACCACCAAAATCATCAGGAATTAAAACAAAAGAGTCCAAGAATTAACAATGTACAAACCCAGATTGCACAATCCTTCAAACCCCCCCCCCCCCACCCCATGAAAAGTACAAAAAAAAAAAAAAAAATCAAAATCAGATCTGACCTTAGAAAGCATCAATATCTTATTTATGCTTGCAAGCATAAACCCTTCTCCATTTTCATCCTCATCACCTTTCTCTCTCTAAAACCCCTCTTTTTCTCTCTCTAAAAACACCATTCTAATGAGTTCATACAATTCCACCCCAAATTTTGACAACCTCCTCCTCCAATCCCTAATTGGCAGGCTCCAACTCCGGCCGGAATCCCCGCTCCAGGCCCCGCCCTTCCTTAAACAAACCCTAGAAGACCTCCTCCTTGAAAACATCAACAACCTCTCCGGCTCCGAAGACGACGGTGATGATGATGAAGACGGGACTGACGGCATCAAAACCCAACTCGCGAAAGAGGAATCGAAGCTCGAGAAGGAGATTATTAAGACGATTCTTTCAGGCGGTCATTGATGAAATTTCAATCTTTGTTCTATAATGGAGGATTTGTTTTGGCTATGATTTTGAAGTTTTGGGAGAGAGAAATTCGATTTGTGGCATTTATTGAAAGAGAGGTGCAAGGGGTAAGGGTTCGGATGGGGGTGGGGATGAAAGAGGGAGAGGTAGAAGTGGTTGGGATTCATTGGGGTTGGGATTCATTGTTAGAACTGGGAAGGGGAAGAGGAAGGGGAAGGGGAGGGGGTTATTTGAAAGTAAAAAATTTATTTAAACCCCTTTATCTTTGTAAAATGTTCTCACACTATCCTTGTTATGTTTTGACATTTTTACCCTCAAAAAATTAGTCATGTGCGTGGCACATGATAACTTAACGGCAAAAAGTGGACGGCGTTAGCAATAGGTACCTCCGATGCACAAAAAAAGAGTTAAGTTATTTTTCATGAGTCAAAAAAGAGATAAGTTACTAAATCCAAACAACCCCTATAGTTCAGGTACTTTTGGTGCATTTTTTCCTAAATTAAAATACACAATATTTTACATTTTTGCAAAGCACTATTACATTTCATTATAAATGATAATTACATTTAGATATTGTTTTGGCTACGCGTAATTATAGTTAGTATTACATTTGAAAAAATGGGTAAAACGAGCTTTTGTTTTTGTAAAACAGGTGTTACGTTTACTTATGAACAATGTTACTTTATATGTATACAGTCATTACATTAAGTTCTGGTAACTATTATTTTTGGTAAACGACGGAAAAGCCGGAAAAAAAATATAAACTAAAAAAAATGGCCAATGGGTGGTTGCCACGTAGCAGGTTATGCCCCATGGGTCATGGATCCGGTTCAATGGGTCGGGTTGGGTGGGTCAAAAAACCCGTCTCATAGAAGAGACGGGTATAGGTGTTCTCATGGGAGACTATCTCAAAAAGAATAGTAGATAAAAAGAAAAAAAGAAAAAAAGACGCTACAACGCTGAGTGAGAAAAGAAAAGAGCGGACCAATGCCAGATGACTCCATCCTTCTGTGGTTCCGCCTCCACCACCCACCGTAAGTTTCAATTTTTTGAATTTCAATTTAGGGTTTTGTTTGTTGAGTACTGACTGATTTAGATTTCTTTTGATTGAGGGTTTTCTATTTAGGGTTTTCAATTTCGGGATATTATTGGTTTAGATTTCTTTTGATTGAAGGTCGATTAATTTGTTTTATTTATGTTTGATTTTTTCGCAAACAAAAATAAATCAAATTCACAAATTAACACAACGAACTTAACGTGTATACATCTTAAAAATGAGTAAACCCATAAATAATCACCCTCCACACTAACCGTTTTGTTCCTCAATTATTTAGGTCTATTATAAAATCTTGATCTATAACAACTCATATTGTTTTATCCCTTATATTATATTAATAATTAACAATGTAAGCATCATTTTTAGCTCAATTTTTAAGAGAATTTCAAATGAGAGTTTCATGAGTGATCTTAGAAATACATAATCTGGAAATAGAAACAACTGACAACGAAAATAATAGTTATTGCACATGAAGAAGGAGAAACAGGGGAAGGGGTTAGTGATATTGGGAGTTAAAGAGATATAATGGAGAAGTGCATCTAAGACATGTTAAGATATCGTGGCTCACATCATTGATGATGAATATGTCATGTAGGTTGGGGAAATTCGCGTGACTTTATTGCTGGTTTGTGGAAGACGAAGAAAGTGAATATTATCAAGAGTTATTAATAATTTATGTTTAAACTCTTTACTTACGTGAAAAAATATCAACGCTTGATAATTTCAAATTTTAGACTATTACTGTCACGCCCCAGACCCGTGGTCCTACTTGGCCCCACGCTCGGGACACGAGTGGAAGACGTCATAAAACACTTTTAGAAAAATTTTCGAAATATACTTTCATAAAGTTTAACAAAATCCACACTCGAAGTTCAAAGACTTCCATTTAACTTTCACACAAACTGTACAAACAACTTTCACAACAAAAGTACTTAGCCCGAAGGCTTACAAACTCTTATACAAATGTACGATTACCACACTTTAACAAAACATGTGATACACGGATACAGTCTCGGGTACACTACCCCAAAGGTTATACATTTATATAATGCAACCTTTAAACCACACTTACTTTCCAAAATGGATTATCAACCCGACGTCCTCCCTTGTGAAGTGACCTATCCCCTGGACTCGCCTTTATCTAAAACAGTAAACAAATAAGGGGTGAGAATGAATCTCAGTAAGCTACTAAAATGCAACTACGTTACATGCTGAAATGATACTCGTAATTGAACAATGTCAATAAACATTCATTTAGCACATAACATGAGAGGCAAAGCCAACTCATCACACCACACATAAGGCGGAAATAAACACTCATAAGTGGATACTGAGCCAAGGTTCTCGAATCAAACATATAACCATCTGAGAGGTATCAAGTGAGCAGCATCAAAAAGCTGAAGCCGGGATCCCGAAAACCAACCATAACCATAAGAACCAAAGTAACAAAGGGGGGAATATGACACAAAGTCATAACCCAAATGCTCACCCAAGGGAGCGATTCATCCCATCCAAGGCTAATCTGGACTGGGGAAAACAGAAAAGGCAACAGTGGAAAACCTTATAGTGAACTTGGCTCGTGTGCCACTATAATTCTCCCACTACCTGGCTCAAGGTACCAATAGAATACCTTATAGTGAACTTAACTTGTGCCACTATATTTCTCCCACTGCCTGACTCAACAACAAGTACCAGCTGGACTTTAAACACAAGCATAGTAATAAATACTTGCTTAAACAACAATCCGGGGGCAATGATTCCAAAGTAGGGAACCAAGCCAAACACATCACAAAGATGAACCAATCCAAACCACATCAAAAGATGTTCAACAATATCCAATTACCATTTAGTCAAATTCCACAACACATATGTTCACAAAGGAACCGATTTCAAACACTAGAGTGTTCCACAACAACCCTCTAGGTACTCTAGGATATTACCTAAGACCTAGACCAAGATTGAACTCTAATTCACTTGGATTTAAACAACTCAAAATTTTCAGCAGCCCTGGGCGGTCGCCCACACTAGACTGTGCGACCGCCCAAAATGCCCTGTTCCAAGACAAAAACCTTCCAGATAAGTGTGCGGCCGCACGCCCTAATTGGACGGCCGCCCAACACACCCGCCAGGCCCAAAACCTGCTAATTTTACTCTCTTCGTTTCACCGTCCCAAAAGTACTAAACATTAACACTTATAACATTCCCATACTTTTCCTGAGCACAAATTTCTACCCAGAACATACTCTTTGAACACAACCAAACAACTTGGACAATTACTCCCTTTGTCCCAAAATTACAAGTATCCCAAAACTTATTCAAAACATAATTTCACAACATATATAGCACATATAACATATATATGACCATTTTAACATTTAAAGGGGAATTAGTAACTTACCTATTCCGGAGAAAGTATAAATGAAATATATTTTGATCGGATAGAAATGGCCTACTCAACGCCCTGAACATTTTTATATAATTAGATTTTAAAACGGAGCTATAATTAAAAAGATAGAAATTAAAATAGGATGAAACTTACCTTTACTTTCTTCTACTTGAACCAGAGAAATTTTAGAAAGTATAATGTTTTCTACGCAGAGAGTGAAAGCAAGGGATAAGAAGGATCTTGATATTTTAAAAGTTTCACTCAGGCCCCTCAACTTTCTAATTTAAACACTTAAACCCCTATACTTATAATTTCACAAAGGACCCTATAGTTTCAACTTAATCATTTAACTCCCTTAACCATTATTACACCTAACCAAATAAATAACACAATTAATCAAACAATATGTGTAAGTCATAAAATGTGATGCAACAAATAAAATGCACACATAATTTCAAATTAAAATCCCCCAAAAATATAAAATAAATTGGGACGGGTTTTGGGGTCGTTACAATCACTCCCCCTTAAAGAAAATTCATCCCGGATTTTAGGGTAATTTACCAAACAAGTCAAATAACCAGGGATATTTCCTTTCTTCCCGAAGTTCCCAAGTTGACTTTTCAACATTACGATTCCTTCATACCATTCTAACAAGCGGAATACTCTTGTTTCTCAATTTTTGAACTTTGGTATCAATCACTTGAACTGGTTGCTCTATATAAGACATACTGGGTTCAAGATCCTCAGGTATCTCAGATAACACATGAGATTGATCATACAAATTTTTGTGAAGCACGAAGATATGAAACACGTTATGAATTTACCCAAAGAAGATGGCAACGCAAAATAATACGCAAGATTTCCAACTCGTTCTATAATTTCAAAAGGTCCGTTATGACTTTTCCATCGAATAGCCAATCTCAATAGGTAGAAAATGAGCGGATTTTGTCAATCTATCCACGATTACCCAAACTGCATCATGCTTTCTTCAAGTACGAGGCAATCCTGTTATAAAATCCATCACAATATGTTCCCATTTCCACTCAAGTATCTTTAGAGGTTGAAGTAAACCGGCAGGTCTTTGATGTTTAGTTTTAATCTGTTGATAAGTCAACACTTTGATACGTAATCCGCTATTTCCCATTTTATATTATTCCACTCAAAATATTGTTTAGATTTCTGATACATCTTGGTACTCTCGGGATGAATAATATACTTGAACTCGTAACCCTCATCAAGATCTTGGCGTTTAATTCCATCAATATCTGGTAAGCCGTCCTCTAAAAGTTAATACTCTTTCAAGACTAAAGGAAAAAATCTTCAAACTTTTTATCCTCGATTTTATCCATTATCTTTCTCAACTCCGGGTCATTCTTCTGAGCATCCTTTATCCGTTGAATTAGGGTTGGCAATACTCTATTATTCGCAAACATAACTCCATGTCTCGATTCATGTGAACACAAATCTCGTGCATCCTCTAACATCTTCCATTCTTGGATCATCAATGAAGCTACATAAGACTTCTTACTAATAGCATCGGCTACCACATTGACCTTGCCCGGATGATAAGAAATAGTACAATTATAATCCTTCAAAAGTTCTATTCATCTACGCTGTCGGTTGTTCAACTCTTTCTGGGAGAAAAGATATCTCAACTCTTATGATTTGTAAAAATCTCAAACTTGTTCCATAAAGATAATGTTTCCACTTATGTAACGCAAAACAATCGCAACAAGTTCCATGTCATGGGTCGGATAGTTCTGTTCAAAAGAAGTTGACTTCCTCAAAGCATCACTGTAAATAACAAATCATTATTTCCATTAGGTAACGCAAGAATAAGTACAATGGTCAATCTCTTCTTCAATTCCTCAAAACTGACTTGACATTTTTCATCCCACATATATGGTACATTCTTTTAAGTCCACTAAGTGAATGGTGTAACAATCTTGGAAAACCCCTCAATAAATCTTCGATAATACTCCTCTAAACCCAGAAAATTTCGCAAATAACTGCTTCCATCGGAGCCCAGACAAAACCATTCGCAAATATTGTTCATGTTCCTCTCGAGATTTAGAATAAACAAGGATATTACCGATAAAGACAACCACAAAGGTATCAAGATAAGGTTTGAAAACCCGATTCATCATATCCATAAGAACAACGGGAGCATTAGTTAACCCGAAAGGCATGACAAGAAACTAATAGTGACCATACCTATTACGAAAAGCAGTTTTAGGAATGTCTTCAGAATGAATTTACAACTGATTATACCCACTCCTCAAACCAAGCTTCGAAAAGATAACAGACCCTTGAAGTTGATCAAATAAATCATCAATGTGAGGCAAATGAGATATTTATTCTTTACAGTCATCTGATTCAACTTTCTATAGTCAATGCATAGTCTCGAAAACCCATCCTTCTTCTTTACAAACAACACAGAAGATCCCTACGGTGATAGACTGGGTCGGATAAAACCACTATCAAGTAACTCTTGCAATTGAACTTTCAACTTTTTCAATTCAGATGGAGCCATTCTGTAAGGTACCTCAAATATTAGGGTAGTACCTGGAAGTAAGTCAATACAGAATTCGATTTCCCAGTCAGAAGGCATAGAGTACACAGTAGAAAACACATCAGGAAACTCTATAACAATAGGCACATCCTCTATTTCAAGGAACCTTTTTAGTAGTATCAAGAACACTGGCCAAGAATCCCACACAACCATGGTGTAACAACTTTCTAGCCTTCACATAAGGAATAATACAAATCCCCGTACCCAGAGGAGTAGCCTCAAAAGTAAATTCAGGCACATCAGGAATAGAAAATATGACAATCCTTTTTATAACAATTAACTGAAGCATGATAATTATTTACCCAATCCATTCACAAGATAATATAAAAATCTTGCAATGGCAAAACAACTAAATCAGCAAATAAAACATGCTCCCAAATATGCACATCACAAGTACGCAACACTCCATCAGTTGCCAACACTCCCCCATAGGAGTGGACACTTCTAACACATAAGGTAGAGACTCAGGAGACAAATGTAACCGAGATGCAAAAATGCACAAACATATATAAATGCAATGAGCCGGGGTCTATAAGTGCACGTGCCCTCAAACTAGACATAAAAATTATACCTCTTATCACGGCAGAAGAATCTGAAGCCTGTTGTTGATTAATAGCAAAACACAACCCTGCACCTTAGGCTTTCCCAAGGCATCCCTTTTCTGACCCTGTTATGATCCAGTTCCACCCCCAAATGATACATTCTTGGTTCTAGGAAAATCCCTTTGAAAATGATCAAACTGACCACAGTTCAAACACTTACCCAACTTCTTCCAACACTTTTCTTCAGAGTGCCCTTCCTTTTGACAATAGTTACATATCCTTCTACTTTGATTTACCGAAGTGTTATCTTGATTGTTGGCAATTGATTGCTCCTGAGGTTGTCGTCTGTTTTGTAATGATATTCCCTGACCTCCTCGATTGTTACCGTACTGTGGTTGAGGTCTTCGTTGCCTTCCAGCACTTGATAGTTCAACTTTCCTCTTATGTTCTTCAATATGGTGCTCCACTTGATAAACTCTATCAACTACATCTTGAACATCCTGTAACTTGTGAAATACTAGTTGAGTTCGGATCACAGTTCTCAATCCTTTCACAAATCGCATTGCCTTCCTCTCCTCAGTTGCAACTAAATGAGTACAGTACCTGGATAACTCTGTGAATTTAGATGTATACTGAGCCACGGACATAACATTTTGCTCTAAGTTGAGAAACTCCATTTCTTTCTTGTATTGATCCACCCGGGGAATAAAATGTTCCTTGAACTTCTTTTAGAAAATTTTCCCAAGTATAGGGTACATGAGTCTCATCCCAACAAGTTTTCAAAGCCTTCTACCAGTACTCAGTAGCTCCACTCAGTTTATAAGTAGCAAACCTGATTTGATCTTGATCAGAACATCTCAGAACATCAAATATTTCCTCCATCGATTCAATCCACCTTTCCACCTTAGCTACATCGGGTTTTCCATCATAGCCTATTGATTTCATTTTTAAAAACTGTTCTAACCCATATCTCGGAGGTACTTCATCTTCTCCTTGTCTTTAATCATTTAAGGTTTTCATGGCTGCTTCAAACATTCCCTTGCCTTGAAGACCCTGACTGATCTCTTTCTGTCCCAACCATTTTCAATAAGTACCTGCATAAGACTCTCAATGTTACTCACCCTATACACAACTACCCTCATGGGTTACTTAGTGATTCTAGACCATCTACAACCTAGCTCTGATACCAACTGTCGCGCCCTAGACCCGTGGTCCTACTTGGCCCCACGCTCGGGACACGAGTGGAAGACGTCATAAAACACTTTTAGAAAAAAAATCGAAATATACTTTCATAAAGTTTAACAAAATCCACACTCGAAGTTCAAAGACTTCCATTTAACTTTCACACAAACTTTACAAACAACTTTCACAACGAAAGTACTTAGCCCGAAGGCTTACAAACTCTTATATAAATGTACGATTACCACACTTTAACAAACCAGGTGATACACGGATACAGTCTCGGGTACACTACCCCAAAGGTTATACATTTATATAATGCAACCTTTAAACCACACTTACTTTCTAAAATGGATTATCAACCCGACGTCCTCCCTTGTGAAGTGACCTATCCCCTGGACTCGCCTTTATCTAAAACAGTAAACAAATAAGGGGTGAGAATGAATATCAATAAGCTACTAAAATGCAACTACGTTACATGCTGAAATGATACTCGTAATTGAACAATGTTAATAAACATTCATTTAGCACATAACATGAGAGGCAAAGCTAACTCATCACACCACACATAAGGCGGAAATAAACACTCATAAGTGGATACTGAGCCAAGGTTCTCGAATCAAACATATAACCATCTGAGAGGTATCAACTGAGCAGCATCAAAGAGCTGAAGCCGGGATCCCGAAAACCAACCATAACCATAAGAACCAAAGTAACAACGGGGGGAATATGACACAAAGTCATAACCCAAAAGTTCACTATTTTCATGTCTTTGGGTGTGTGTGTTACATTTTGAATGACCGGGATTACTTAGCAAAGTTTGACTCTAAAAGTGATAGGGCGATATTTCTTGGATATGCGGCAAATAGTCGGGCATATAGGGTTTACAATCTTAGACTAAAAACCATCCAAGAATCCGTTAACATTGTTTTTGATGATCTCTCAAGTATTTCAGGTGAAAGTGCTCAAGAGTCTCCTCTGGTGTTGTTAGAAGATGTCATACAAACTGCAAATGACATCACAGATGCTGAGCAGAATGTTATCATCAATGAGACAGCATCTCAGGCAGCACCTGAGTCCAGTGATCCATCCGAGTCTGATGCAGAAGTTTATGATGACGCAAGAAGGGATCCTCCACCCAGAATTCGTAGGAATCATCCTACAACTCAGGTAATTGGGGAAGTGAATGAAGGGGTCCGAACAAGAAACAAAGAACCCGTGAATTATCGGGAAATGGTAAGGTATGTGTGCATGTCAACCACATACACCAAGGTAAAACACTCTTGTTTTGTGTCATCAATAGAACCTAAAAATGTGATTGAAGCTTTAAAAGACAATTTTTGGATTCAAGCTATGCAAGACGAACTAGATCAATTTACCCGAAATAATGTATGGTTTTTAGTACCCCGTCCTATTAATACTAATGTTATTGGGACAAAATGGATTTTTAAAAACAAAACGGATGAAGAGGGTAATATTGTTCGAAATAAAGCTCGTCTTGTGGCTCAAGGCTATACACAAGTGGAAGGTATCGACTTTGACGAAACCTTTGCACCCGTGGCTAGAATTGAGTCTATCAGACTTCTCTTAGCCATAGCTTGTTATCTTCGAATCACTTTTTATCAAATGGATGTTAAAGCAGCATTTTTAAATGGATATTTAGATGAGGAAGTTTTTGTTGAACAACCTAAAGGCTTTGAAGATCCATCCCAACCAAACCATGTGTATAGACTTGATAAAGCCTTATACGGTCTAAAACAAGCTCCGCGCGCATGGTATGGTCGTTTAACTAGTTTTTTGCTTGAATATGGTTTTATTCGAGGAGAGGCGGATAGAACCTTATTCATTCTAAAACATGGAAAGGAACTTGTCATTGCTCAAATCTATGTTGATGACATAGTCTATGGCTCTACTTCAAAAATTTGCTTAAATGATTTTGTAGAGGCTATGACATCAACTTTCGAGATGAGCATGATGGGTGAACTAAACTTCTTTCTTGGCTTGCAGGTAAGACAACTACCCGATGGAATATTCGTCTCACAAAGCAAGTACGCTAAAAATCTAGTCAAGAAATTCGGATTGGAGGGGTCAAAAAGTTCCTCGGTTCCTATGGCTACTACACTTAAACTCGGCAAGGATGGAGGGGGAGAAGCAGTCGATCCTACCCTTTACCGTTCCATGATTGGTAGCCTTCTTTACCTTACCTCTAGCCGACCCGACATTATGTTTTCTGTGTGTGTCTGTGCACGATACCAATCCAACCCCAAAGTCTCTCATCTTAATTCTGTGAAAAAGATAATTAAATATGTTTCCGGAACAAGCGAATTAGGAATTTGGTATGCTAAAGATACAAATACAAATCTAGTAGGCTTTAGTGATTCGGATTGGGCGGGGGATATAGATGACAGAAAAAGTACTAGTGGGGGGTGTTTTTACTTGGGTAATAATCTAGTATCATGGTATAGTCGTAAACAAAATTGTGTGTCGCTCTCTACTGCTGAGTCTGAATACGTGGCAGCAGGGAGCTGTTGTACTCAATTAATATGGCTAAAACATATGTTAGACGACTATGGGCTTGAGAGTAAAAATATGATCATGTACTGTGATAGTCTGAGTGCCATCAACATTTCCAAGAACCCTGTCCAACACTCCCGCACAAAACACATTGATATCCGTCATCATTTTTTAAGAGATATGGTTGAAAAAGGCTTAATAGCTATAGAGCATATTGATACCAAGTATCAATTAGCGGACTTTTTTACAAAAGCCTTAGACCTTGAGAGATTTTCTTTCTTGAAGAACTCTCTTGGTCTTTGTAATCTCTAAAAATCTCCTGTTTTCTGGTGTTACCTCAAGTGCTACCAGCATCTGAGATAACACTTGTATATTATTGTTTTGTTTTTGTTTTAATCTGTCAATGAGTAGTATTTTCTATTCATTGATGGTGGCACATGCTGACCTTTTTGTTATGGTAGGATAACACTCTAGGTAACATTATTGACAACATCCCTATAAACTCAAAAGTGACAAAGTCACTAATTCTTTTTTAAAAAAAGGCAAAAAGGCTAAAAACACTTATAATATTTCCTTAGTAGCTCGGGGCACGGCGTTCGCTGCGACGATGCACTCTTGCCAAAAGGGGACATTATCTAGTGATTTTGTACTAAGTATTAGGAACATGGAGTTCGCCACTACAATGTTTCCTACTTGAACAGTACAAATCACTAAAACATGCTTACACTTTATAAGGACTCGGGGCACGGAGCTCACTACTACGATGCTTCCTTGTAGATAAAGATGTGTAAATCATGTTTATTTTTAAGTGTTTGAAGATGAAGAACAAGCTTTTAATATCTATATTACTAGATTTGTTTTGCCTAAAGTATTCTATTTTGGCAAGCTTGTTTTACCTCAAAATGCTTATTATAGAAGCATATTTCTGCCTCATGTGTTCAAAAATGAGGTCCATCTCGCCTTAATTGCCTTAATATAAATTCAATAAGGGATGTTTATCACGGATGTTATCTTAAGTGTTACCATCATTGCCATCAACACATTAGTGTGTGCTACATTCGTTTTTTTATTTTATTTTCAGAATTGTTTTTAAAATTTTCAAAGTTTGAAAGTCTTTTTATTTAAAGAAAAAGAGTTTACAATTTTGAAAAAGTCTAAAACAAATCTTTTACTTTGGTAAAATATAGTTGTAACAATTTCCCTAAAATTTAGGAATCTATCTTCAAATTTTTGAGAGATCGTTACATCATTAATTTTACCGTCTTAATTTTTTTCTTTTCTTTTTTCGTTTTATTTATAAAAAAAAAAAAAAAAAAAAAAAAACGGATGTGTAGGGAGTTGGTTTTGTGTGCTCGTAAATAGGGGGAGTTTAATTAGGATAGTTTAAATGTGAGTAAAAATAGGGGTCTTAGTTAATTTAGATGATAAGAGTTAAGTTTAAATTAATTTCCTCTCCTAATTCACATTCCTTAACCTCCTAAAATCCTATCCCTATTTACTCTCTCTTTCTCTCTCAAACGCACCTATATACTCCCTCCTCTTCATCGCTTTTTCTCTATCTCAGCAACCTTCCCCAAAATAAAAAACCCTTCTAAAAAAAATTCTCCTTTTCTACCTCTCAAAATTCAACAATGGCTTCACCTTCCCAAAACCCTAACCAATCCGCACCTCAAGAGGAGTCACCGGGTGTTATCTCGGGTGTTACTTCACCTATGGACATATCTCCCATGGTTTCCAATATCTCTCCATCTATGGCCATGTCCATTGATGATCCTTCCATGGTTGCTACTTCAGTCCAACCTACCCCAACCGTGACTGCCTTTCAACCACCTGTTACCGCCACCAAGAAACCCAAAAGAAAAGCCCCTTCTTCCTCCAAATCGGCTGCTTAACCCTCCAAAAAGAAACCACCGGCTTCATTAATTTGATTTCTTCCCAACCAGGGGGAGATGGTGTGCTGGTACTAGTGCAGGTACAAGTGCTGCTATTGATGCTGTTGGTGATGCTGGTACAGATCGTGCTGCTGGAGATGCTGGCACAAGTGATGAGCCGGATGATGGAGAAGATGGAGAATAACCTTGTTTAAAGGTTGTTGTTGCCACTATACTTGGGCAATGGCTTTTATGGTACTTTTGAATGGTTTCAAAAACAATTTTCGTTTGTGGTGGTTTGGTTTTTAAAACAATTCGTATTTTAGTTCTTAATTTAGAACTTTAATACTTTGGTGGTTATGCTTTGGTTTATGACTTGTGGTTTTGTGGATTTTAAAACTTTGATTTACTTTTTGTTTTAAACTACTAATTGTTTTAAACATGGTTCTACTTTACAATTAGTATATTAAGTAAATCTTTGTTGTTTCGGTTAACTCCATGATTAAGAGGGAGTTAATCTTTGGTGAAATGCTCTGTTATACTGCATATGGTTAACTTGTTTTTGCAAGTACCAACACTTAGGTGATTGGAAAGAAATCTCAAATTAAGGGGGAGATTGTTAGTGCAGAACTGAGGTGTTACCTCAGGTGTTGCCCTGACAGTCTAAGTGCTGTGACGAGATTCTTTGTAATTTGATATTTCTTTCTAATGTAATTTTTATACTAATGTCCTAATATTATTTTCAAGATGTTGGTCCATATTTCAGGTAATAATAAAGTTGGTTTAAGGAGTTAAAAAGGTGAAGAATAAACTGTTGAAGAGTTATTCATAAATGCCGAGTAAAAGAGGGAATAACATACATATTTAACATGTGTTAAATATGGTAAATGTGAAGAAGACCAAGTCCAATGGTAGTTGCTGATTAATTGAAGATGTACAAGGCATTGGAAGCTTGGAGTACAGCACGGTGAAGCTAGGACTTGGGGATCAAGCTTGCGGTTGAGAAATTCATGGAAGGAAGACCAAGTCTTCGCACAAAAAGTGGAGAGCAAGCCCACTCACTCTCCCCACTCTCCCCACTCGTCACAAACAGCCCAAGGCTGTTATTTGTGTAGCCTCCAAGTTTTGGTTGGCTATAAATAGATGCTTGGTTGAAGATTGAAGTGAAGCCAATTTTATACACACATCCATAGCACAAAAAGATCAAAGTACTCTTGGCTCCTTTTGAGATTCTTTCTTCCATACACTCTTTTATCACTCAAATACTTCGGGTTTGAGTGAGTTTTGGTTCGGATAGAATCTTGTACTTTGTTCTTACTTTGGTTCCATAGAGAGTATATCATAGTTTGTATAGGGAACCATTTTAAACTTTGTAATTGGTTTTGATTATAAGGTTTTCGCCATCTAGGCATCTCAAGTTATATTTATATAACTTGAGAAAAATATTTCTCTTGTGCTATTTATTTTCCACTGCAAAAACTCTACTATTTTTGTGTGTGTATTTTCTGTCCGTCTGGAGTGTTACCTGGGGTGTTGCTTAACACTTGAGGTAACATCTGTTCTCAGAAAGTCATTGACAAACACTTTCAGAAACAACTTAACTCGTTATATAACATGTTTAATTAACTCATTATATATAATCTTGATTAGAAATATAACACCATAATTCATTAATTTAACATAGTATATGCACATCATAACATCGTTTGTTAGTTGATAAATAAAGTGGTATCACTTTAACCTAATGAATGTGATAGGTTATATATGATATTGTATTATGCATTATAACATGTTTAATTACCTCTTTAAATATAATCTTGATTATAAACATAACACCACAATCATTTGTTAGGTGATTATAAATAAAGTGGTATCACTTAAATGTGACAGGTTATATGATATTGTATGATCCAATATGACGTTTGTTACTTGTCATGTCTAAGTGTATAAATTTTGCTCAATTAAAAACACAATTCAATAATCTAACATAGCATATGCGTATCATTAACATCATGTTGCAAATCATCGAAGAACATCTTCATTTGGACATGTCGTGTGAATATACACGAGCATAGGGCAATATATCGTATGACTTAATACGACATGTGTGACACAACATGTCTTATAAACTATACACGACCTGTTCATATTCATGTCGTGTATGGTTGTACGACATATTATAGTATAACTCGTATATATGAACACGACTGAACATTTTATACAATTGGTATATCTCGTGTGTTTGTACACGACACAAAGCCTTCAAGTCGTCCTTTTGCACACGACACGCGAAGGGTAGTTTTGCCATTATTGGTGCCTTGTATGTAATATGCCTTGTATATAGAATTTACCCTCCTCTCTATCAAGAATTCTACCAAACGGTACATCCGCTCTCAATGCCGAGCCAATCACGAGATAATTTGGGGCTTTACAATGAAAGGTCTTCACATCCCGCCATCTACAAGACCGCGACACTTGGGGCTTTGAAATCTCTCGAAGCTTGGCATCAACGACCTCCTCTTGGGGCTTGCTCACTACAACAATAAAGGGCGATTTACTCGAATGGGCCAGGAGCTGATTTATCTTGGAGCTATGCAAGTCCCTCAAAATTTGGCATCAAAGGCATTCTAGGGGCTTTACAATCAGCAACCCCTCATCTCGGCATCAAAAGCCTTTTGAAGCCCCATAATCGACAAATCTCTTGGGGCTAGACATCAATCTTCGTTGGGCACACCAGCGACAACAGAATTCAAGCGAGGCAATCCGGACTTCGACTGAACATGACTTGATCTTTGGTTGGCTTCACAAGCACACAATGGTTAAAATGGTTCACCCACGAACTTAAAAAAAAAAAAAAAAAAAAAAAAAAAGATTTTTTCTTTTTCTCCTTCTATGTGCAAAATAATGTGTTTTACTTTGCCTTGCTCCATAGCATCTTCCCCAGAGTTCTCCATCATCCTTGAACTACGCTGGTCTGATTCTCTTAAAGGGATACGTAGGCAGCCTTTTGGCACGACCAACCCATCATCCAGAATCATCCAAAATGCCATCTCGCCAACCCAACATCAAGGGCATTCTCTCATCAACATCCAAAGAATGGACATTCTCCATCAAAGCATCCTCCGCGGACATCAGAAATCCATCTCCACTCAAGCGGCAATGGTAAGTGAAGGTATGAATACATCCAAAGCTTTCCTCAAAATCACACCGCACACAAGATCACTCTCCACATTCTTACTTCTCTCTCATTGCAAGGGTGTTCCAAAATCCCATCACACCAAGAGCACAATTTCTCTCTCTTAATTTCACACTTCATGCATCTTCTTGCAAGAACACATATACCTGTCAAGCACACACATAACAGGTACCACCACGATGTCAACAGCATCCGCTACTCAAGGCACTTCATCCCCACCAGAAAGTGGTTAACCGTGCCCACACCCCACAAGGTCAACAACATAAGCAGATGCGGCTCCAAGTCGGCAACTCGGTCCATATCGAGACAAGCTCCCATGAGCGCCAAGTCGGCAACTCGGTCCATATCGAGACAAGCTCCCATGAGCGCCAAGTCGGCAACTCGGTCCATATCGAGACAAGCTCCCATGAGCTCCAAGTCGGCAACTCGGTCCATATCGAGACAAGCTCCCATGAGCCCCAAGTCGGCAACTCGGTCCATATCGAGACAAGCTCCCATGAGCCCCAAGTCGGTAACTCGGTCCATATCGAGACAAGCTCCCATGAGCCCCAAGTCGGCAACTCGGTCCATATCGAGACAAGCTCCCATGAGCCCCAAGTCGGCAACTCGGTCCATATCGAGACAAGCTCCCATGAGCCCCAAGTCGGCAACTCGGTCCATATCGAGACAAGCTCCCATGAGCCCCAAGTCGGCAACTCGGTCCATATCGAGACAAGCTCCCATGAGCTCCAAGTCGGCAACTCGGTCCATATCGAGACAAGCTCCCATGACCCCCAACTCAACAACTCGGTCCATATCGAGACAAGCTCCCATGAGCTCCAATTCAACATTCCAGCAAAAGTCGCTCGCACAGGGAGCGCATTTCTATCCTTTGTAATTTCAAATTCCTGCTTTATCGAGTCTTTGTTTCCTCTTGTCGATGTCCTCGGCGGTTGTCTTTCTTTCGTCGACGCGTTTTGCTTCGCAATCCACTTCGCCGAGGGGCTCTGTAGACACCCCGCCTTGGACCTCTCATGTCCCGATTGCATACACATTCTTTGTCTTCCTCTTTTCTGTTAAGTTTTGTTACTTTTCGTTAACTTTCGTTACTTTTCGTTAAGTTCCTGACTTACTCCGTTAGTCTTGGATTTGACTAAGTGGAAAAGTCAACCTTGAGTCTTTGTTTCATTTATTTTTGTTGACTTTCGTGATGTTCGTTAAGTTTTTGGACTAATTCCGTTAGTTTTGGGGCTTAACTGCATAACGGGGTTAACTTTTGGGCTGAAATATGAATTTCCTGAAGCTGGGATGCGCACGCCTTTGCCCTCCTTTGTGGGAGGCGTGCTCCTCCCATAGGGGGGTGGGAAGCGCGCGCTTCCCGCTTCCAGAATCTCAGATTTTACCAAATTTCCCTCCTTTTCTGATTTGTAACCCCCAAGACCATTATGCCTTGGCTTGATCCGGGGAATGGCCATCTTTGTGACCACAAACACTTCTCCAACACCTATATAAACCTCTTCATTCCATCATGAAAGAGAGGAGGGATGATTTCTTAACACAAAAATACTTCAAAACACACAAAAGTCTATTTTTCAAGAAGTGGTCAACATAAAGATTTGGTTCTTCTCCATTCAAGCATAAGGTACAAGGTTTATTCTCTTCTTCTAATTCTAAGTCTTATTTCCTTTCTTCATATTCTCATCTCTTCTAAGTGAGTATGCAATCTCCATAAAAAGGGATACAACCAAAAGGTCACTTCACTATTGAAGTTTGACCAAGGTTACATCCCAACATTCCAATCTCTATTTCAATCATTGATCATTTCTTAATGTAATTATTTAGCAATAATTCAACATGTAATTCTTAGCATAAATCAATAAATAAAACAATTCTATTTTTATTTCCCTTTTCTTTCCCTTGTTATCGTTAGCACATTTTCATATTAATAAATAGAAGGACTTTTTAGCATTAGAACACCAATTGTAGCAAGACCCGCGCAAGCGGGGCGGAGTGGGTGTTTAAGTACTTCCCACTCCGTCACCTAACCCCCGAACCCTTCTCTTTCCCAAATCTTTGGTTTCGTAACATTAAAAAATAGGCTATTTCTATGTTTTTCTTATGTTCCTTTAAAAACATAGGTGGTGACTCTACAAAATAAAATCAATTAGACATCCTAGGATCCTTCCACCGCTCTAGCCTAGCCGTGGGCTCCCCCGGGGTATCTACAGCGACTATACGAGTTGTATGCTATGTGTCGTGTGTTTTTACACGAGATGTAATGTTTGACCTCGTATACACTCATACGAGATAAGTGTGTTTATGTCGTGTATATTTACACGAAATTTGCCAGACTATCTCGTATAAACTTACACGAAATGTCATTCAGCCTGTTGTTTATTTTGCAATTTTCTAATTGATGGTAATACAATTTGTAGGGACCGGATGTCAGTGATCTATTCGATACATCCCTATTATTTTCAAATAGGGATGAGCTTGTTAAACACGTACGGGATATCGCGGCCCGTCAAAATATAACCGTTTCTATAGGAGATTCGAGGAAGATAAGTGGCAAGATCCTAGGCTACGCGAAGATTGTATGCCATTTTGGTGGCAAGTACAGGTCCGGAAAAACTAAGGATGTGAGGTTGACTAGTACGAAGAAGATTGGGTGTAATTTTGAAATCCGGGCCAAAGAAAGGGGTGATGGGTTATGGGGTTACGTTGTGAAGAATGGTTCTCATAATCATGACTTTCCAACGTATCCCGAAGGTCATCCGTTGGGTAAATTGACAAGTTCTGAATATGAGGAGGTGTGTAGCGCAATTCAGTCTTCGGTGCGTCCAAATAACATTCTAACAATGTTAAAGAGGAAGGATGAGAAGAACATGAGTACTCCGAAACACGTCCACAATGCCCTCACAAAATGCAAGTCACAAGAACGACAAGGGAGATCCTCTCTTCAACAATTCATAAAATTACTCGAGGATAAGCAATATATCATCTTCATGAGGAAAGCCAATGAGAGTGACATGATTGGTGACATATTCTTCTCTCACCCACGAGCATCGGATATGCTTAACTGTTTTCCATATGTAGTACAAGGTGACTGCACTTACAACACCAACTGCTATGGAATGGCATTCCTTGAGATTATAGGATTTACTTCAACGGGGAAGAATTTCACAATTGCATATGCGTTCCTCCAAAATGAGAAGACTGAGAATTACACGTGGGCACTCAAGAATTTGCAAAGTCTTTTTCATACTCCCCACATGCCAACAGTTTTCTTAACTGATCGTGACTTGGCTTTCATTAATGCCGTCCAAATGGTATTTCCCGAGACCGCACACCATTTGTGTCGAAGGCATATCGAAGTCAATGTTAGAAAGAGGGTGTTGGGTAGAACTAGTAGCCCGGAGTTCGCACTATCATTCATGAAGAGATTCAATTATGCAATATTAGCCGCTACTCTCTCAGAGTGGGACACCCGTTGGCAATTGTTTTGCGATCATTACAGCTCTTATCCTGATTTATTGACCTACCTCCGGGAGACATGGATTGGTCCATACTCTACGAGTATTTTTTCCATGCACACAGATCAGTTACTACACTTCAGAACCCACACCACGAACAGGGCTGAGAGTGAGCATAACAGGTTGAAGAAGGCCTTGGGGAGTGCTTCTTCTACTTTTGACACATTGTTCAAAAAGGCTCATGAGATTATGGAAATCCAAATAACAACAATCAAAGCTAGTATGGAGCAATCAAAGAGCAGAATTCCAAATGATATGAAGACATGTGATCTGTATCACGATATATTGGGGCGAGTGTCAAAGGCAGCCTTGGACATCATCAAAAAAGAGCGGAGTCGTTGTGGGGGTAATGTCATGGATGCTTCAGATTGTGGGTGTTACTTGAGGCGAACACATGGACTTCCATGTAGTCACGAGATTGCATGCATACAAAAGTCTGGGGGCCGGATAGAGTTGTCCTCGATTCATGCTTTCTGGAAGAAGTTGGACATTGAACTAGAATACTGTCCAACTGGGCCTGATTTTGAAGCTGTTTTAATGAATTGCAGAACGCACCTGCACCGGTAAAGAGAAGGTTATTCCAAACGATAAATGAAGGGCTACATCCACAAACCGGAGATGCTTCTGAGCCGGATCATATTTCAAAGGCAAATAAACCCCGGACCACCAGTTGTAGAGTACTGTCAGATTGGGAGCGTACCGACAGACATTTTGGAGTCCCCACTACACCACCCTCCACTAGCAGCAGGTCTAGATCTTCATTTATTGCATCAACCCAATCAGGTTTGATGTCGCGGGAGTCACCCAATCCGAAATCAGCTTCAAACACTACACCATCTAGCCCTACTACTCCTACATCTCTTCCACCACTAGCTGCTTCAGGTCGTGGGAGAGGTAGAGGTAGAGGTCGAGGTCGGGGACGGGTACGGGGACGGGGTCGTGGAAATGGACAAGTCAATGATATACATACTTCTGGGTATAGGATGTTGATTACACCTATCATTGTCCCATTTATTGATGGCTTCACAGATGTGATGGGTGATGGAAATTGTGGATATAGAGCAGTAGCAGCGCAAATATACGGAACTGAGGAGATGTGGCAAAGAGTGCGCTCAGATTGTGCCAAGGAACTGCTTCATCGCCGCGAGCTTTATGAGAGAGTTATGCCTTGGAGAGATATGGACGAGCTCTATAGTCGCATTGCTCACTATGCCTCACCTTGTTCGGAATATTATTGGTTGATACTCCCAGAGATAGGGCACATCATTGCCACTGTGTATAATGTGGTGTTTGTCTCGTACTCGCAAACTGCTGGCTTCACATGCCTACCAGTGACTGTACCACAAGGAACAGGACCACCCACAGACACACTTGTGTTGGGACATGTGGGAAACCATTTTATATTGGTATGATACTTCAATTTGTTATATTTAACTATCTTATTTACATTCGTTATATTTAAATATCTTTTTTAAATTTGTTATATTTGACTATTTAATTACTTTTGCATCTGTACATGTCCGATAGTGATTACCCGATACCATCATTAGCACTATATTGGGAGGATCGACGTGATCCAAGCGCAAGTAACCTGATCATGCCATACAGAACTCGGATAGAAACATTCAACCGACTCTCAATTATGGCGAACGAAGCACGAATTGCAAGAAATAGGCCATAGTTTATGTGTATAGTGTATTGGTACTATTATTTTTGGATCACTTGATGTAGTATTGAAATTCTTGTTTTGGCCTTTGAATTTTTGGTATTAAATGATGTATGTAATTCTGTTTTTTTTTCTGGGTTATTTGTATCTCGTGTGGATATACACGAGTTATATGTGTTCAGGTCGTATGAACTTTACACGAGTTAACCACAACAAATCATGTTTTTGCACACGAAATACACTAATTACATAGAAACAATGGATCTCGTGTGTGTTCATACGACAAGAATGACTACATGTCGTATGGGTTCATACGACATGAATGAAAACATGTCGTATGTATTTATACGAGATGCTTTATACCATCTCGTGTATAAGCACACGAGATGGTATCTTTACTGGAAAAAAAAACAGAAACTGAAACAAACAAACTGAAACAAATGAACTGAAACACAAACTGAAACAAACGGATCCCAATACATCAAACCAGAATCACAAATCATTCATTAACAAATCCCAAAACATAAACTTGTTTTGTAACCAGAATTTACAAACATATCCTAAAATTTACAAACCATAACATAAACTACCAAATGTATGTAATCACAAACTGAAACAATGTATCCCAAAATTAACATATCCCAAAACATAAACTACCAAATCATCACGCGTCTCCAACATGGGGCATACTCTCTCCAACCTGAAATTAAAGGTTACAAATCATTAATTGACAACCTCCGTCCCATAACTGAAACAATAAAGAATCAAATCCCTAAAAAATGAAAATGTGATAATAAAAATGGAAATAGTACCTAAAAGGGACCACCTAATAGCTCGTTCACCCGTCTAATCCGATCTATGACATCCGCGGGTATCCTATCATCCGTGAGCATCGGAAGTAGTATATCACGTGCCTCTACAACCCTAGGCGGAGGTGGAACGTTAACTAGGCCATCATGATTCGGATTAGTAATCCGAACATGAGTCCTAGCCAGAAACCACTGCATATACTGAGAAATAACAGGATCAGATGCGCTCATGGACGGCCCCCATCGACGCTCTGGATCGAAAACCCCCAAGCCGTCCTCTAACCAATCCTCCCATATATCATCACGCACTCCATACGACTTCTTGTACCCCTTTTGACCAGCCATCAACGAACAATCACGGCCGGTGGCCAAGGGGTCTCTGGGGATTTTCTGCTGGATCCCAAACTGCCGGGTAACACGATCAGGCATATACGCTTCGGTGATATCTTGGAAGCGTATAACCCCATGGAAGTATGAGACCGGAAAAAGCGCCTCTGGGGTGGTACCGTAGGGAGTCCAACAAACCTAAAAATGAATTTGTTAGACAACGTCAACAGAAATAACAAGTATAACAATTTGTAAAACTTTAAATATAACTAACTCACCCTATCAACCGTCATCGTATCCAGGGTGTACCGGAACTTCAATAGATGGGGCATTTCCCTTCCGGCCGTATTAGTACGTACCCATCTACGAGCTCTCGGCTGGCCCTCCCTCCATGAGGGGTCAATATCTCTCCGGAAAACCGGAAAGTACTCGTATATCCAGGCCTGCAAATGTATGAAATAAATAAGTAAACAATGTTATAACAATAAATACATGTTGTAATTATTAAATGATTGTTAAATATTACCTCTAAAAGACTCAAACAACCACTAATCTGCTTGCATCCATATCTAGACGCCTTCCCCAACTCCCGGTATAGGTATACCAACGCAACTATCCCCCAGGAGAGATCCCTCACTCTATCAATATCCACGCACAATGAAAGGTAGTCTGAGGGCATCTTATCCTGGGTCTTGTCCACGAACAGCGTGGAGCCCAGGAGGAACATGATGTACGTGGAAGCACGCTCGTCGTTGGTCATGTCGGAAGGGGTCTCAAAGCAACAGCGGAGGCCATCTAAAGAGTACGTCGTGCCCTTCCGACAAGCATTAAGGCGTGCCCTGATACCGGCTACGTTAGGCTCTAGAACCACCTTCGTAACAGGGCCACCTGAACAGCTGATACCTATAAATTGAAAATGAAATAATTAATAAAATTGATAAAATTTATGAAATTGATAAAAAATATACAACAAACAAGAATATACCTAGGATATGAGTGACGTCATGCATAGTGATCATCATCTCCCCCCACGTCATGTGGAAGGTATTGGTCTCGGGAGACCACCGTTCCACAAACGCCGTTAGGAGCGCCATGCTAGGCCGGCGAATGGTAGCATCATGCAGGCAATGGAGGCCCGTACGCTCAACACGAGCCCACCAAGCTCTATCATCCTCCGGTAAAGAAGCAGGCGAGAACCTGTTGATTCCAAACAAAACATTAAAATTAATACTCCCTCTGTTTCAGAAAAACAATATCATTTTATTTTTATTTTTAAACAAAAAGTCAAAATGGGACTGTTTTTCTGGAACAGAGGAGGTTTAAACACTAACAACAAATAATAAAACTATTTAATAAACAAATCATATATTTACTTATCTAGAATCTGCTGCCTGGTTTGCCGCTTCAACACCGGCTCACAAGTGGCGTTCTCCCAGATCTTACGGGCTCGGTGATGACCAAACCCGTACAACAACTCAACCACCTTCGGGCCGCCACCGAGATTACTCTTAAGCTCCCACTGTTCATCCTTAGCCCCTTTCCCCTTTCTGGCCCGTGCCTCCCGCCTCTTGCGAGGCCTCACAGATAAACTCTCCTCCACCTCCTCCTCCTCCTCATCATCACCAGAATCTTGTGCCTCATGCACAGATGCACCTCGGGAACGAGTACCAGAAGATGAATCCTCCTCCGACCCCGTACTAGAATCTGTACCCTCACTATCTGTCTCATCTTCCACAACATGCTCAATCAAGACATTCTTGTCGTGTTTCTTTTTGGTACGTGCATCTCCTCTAACTGCAGCTGCCTCCTCGGCCTTCCTCTTTCTATTAGAGGCAGTCGCAGGTTTACGTCCCTACAAAAAATTAAATAAGAGACAATAAATAAACAACATATCTAGTTTTTCAAGTATCAGTATACATTTCGTGTGCTAATACACGAAATGTTGGTTAGCATTTCGTGTTTAAGCACACGAGATGCTTGTCCACATTTCGTGTATTAGCACACGAAATGTAAACTGATGAATCAGTTTACATTTCATGTTCTAATATACGAAATGTGGAACGTATCTCGTGTACTTAAACACGAAACGCTCACCAACATTTCGTGTATTGGCACACGAAATGTAAACTGATTCATCAGTTTACATTTCGTGTGCTAATACACGAAATGTGGACAAGCATCCCGTGTGTGAAACACACCCCGACATGTCCAGATTATACACCCACAAATTCGTAACCAATTCAAACAAAAAACTCCAATTTGTGTTACCAAATCACAATTAGAACCATTTTGAATAGGTGACACAACATTTAAGCGTTATATAATTTAGGTTTAGAAATTATAGTTGGGTTTTCAAATTGAAATTTAGGTTTAGAAATTAGGATTACTTTTGGAGCGGCGATAGAAGAGGTGGCTCCGGACTTTCCACCGGTGATAGAGAGGTTTGTCTTCATTTCCCGGTTGTGTATGGTGGTGGTGTTGTGGTGGTCGGCGGATTTTCGTTGAGAGAGAGAGAGGGTTTTGTCCGCCGTGGTTGAGAGAGAGAGAGAGAAAAGACGCTGTGTTGTGTTTGAAATAGGGGAGGGAAGGGAAGTTTTTTTTTTTTTTTTTAAGTATATATATCAGGGTATTTTGGTAATTTTCCTTTGCCTTGTAAACTATATGCCTTGTATATAGTAATACCCGGGACGGAGGGAGTATTTCAAGAGAATAGTAGCATAATCATAATTAATAATTTTTGTAATTAGTAAATGTAGTGGACAATCAAATTTTTATTGTAATATAATTTTTATGTTTAGAATATTTCATTACTTTTTTGAATGTATTAAATGATTATTATATCAAGTCACAAATTTAAGAAAAATAATTATGTCTATATAATCGTAGCGGATAACCAAAATACTCTATCCGTCTCATTTCAAGTTTCACCAATTATCCAAATAGATGTCTCGTTGATTGCTTCACCATTTTCTAAAATGGAAAAAACATGGGGCCCAATTGTCATACCCACTAACTTTCTCCTCTCACATAATTAAAATGTAGGCTCCACTTGTCATGCTCACTAACTTTCCCCTCTCACACATTTAAATTGTAGGTACCACTTGTCATACCTACTAACTTCTTCCTTCTCACAACCTTTCTTACACAAATAGTTTTTCTTAATTTGCATGCATCACCAAAATGGTGAAACTTGAAATGGGACGGAGGAGTATATAATGACAATATCCTTAAAAAAAAAAAAAAAAAAAAAAAAAGATTAAGGTACAAAGTGATAGATAAACTACTTCAAGAGACAGATTTGCTGGCTTGTTCCCACTAGTGATTGAGCCATTCACGCGTTTGACTTACTTAACCCACTCATTGGGTTTTGTCGTTTTGTAATAAGGGCAAACTCATTACCATCATTTTATTTATGCCTACACCGTACACGTCTAATATTATTGGACTAATTAATACTCCCTCCGTCTCAGAATAAGAGTAATACTTTTTATTTTTTTACGTTTCAGAGTAAGAGTCTCTTTCTTAAAATGACAAAGAATTTTTACTATTCATCTGACTCATTCAGTGTCTCTTTCCTAAAATGGCAAAGAATCTTTACTATTTATCCGACTCATTCTCTTTCTTACTTTACTTTTATACTCACAACACCACTTAACTTACTATTCCCTCTCACTCATTCTCTCTCTCACTTTACTTTTAGACTCACAACACTTACTTTAGTTCCACCATTTCTTAATCTTCATGCAAATGGAAGGTAAGACTCTCATTCTGGGACGGAGGTAGTACTTATTTCATCTATCTTTATAGTAATTACCTCTTTCCATAATAATATGCATAAAATGAAGAATTCACAAGAATCAAATAATGAATAGTAGTGTACTATGTTGTGAGTATAAAAAGTGGGACATGAGAGAGAAAATGAAATAAAGAATAATAGTGGATATTTGTTTTTCTTTTTTGAATCAATAGTGGATACTCCCTCCGTCCCAGCTCATTTGAGACTTTTTGATCAAAATTGGTCAATTTAAGGTCGGTTTGACCAACATTTTATAGAAATATTTATGTTCCAAAAAACTTTTTAAAAATTGTTATTGAGAGGATTTTTAATGGTGGTCATTTTACATTTTTTTAATTTTTATTCGGATCATAAATATTTCTATAAAGTGTTGGTCAAACCGACCTTAAGTTGACCAGTTTTGGTCAAAAAAGTCTCAAGTGAGCTGGGACGGAGGGAGTATTTGTTAAAGTATAACAAGTTTGTCGCATTGAATAAAGTAATCTTTAAAGTTTTTATTTTAAGAAAATGTGACTTATCAATAAGACACCCAAAAGAAAAATTTGTACACATTATTATGATACGGAAAAAGAAATATTAAACTCTTTTTAGTATGCAATAAGATAAGACAAACACTCATGTGAGACCGTCTCACATGGTGAGACGGATCCTCCATGGGTCAAACCCATAACCCGCCCACCTGTAACCCGCCCAAGCTTGTCCTTTGTCATCTCAGCGCGCGACACGTGACACACATTAAAAAAAAAAACCTCTCATAATTTTAAAATGCAATATCTTGTGATTTTGAAGTCGAAAAAAAAATCTAAAAATACCGGTGTGTTCGTCTCGACGAGACGAATAAAACTAGATAGGTCATGATATAGTTTGATTTTTTTTAAAAAAAATATATTTTTTAACACAAAAAAATGGGCTGCTCTTCTCCTGAGATGTAACACGTTCTTATGAAGAAAGTAACAGTTTGGTCTTAAAAAAGTAACACTTTATTGAAAGATGTAACAGCAGTTTCGCAAAATAATATAAATAGTTTTTTTTGTTAGAAAAAGTAATAATTGAATGTAACACAGTGCATATATGATTGTAAAATGTTATATAGATGAATGTAATAGTTTATATGTTAAATGTTACATTAAAAAAAAAGAGTAAAAAATCATGTATATAATCGGTTTTGCATTTAAATTGAATGTAAAACCCTAGAAAAGTGTTACAATTGAGAAAAAAAAAATGTTACATTCATTTATTATAGCATGTAACATTAATTTAGTTGTCAATCTTATGTTAACTTTAATCTATTTCAGCAAAATTGTGGTAAATTTTTGAAGAAAAAAAATAATGTTACATATGAGAAAAAAATGTTAAATTTCTTTATAAAAAGTGTTACTTTTGCTGGCAAGCAAAAAATGGTAGGGGAAAAAAAGTTGGAGGGCAAAAAATAAAAAAAATTGGCTCGGCTTCGCTGGCTCGGCTGTGAGCCGTCTCACGCCGTGAGACGGTCTCACAAGAGTCCACCCATAAGATAAACATCATGTCCCTATTTAAGGAATTTTTTTAATGCAATTTTACTTTTGCACAAATAATGGATCTAGGACTGCTCTGAGCGCCGCAGCGAGCGGTTCTCAATTCGTCCACATTGTCCTTATCTGTGTTTGTGAGACCGAGATTAATTTGTTAAATTTGAGTCCCACGAACATCAAAAACCACCTCGTCTGTCGAGCAAGAGAGCTAAGGGAGGTGGCAAAATTGTCATTGCCGATAAAAAGCAGAAGTAAAGCTCCGCTGGAGCGATGCCAAATTCCACGAATAATACATAAATATAAGTTACTTCATTCAGTTAAAACAATGACAAATTAAATGCAATTTTTTTCCCTTTTTAATGGGGGTGGGGGGGGGGGGGGGGGGGGGGGGGGGGGGGAGAAATCATAACCTTGATTATCCTTAAACTGGTGAGTACTTAAGATGTGTAAGTCAAGACTCACCGGCATGCGGTATTTAAAAAATATTATCTTGAACGCATTTTATGATGTTATAAATTTATATGAATGATTATTATGTTTAAAAATAATTTCATTTTTTAAAATTATCAAAATGAAAATAAATTTGTTATTGAAGAAATAAGTAAACATCTCCATACCAAATTAACTATATGAAGGGTGGATCTATATGTACATGTACACTAATATTATGCAAGTGTACTCAAATTAAACTAGTTCGTTTAGTTTGGAGGGTAAGTATCAAAGTTATAAAGTTGGAGCTATGAGTTCAAGTCCCACAACAAGCAATTGTTTTACATTTTATATTTTAAATATGATATTGTAATTTGTGAATTCACTTAAGAAAAGGAAAAAAAATGGATCCGCAACTTTCTTGATGTGCTTGGTGATGATGTAAGCTAAGTATAATACTCCTTCCGTCCCGCTCGAATTAAGATTCTTGATCAAATAATTTATACTTTGACCAATATTTTAAAGAAAAAAATAACGAAGCTAATAAAAATTTACAAATTGTTATTGTATCACGATTAATAATAAACTAACTAACTATTTTTAGATTTTAATTAAACTAATTATTTTTCTTCAAATTTGTTAATCAATGTATAAAGACGAATTCTTATATGTGGCTGCCGCATTTCGTGCGCCAAACCGGGATTGTTCCGCTGCTTCTCAGAGCCACCTGCTCCTCTACAGCCGACCGCCGGATCCAGCCCTCCCACTTCTCAGATCGCGACACGTGTCTTCCTTAAAAAAAAACTCAATAACTTTAAAATGCTTTATCTTGAGATTTATAACTCAGAAAAAAAATTTAAAAATACCGTTGTGTTTGTCTCGACGAGACGAATAAAACTACATAAGTCATGATATGGTTTGATTTTTTTTTAAAAAAAAAACATATTTTTACACACAAAAAATTTGAGCTGCTCGTCAGCTGAGATGTAACACTCTGTTGTGATAAAAGTAACAGTTTCATCTTCAAAAAGTAACACTTTTTACAGTTAAATGTAACAGAAATTTTTATTTAGAAAATGTTACTTTTCTTCTTTAAAAAAAAATAGTAAAAATTCATATATATAATCGGGTTTGCATTTCAATTGTTACTTTCTCAATTAAAAATTGTTACATTTCAGATATAATGTTACATTTAAGAATATAAACTGTTACAATTGAGAAAAAAAATATTTGATTCATTTTTTATAAAATGTAACATTAGTTTAGTTTGTCAATCTTATGTTAATTTTGAAAAAAAAAAAGTGTTACATTTGAAAAAAGAGAGTGTTACATTCCTTTATAAAAAGTGTGACATTGGTTTAGTTGTCAATCATTATGTTATCTTTAATCTATTGCAGCAAAATTGTTGTACATTTTGAAGAAAAAAAAGTGTTACATTTCATTATAATAAGTGTTACTTTTGTTGGGAGGAAAAAAAGTTGGGGGTGGCAAAAAAAAAAAAGAAGAAGAAGAAGAAGAAGGCTCGGCTCCGTGCGCCATCGCACGCCATGCGGCGGCCGCACAGGAGAATCCCTCAAGTATAAATTATTTGACCAAAAATTTTAATTCGAGCGGGATGGAAGTGTTGGATATTATGCCCTAGGCCCTTGAAAAAGACCTATGCGTTATATCATAGCTTCGTTGTTATAGAGATAACGAACCCGATTATTATATCTTTTGCATGTTTATTATAATAATCATTGTCCCTAGCACTTATGAAGAGCTAGCATAAGTTTATTGAATAATCATATGATGATTATGGTGCATAGGATGCGGATTAAACTTGTGGGTACTTGTTGGAGAACAAGGTACTGGATAGAGCCGTTATGAGATTTATGTCATGGTCAAATGTCATAATTAAATCTCATAATAGTCATACCATTTGAATCCTTAGAACTGAGATTATCATGGTCTTCCACATGATGAACATTATGTTTGACGTACTCAAACGCTACCCTTAACCGGGTGGTTATAAAGGCTACGATTGGCATAATCGGATTCCTGTAGGGAAGAAAGATAAGTCAAGATGTGATTTGTAACTCTCTCAAGAGAGATATCTGTTTGGCCTCTCGATGAGTGAGATTGATAATAGTGTACGGCCGTTCCCAAATTAATTGATGTGTTCAATGTCATTTGCTCATATCAATCTACTCGGGATCGAGAAAGCATTGGACAACATAAGTTGACTTGGACCATGACTTCTGTCCAATATGATATCGCGTGACAAAGGGATTGTGATATGTTCTATAAGGTTACTTTGGGCTTTCAAAGTTATACTAATTGGGTAGTCATAATGGCTTGCTAGAGTCCGCTTATGACTTACGGGTTCTGACTGGTTCGGACTCGTTGCCAACTTAGTATAATCCTATTGGGTCACACACAATAGAATGGATTGGAAAAAGGTAGATTTTCTGGGAAAATTAACTGGCCACCGTACGGCTCCTTGCTAGGAGTACGGATCTTAATGAGCCGTACGGCTGGGGTCCCGACTCTGGTTAGCTTGTTCAGTTTTCTGGACAGAAAAGGAATCCCGACCCCAAAAGGAATTAGGTCAAACCCTCATATAAGATATGCAGTCGGGTTTGACAGCCTCTAATGGTGATTTTAGAAATCACAAACCATTGTTTTAGAAACAATAAGTTATAGAGAGGTAGGATTATTTATTTGATGATTCTTGATCATCAATATACAATAATCAAAGAGAAAAATAATTCCGATGAAGAAATCGTTTCTTCATCAAGCCTTGGGTCTAGCAATCCAGATCAAGAAGGTGTTCTTGATATCCGTTCGACGTGTGGAAACCGATGGAGGGTGTTTCCTTTAACACCTCAAAGTCCGTGTTCATGGATTTGATCTTCAATGGTATGTATTCTTTCATTTTGTATTTAATTTAATCAACATGCACGGATCCGGGCTCTTGGGTGTTTGATTTATATGTTTAATTCCGCTGCGCATGATGCATCAAAATCCAACTGTGGTATTAGAGCCCCGTTCGTTGTTGTTTATTTTAATACATCATGTTTAAATTATTTAATTCGATTATATGAATTTTGCATGATGATAAAGATGAATGTGTGATTTGAATTTTATATGCGATATGAAATTTATGAGCATGAGTGTGGGGATTATGTGATTGTAATATTAATTGGATTCATATGTATAATCGCATGCTTAGACTATCATGTTATAATTAGATTATATTTATTGATAATCTTGATCTAATTTGTATGTGGAATAAATTGGTTATTGATTATATGAATTAGATAGGTTAAAATTCTGAATCTGTATTTTCGTGTTTTCTGTAATCTGATTATCTATTAACACGATAATGGGATTGATCGAATTTATGAAATTTTGGAAATCTGGGGAAAACTGATTAACGCCACCGTACGGTGGCATGGACGGCGTACGCCTCCGTGCCAGCCGTACGGCTGTCTTGGTCATTCTGGTAAGATTTGTTTCGTTTTATGGTGTATAGATTGTTCTGTAAATTGTTTACAGAATTCAAATCTGGAAACTGAAACTGCTTTCAGACGGCCGGTTTTCGAAACCGTGTTTCCTGAAACAGTTTTCAGTCGAAAAACCAGAAAAAGAATTGCAGAAATCAGAATTCTGAAGAGTTCAGAATTTTTGTAGTCTATGATATTGATGAGATAATGAATGATCTTAAAACAAGTTATTTTTCTATACGGAATTGTGGATGCCTATTGGCTTAGTATCGGCCGTATACAAAATTACTTGGTTTCTTGATTTTAGTACGGGATTGTGGATGGCTTCATGGCTTAGTTTCGACCGTGCGTTTTGTGCTCTTAATATATAGATGTTTTGCGGATTCAAAAGTTTCAGAATTTATGCCTATGAACAAAGTACAAATTATTTGCAAGAGAAGGAAACTAAATTTGGAATAATTCATTGCATGGACCAATGGCAGGCTTAAGCCTTGTTTCTGGGAATGCGAATGAAATATACAGTCTGTAAATTGTTTACAGATAATTTAGATTCCATCCCCATTATGTTGCTTCATAATTGAATCACAAGATTTTGCTTCTGTTAATTAATTTGATTAGCTAACATCAGTTATGCAAAGACTATATTATATTATGTTTGACATAATTAAATATATGATGCATATCTCTATGCAAAGAAACCTTCTTGAAAATTTAAGTCATGTGCCAATCCATTATTAAAACACTTGTGAGTACACCGGGTAGTTTTATGTGGGCTCTGCCAAAGCGAGGTGCATTAATTCTATCAGTGTATGAGCAAGATGAGGAAAGATTTATTCCTATACGTTTAACGTGGTTTGACTTAATTAGGCTATCAAAAGACAAATTTTTGGGCCTAAGACACAAAGATGAGATTAAAACATGTTTGACATGAGATGTCTAGAAAATCTCATAAATGATCTAAGAGTCATTTATGATATGATTGACAAAGAGTTGTCTACCTAATTAATTTAATTTTGAGCAGTATCGCCAAAGCGAACTTGAAATTAAATTAAAGTTGGATCTTATCCTACTTAAATTATATTATACAAGAGTTGTATTTGAAGGTGTATAATTTAGTGGGAGTATTTATGAAATACTTTAACTATCTCTAAATAATAATGGTATGAAATATATGTGTATATTTATTTGCATATTTGTAGAATGTCTTAAACTATAATCATGTATAATCACTGCAATTGACCCCACTCAAAGAAGAATGAGATTAACTTCCTTGACCTAGTCATGAGCTTAAGAATTATTCTAAAGCAAGAACGGAAGTTATGAATTCTTAATAAATCATATTCTTAAGAAACCTAATGCCTTAAAACTCTCATGTGTTTGGAACTTTAGAAGTATCTAAAACATATGAATGCTTATGCGATAAGCAATTATGTAGGAAGCGTTCCTACAAGCAAGAAAGGCAAGAAAAGTTTGAGATTGATTAGAGTCTAACATTCATTTGATGAGTGAAAGGTATGATAATAAGTTCTCATGTTTTGAACATGGAGAGACATAGTAATTACCTTAGTTGGCTTGGTAATCAAGTTAGTTTGGAACTAACAAATGGATTTGATATTAATTCATGAGCGACATTGATGTTTAAAATACTATGTCTTAATATCAAATGAAAACCTTCTCAAATGCTAAAGGTTAATAAAGTTAAAGGATTTATGATAAATGCAAGACAAGAGTTGTCAAGACTAAAGGAAATATTTGTGGCTAAACCTAAAATCTTAAGGATGTAATTTCTACCTTGGCAATAAGATTGACCGTTGGAGAAATTATAATTTGAATTAAAAGATCAAAAGCAATGGTAGTTGGACTACCACTTCAAGTATTTATGTTTATCTTTCTACATCTAAGTTCTTGGGTATTGGATACCGGATTTGGATCCCACATTTGTATAAATGTGTAAAACTTGAGAAATAGAAAGACTACTCAAGGAAAGGTAAAGATTAACCTATGTGGTAATAATGATGCAATGGTTGTAACATTAATCATAGGAACTTGCGAAGTGCCTTTACCTAATAAGTTCATATTTGTTTTGAACAAATGGTGCTATGTTCTTATTTTAAGTAGAAATATTATTTTCGTTTCTTCATTAGAAGATTATGGATATTTCTTATTTCGAATAAGAAAGTGTTCCATCAAATATGATTTGCTTTATCGTACTGCTAATCATATAATGGGATTTTATATCCTTATCTTGGAAGAACAAAATAATAAGTATAACATAAATAATGGAAATCTAAATTTAAGGATGTAAGCGTTACATTCTTAAAAGCATTAATGTCTATATCAAATGATAAGAAACACATATCTAAAATTTCATGGGACGGAGTTTTAAATTCGCATGATTTCGAATCATGTGAAATATGTGAATCTTGTAAATTGATCTAGACGCCTTTTACTAATAGTAGTGAAAGGAAGAACTCTTATGAATTAACACATATTGATGTATGTAGTTCATCAAAGTAACAATGCTTGGAAAGGATTTCGGTATCTCATGGCAAAAGTATTAAGTACTCTGATCTGATCAAAGTAATGAATATTTGAACCATGGATATGATGAGAATTCTGCAGAAAGTCTGCAGAATAAGAAAAACAGAATCTGAAGGCAACAACCGTACGGCTGCTATTTAGGCATACGCCTAGTACTGAGCCGTACGGCCCCTGTTTACAGAAACCTGCAGATTGTCTGCAAACTGCTGTTTTTCACCTCATGATAAGTCAAACTGATCTTTAATTATCCCTCTGGATTATGTGCTGGAAACAGATGCGCTTACACTGAATTGAGATTCGTTTAAGGAGGTTCGTTATACCATATGAGATATGGAATGAGAGAAAACTTGGTTTATCTTTCATAATGATTTGTGATGTGATGCTTTTGAGAAAAGTGTTGTCTTGGACAAAATCACACATAAATCTAATAAATGTATTTTTATGGGATATCTTAAAGATATTAATTTTACACCCTTTAGAGTACAAATCGTTTGTTACTCTAAATAACACTTTCTAGATGAATCGTTTATCTCTAAAGAACTAGTGGGAGTAAAATGTATCTCGAAGAGTTCAAGACCCAGAAAATGACATAGAACCTAAGATGGTTTCACAAGGAGTTGTTGAAATTCGTTCAAGTATTCACAAGATATTTGCATGTATGATAGGATACTATCTATAACAAGAAATATTGATTTCGCGTAATAGAAAGTAATAAGGAATATATCATTGCGAATGATTGACTTATTACCTATCAAAATGCAATGACCGCTTCGGATTTAAATCAATGACTTGGAGTCATAGAATCTAAAAGTGAAATTCATGTATAATAATCAAGTTTGGAACTTGATTGATTCTACCCTAAGGCTTAAAAACCATAGGATAAAAAATAAATTTTCTTGGAGAAAACGGACATAGATCGCAAGGTGCATATTGATAAAGCACGATTAATTGAATAAAGTTCACTCATAATGTCGATTATGATAAAACTTTATTGCATATGGTCATGCTTAAGGATATTAGAATTCTAATTGTCATGGCCTCATATTTTGAATATGGAATATGACAAAAAGGATATCAAAACAGCATTCCTTAATAGGAACACACTTTAGGATGTGTTTGATACAACCTAAAAGTTTTGATCAATAAAATTCTAATAAAATATGCAAGTTGCAGAAATCCATGAGATGGATTGAAGCAAACTGCTTGGAGTGAAATATCATTTTGATGTAGTATTCAAAGGGTTTGAATTCATCAAAGATGAGACTTGTAATTACAATAAATTTAGTGGGAGCGTAACATTATTCCTAGTCTAATATATGTGGTTGACATATAAGTCATTACGATAGAGTTTCTAAATGAAAGACTTGGATAAAGCCGCTTATATTCTTGAACTGATTTATAAAGATAAATCTAAAAGGTTGATTGGTTAAAGTCAAAGTACTAATATAGACAAGATAGTGAAAGGTTCACTATGCAAAATTCTTGGAGAGGTTACTTGCAAATGTTTAATGGCATCACTCTTGGTAAGATTTAGTCTTATTGGAAGACTAATGAGCAAGAGTACATGATGAGGATTTCATATGCTTTGGCAATTGGATCTATCATGTAAGCCATGGTAATGTATTAAGACCGGATGTCCCATACTTGGAGTATGATGAGACAATACCAATCAGACTCCAGTGAAAGTCACTAGTTAAGAAACATCCTTATGTTCCTTAAAAGGAACTAAAGGATGCGTTCTTGACATTTGATGGAATGAAAGATGATCTTGTAATAGTTATATAGATGCATTCTTACAAACCAACAAAGATAAATATTGCAGTATAAGTACATGTCTATGTTCAATAATGGTGTTAGAAGAGTTCTAAATGTACCATTACTATTCTACAAAAGGTTGAGTATCTAGTGGCATGTGATGCAACTAGAAAATTGTTTGGATTAAGATACTAATTAGTAAACTAGAAATCGTTTCTAATGTCACTAATTTAATGGACCTTCATTGTGCTAATAACTGTTATTACACAATCCAAGGTGCCAATGTCTTATCTAAACATATACTCGGACGGTTCTATCTTATTCGAGAAATCATATAATATGGGAAGTGTCTAAATATGCAAAATACTATATGATAATAACAAGGATAATTATCTTACATATGCTTGCTTGCAATAATGATGGAGATCATAACTAAGCTCAATGGGTATTGGATACACGTTGATTGGGCCTAGTACAAGTTGGAGATTGTTGGATATTATGCCCTAGGCCCTTGAGAAAGGCTTATGCGTTATATCATAGCTTCATTGTTATAGAGATAACGAACCCGATTATTATATCTTTTGTATGTTTATTATAATAGTCATTGTCCCTAGCACTTATGAAGAGCTAGCATAAGTTTAATGGATAATCATATGATGATTATGGTGCATAGGATGCGGATTAAACTTGTGGGTACTTATTGGAGAACAAGGTACTGGATAGACCCGTTATGAGATTTATGTCATGGTCAAATGTCATAATTAAATCTCATAATAGTCATACCATTTGAATCCTTAGACCTGAGATTATCATGGTCTTCCACATGATGAACATTATGTTTGACGTACTCAAACGCTACCCTTAACCGGGTGGTTATAAAGGCTACGATTGGCATAATCGGATTCCTGTAGGGAAGAATGATAAGTCAAGATGAGATTTGTCCCTCTCTCAAGAGAGATATCTGCTTTGCCTCTCGATGAGTGAGATTGATAATAGTGTACGGCCGTACCCAAATGAATTGATGTGTTCAATGTCATTTGCTCATATCAATCTACTCGGGATCGAGAAAGCATTGGACAACATAAGTTGACTTGGACCATGACTTATGTCCAATATGATATCGCATGACAAAGGGATTGTGATATGTTCTATAAGGTTACTTTGGGCTTTCAAAGTTATACTAATTGGGTAGTCATGATGGCTTGCTAGAGACCGCTTATGACTTACGGGTTCTGACTGGTTTGGACTCGTTGCCAACTCAGTATAATCTTATTGGGTCACACACAATAGAACGGATTGAAAAAAGGCAGATTTTCTGGGAAAATTAACTGGCCACCGTACGGCTCCTTGCTAGGAGTACGGCTCTTAATGAGCCATACGGCTGGGGTCCCGACTCTGGTCAGCTTGTTCCGTTTTCTGGACAGAAAAGGAATCCCGATCCCAAAAGGAATTAGGTCAAACCCTCATATAAGATATGCAGCAAGGTTTGACAGCCTCTAATGGTGATTTTAGAAATCACAAACCATTGTTTTAGAAACAATAAATTATAGAGAGGTATGATTATTTATTTGATGATTCTTGATCATCAATATACAATAATCAAAGAGCAAAATAATTCCAACGAAGAAATCGTTTCTTCATCAAGCCTTAGGTCTAGGTGTTCTTGATATCCGTTCGACGTGTGGATACCGATGGAGGGTGTTTCCTTTAACACCTCAAAGTCCGTGTTCATGGATTCGATCTTCAATGGTATGTATTCTTTCATCTTGTATTTAATTTAATCAATATGCACGGATCCGGGCTCTTGGGTGCTGCGCATGATGCATCATAACCCAACAGGAAAGAGTACACAAGTAAAAACACTAGATATGACAAGGTTGATTGGGTTGGTATGGCCACTAACTTGAAATCCTCACATGATTTGGCAAATCTAATAATCGAAAGCTCCTTTACCAGTAAAGTGACTGAATTTTACCAATGGCAAACCTTATTTATGCTTTAAAAGCACATTTAAATCAATCCATTTCTAACTCTATTTCATCACGTTACGTTTGTTGGACTTGATTTTATACAAAGGTACACACTAGTATAAAAATAAATTCACAAGCTTTCAATACTTATTCTATATTAAGAACGGAGTTAGTCTTCTCAAAAACGTGTTTTTCTTGTGATAGAAAAAACGTGTTTTAATAAAAACGTGCGGTGTCATTCTTGTAAATAATCAAAACTTGTCAACACAATCTGACACTCCTCAACATACTATCGAGACCTTTGTAACACATCAACTGGTCATCCTACATTATCACTGGCTATCTGTTGCTCTCAAAATTTTGTTTCAGAAAAATCCTTCTGACTATCAGTTTCAAAGGTGCTGGCAAGCAGTCTCAAATGTTTTGGCTATTAGTCTCAAATGTTCTTTTTAGCCTTAAAGGTTCTTTCAAAATGCTTACTGGCTGTCAAAAACACTAGAACTTGCTATCCAGAACCTCTTAAGCTTGATATCCAGAACCTCTTGAGCTTGATATCCATAAGGTTTGTTGGTTATGAACTTTTTCAAATGTGCTTGAAATCATATCCAGAATGCTATATTATCGATGTCCAAAACCTTTTGAGGTTGATATCCATAAAGTTTCTTGGCCATGATCTTCAAATGTGCTTGAAATCCATATCTAGAAGGATTTATATTCATATCCAGAACCATTTGAGAAGTTCCGATTATTTACAAAAATGCCACCGCACGCTTTTAAAAAAAAGTTTCACATATTTACAAAAATATCACCGCGCTTTTTTTAAAACACGTTTTTCTTGAGATTTAGAAGAAGAAAAAACGCGTTTTTCTCAACATTTTGTGCCAAGAACGTGTCATAGAGCAATGGGATCGTTTGATTCAAATGATTTTGAGGTAAAAACAACTATTTAACCCTAGCTATTATTTTTAAGGCCAGTGAGAAACAAAATAAAAAATGATAATAAAAAAATATCTGGATTTGGATAGTCAAGGCCAGTGTTCTAAAAATCGGGCTAGGCGGCCGCCTAGGCGGCGCCGAGGCGCTAGGCGGCCCTCGTCCGCCGCAATTTCCATCAAATCGGTCATGTTAGGTGCCAGGCGGGCTAGGCGGAGTCTCGGCGGGCAAGGTGGCCACTAGGCGGACTCGGCGGCTCGGCGGAATATGGCTGTCTAGGAGTCCGGCGTCCTCTATTTTTGCGATTTCGCCGTCCGGCGTGCTCTGTTTTCGTGGCCGGCGTGCTCAGTTGTCGCTTCTTCGCCGTCGGCATCTACAAAGTCGCCGGATTTCGAAGGTGTAGAGGGATTAGATAATTAATTTGTCTGGTGAATGAAGAGAAAATAGAGAGAGACGAGAAAGAGAGAGCAGAGAAAAGACTCAAAAGAACGAGAGAGATGGATGGAGAGTGACGGCGCAAATGAGAAAACGAAAAGAGAGAGACTGAGAGAGAGAGAATAGGGTTAGGTTTCTTATAAAATGAGATTGGCTGGGCCAAATAAAATGGGTTAAATGGGATGGGTCAAATAAAATGGGTTGGATGGATGGGTTTAACTTTGTGTTATTTATTGTACTAATGTTTTACCAATATTTTAAAATACTCTTACTTATTATGATTTTTTTTATTTTAGTTACTAAATTATTAAATTTTAACAAATAAAAAAATATGTGGCACTATTTATTTTTGGTTAAATACACATATATTTATAGATTTATATAAAAAAAAATGTGCTAAACTCTAGGCCCGCCTAGCGCTTTTTAGAACATTGGTATAGGCTAAACAAATCTTTCGAAAGGCATGGGCAGGTTGATGGTGGGTTAGGGAATATGAGAATGGGGTTTAAAAATTTTACCTTTAATTTTTTCAATAAATATTTGACCTACTAATTAGACTTAACTTGCATTGTACATACTCTTGCCTCCTACAAAGGTCAAAAATTCAATCTCACTTCCTTATATAAATAAAATAAAATAAAATAAAATAAACATTCTATATCCTTATGTTAACTTATAACAGGCCCTAAGGCTTGGGACAAAGCGCAGTGATCAATGTGAAGCTAGTACATTATTAATTTCATATTTAAATGTTTACTAGTAATTTAGTTCGTGCTTCATATGGTAATGAATTGGGAGCACATAAATAAAGGAATGGGATGATAAAGTAGTAAACTACTTTTCTTAGATATTGAGTTCAAAAAGAAAATGAGATACACCCAACAAATGACAATTTTACCCATGTATTCGAGAAGTTATCTATTTGAATTTCAGTATAAAAAAATTGAGGTTGACTTGCTAGCCAACAAAGTTGAAGTATGAGGAGACCGAACAATCAAAAATCTTTTCGATAAAGTTTAAGCCGTTTATCAAAAATTAATGAGACCATTCATTTATGTGTAGAGATTAGTTAATATACCATATTTGGTTTATTTTTAGATGAACGTAAATTTTAGTGGTTCATTCGTTGAAGATATTGTTATACATTCGATGTAAATTTCATGATCTTTAACATGTTCTCAACCTTTGAAATTCTATGACCTATAATTGTAAATGAAGTGGTAATTGCTTCAGTCATAATAGTTTGATTTTGTTAATTTAGCGTTATGGATGATCAATATGACTATTGGAAACCTTCAAAATTTAATAATATATTAAAATTAATTATTAATGAATACATGATTGCTCACAATAAATTTAGTATTAACTTTTGACCTTTTAATTTTCTATTCTAGATTATATATATGAGTATTGCATATATAGAAGATGACTATAAGTAGAATTAGTCTTTTATAGTATTCTAAACAATAAATTAAAGATAATAGTATCCTATATAGTTACTAATAAAATTAGATAATACTATTAGCTAAGAATGAGAAAAATAAATAGCCTCTTAGTTGTAGGGGCAATGCTGACATCGGTTCATGAGACGTAAGATTTAGTTAATTAATATTATAAATAATAATAGTTAATATATATAATAACTATTATAATTAACTAATAATATTAATAATAAAAGTTAACTTATATAGTAACTACTATGATTAACTATCATTGTTAACTAATACTACTAATAATAATAGTTAACTTATATAGTAACTATTATGGTTAACAAATACTATTAATAGTAATAGTTAACTAATACTATTAATATATAGTAATAGTTAACTTAAATAGTAACTATTATGGTTAACTAATATTATTAATAGTAATAGTTAACTTATATAGTAACTATTATGGTTAACTAATACTATTAATAGTAATATTTAACTTATATAGTAACTATTATGGTTAACTAATACTATTAATAGTAATAGTTAACCTATATAATAACTAATATCTTTAATTAATATTATTAGCTAATAAAAAGAATATCAAATGTCACTTAGAGTTTAAGGTGGTGATGACATGGCTTCACCAAAAGCAACCTTTAACAAAATGTCCTCGTGGCGAATCCACATCCCTCTGTCTCAGTTTTTAATATATATAGATTTGGATAAACTAATATAAAAAGTTGGACAACGTTAAGAGTTGTGATTTTTTTTCATGATTTGGTGATAAATAGAGAAATTGTGGACCATAAAAGTCCAACCAGGGCTATTTCTACTTTTTTTTTTTTTTTTTTAATATATACTCCCTCCGTCCCACCACAAGTGAGACCAACTTGTAGGGAACAATAATTAAGAAAAAGGTAGATATTGTGGTAGAAAATGAAGAGATATAATGAGTGGGGTAAATAGTAATGTTGGTTGAATAAATTGAGTGGTGGAAAATGAAGAGATATAATGAGACCATCTCCAACGCTACTTTAAAACTCCAAAAATAGAGTATTGTTTTACTCCAGAAGAACTCTAAATATTGCTCTATTAAATATCCGTTTTTTTGTTTTTCTTTTTGATATATATGAAAATATTTTACAATATAAAATTATATAACCTACTATTATTTATATATAGTGCAATTTTTGCACTAAACTGTTGGAGATGGTACGGTGGGGTTGACTGAATATAAATATATTAAAACATTTTCATTTTGGACAGTCTCACTTGTAGTGGGACGGACTAAAAAGGAAATTAGTCTCACTTGTGTTGGGACGGAGTGAGTAAACATCAATTGCCAAAGGGGTTTATGCCCAAGCGGCATGTTGAGCAGGTTTAAGTCTCTCAGTCATAGAGGTCTTGTGTTCGATACCCCCTACTGGTACTGGTAGTATTGAATTAGGTGGTTTAGGATTTCAAAAAATATACTCCCTCCGTCCCACTAAAAGCTTTACCAATTACTCAAAAGGTTGTCCCGTTAGAAGATTCAACATTTCCTAAAATGGAAAAAAACATGGGGGCCCACTTGTCATACCCACTAACTTTTTCCTCTCACATAATTAAAATGTAGGCCCCACTTGTCATACCCACTAACTTTCCCCTCTCACACATTTAAATTGTAGGCATCACTTGTCATACTCACTAACTTCTTCCCTCTCACAACCTTTCTTACACAAATAGCTTTTCTTAATTTGCGTGCATCACTAAAATGGTGAACCTTTTAATGGGACGGAGGGAGTATATAAACATCAATTACATGAATATGGGAAAAAAGAATAATAATAATAATAATAATAATAATAATAATAATAATAATAATACTCGTAAGAAAATGGACTAATCATTGTGTGGAATCTATAATAGGAACATGGAGATAGAAGACAATCGTAAGATCCGTACGAGCGGGCGTGATTCCGAGAGCAGACGAGTGCGTTGGTTAGTGGTTAGCGAGTACGTCGGCTCATTTAATTAGTCTTTGCTGCCGACTCTCTCTCTTCTCTTTTTCTCATACCTTAATTTTTTTATTTTTAGTTTTTAGTTTTTGAAAGAAATATAAACCTTCATATTATCCACCAAATTTTTTGCAATAAAGTGAATTACTACTTTTTTTAGCAACAATAAATTGGATTATTTGGATTACACAAAAAATATACTCCCCCGCTAACCCCCAAAACTTTATGATCCAAAACTTGGACTTGATTTATTTACACGAGCCAAAATCTTGGGTAAAACGTATTTTTTCTATGTCTTAGGAAAAACGTGTTTCGGTGGCATTTTTGTAAATATATGGAACTTCTTTAAAAAATGCGCGGTGACATTTTTATAAATAATTGGAACTTCTCGAACGGTTCTGGATATCAATATAAAGCCTTCTGGATATGAGATTGATAGCCAGAACCTTTGAAAGTGATATCCAGAAGGATTCTGAATATGAATATAAAGCCTTCTAGATGTAATTTTTGAAGCACATTTGAAGAAGGTCATGACCAACAAAACTTCTGGATATCAACATCAAATTATTATGTGTATATATATATATATATATATATATATATATATATAAATCATCTGGATATGAGTTCAAGCACATTTTAAGAAAGTCTTGACCAAGAAATTTTTTGGATATCAACTTCAAAAGGTTCTCGACATCAATAGTAAGTGATTCTGTATAGAAATAATAAAAGTTATGGATAGTGTTTTTTATTGTGCAAGTGAGAAAAAAAAATGATTTTTTTTAGTTAAAGTGAGTATTTTTTTAGTATCAGTTCTAATGTTTTTGATACCAAGTTGTAGATTTTTTGATAGCCAGAGAGCATATTGAAAGAACCTTTAAAGCTGAAAAGAACCTTTGAGACTGATAGCCAGAACTTTTGAATCGGATAGCCAGAACCTTTGAAAGAGATATCCAGATGGGTTTTTTTTTAAAGGAAATTTGAAGAGAAACAGAAGTCATCGGGCTTTGCCCCCTGATTCCGTGTTTAAAATCGCCAAAAGACGTCGTTTAGGCCCTTAAATTATCATTTGAAGTTTTTTCCAGCAATATCGCGCCGTATTTGTGAAACACGTTTTTCCTAATCACTTGGTAAAACGCGTTTTACGGAAGACCAACTCTTTACACGTAGGAGTATATAGTACTCCCTAAGTCTCAAACTAAACTAAGGTTACTATCTTTTTTTAGTTTGTCACAGACTAAGGTTTTTAGTTGTTTTATTACTTAAAATGGACAATAGGGCTCACTTGTCATTCTTACATCAAAAATTTTCTACCCACTTTCTCTCTCCTACTTTCTCCTACGTTACTTTTCATACTCACAATATTTACTTTTTCTTAATCTACATGTAAAGTCAAATTAAAAATCTTAGTGCGGGACGAAAGAAGTATTAATACTTGCCAATACAATTTTTTTCAAAAAAAAAAAAAAAAAAAAGACTTACGAGTACAAATACTTCATAAATATAAGTATATAAATACTTTGTCGATGTAAATTATTGCAATATTCCAAAAATAATACAAGTATATAAACATGATTGTTTTTGTCTAAGTAGCATTTAATGTTTTAAAATGAGAAAAAAAAATTGGCAAAAAAAATGAGAAAAAAATAAAGACGGCAAGACCATCTACAATGGAAGTTGAATTGGGAATTAAACATAGTGGAGGGTGCTTAAAGACTACAATGAGAGTTGAAGGAGGTGTTGAACGAAGGTTTGTGTTGAATTCATTCAACACGGTTGAATGAAGGTGAGTGGCCGAGACATAGGACACGCGGCGGCTACGCATTGGGCCGACATGGCGCGTGCACGCCAATTGCCGACCAGGGCGCGTCGCATGCAGAAGGCCAGTTTTTTTTTTCTTTTTCCTGATTGGGACACTTGACAGCACATGATTGGTTCTTGAGATTTACGGATTAATTTTTCATCCCAATTATTTGAGCTCAATTATTTTACAGTAAATGATTTTAATTTTATTTTTTTACACCAAAACTCATAATATATTTTTTTTCCCTGTAAATAGATGCAAGTTTCATTGTATGTGGACACAAAAAAAACCCTTTTTTTTTTAGTGAAATGGATCCCAATAATAATTATTTCAACAATCAAAATTCATGTAATTTTCCTTTTCCCTACAACAATACTAATAATTTTCAGTATGAAAATCAATCTTTCAACCAACCACGTCCTCATAATATATCAAACAGAAAATCTTAGGAAAACGCGTTTTACACGCGTATTAGTGTAAAACGTGTTTTCTATATACGGAGTGGAATTTTTGTAAATAAGCGGAACGTTGTGAGAAGACGCGGTGGCATTGAAGTAAATAACTGGAACTCATGAAAACTCACCAGGCACTTTTCGAAACTGTAGGAGGCATTTTTCAATATTACAACAGGCAGATATTAACACTAGAGCAGGAGCTTGTTTTTGAAATTAAAAAAACTCACCAGACACTTGTTGAATTTGTAAGAGGCTTGTTTCAATACTACATCAGTCACGTTTCAACACTAGATGAAGCAATTGTTAACACTACAACCAGCAGCCTAACACTACCACAAAAAATGCCTGTTTGAACACTATAAAAGTGCATGCTTTGAATTTTATAAGTGTTATAGTACAACAGACATTTTCTAATACTAGAAGAGGCACATGATAATCTCAGAGGAGGCATCCTAACACTACCACTAAAAAATGTCTGTTTGAACACTATAAAAGTGCCTGCTTTGAATTTTATAAGTGTTATAATACAACAGGCATTTTATAATACTAGAAGAGGTACATGATAATCTCAGAGGAGGCAGTTACAAATACTCGGTTTCCTAACTCTTAGTGTAAGCCAGTCTAAATAACGTAGCTGATCCAAATAACGTGTATGTAAAAACATGTTCTACACTAACGCTAGTGTAGAACGCGTTTTACACAAGAATGACTCTATACCAAATCCTTGTTTTCCACCAACTTTCATGCCTTCATATCTGCCAAATTGGAATCCATATTATGGTATGCAATTGCAACCACCACCTTATAATCAATATCTTTATATGCCAATGAGAAATGAAAATGTTTCTGGAAATGAAGCATCAGAATTTTCAACACAAATGACTCTGGGTAGTATGAGCAGTGCTAACAAAACAACTCCAATTGTATAGGGTATAGCCACTCCAACTGGTGAGGCTTCAGCCACTAATCGCAAAAAAGCCCCAAATGGACCACGAAATTTTTTAGTCCTACTTAGTGGGTGGATTAAATATGGAACAAAAAGTGTTATCGGAAGATATCAGAAAGGCGATACGTTTTGGGGTAAAATTGCGGAATACTGTAACGAGCATTGCTCATTTGACCCTTCCCGTGAAGCAGTTGCCTGCAGAAATCGTCATAATTATATCAGCAAAATATTGAGCAAATGGATATGTTGAGAATATGCCTTTGAATCAATGCATATTGGTTAAGGATATGTCCGCGACAGGTCGAGTACTTTTTGGGATTTGAATTGGGCAAGGAAAAGAAATCCTTTTGGTACATGGATTAATGTTTATTGGTTTAATTAGGTTTCTTATTGGTACAATGAATTGTTCAAGAATTAGGAAAGCCGTTTCCTAATGAGAATAGGATTACTTTGTACATAAGAAATATGATTCCAATTATATTGTCCACAAGGAATAAGATCCCTTTTCCTTTTGGGTTTCTAGTATTTATGCCTATAAATACTAACCCCTCCTCTAGCATTATTTTTATCGGTCATCTTTGATAGATATAGGTAGAGATCTAAGATCTACATTTAGGTTTACGAAATTATTTGCCTGAATAATTCGTGCAACTAGATTAGTGAATATCTTCTTTTGTAATTGCCATTGAATAGTAATATATTCTCCCTCCGCCCGTGGACGTAGCCAAGTTGGCGAACCACGTAAATTCTTGTGTTTGTGTTTGATTATTTCTGTGATCATCGTTCTTATGTTTATTTTGCTCTAACAAGTGGCACCAGATCTTGGTTGAAAAGGAGAATTAGCATCGACGGAAGAGATCCAACATCGAAGAAAAACAAGGTAGCTGTTTTTGGTCCGTTTTTATCCAGCGCAGCGGTGAAGAAAAAGGCGTACCGCGTTCGTTCACCGTTGGATCGTGTTGATTTTTGGTGAGTAGCTTCGGAACTCATAGATCTTCGATCTGAACGGTGAAGATCGGATTTTTAGGTATGTAGCATCCGAAATTGTATCCGGAAATAAATTGCTGGTGTTTTGTCTTCGATTGTATGCGTTTGGAGTTTCTTGTTGCGATTTCTATTATTGGCGACTGGTTGGTTAGAGATCTAGGGTTTCCGCTGCAAATAAGAAGATGGGTCAAGGATTTGAATCAATGATCGACAATACTAATGAGAGGAATAGTATTTTATTCTTTAGTAAATCAAGATGAAGGCCCTGCAGTTCGTGTGTAGTACACGTGCATCGATCGTGCAGTGCACGTGCAGCGTTCATGCAGAAATATGGGTGTTTAGGTTGGACACATCAAGACAGAAAGTCATGTTGAATAAACAAGGCTTATTGGCACCCTCGTGGCGAGTAGATCTAGCACAGACAGAGATTCAACAGGGATAGTTACGGAAGGCGGCAAGGGTTTTAGTAAGAAGAAGAATTCTAAAAAATCTTCTAGCAAGAGAGGCCCGAGACATGATGAAGTTGGTAATTTCTACAAGGAGGGGAAGGGAAGTGAGGAAGTGATGGATTCTCTGGAGGAGAAGGCGCATTCACAAATCATCATGGGTCTTGGTGATGATGTTCTCTTGGAGGTTGCTATGGAAAATAGTGACAATGGTGATTTTGCTCTAATAGTTGAGGAAAATGTGGAGCCGATTTTTACAAGAAGGAGTAGATGGGCAGACGATCCTGAGGTACAATATGACTATCCGCAGATTTAGTTGGGACAGATTATCTCAGTGGGCGAGGTTCACGGCCGAATGAACTCGCCAAGCATGAAAAACTGTTAATCGCCCGGAAGGGTCGGTGCTCTAGATAGGCAGTCTAGAGGCACTAAGGAATGCTAGGTTTATCATATCGTCCGGTTGCTTGGGAGGAGTAAGATTTTCCGGCCTGACAAAGGGTGCTTGAGGTAAAGCACAAGATTGCATTCTATTCACCTTTAAATGAGTGGGTTCGAAGCTTTCTAGACTAGTTCGAAACTCATCATTGGATTGGGATTGAGAATCAATCGAGACAAGGTACAATCTGGGGATTTAAGGTGTAATCTATTCGAAGGCCTAGAAGTAGATACACGAGTCTAGTCGGCAAAAGTGGTTCTTAAATTCTAGAGGTGTAATCTATGTTGATGGTCTAGAAGGCTTTCTGAAACATCAATACTAGTTTCTTGGCTCTCATCGGCGTTATGGAGAGCTTGAAGAAACAAGATAAGTAAGAGCACATGTTAGTGGAGTATTGTAGCAGTTCGTGCAGACATCGCGTAGTCGTGCAGTTCATGTACAATTTCCGTTTGTGCAGATGCTTATGGGGAATAAATCCAAATAAGTAGTCACAGGTTCGAGATACATTGCCAGAATGAAAAGTGATTTGTTCAAGTCATTCAAGGGTGTTTGTCCGTGTTCGTTGGTGATCCAATAATAGTTCGAAGCACGTTGAAGTTTGAGACAAGATCGACGGTCGTCATTTGTGTAATATGGTATTCGAATTTGGTGATCGTGGATTTGGTATTTCGGATATGGTGGTCAACGTTGTGGTGAAGGTTCTAGGGATCTAGAAATCATTGCACAAGTTGAGTCGGAAAAGTTGTTTGCTTGACTAAGTAAACGTGGTTGTTCTTGAGTGAACAAAGATGGTGTCTTGACAAAGACAAAAGGCGGTGGCGGAGGTGGAGAGATATGTTCGGAAGCGGAGGATTCAACTCAAGGTGGAGTTGAGGTCAGTTCGTGGATATAAATTATGGTTCGGGGAAATTCAAAGTCAAGGTGGAAATTGTTGAGAATATGCCTTTGAATCAATGCATATTAGTTAAGGATATGTTCGCGACAAGTCGAGTAAATTTTGGGATTTGAATTGAGCAAGGAAAATAAATCCTTTTGGTACATGGATTAATGTTTATTAGTTTAATTAAGTTTCTTATTGGTACAATGAATTGTTCAAGAATTAGGAAAGCCGTTTCCTAATGAGAATAGGATTACTTTGTACATAAGAAATAGGATTCTAATTATATTGTACACAAGGAATAAGATTACTTTTCCTTTTGGGTTTCTAGTATTTATGCCTATAAATACTAACCCCTCCTCTAGCATTATTTTTGCCAATCATCTTTGATAGATACGAGTAGAGATCTAAAATCTAGATTTAGGTTGACAGAAGTTGACGGAATTATTTGCCTAAATAATTCGTGCGACTAGATTAGTGAATATCGTCTTTTGTAATTGCCATTGAATAGTAATATATTCTCCCTCCGCCTGTGGACGTAGCCAAGTTGATAAACCACGTAAATTCGTGTGTTTGTGTTTGATTATTTCTGTGATCATCGTTCTTTTGTTTATTTTGCTCTAATAGGATAGGTGCTTATGATATGTGCTTGTGAGTCGAGTCTATTGTTTCGTTGAATTATTTGTATTTCATTAAATGTGTCGCGAACTAAGCTTATTGTAACTTTTCTTTGTTTTAATAATAATTATCGCCATTTCTCAGAATTTATTTAATTGCAATTACAAAAAATTAATTAAGTGCGAAGTATTTTTTTTTTTATAATTGATTATTATTATTATTATTATTTTACTAATCATAAAAATAAATAATATAAAATAAATTTTAAGTGGTGTGGTATAGGATGATGAGTTGGAAGGGTGTTGAATGTGTGATTAAACAAACCATTGTTGGGTGTAAAAGTTGAATGATAGTTGAATTATTAGGTGGAAGAGAGAGAAAATGATATGGAGTGATAAAGTGGGTATTGAATGGAATTGAGTGTTGAAACCATTATAGATGTCTAATGCACTTTTGTGAAAGTACAAGTGGTCAAAACTCTATTCTTAAAAATTTTGACTTGGCTATATTCCTTGCGTGACATAAATACATTTTTATTTGACTATTCCATTTTCCTAATAATATTTTTTTATAAAAAATCATTATTTATATTTATCACTATTCTTAATGAAATTTAATTATTAGTCTCTATTCTTCTTTGGTTATCTCTGATCATTCAATCCCTCTCTTTAGTGGCGGACCCAAGAATCACATCTAGTAGGCGCCATTTTTTTTACTTTAATTAATCACAGGCTTTAAAGTAATAATTCACAAATTGCCAAATTTAACAAAAAATGAAAAACAATTACACAGCACAAGTTTTGTATAAACATGTGCTAATTTCTAACCCTACGTTTTCTTCTTAGCGTTAGGGATGGCCAACGCCGGTTCCGGTTCGGCTTTTATGTGAACCTTAACCGGCCCTTGGTTACACCGGATCCGGTTCCGGTTGTCACAATCCGGTTCCGGTCCAGTTCCGCGGTTCCTTTCATTTTTTTTTCTTTTTATCATACAATAATGAATAAACAACTTAAAAATTATTTCATAAGTGATTTTTTTTTTTTTTTTTAAAAAAAAAAAAGCTAAATCAACATTAGATTGAAAAACAAACATAGAAAAAAATAAAATAAATGATAGTATATAAAAGAAAAAATGGACGGTACGCTTTAAATTTTATTAATTAAAGGCAAATTTACAATGAGGGGGACAACCAAATTTTTATTATCTTCATTCACTGAATTTGGCTAAAAAATAGTCAAAACACAACTTTTCTTGTCAACCTTCCATTAGTAACGGTTAATTCTGATGAAACTGTTAGAAATCTAATGATTTTGATGGTTTTTTTAACGGTTTTACTAACGGTTCCGGTTCACGGTTTGGTTGGGCGGTTCGGAACCGCCGGTTCACGGTTTTTTGGGGGGTTGAACCTTAACCGGCCCTTATCCAAAACGGTTCCGGTTCCCACGGTTCTGGTTTTCGTGGCGGTTCATGGCGGTTACGGTTTTTTCGGTTCCGGTTCCGGTTCCGGGCCGGTTCGACGGTTCCGGTCCGGTTTGGCCATCCCTACTTAGCTTAGCTTAGCTTAGGGTAGTAGTTTACTTGAAATAAATAAATAACAAATAAAATTACTTATATTAGTTAAATTGATGGTCAAAAGAATTCATGTACTATAAGACATCCATGAGGTGGGCACAATAACTAAGGAAAAAGAATAAAATAAAGAAAATATGTGGTAGAAAATGAAGAGAGAGAATGAGTGGGGTAAATAGTAGTGTTGGTTGAATAAATTGAGTGGTAGAAAATGAAGAGAGAGAATGAGTGGTGTGGTTGATTGAATATAAAATTATAAAAAGTAGGCTATTTTGGGAAGTGCCAAGTGATCTAGGACGGAACAAAATAGAAATAAATGTCAAATGAGCTGGGACGGAGAGAGTATATGCTAATTAAAATGATTAACAAAATTTAAATAATATACTTTGAACAACATCATAGATTGTAGGATGTGGAGTTTGAAAAGGAAAAAAAAAATTAAAAAATTGTTCTTGGTAAGATTGGATACTAGGGGTGTAAATGGTTCGGTTTGGTTAGGTCTCGGCCATTTTAGAGACCAAACCACTAATCATCGGTTTGGGAAAATTCCAAACCGAACCGAACCACGAAAAATTTCAAACCGAACCAAACCAAACCTCCATGGTTTGGTTCGGTTTGGTTCAGACCGCGGTTCAGTAATGTGGTCCAGACTGCAGTTTAAACCGTGATCTAGAATATGGTTTAGATCGTGGTTAAACCACCATTCACACCGAGGTTCATATCACGGTTCAAATTATGGTTTACACTTTGTTTAAAAGAGAAAATTCGTAAGAATGAAAATATTAAACGAATAAAGTAGCCAAAGGAAGTGAATACACTACAGAACTTTATTAACTATGTGCCTCAATGAATATAACATTCGATGAAATGAATATTGAATAAGATGCAAAACGAGAGTTAAGAATGATGTAATGTAATGTAAATTATTTTAATAATTTAAAGGTGAATGTTACTTAACATACAAATATATGACTAATATATGTGGTCTGGCGGTTTGGTCTGGTGGTTCGGTCTGGCGGTTCGGTCTGACGGTTTGGTTTGGTTTGGTTCGGTCTTGTTTGGTCTGGAGGGGTCAGACCACAAACCAAACCGAACCACGCGGTTTACCAATTTTTGAGACCGAACCGAACTACTTGTGCTTAAAAACCGAACCAAACCGTATGGTTTAGTTCGGTTCGGTCCTAAACCGCGGTTTGGACCGAACCACTGACACCCCTATTGGATACATGGTGAATAGTGGTGTATTTGAAACAGCTTACCATCTAAAGCTGCAAGCTAGTACGTATGCATAGGCGCACAAAAATCTATCCTATAATTATATGAAAATTTTGTTTTTCACAAGAATTATGGGATGAATAGTAGTGAGTAGTTGTTCTGAGTAAGAAAAATGAAGTAGGATAGAGAAAACGGGGTAGGGAATAGTAAGTTGATTGGTGTTATGAGTTTAAAAGTAAGTAAGAAAGAAAATGAGTGTGATGAATTGTAAAGATTCATTTTCATTTTAAGAAAATGTGACTTATCAATGAGACACTCAAAATGACAATTTGTGCACATAGTGATGGGATGGATGTTTTGGTAGAAAAAAAATAAAATGGATTCTTTGATTGATGATCAAATTTAAGGAGGGTCGAATGGAATTAATGATAAAGAATTGTAAAAATCAAGATTGCACAAAACCTCGGAAGGTGATTAAGAGCACCTTCCTTCGCAAATGTTTGTATTGATTTTCTTGTAAAACTATGGAGGATTACAGAGTTGATAATAGTGAGTGTGTGTGTTTATGTACTGATGGATGTGTTTTTACCCATCCAAATGATATACTTTTATGACTTATTAGAGGCTCAATCTTGGGTGTTTTGATGGTTTTTGGAGTGTATATGAGTATAAGGAAGGAGCGAAAGAATGTATGGATTCTTGTACGTTAAAGTGCGAAAAAGAAGGATAAAGAACGGACTAGAACATAAATATAAAGAGATTTTACCTCTGAGAAATCAATTCCATTGGATATTAATCGAAAAGAGCTTTCCAACAATAGTTTACACGTCCAAATCGGAGTTCGTATGAAGAAGTTATGGCCTCCAGAAGTTTACGCGTAAAATGTACAAGCCGCAATGCAGAAGGTGCGACCGCACATACAACGGAGCAAACCCCAGAACAGGCTGACCAAGTGGGCGGCTGCCCATTTTCCACTTGGGCGGCTGCCCACACAAGGACCATAGGGGAATTATCCAGGGACCTTTGGGGAATTATGCAAAATATGCGGGGCTTTTCTGTAATTTCAAAAATTCTAGGGGCTTTTCTGGAATTTTGGAGGACCTTTGGGGAATTTTTCAAGGACTTTTCTGGAAACTCAAAAATACCAAGAGCTCCTGGGGAATTTCGGCCACCAGCACTTTATTTATCCTTTTTCAATAAGGAATCCTAGGGTTTTTGATATTTTTACACATCCTTAGCCCTAGTATAAATATAACACTTCATCCACTTTATTAGAGACATACTTTTAGTCAAGATTCAAGATTGTAACAAGGATTCATCAATTTAATTCAAGTTTTGACGTTCTTTAATTTATTTCTTGTTCTTGATTTTATTATTATTAGTAGTTAATTTCTTAGATTTATGAATTGGTAGTAACAATACTTGATCTCTATGCTATAGATTTAATTCTTTCATTCTTTCTTATTCTTGTTTATTAAAATATTCTTCATGCTAAATTCTTTAGTTTCAAGTATATGTTAAGATATAAATTGACTTTAGAATTTTAGGGTATCTATTGTTGCGGTAACTCGGACATTGATACGTTGACCACTATTTTGATAATTACACTTGATTGAGGCCGTAATAGAAATCATAATAGTGTAGGTTCATATGTTTTTAAAATGGGACATTTTCTTAAAAGCCCTTCATTCTAACTTTTATTTCTAAAGAAGACACAATATTTTTCTAATTGCTCAAAAACCCAAGGGACAAAAATAGCCAAGAATACCCCTAACTACCCCTTATAAGGGTGCTCCCCCTTTCCAGGCCATATTTTCAAGTCATATTTTTATCCCGCTCTGAGATTCATGTCTCAGACTCTTAGAAACACTGAGAATCATGTCTCAAACCTATAAAAACACTAAAAGTCATATCATAAACATATAAAAACACTGAGAGACATGTCGCATGCCTATAAAAACATTGAAAGTCATGCCACATACCTATAAAAACACTTAGAACCATATCACATACCTATAAAAACACTTAGAACCATGTCACACACCAATAAAAACACTTAGAACCATATCACATACCTATAAAAACACTTGGAACCATGTCACATGCCAATTAAAACACTTAGAACCACGTCACATACCTATAAAAACACTGAGAGACATGTCACATACACATAAAAACACTTAGAAACATATCATATACCTCTAAAAACATTGAGAGCCATGTCACAAACCTATAAAAACACTGAGAGTCATACCGTAGACTTATAAAAACTCTGAGATACATATCACAAACCTATAAAAATATTGAGAGTCATGTCTCCGACTTGAACACTGAGAGCTATGTTACAGACCTATAAAAATACTAAGACAAGTGTCTCAGACCTATAAAAACACTGAGAGACATATCTTAAACCTATAAAAACACTGAGAGACGTGTCTCAGACCTATCAAAACACTGAGAGACGTATCTCAGACCTATAAAAACACTGAGAGACATATCTCAGACCTATAGAAACACTGAGAGACGTGTCGCAGACATATTAAAATACTGAGAGACATGTCACATACGTATAAAAAACACTTAGAACTATATCGCAAACCTTTAAAATACTGAGAAACGTGTCGCAGACCTATAACAAAACTGACAGACATGTCACATACTTATAAAAACACTGAGAGACATGTTGCAGACCTATAAAAATAGTGAGAGACAAGTCATATACCTATAAAAACACAGAGAGCCATGTCGCATATCTATAAAACACTAAGAGACATGTCGCAGACCTATAGCCATGTCTTACACCTGTTAAAACACTGAGAGCAATGTCGGAGACCAATAAAAATATTGATATCCATGTCTCAAACCTATAAAAACATTGAGAGTCATGTCTCTGACTTATAAAACACTGAGATACATGTCACATACATATAAAAACACTAAGAGCTATGTCACAGATCTATAAAAATACTGAGACAAGTGTCTCAGACCTATAAAAAAAGGGCAAATGACAATTTAGGGTCTAAAGTTTAGGGGGTGTGTGCCAATAGGGGTCTGATGTATCAATTTTGTCAATCTAGGATCCAAAGTTGCAAAAGTTGTGCAGGTTGAGGTTTTTTAACGATTCTATTAACAGAATCCAGATATCCAAAACAAACTTCAGTTAAGTGCTTCAGTTAAGTGCTTCTGCCAATAGAGACAGTAGCAATTTTGCCAATAGGGGTCTGATGTATCAATTTTGTCAATTTTGCACGTGGACTTAACTGGAGTTTGTTTTGAATATTTGGATGGTTATATCGTTATTTCAGACAAAGAAAATTATTTTTTTAAAAAAAATATTAAATTTATTTTCTTATATTAAATTAACTAATAATTAAAACGTTATTAAAATACTTTTTCAAGAAATAAAAAAAAATTTAGAATCACTATAAAATAAAATGTATAATTTAAAAAAAAAAACATTGTAAAAAATTATATTAAAAAAAACACTCAATTTTTTTAAAAAAGAAGAAAGTGGAGATCGGACATTTTTGTGTGTGTGGTGGTGGTTAGTATTGTTCATTATTAATATTAGTATTCTTATTATTTCATTTTTTCATAAAATTATTTTTAAATTTATTAATAATTTTCCTTGTTTATAACTTCATTTTTTGTGTTTCCAAAAAAAACCACTTTAAATTTTATTTGCTTTTTTTGATTTATTAGTATTTTTAAAATTAATTAGAATTATTCGAAATAATAATAAGTGTAAATGACAATTTAGGTTCTACTGTATAAGGGATGTGTGAAATGACAAAAAGCCTAGACGAACATCCAAAACAAACTTCAGTTAAGTGCTTCTGTTACTTAACTGGATTTTCTTTACAATTTAGTCCAAAAACCCTTAATTGACTAATGTTGTCAACTTTAGACCCTAAATTGACATAATTGATATATCAGACATCTATTGGCACACACCCCCTAAACTTTGGACCCTAAATTGTCATTACCCCATAAAAAAACTGGGAGACATATCTCAAACCTATCAAAACCCTGAGAGACGTGTCTCAAACCTATCAAAACACTGAGAGACGTGTCTCAAACCTATCAAAACACTGAGAGACATATCTCAGACCTATAGAAACACTGAGAGATGTGTCGCAGACCTATGAAAGCACTGAGAGACATGTCACATACCTATAAAAACACTTAAAACTATGCCGCAAACCTATAAAAACACTGAGAAACGTGTCGCAGACCTATAACAATACTGAGAAACATGTCACATACCTATAAAAACACTGAGAGACATGTCGCAGACATATAAAAATAGTGAGAGATAAGTCACATACCTATAAAAACACTGAGAGCCATGTCACAGATATATAAAAACACTAAGAGACATGTCACAGACCTATAGCCATGTCTTACACCTGTTGAAACACTAAGAGCCATGTCATAGACCAATAAAAATATTGATATCCATGTCTCAGACCTATAAAAACATTGAGACACAAGTCACATACCTATAAAAACACTGAGAGCCATGTCGCAGAAGACCTACAAAAACACTGAGACACAAGTAACATGCCTATTAAAAGACTGAGAGACGTGTCGCAGACCTTTAAAAACACTGAGAGACGTGTTATAGACCTATAAAAAATACTGAAAGATATTTCACATACCTATAACAACACTGAGAGTCATGTCACAAACCTATAAAAACATTAAGACTTAACTCTCAAAGTAAAAATGCTACTGTCTGTTAGGACAAAAAAAAGATGAAGAAATTGATGAAAATATTCAAGTCTTAGTTGAAAATAATAATCTGAGAGACAAGTCTCAAATAGGAGTGGCCAATGACACAAAGTCAAACCAGCCAACCATATACGCACTGTACTAAGTGTACTTGGTATACCAAAAATTGGTGCATGGTACAAATATCTTATTTTGGTTTGTATACCGTACAAAATTTTAAAATATACTCCCTCCGTCCCACCCGAAATAGGACGTTTTGCCATTTTGGGTGTCCTACTCGAAATAGGATATCCCAAAATGGAAAGCCTTTATTACTTTTTTATTAGTAGGACCCACTTGTTATACTCACAACAAGTTTTCATTTATTATTCCCCACCCACTTTCTCTCTCCTTTATACTCACAACACCTACTTTTTCAAACAACTTTTTATAATAAAAGATTATTATTCTTTAATCCCCATGTCGGGACCAAGAATCCTATTTCGGATGGGACGGAGGGAGTAGTTGGTATACGGTATGCATTTTTAATGTATATACTCTCTGGCTGGCATTTTTAATATATATACCCCCTCCGTCTTAAAATGATTTTCTCATATGTTATATCTCACTAACTTAGAAATTTCTTCCCATTTTACGATTTGGCCTTAAATTTGTATAATCAAAATATGACTAGTAATGCAAGTGTGTACTCTCTCTGTCCCACTTCACTAGACTTATTCCCATTTTGGTCCATGGTACAAATATCTCATTAAAGTTAAAGATTAATGCAGAACGATTGTCTATAGAGTACCAAAACATCAACAGCAACAACACAAGTAGCAACAGTGGCAAATCTCTTCCCATTTCCGTTTGGTAGTAAACCCAAACAAAGTATTATAAGTACAAACGTAAATGAGAAATTTGCTATCATTACAAACTTTTTTAGCTAAATCAAGTATGTATATAAACATTTCATTTGGTAACAACCCAAACGGTATATTATGTACAAGCATAATTGGGTACACAATATGCATAACAACTATATATACAAGCATAATGATTACACAAAATACATAAAGCCAAGAGCGACAAGAACACGGGGATTTTCACAGTCTACCAGACATATCCAGCCTGAAACTGCCAATTGAAGTTTTTTACAGAGCCTCATTTACGCGACTCCTTGCACCATTTCTATTTTTTGAAGAGCAGAGATTGCAAACTCAGCTTCCCATTGAAACCATTTGGCCCCTGCAAACAGAGAAAGAGCAGCAAAAAAAATAAGTAATGTGTATGTATAAAACAACCATGACCAGGAAATTGGCGTCAAATGGAGGGGAATGCTGAACAACTACAATTCCACTGATAACCTAGGTCCTTCGCCATCCTACAAAACTATCTTATTTGATAAGTCAACGTTATTATACACCATGCTTTACTTGATTATAAATTCTTAGAGTTACAATATAGTGAAGGCATACTTTTAAAAATTGAGCTATTTTTTGGGACAAATAAAACAAAGACTGTTTTTTTCGGGACAGAGGGAGTAGTAAGTATTTGACATCTCCTTGACACCTTTAGACTAATGTCCATCGTCTACATAACTGGCGCAAGAATCTTGTGCTACTCAGTAATGTTAGCATTTCATCTCCATTTAATCTAAAGCACATGACTCTGTACATGCAACTGATAGTTCACAAGTTGATAGATGACAATCAACAATCCAAAAGAAATTTCTACTAGCTTTACGACTATGCTAAGCAAGAAGATAAATTATAATGGAAACAGGAATGAAATACTCCGTACCTACATCAATTGGCCTTGACATTGTCCGTCAATCCCATTGTTTAGGCGAGACAAGGCTGCTGACAAAAGTCCTCACTTCAAAGTTCCTCTTAAACGACAATCCATGACACTCAATATCTCTTGACGTATTTTCCTTCACATTGTACACAACAAGTTTCTCCCGATTCATAATCAACAAGAAATCTTCATCACCCGATAAAAGTACATGTCTAATATGGTAACTCCTGGGCTGGTAAACCGAAAACCTAGACCAAGATTCTTTTGCACCATATTCCCTCATTACCCAAACATCAGTCGCAGAATTCGTCAAACAAAGACACCCACCAAGAATCCGAACCTCGAGTCCAGCTTGTGGTAAAGTTTATCCGATTAATTCACTAGGTTGTGGCACTTCCCTGAACTTTTCATCAGCCAAATCAGAGGCAACAATCAACCATGGAGAATTGAAATTCTTTCGACCTAACAAATGAATTGCCCCATTAACGAAAAACCCTGAATCACCAGCATCAGAACGAAGAACTTTACTCCCTAACCAATGAAAAGGTGAATTCTGAATCATTCTCCAACAATCATTCATCAAACTATAAACCCAAACGACTTTCTGAGAAATTAATACAACCTTATAATCACAAGTTAAGGAATCATAACCTAACCCATAAATCCCACTTGGAACAACACCCACCAACGAATTAGGAAACGGCAATGTTTTGAATTCCCGAATCGTCAAGTTAATCAAACACAACTCATACTTCGCACTAAGAGCCAAAACCAAGCCGTCAACAGATCCACAAACCGCCAACCACCTATTCTGCTGTTCGAATTCGAGCACCGATGTGATTCTGCCGGTGTTAAATCGGTCTCCTTCGAAGTCAACCACGACGAGGGGACGGAATACGGGGGCAAATACCACGCTTTGACGGTGGCAATTGGCGTACGAGGTGAGATGAGTTTTGATGAATTTGGGGTCGGAAATTAGTTTTCCAGGGTTTTGAAACGCATTTGAATTTACCTAGTGACTTTGGCGGGAGGCGAGTGAGTATATCAGTGATGAGCTCGTCGGGGATGGTGACGCCGGTGAGCAGGATATCGGAATGGATTACCGGAGCTCCGATGAAGGGGGTCTGAGAATCAGCTGTATAGTACAGTACTACTACTATAGTGGGGTTTGGGTGGGGAGGGTATTTTTGGGTTTACATAATTAATGTGGGCTTTTGAGAAATAAAATTTTAATTTATAGACTTATTAAAAATAAATTAAAATGTTTGTCCTTATTACAAATTGCGTTTTGTTTATAGGACTTTTGGGAAGTTTTTCCTTTTAAAATCATAACACGTTCTTCGCTTGTTATACTGCTGTAATAGAAGGTATTTCATAAAAAGAGCTATAGAATTGTAATCCGGAGACCGAACCGTCCCAATTCTTATTAAAGTGAACGAACCCAAGAAAGAATTTGATCTTATTATTTTGAAGCATAGCATAGAGTGAAATTATTTGTGAACTCAATTCGTGAATCTATACGTTAATCTTACTTTTATTTATTTTCTTAGTTTAATTTTAATTATAGTTTTAGTATTTATAAATAATCAAATCAAAAACCCATTTATTTAGTTTTCGGTTTTAATTGCATTCGTGTTAATCCTTCAAGTCTCTGTGGATTCGACCCTTGCTTGTGCATACTACTACACCGGTAACTAGTACACTTGCTAGGTAATTTAATTAGAGGGAGATTTTCTCCATCAAGTTTTTGGCGCCGTTGCCGGGGACTTGATTAGGTTAACAAGTTTGTATAGTTAGTATAAATAAATTTTCTTTATTATTTTCGTTTTAGTGTAAATAGTATTTTTTTTTTTTTAGTAGAAATTTTGTGAGAGCTACTCTAAAGGGATGTATGGAATAAACACCAATGATGACTTAGGAAAACAAGAATTAGACCGACAATTAGCCAAATTATCTGAGAATTTAGATTTTTTGTTTGCAAAGATAAAGTCGGTAAATTATAATGTTCAACATGGATGTGCTAATTGTGGTGTTTATTATCATGCTACTAATGATTGTCCGTCTAGGACCTATTTTCCTGAGTATGCTCCACAGGTTCAAGAAAGGAATTTCGCCCCACCATGGTCACCGCAATACGACTATTTTCCTAACTCTTTTAATCCAGGATGGGGAAATCATTCTGACATGGTATGGGGCAATGATGAGGTAGTTTATGATCCCACTTGTGAGCCATATTATGTGAATAATCCACCACCACCACCACAGTCGGACGAGCAACCACCCTGGCTTGGTATCTAAATGCTGACGGGGAAGAGTGTGTCTATGACTCATTTTTTGAGCCATATTTTAAACCACCACCACAATATGGAAAGCAAACCGTGGAGGACACAAAAGAGAATTTTGTTTATGAAATCTCTAATGTTTCCTCTACGGATGAGTCACTCGAAGAGAAACCTTTGGAAGATGCAAAGGAGAATTTATGAAATCTCCAATGTTTACTCTAAAGATGGTTCCTCTTTTGATAATGCGAGTGGTTGTACGGAGGATGTGGAGAAAACAAAAACGGTGGAGAAAACATGGCATGAGTTAGCTATTGAGGAGCTTGAGTTTGCCTTATATGGTGGTGAGAAATGGGTTAGTAGGGAAGTTCCCAACGAGGATGAGGACCTTTATATTGAAGAGAACTTGTTGATCCTTATGTTACCCCTTCCTTCTTGTAATAGTGGAAAAGGTGGTGAGAGGCCACAAGTGGAAGAGCCCAAAAAGTGAAGATGCCAACAATTCCCTGTAGTACTAAATGATAAAATAAAAAGGGGAATGTACATGGGGCTCGAGCTGAAGATAAGGGCCCACGAGAATGCAAAGTGGGCCAAAGGAAGAAAGGTGAAATTCAAACCGGGCAACGGTCGGGCTAACAACCTTAACCAAATGCGATTGTTGGGAGGCAACCCAACTAGGTATGTTTTAATTTTTGTCTTTTATTGTTTTGTTGTGTCATGTCATCCTTTGAACCCAAAGCATGCTTTAGTTCCTTATGCTATGAGAACATATCATGTTTTGAGTTTGGGGGTAGGCATCTCTCCGAGTTTGTGGGTTTATAGGGGAGTTGTTGGGTATGATCATTATAAACCACTCCTATTACTTAATTTGATTGATCCCATGACTTAATTTTATCTTTTATGGACTTTAGGATGTATTGTAAGAAGTTTTATACTTCATTTAGTTAAGTCCATTTTTAGATAGTTTAGGCTTGTGAAGATTGGCTCCTCAAATTTTGAAGAAAAGTTTCTAAGGCAACCTACCTCACAAATGACCACACTTTGAGCAGTCACAAGTGACCAAACCTGAATCAGTCACAAGTGACCGCACCAGATTCACTTTCAAGTAACCAATCAATGTCACTCTCAAGTGACCGCACCAAGCCACTCAAGTTGCCGCACTTGAAGTGACCGAAAGTCACTTAGTTTGACTTATGAAGACCGAAGACTGAAGACTCAACTCAAGTTTGGTTAAACTTAACCATGGTCACACTAGTGTCCAAAGCATTGGTTAGTTTACAACGTTGCAAAATTCAAAATTCAAATTTTGAATTCAACTGTTATCTAACGGTGTGATGGTACATTTGGGCCACCACTACTCTGCAACAAAAGGACAACTCAGACTGAGCTCCAATTAGAATTCAACAGCTCATTGTCCTCCAAACTTGCTCCCCAAGATTTCTAACGGCTACCTCTCATTTCAAGGCTATAAATAGTCTTTGAGTTCTTCATTGAACATTGCTGAGATTCAAAGAGAGAAATTGCTGTTGAAATACTTGGTGATTGAAGATCATATTCAAGATTTCCAGAATCCTTTGAATCTTCAAGCATTTGCCTTCAAATCTTGAAAGATCCCCAGCAACCTTCAAGAACATCTAATCTTAAGCCCAGCAACACTAAAGATTCATTAGGCTCTCAATCATATAGATTACATAGAGATCTTGATTCTTACACACACACACCCCGATTGATCAATCACATAGATTTCATCATTAGGGATACACTGGTCTAAGTCTAGGATTTGATCTTCATAGAAATAGGTGTTGATTCAATACTTCATCTTTGTAATCTGTACAAGAAGAATCAATATATACCTCATTCAAAATCCAAGACTGACCATCTTGGTAAAGGACGTAGATCTTTTAACAGATCGAACCTTTCCAAATTCTTGTGTCATTTACTTGCTGCTCTTTACTTTCTGCAAATTTACTTTCAGCACTTGTTCATCTTGTTCTTTATTGTTCATATTAATCTTGTTTGTCGTTTAGTGTTTTTGATCTTTCAGATATTCAAACTTGTTGTGAATTGTGTTTGTATGTTGATCATATTGCCTAAGCTAAAATCTGACTAACTTATCATATGCCAAAACTTCCAAGACACTATCTTTCAATCTCTCAACCTACCGCACCATATCGCCTTTTACCTACCGCACTCTAAGTTGTCGCACTATACCTACCACAACTTAACTTACCGTACTATTTCAAGCAAAAACAACTCTAACTCATTTGTATCGAAAGCTTCCGCTGTGCATATTACTCTTGAACTAGTGGTTTTTAAGTGACCGCAAAATCATTTAGTAAGTATAAGGTTGAATTTTGAAAAAGGGTTGAAATTTTAAATAGGCTATTCACCCCCGCCCTCTAGCCTCTTTTCATACCCTTGTTGTGTCTTTAGGACCAACAAGTGGTATCAGAGAAAACACCTTCATAAAACTCTTGTTTTTCAAGCTTAACAGCTTGGGTGCCGATTCAATATGGCAAGTCAGAAAACTATGGCAACGGTTAACTTCACTCACGTTCCAGCATTTGACGAAGATAACTTTGACGTATGGAAGCACAACATTCTAACTCAGTTCTACTCCATGGACGAGCAACTTGGTGATTGTCTTACCATTGGACCATACTTCCCAATGAAAGCTAATCCGGATCCAGAAACCAATGGTACAAATCCGACTCTCAAGAAACCAAAAGCTGAATGGACCGATGAAGAAAAGAGATTGGTTGGAATGGATGTGAAAGCAAAAAGCATACTTCTAAGTACCTTGAGTATGTCACAGCGTCGACAGATCATGGAATGTTCTACTGCAAAAGAACTTTGGGATGCAATTGAAGACTACATCGAAGGAGATCAAGCTTGCAAAGAAAGCAAAAAGTTTGCTATTCAAAGAAGATTCAACAACTTTTCTAAGATCCCCGGTGAATCACTTAGAGCCACTCATGATCATTATTGTGAGATCGTAAGCACTTATACATCACTTGGAAAGAAGCTTACCAAGAAAGAGATCAATGTTAATTTTCTTGCTTCTCTTGGTTCTCAATATCTTCACAAAGGAAACACCCTTGAAGATACCAAGTTGCTAGATGATATATCACTCAGAAGCCTCTATGCCAACCTTAAATTTTTTGATATCAAGATCCACAACATTGAAGAGATGGAAGGAAAAACAAAGAGCTTGTCGTTGGTAGCTAAAAAGGAAGAAATGGTCGAAGAAGAAGATCCAAAAATCTCCACATCTGAGTAACTAGATATGGACGATGATGACTTTGCTATGTTCGTGAAAAGATTTCAAAAGTTTAGAAAATCAGCAAGGCCCGGATCATCAAGCAAGGCTCTAGCAAGGTTTTTAAGGAGCAGCTCAACAAACAAGAAAGAGTACTCCAACTTCTCCAAGAAGAAAGAGGATCTCGTTTGTTTTAATTGCAGGAAACCAGGTCATTTCGCATCAGAATGCCTAATTCCCAAATTCGAGTACATGAAGAAGAAAAGTAACTTCACTCTGAGATATTCAAAGCAAAAGGGAATGGTTGCTGAAGAGGACTCTACCACAAAAGAGTTAGCTACCTGGATAGAGTCGGATTCTGATGAAAGCGACGAGGATTCTGAAGAAGGTCACATTTGTTTGGTTGTTCATTCCAATGATGAGGATGATAATGAAAATCGTCGCTCACCAAATGTAAAACCTAAACGGATAAGCTATACGGCCGATGAACTTGCTGAAAAGGGATTCCTAACTCCAGTTCAAAAGAATGGTGATCTTCTATTTTCAAGATGTGATGTGAGTGCAGCAAAGAAGGCTCTATCTAATCCCAAAATGAAGGAAGCTCAATCTACCATACCTCAAGTCAAGTTTGACATTTCCCCCGATGAACAAGAAAAGATGTTTATGAAAGCTGAATAGGTAATCAGTAAGTTTACTGGCATGAAGGAAGCTTTAGCACTTTCAACTGAAGAAATTTCCCAGCTTAAGACAGAGAAACTCTACTAAAATCTGAACTCACCCTCCTTAAGAAGCAGATCAAGACTATGACTCCTCTTACTGATCGAAACCGTTTCTTAGAAGAACAAAATGCTATATTTAAAGTTAAAAACGATGAATTGGTTACTGAGATAAATGATCTCAAAAGGATTACTAATGAGTGGACCAATTCACGTGTCACTATGGAACAAATCTTAGAATCCCAAAATCTTAGCGGTGATAAGGAAGGCTTGGGATTTCAAACTAGTGACAACATTAAATGTGCATCTTGTTATGAAAGAGATGAGAAATTTACCCAGCAAACTTTGGAAGGGTCAAAGGCTAAACATCATGTTTCAAAGGGTTAAGGACAAGAACCAAAGAAGAAACTAGAGTTCAACTATGTCTACCCTAAGAAACAAACTGGAAAGGCAAAGTTGAAAGGTAAGAAGGTTGATCAAACCTTGTACAGAGGTATGATTGGCTCTCTTCTATACTTAACTGCTAGTAGGCCAGATATCATGTTTAGTGTTTGCGTTTGTGCTCGTTATCAAGCCGATCCTAGAGAAGCACATCTTATTGCTGTAAAACGTATTATTCGATATCTATCTGGGACTACTAACCTTGGACTTTGGTACTCTAAAGATTCGAATTTTGATCTTATAGGTTACTCAGATGCAGACTATACAGCATGTACTATTGACAGGGATGACATTGTCAACATTCTGGAGCTGGAAGTAGAGGAAGGTCAGGCTTACCCTATCAAGCTAAGTTCTAAAGAGTTAAATGCTTTAGCTCTTCGATTGGTAAACACAACCAACATCACCAAGGTCCCTCGAAAAGAATTTAATGAAGTCATGTATCACATCTGCCACTTGGTTGGCCAGACTATTTGTTGCAAAACTGGCAACAAGGCGAATCTGAATCATTCTCAGTGGGAGATGTCTGCAGCTATCTATTTGGGTAGGAAAATGGATTGGGGTCAGATTATCTACAACTCTGTTGTTGAAAATGTCCGTGCGTATCAAAATGCTCGTGATGAAGGAAATCCAAAGTATAGGACCAACACTAGGTTCATTACTTACCTCATGGCTCACATCAAGGAAATCAGGTCTGAGTACCTGAAAATGAAAGCTGATTTAGTCGTTCCCATTTCCAAGACCAAAATATTTACTCGAGGCAACATGAAGGTTAATTTCAGAAACAGGTTTGGGGATGACCACTATCAGAAGTATCTTGAAGCTGATCCAGTTGAACCTTATGAGCCACCAAAGTTTACCAAACAAGCTCTTGCCGCACTTGGCGGAAATCTTAATGATGACAGTGATGACAATGAAGAAACTGAAGATCAAGGAGATTCCGAGAGAACCAAATATGAACCAACTGTGGTTGCCGCACCAGTAAAAGGAAAGGAGAAAGTTACCACATCTCATTCGACCGCATCTGCACGGTCTAGCAAACCTAACTCCAAGGCTGGTATAAAAATCAGAGAGCCGTCTGCCTCCCTTGAGAAATCCACTTCCACTTCTCCCAAACCATCAACTGCCGCACCTTCCATTCCCAAAAAGTCAAGTAAGGTTGCCGCAGTCCCTCAAGCATCAAAACCTACCAAACTTCCTGTCCCTCTCAGACCATCTAAAGATACCGTACCCTCTCTTACTAAACTCAAACCTTCTACCATGGCAACTTCTGAGGGGGAGCCCCAAAAGAAGAGACCTCACTCTCTTTCTCATGTCCAGACCACTCTCAAAAAGGCTAAGGTAACAAAGCCTCAAGTCCTTGTTCCTTCCCCCACTTTTCTCCTGCTAGTTCACCTCAAGATGAGGTTGATGTTGTTGTTCCTAAGGCTGCCACAAAACCAAAATCTAAAACTCCTCCTGCCGCATCAATGACCAAGGAACTGACTCTTGTGGATGAGAGTAGTTCTGAAGAGCAAGTTGAAAGTAGCTCTGAAGCTACTGAGGAAGTTTTTGCAGAGAAAATTCAAGATACTAATGAGCATGATGATGAAGATATTGCTCTGATGAATCTGGTAAGGATGCTGCTGATAGTCTAACGTTTGAGCCCAAGGCTCCTGAAAAGACTATTGATGTTGAAGTTGAGTTCCTATCACATCTGTTGATAAGACTCTTGAAGGAGACCGCACTGAATCCGTTGGTGATTTGCCTAAGTCACCTTGCTGCACTATTCCTCTACGGTCACCTACTCCTCCTCCCGTTGTTCCAGTTGATCAAACTCAGTCGACCGCAGATCTGCTTGCAGCAGTGCAGCTGCTAGTCCAACACCAAAAAAAAAAACTCTCAGGTCTCTCTTCTCACTTCTAACTTTATTGCACTCCAGTCTAAAGTCACTGAAATCAAGTCTACTCAAGCCTCTCTCCAGCATCAGATTACCTCTCTTCCCTCTCAGTTGATTGATACCATTAAGGGGGAGAGTGAGTACATCACAAAGTCTATTCGTGACTCTTTTTCTGGGTCAACAAGCTCCAGCTCTGCCGCATTGACTTCTGCCGCACCATCCTCCTCTGTCGCACCAACTGTCCCTCAAAATACCATCTCCTCTGACTACTTGAAAGAGGCACTCAGAATTCAAACTGATGCCTTAAATAGATGTGTATTAAACAATCTGGAGGAAGCTAGCAAAGAGCTATCCAAGGCTATGGGTGCTGATAAGTAGGAACTCAAGGATGAGTTAGGAACTGTGATGGAAACTCTCAAGAAATCTTTGAAAGAACATTTATCCATTAACATGAATGCAGGATTAATAGCTGTTGCTCAGAAGTTTGTTCCCAAGATTCAACCTATGACTGCCGCGATGCAAGTGCAAACCAACAGGATTGAAATTGCCAACAATCGTATTGAAGGTCAGTCAAACAAAATTGATCTCTTGTCAAGCAGAGTAAACACTACATTGAGCAGGCTGAGTCGTGGAAGCACTCAGGGAGGACAGGGAAGCTCTCAGACTCAAGGAGAAGAAAATGATGAAGAAGAAGATGGAATCAGTGTTCCAATCATGATTCCCGGTCTACATGCCCCTGCCTACCGCATTCCATTCTTCTCAAGCTTCTCAGATGACTTGATTCAAGTTGATCAGATCTAAACTTACCGTGCGTGAAGTGACGGCACTGGATATTTATGTTATGATGGCTGTCTCAAAAACAATGTTTATTTTATGTTTGTTTTTATTTGGGTATGTAAGTTAAAACAATGCTCATCTTTTGTTTTGTACTCCTTAAATGCTTGAATGCTTATCTCTTTATGGAGTATGTTATTATTGTCTGTGTTTGATGCATTTCTACCTCACTTTGATTATCTCTCTTGAAATGCTGCAAACCTTATTTCTATCGTGCTAGGATTAGTACTTTTGTTTTCTTTTTATAGGATGATAGAAATCTATGACATAGGCTTTGTGTGTGCATTGACTTGGGACATGAACTTAATAAAATTTATTCTTTTGAAAACATGTTTTTAACAAGTACAATGAATTAGCCTTTGTTATAATAGGTAATGGTCTCAATCAAATAGGGGGAGATTGTTGGGTATCATTATTATAAACCACTCCTATTACTTAATTTGATTGATCCCATGACCTAATTTTATCTTTTATGGACTTTAGGATGTATTGTAAGAAGTTTTATACTTCATTTAGTTAAGTCCATTTTTAGATAGTTTAGGCTTGTGAAGATTGGCTCCTCAAATTTTGAAGAAAAGTTTCTAAGGCAACCTACCTCACAAGTGACCACACTTTGAGTAGTCACAAGTGACCACACCTGAATCAGTCACAAGTGACCGCACCAGATTCACTTTCAAGTAACCACATCAATGTCACTCTCAAGTGACCGCACCAAGCCACTCAAGTTGCCACACTTGAATTGACCGCAAGTCACTTAGCTTGCCTTATGAAGACCAAAGACTGAAGACTCAACTCAAGTTTGGTTAAACTTAACCATGGTCACACTAGTGTCCAAAGCATTGGTTAGTTTACAACATTGCAAAGTTCAAAATTCAAAAGTCCTTGAGTTCTTCATTGAACATTGCTGAGATTCAACGAGGGAAATTGCTGTTGAAATACTTGGTGATTGAAGATCATATTCAAGATTTCCAGAATCCTTTAAATCTTCAAGCATTTGCCTTCAAATCTTCAAAGATCCCCAGCAACCTTCAAGCACATCTAATCTCAAGCCCAGCAATACTAAAGATTCATTAGGCTCTCAATCATATAGATTACATAGAGCTCTTGATTCTTACACACACACACACCCCGATTGATCAATCACATAGATTGCATCATTAGGGATACACTGGTCTAAGTCTAGGATTTGATCTTCATAGAAATAGGTGTTGATTCAATACTTCATCTTTGTAATCTGTACAAGAAGAATCAATATATACCTCATTCAAAATCCAAGACTGACCATCTTGGTAAATGACGTAGATCTTTTAACAGATCGAACCTTTCCAAATTCTTGTGTCATTTACTTGCTTCTCTTTACTTTCTGCAAATTTATTTTCAGCACTTGTTCATCTTGTTCTTTATTGTTCATATTAATCTTGTTTGTCGTTTAGTGTTTTTGATCTTTCATATATTCAAACTTGTTGTGAATTGTGTTTGTATGTTGATTATATTGCCTAAGCTAAAATCTGACTAACTTATCATTTGCCAAAACATCCAAGACACTATCTTTCAATCTCTCAACCTACCGCACCATATCGCCTTTTACCTACCGCAATCTAAGTTGCCGCACTATACCTACCGCAACTTAACCTACCGCACTATTTCAAGCAAAAACAACTCTAACTCATTTGTATCGAAAACTTCTGCTGTGCATATTACTCTTGAACTAGTGGTTTTTAAGTGACCACAAAATTCATTTAGTAAGCATAAAGTTGAATTTTGAAAAAGGGTTGAAATTTAAAATAGGCTATTCAGCCCCCCTCTAGCCTCTTTTCATACCCTTGTTGTGTCTTTGGGACCAACAGGAGTGTATATAGTTGTCACCCTCCAAAAATATAGAAAAATTTTAAAAAATTTGTTCTCTTTTTATTTTGGGATGTTGGCCATGGTCGGTGATGATCCGATGGTTTGTTTTTATTAGCCATTATGGGTGCTATTGTTTAACCTAGAATTGGGACTGCATTAACACTACTAAAGACATGATTGCACCACCTCTCACTTACATTATTTTCATGATCATGTTACTAACTTAGGAATAATTTATGGGATCACTTGGTGTATGTTCGGGGACCCTAGAACATTGTTGCATGGTTGTCAATAACAAATCAACAGGTTATTCGGTATTTATGGCATTTCTTTCCAAACCCTTTTGTTGGCCTTGTTTTGTGTATCTAGTCACTTAAATAAAATCATCGCTGGAACACCCTTTTGAGCCTAATAATGAATGAAAGAATGGCATATTAAAGACCGCCGTTCACCTTCTTTTGATACCCGATTTCCTACCCTTTTGCACTAAGAATAGGTTAGACCCACCTTGACAAGGATGTGGACTAGGGAATGATGTGTATTGATGGTTCGGAATTGGGAGAATGATTTGAGGAAACATTGGATGTGGCCAAAGTTTTAAAGGGAGTTATGTAATGAGAAAGAAGGGACAAGCATAAAAATATTGTGATCATTGAGTAGTGTCCAAAGTGATTAAATAAGCACACATTTATCTTATGTGAAGTCAAAAAAAAAAAAAAGAAAAAAAAATCTTGTTCCCTTAATATATTAAAGTGATGATTGGGAGGAAAAGGGCCACAGAAATAGGGAATCATATCTCACCCCATGTAATTATATAAATGTTCAAGTTTGGGGGTGAGACAGTGTGGAAATTGGGTGAGCGGAGAGTTTAACATATTGTGAGGATGTACACATTATAGAAGACTTCTTAGTCCACTTTCTTAACTTCGTATGTCCTTATCTTCATTTGTAACCGTGAACCTAGCGTCGCACGTTTGTTGTGCTTAAAATTTTATGCCATATTTTCTTTCAATATCGGTAACCGGGTTAACAACTGTGTATACATGATTATGAGTGTCCTTGATTGAGTTGTGTATAGTCATCATCATTTGTGGAATAAGAGCATTAACTTAAGTGATCCCATAAGCTAATATTATTTTGGTCACATTGATCACCAACTTCACTCATCCTATCATGCTGCGGTGGAAAATCAAACGAGTTAGTAGTGTGTGTGTGTTACAATTTGGTTTTACAAAGGTACCTATTTAATGACACTTGTGTGAGGAACCCTGAGACTTTTGTCTAACGATTCCCATATGTATTGAGAACATCCCAAATTTTTATTTTTTTTTATTTGTTTTTAGTTTTTGTAGTTTTATAGTTTTAGATTTATTTTGTTTTACTCGAGGACGAGCAAAATATAAGTTTGGGGGTATTTGATGGATGTGTTTTTACCTATCCAAATGGTATATTTTTATGACTTATTAGAGGCTCAAAATTGGGTGTTTTGATGGTTTTTGGAGTGTATATGAGTATAGGGAAAGAGCGAAAGAATGTATGGATTCTTGTACGTTAAAGTGCGAAAAAGAAGGATAAAGAACGGACCATAACATAAAGATAAATAGATTTGATGTTAGGCCCAATTGGTAGGAAAATAGGCTAGAGGGGGGGGGGGTGAATAGCCTAATTAAAACTTTTTCAAAGAAACACGTTTATAAATGCAAAGTCACTTATCAGATTGCAAACTATTATCAGTAAGCGCAGCGGAGAAGATGTGACTTGTTTTAACTCACACAAAATCAGTTTATAAAAAGGTTTTGAGAGCTTGGTTTAAACACAAAGTAGTTTCTAAAAGTTCAATGCAGTTTCAAGAGATTGGTCAATGGAAATGATGATGAGTCAGCAAGAACAGTAATGATTTGCCGGTGATAGAGTTCCAACCGGCAAGGACAGTAAGTAACAGAGGACACAGAGATTTGGAGAGGTTCACAGTGTAAATACTGCTACGTCCTCTACCAAGTTTGGTCAGAACTTGGATTTGGGTTAAGAGCACTATTAAATATCCCTAGTCTATTACAAGAGCGGCTTTGCCGGATACAAAGACTAAATTCTAGAGATAGTTTAATGAATCGTAAAGCAAATATCTGACCAAGTGTATTTGAGCGGCAAGTTCAAAAGAACTTATCTCACTCAGGTGGGTGTGTGAAAACTCAGACAACGTATTCCTTAAAATAATCTAGTTCGGGAATACTAACAGTGTTGTAGAGTTTGTGCACAAGTGTATGTCCTATTAAATGATCTAATGATTATCTGGACAAGGAATGTTTGAGCTTCAATGAATGCTGCAAACAACCAATTCTCTTCAATGCACTAAAATCACCAACCTTCTTCAATGCACTGAGTCCTCTATATATAGGAGGAGTTAATGTCTTAGCTTGTTGAAGAAGGATAACATTTGAATTTCCAGCTGGGTAGGTGAGGAGCATTTAATGCAGTATCCTTGGCATTAATGGCGAAGATACGCGTGCCTTAAAAGTCTGATGGGTAAAGACCCCTTTGTCTCAACCGGTTACCTGCAAAAGCAAGTAGAGACAGAGTATAGCTAAAAGTAGCTATGTGTCAGACGGCGTAGAAATCATTACAGAGTAGGTAAACTACTTTATAATAAAACAGTATAGAGACAATCAGCAAGGTTGACTTTAATGAAATGATGTCACCTGACTGACAGTGCAGACTGTCTATTATATCGGCATGTTGTTGATCGGCAACTTGTGTATCAAGTTGATCGGCATGGAGTTGATCGGCAACTTTGTTGACTGATCTGCTGATTTGCTTCCTCTTGCTGGTTTGTCTTGTTGAAGAGTTGAAATACACCTGTGCTGATCACAAAGGATCCTAAGGGCACCTTAAAAAGGTTCTAATAAAATTGGGGGACCCTAAGTGTAGACATGATTGGGATTAAGTAATTCTAGGACCTAGGTATCTATTTGAACAACAATCTCCTCCTAATTACTTAAGTCCAATCACCCTTAAAGCTAAAGACATCACTTATCTTAGGGAAAAGATTTCTAAGGATATCTAGGTATAACCAAATCCTAAGGTAAGTCACACTAGATGTCTAATGCAAAAGGTGGATTCACCAAAATAAATGGTGAAGCCGGTTCAAGGAATCGGCAAGAGTGATGATCTGCAAAAGGAAATAGCACAGAATAATGCAGATAACAACACAAATATAAGAAAAACATATTAGCACAATAAAAATTTTATAAGCAAAGAAATTTGTCTGTGAAGGTCTTCAATAAGATATCTACATCATAGGCTATGTTACTCAAGGATCAGCAGCTGGAGGATCAGAAATCTTGGGATCTGCTGCTGGAGTTGAGTCCTTTGTAGATTCAGTCTTCCTAGCCTTCTTCCTTGCTCTTTCTTCTTTTCTTTCAGCTTTCCTCTTTGCTTTGCTCTGTCTTCTCTGCGCACTTTCCAATCTTTCAGACAGCATCTTGTTGTTGGCTTCAAGAGCAGCTATCTTCAGATTAGCTTCGGCAAGGGCAGCTTTGGTCTTAGACAATTCTGTTTCAAGTCTTCCCATATCTCTTATCTGCAGCCTCTGATTATCAACAAGATTCTGTTGAATGTTATGAGTTGTCCCCAAGGATTCAGAAAGAGCCATAATACGCTCGTCTCTGTCAGCAAGGAGAGCTTTCAATTCTTTAACCAGAGTATTCTCCTCCTCCTGATTGGACTTACGTAGACGCTTAACCAGGTCTTTATGAACATCCTTAACCAGGTCACCAACAGAAAGAGCCATATCACCAACATCAGCACGAGTGGCAGGCACTTGCTGATTTGTGAAATCGCCTTCACTAAACTTCAAATACTCATACAGACTGTTGACGATGGTAGGTTGGAAAATACTGGCAGACGTCGGGAGCACTATTGAAGGGATAAAATCTTCATTATTCAGATCAGCATCTTCAATAAGCACATCATCAGTCATCATCTCATCATCAGAGGAGATCAAGATCGGCTGAGATGGAGAGGGAGGAACAGGAGCAGCCGGAATAAGTAAGAACCATTGAAGGGCAGCATCATCAGCAGAAGAGAAGAAATCGGCAGGGACAAAAGTTGAGACAATGAGATCATCAGAATCATCGGCACGACAGATCGGCAAAGGAAAAGCAGGATGAACTATAACGGCACGATCAGTCGGCAGCAGAAACATACCACTGTCTTCAAGTGAAAGGAAGGTAGCCAAGATTAAGTTCAAGTAAGCACGACCTTCAAGAATCATAGTCATTAACCCGGCATTCATCAGCCTTGAGGTATAGACTAGATGATCGGCACGCTGACGAGGATGGAATAATGGCAGAGTCATAGCCAAAGCGGCAGACTTGATTAAATAAAGAAGGCCACGAGGATTGGTATGCCTAACTTCAATGATGTCAGTCAGCAGATCATTGATCATCAAGCAGCTTCTCATCCATCCATTTGTAGTAATGCACACTTCAGTTGGAGAAGGGCCGGGAAGGGTAGATTCACCTCTAATCTTTATCTGTCCTGGTCTAGATCGAATTGGGTCATAGACCACTTTCTTCTTAAGTCTAGAAATCCGAGGAGTCTTTCCCTTTGTACGAACAATGTCATCATCATTGAGAATCCAGGGAAGATAGATTGGACTATCACTGGTAGAACCTCCTGGAGAGAATTTATGCTTGGTGACATGAGGGTGGTCTTTGCCGAAGGGGAGTGGACATTTGCCTAAGGTATACTTGAAGGATAACCTTGGATGAACAGTGAAGAGAGGCTGTCCAAATTTGTTGGAGGGGATAGATGCATTGGAAGTGTACCAGTTGGAGCACATCATATCCTTCCCATTGAGAAAATAATCATAGCTGGGTGGTGGAGAAGTATCAACAGCATCAGGATCAACAAAGGCTTGTTCTCCAACCACCATGTAATCAGCAGGATCTATCTCATCGGCATGATTTACATCGGCACGAGCAGCAACAGGATCAGCTTCATCAGCATGATCTACATCGGCATGAGCAGTAGCAGGAGCCGGTAAGAGAGGGATGATAACGGACGGCAAGCTGAACAAAGGCTGATGAAGAATCTCTTCAAACTGTAGACTAGCAGCAATGTCAGCATCCATATTAGGAGTACTATCATCAGCACCTCCTCCCAACTCCACAACCTCCTTGATTCCAGTAGGAGGAACAATCTGTATTTCAGGGGTGACTGATATTAACTGAGTGTCTGTAGTTTTCTCAGTAAGATGAGTGTCAGCAGTTGTCTCATTAGTCACTTTTTCAGCAAGTTCTCTCCTGAAACAGATACATCCAACTGTTGAGTGTCCATAGTTGTCTCAACTGGAGCAGCAAGGTCGGCAGATAGACCCATCAGAGGTTGAGTGTCTGAAGTTTGCTCAACATGAAATTCCACTATAGAATCACCGGAATGCCTTCCTTCAACACTACTATCACCCTCAAGTACAGATTCTGCATAGACTTCAGCAGTGGAAGCTTTAGCCATGACAGTTCTGATTGGCATCTTGTCACTATCTGTTGTAACTGAAGTGGAAGGAGAGTCAGCAGCAGCTTTGTGAGCACAAACCAAATCACCAAACAAATCAGCACCATCATCATTATCAGCATCAGAATCACCGTCAGCAGAGTCACCATCGGCAATAAAAGAATTATCAGCAGCATCTACATCATCGGCAGAATGAACATCGGCATCAGATAAAGTCTTGCTGCTGCTGGGAGAAGGAGCTTGAGCAGATGGATCGGCAAGATTTTCGGCAGCTAGGCGATCGGCATCTTGCTTCAGCAGAAATTCATTGGATTTGTCAATCAAGTCCATAGTGACTTTCTTGACTGATCTGAAGAAGTGAGCATTGAGAGGACTGTCAGCAGGAGCCTCGTCATCATTGTAGGTCAGAAGATCTTCATTATTCTCCATTCTGCCTATCTGATAAGGATCAAACTCTGTGAATTGAGAGAGCTGATTAAAAGTCCTGGCGTAGATAATCCATACATCCTGAACCATCATATCTTGTCTAATTCTGTCTTGAAAGAGATAGATCTGGTTCCAGGAAAGTGGTAGGAATTCAAAATACCGACCAAAATTGAGCTTTAGTTCAGCCTCTTTCAACTGCTTGAACTTTGATAGAGGTACAAACTTCTCTTTCCACATATCAGTCCGTCTGTCCAAACTCCTTTGATCAACATAATCAGCAGGATTTCCGGGAGTGACAGTGTCTTTCATCTCTTCATGAAACTGAAGAAGACGACGAATAAAGGGAGGCAGATGGTCAATCGGAAAGACCCATTTCTTGTTCAAGACCTTGTTGGTGAAGGACCAAGGATTCTTGTAGAAGGTGTGGAAGGTTGGGTTTCTGATTGGAGCGCATTTCCTAGAAGTCTGAGACTTGAGCTTCTCAATGACATCCTCAATACTTTTGCCATCGGCAAAGTCATCAGTGAATTCTTCATCAGGAATTTCAACCTTGACAGCAGGATCGGTAGATAGGGAAGCACCGGCAAGATGAGCAGGGGCAAACCTAATTAGCTTAGCTCTGGGATCAGCAGGAGGAATAGTGGAAGAAGGAACTTCATCGGCAAGCTTCACCTTCTTTGTCACCACTTGATCGGCAACCTTTATCAGTTTCCTTTTCTTTGGAGCACCAGGAGTAGAATCGGCAAGAATCCTATCTGTTGAAGTAGCAGGAGTAGAGACTGCTGCTGATTGAGAAGCAACTGAAGGAATGGTCTTTGCCTTTTTCTTCCTTTTAGAAACAACAGGTGCAGGAGCAACAGAAGGGGCATCGGCACTGGAAGCATTCTTTGAAATCCTTTTCCAATCCTTAGCATCAAAGAACTTCAACCTATAGAAAGGCAAGCTGGATGGAAAGCGATCGGCAGCCACTACATTGGCATTTCTCCTCAGAATCATACTTATCAACAGATAATGGCATCCTTTTCCAGGATTGGCCTTGTTCTTCAATCTGTCAGAAGCCCACTTATCAGCAGCCGTAGCGATAATCCTGAATATGTAGGCACACCAGTTGAACTCAATCTGCAGAACAATGGCGGCCATAGCTTCAAATTGCACATCAGTAATATTGCTGTGGGATCCAGATCGGCAAATGAGACATCTATCAACTATCTCAGCCAAAGCATAGTATCTTCGGGGATAATGAATCTTCAGATGATTAGTGCCACTAAGCCTTGTGCCAGCACCTCTCATGATAATCCAAGCCTTATCCAGTTCCTGCTCATCAACTAGAGCACTCAACCCTTCATTCCCAAGATTGGGAAAAACTTCAGAGATAGAAGAGGGAGAAATAGAGATCTGCACGCCCAAAACAGTAGAATTGATGGAGACGATAACGGAGGAGTCAGCACGAGAGCGGACAACAGAAGAGTTGGAGAAGAATTCTCTGACAAGATCCACAAATACTGAACTAACTCCTGATGGAGTGATGAACGAATCAAGCAAGGACCCAATAAGAAGATTCTTCAAGAAAACCCCGTCGGCTTCGTCGTTGAAGTAGTCGGAGTCAACATAGCCTCCGTAGATATCTTTTTCACCGGACATTGTCTGCAAAATTACTCAAATAACTCTCAATGTTAGAAATAAAGACAAATCAAACCATAAATGATTAGAAATGAGCAGAGAATAAACACTTACCAGATTATGAATAGATGAACAAATAAAACGATGAACTGATAATCTGGAAATAGGAGAGATAGAGAGAATAGAGAGCAGAGAATAAAATGGCGGAGAAAAAGCTTAATGGAATTTTGAAAGGCGTTATATATGTTATGGGGGAGAGAGAGAATATGAAAGGGCAAGGGAGAGAAATAACTGTACCTTTTGTCTCGGAGACCGTGCGCACGCAAAAATTAATGCGCACACAAATCGGTAAGGTGAACAGTTAAAAGTAAGAGGGAGAAAGGGTAAATTAGTCAAAAATAAAATAGAAGTGATGATGACCTGTTTACCTGCTGATGTATCGCATTAAATGGAATACATCTTGACACGATTTTGGATAAGAAAGGTACACACACGTGTCAGGGAGAAAGTGTGACCGATGTACCTTTGATTTGATTGCTTACGTCATGTGTCAGGAATCTTAACTTTTGCAGAGACGTGCTGATTTGATTTCATTAATCGGCAAGATAGCTTGAATCGGCAAGATATATAGATAGAATCGGCAAGATGATTTTGACAAAATTTTCGATCGGCAAGATTTTGTCGGCATGTTCGTAATTGGCAAGATAATTTGATGCTCTGCTGATTTGATCGGCAGACTAACACAAAGTAGCAAAGTTAGCGCAATTTTAACCATAAAAATCAATCATACCTAATTCACCTCTGAGGAATTCAAATCTTTTCTGATCCAAGGGCTTTGTTAGTATGTCTGCTCTTTGGAAATCGGTATGGACTTTGAGCAGCACAACATTCCCTTTTTCAACATGTTCCTTCAGGAAGTGGTATTTGATGTCTATGTGCTTGGTTTTGGAATGCATGACCGGATTGTTTGATACTGAAATTGCTGATTGGTTGTCACAATAGATGGGACAAATTTGAGATGGTACTTCATAGTCAACCAGCTGCTGCTTCATCCATAGAATCTGTGAACAGCAACTGCCGGCAGCTATGTACTCAGCTTCAGTAGTGGAAGTGGAAATTGATGCTTGCTTCTTACAGGACCAAGACACCAATCTATCACCAAGAAATTGGCAAGTTCCACTTGTACTCTTTCTGGTCACCCTACAAGCTGCAAAGTCTGCATCTGAATAACCTATAAGATTGAAAGATGAATCTCTTGCATACCATAATCCAAGGTTAGCAGTGCCACATAAATATTTAATAATACGTTTTACAGCCTGCAAATGGGATTCCCTAGGGTCAGCTTGAAACCTGGCACAAACACAAACAGCAAACATAATATCTGGTCTACTGGCAGTAAGATAGAGGAGTGAGCCTATCATACCTCGGTAGACAGTCATGTCTACTTTCTTACCAGACTCATCCTTATCTAAATGAATGTTAGTGCCCATCGGTGTGCTTTGAGAGTGAGCATTGTCAAAGCCAAACTTCTTGATAAGTTCTTTGGCATACTTGGCTTGACTGATGAATATTCCTTCATGGGTTTGTTTGACTTGCAGTCCAAGGAAATATGTTAGTTCACCCATCATGCTCATCTCGAACTTGCTCTGCATCAGTTTCTCAAATCTCTTGCAAAGGGATTCGTTAGTGGAACCAAAAATAATATCATCGACATAAATTTGAACAAACAATGAATGACCCTTATGCTTGGCAACAAATAAAGTAGTATCGATTTTACCTCGAGTGAAGCCTAAGCCATCGCTAAGTAAGAACTTAGAAAGGGTTTCATACCATGCTCTTGGAGCTTGCTTTAAGCCATAGAGTGCTTTCTTCAATCGGTAGACATGATCAGGCTTCTTGGAGTCCTCAAAACCTGGTGGTTGTTCAACATAGACTAGTTCTTGGAGTTCTCCATTCAGGAAGGCACTTTTCACGTCCATTTGATATAGCTTGAATTCCTTGAAGGCAGCATAGGCTAAGAAAAGTCTTATAGCTTCCAATCTTGCAACAGGAGCAAATGTCTCATCGTAGTCGATTCCTTCCTCTTGACGGTAGCCTTTAGCAACTAACCTTGCTTTGTTTCTAATGATTTTCCCAGCTTCATCCAATTTGTTCCTGTAAACCCACTTAGTACCAATAACTTGCTGAGAAGTTGGTCTTGGCACAAGTTCCCATACTTTGCATCTTTCAAACTGATTCAGTTCCTCTTGCATGGCTTCAACCCAACCAGGATCGGCAAGAGCTTCTTCAGTCTTCTTTGGTTCTATATCGGAGACCATAGCAGATGAGAAAAGGCTTTCAGCAAATGCTCTACTAAGGTTCCTAGTTAATCTGGGACCAAAGACATCACCAATCACATTTTCTAATGGATGATCACGAACAGTTCTGACTTCTCTCGGCACATCTTGTCTTACTGATTCTTGTTGTAAGGATTCTAGAGCAGGATCAAGATCAGCAGAAGGTGTAGGAGAAGAACTTTGAGTGAGAGGTGGATGAAAGCTTGGAGGAATAGGTCTTATAACAGAAATTGGTTGAGGGCTAGATCTGTCTTCAGGATGATCAGCAGAGTTTGCATCGGCAAACGGATTATGAAATTCATCAGCAGGTTCTGGTTCTGCTGATGAAGGAAAATACGGAGCATCTGCTGATTCTTCTGCTGAAATGACTGGATCAGCAGCTGGTACTTGATCTGCAGGATTAGTATTACTGGATTCACCTGTCTCATGAGCACTAGACACATTAGTACTATTTGGAGCCTTGTCAGACTCTAACAAATCAAATTCATCAAAGGTTACATGAACAGATTCAACAATTTTCAAAAGTTTCTTATTGAAAACTCGAAAGGCCTTACTGTGTTTAGCGTATCCAACAAAGATTCCTTCATCAGCTTTCTCATCAAATTTACCTCTGTGCTCTTTTCCATTGTATAGCACGTAACATTTGCAGCCGAATATCTTGAAGAATCCAATGTTGGGAATTCTGCCTCTCCAGAGTTCATAAGGAGTCTTGTTAAGGAATTTGTTGATTAGAGATCTGTTCTGGGTGAAGCAGGCTGTATTGATCGCTTCAGCCCAAAAGTACTTCGGCAGCCTGGCTTCGGCAATCATGGTCTTACCAGCTTCAATGAGAGTTCTGTTCTTCCTCTCAACAACACCATTTTGTTGTGGTGTACCGGCAGCTGAGAAGTTGTGGTCTATACCATGATCATCACAGTACTGAGCAATACCATTGTTCTTGAATTCAGTGCCGTTGTCTGATCTCATACTGATGATATCGCTTTCTTTCTGAGTTTGTAGTAGTCTGAATAACTTGGTGGCAACAGCATATGTGTCATCTTTGTGACTGAAAGTTTCCACCCAAGTATATCTAGAGAAATCATCTACTACAACCAAGGTGTATCTACTTCCCCCGATACTTGCTGTAGATGTGGGGCCAAATAGATCCATATGTAGCATTTGGAGGCACTTAGAAGTTGACATGCAGGGCTTGCTTCGGAAAGATGACTTATGTTGTTTTCCAAGCTGGCAGGCCTTGCATTTCTTTGCTTGATCAGCAGACACTTGAGGCAGACCGGTAACAAGATTTGAACCGGCAAGCTTGGATAGATATTTGAAGTTCAAGTGACTGAGTCTCTTGTGCCATAGCCATGAGTTCTCACTGATGTTCTTAGCTACAAAACAAACATTAGCAACACCAGTAATAGCACTTAAGTCTACTGCATAAATGTTACCTTTACGTTTGGCAGTGAGAAGAGTCTCATTGGAAGCAATGTCTTTCACATAGCAACTGGAAGTAGTAAATACGCATTGCATTCCTTTATCACAGAATTGTGATATTGATAGAAGGTTGTGTTTCAGACCATCCACTAGAGAGACCTTCTGTACAGTAACTGCACCTCTCTTGATGGTACCTATACCGACGATTTTTCCTCTGGCATTATCACCAAACACTACTGGGGGACCTGATGCTTCGATAGTATCGGCAAGAAGATCTGCAAATCCTGTCATATGTCTTGAGCAGCCACTATCTAGAATCCACAAATCCTTGCTTGCACCAGTTGAGGCCATGAAGCATTCCTGAAATAAAACGGTATGCTTATGGTCCCCCTTATTCATGGGTCCGAGGGTTAGTTCCTCTTTGGCAACCACATCTGGCCACCACTAGAGGATGTAACCTCAGTGGGTCCAGATAGATGCTTCAAGAGGCATTCATGAGCCTTGTGACCATAATCAAAACAATTAGAACATCTCACTTGACTGATAGGCTGTGGAGTCGGTAGAATATCATTCTGTTTAGTCGGTGCATCGGCAGAACTAGGGAATTGAGCAGGCACAAACTTAGTATGTTTAAAGGTGCCAGTGTTGCCTTTCTTTCCATTCTGTTTACCTTTGGCAGTTACCTTTTTAGGCACTTGTCCATCGGCAGCAGAGGAGGTCAGATCGGCAGCACTTGCTCTGCTGATGTATTCACCAAGAATACCGTTATCGGCAGACTCAGTATCAGCAACCTTAACATATCTTTGTTTGTGCTTATCATTCCTTTTGTTCTGGTTCTTAGGATACTTCATTGCCACAGCACTGTAAATTGGCTTAGCATCCTTATGCACTGAGTTAACAGGATTACATTCAACTTTCTCATCCTTTTTCTCGGTAGCACAAGTTTCAGTAGAGCTACTGCTGCTGGAATCAAATCCTAACCCAGATTGGTCCTTATATGACATTTGGGTCTGTAGGATAGTTTCAACAGCAACTCTAGATTTTGTGTAAGAATCAACAATCCTTGAGAGATGATTGTTTCTTTTCACAAGATCTTCGATCTGAGCTATCAATACTGCTACTTGGCATTTGAGATCCAGGTTTTCTTTCTTTAAAGAAGTAGACTCAAGCTCGTGTCTTTTGAGAACTGAAAGTTCAGACATAAGCGAGCTATTCTCGTTAGAAATTCTTTTGAAATCAGCAGCCATCACTTTATGAACGCTACTCAGCTTCTCATGATCGATAAAAAGTTCATCCATTGTCTCTATCATTTCAGCTTTGGATATTTCAGGACAAGGATCAGCCAAAATTTTAGGAGCAGAGGCAATGGGTCCAGGAGAGAAGTCAGGTAGGGAAGAGATGGGTTTTGATATGTTTTTGGCAATGCTAGATTGTTCATTGAATAATAGTTTTCTGGTCATCGGTAAGGATTTTGATTTGTTGGTGGTGAATTGAGAAGAGTTACACTGGCCATAGAGTGAGGTTCCCCCTTGGTGTACTTTGTATCCATATGGGTTTTCAGCTTTGACACTTATTTCTTTGAAGTGTGGTTGAGGTCTTCCAGCAGATTCTTCTTTGACTGGAGTTCTTGGTGGAGATGGATCTCGGTAGACTGGAGTCGGCAAGGATGATACATCGGCATCTTCCAAATCTAGGGCGACAAAACTTACATCGGCATCTTCATCTTCATCGGCATCTTCATCGGAATCAGTTTCACACCAAACCGGCAAGGCCTTTTCTGTGCTTTCATCGGCAACAAAGCTTCTAGACTTAGGATGTCTCTGGTTGAATGACTTCCTCATTTATTCATATTTTGGTTGAGGACATTTAGAAGCAAAGTGACCAGGTTTTCTGCAGTTGAAGCAGACCAGATCACCTTTGTTGTTCTTTCCATCGGTAGCACTAGTAGAGGGTTTATTGTAGCTTGCTGGTTTCTGAAATGGTGGTGTGAAGGATTTTGGTTGCTGGTAGTTTCCTTTCTGCATCCTTTTGAAGTCTTTAAACCTTTTGTAGTTCCTAGCGAAGGCGGCAAATTCGTCTTCTTCCATAGGTTTTTCTAAGGTTATTTCATGGGTATTGGAACTGCAGGATGTTTGAGGTGGATCTATAGGAGGGAATTTGTTTGAAGGAAAGGATATCTGTGACTGAGCTGATAGAGACAAGTTTTTGAAATTTTTGTCGAGAACGTTAAGTTTTTGCAGTTCTCTCTCATACAGAAATAGACTAGACACAAGATTCTGAATAGAAGTCTTGTTTAAGTCTCTCACTTCTCTAACAGCGGTGACCTTAGTATGATACTCATTTCCCAAAGAACTTAGAAAACGAATATTAAGATCTTTCATAGTATAAACTTTACCTAATGAAGCACATAAATTACTTACCTCGCAAAATCTGTCGTAGGCACTCCTTAGTGATTCACCATCTTGTTTCTTGAAGGATTCAAACTCAGCAATGCAGTCGTAGAGTCTGTTGTCCTTCACCTGCTCGTCACCTTCAAAGTATGCAAGGAGCTTGTTCCAGCATTCTTGAGCCGTGGAGCACAAGTCAATAAGTTTGTATTGCTTGTCATCCAATCCACATGAGATAATGTGGCATGCTTTTCCATCTAGGGCAGCAGAAAGTTTGTCGTCGTCGGTCCATTCCTCTCTGGGTTTCTCAATCAAAGTTTCATCAATCTGAACATGGGTTTCCTGTTCAGTTTCTCGATCAGCATGTTGTGTCAGCGGAGTGGAGGGAATAGGTCTGTAGGTGGTTGAAACTTTTAACGGAATGATTGGACCACCTTCTATGACCTTCATCAACCGGTCATCGATTGAGTTCATATACTTTATCATACGAGATTTCCAGACACCAAACTCGTTGACATTCAACAACGGAATGGTGGTGATGTTGAATGACTGCATGATTTTTCCTGCCATGGTATCGGCAAACAAGCTGCAAAGCTTGGAAATTTCTTTCAAAATTCCAAGCTCTGATACCAATTGTTAGGCCCAATTGGTAGGAAAATAGGCTAGAGGGGGGGGGGTGAATAGCCTAATTAAAACTTTTTCAAAGAAACACGTTTATAAATGCAAAGTCACTTATCAGATTGCAAACTATTATCAGTAAGCGCAGCGGAGAAGATGTGACTTGTTTTAACTCACACAAAATCAGTTTATAAAAAGGTTTTGAGAGCTTGGTTTAAACACAAAGTAGTTTCTAAAAGTTCAATGCAGTTTCAAGAGATTGGTCAATGGAAATGATGATGAGTCAGCAAGAACAGTAATGATTTGCCGGTGATAGAGTTCCAACCGGCAAGGACAGTAAGTAACAGAGGACACAGAGATTTGGAGAGGTTCACAGTGTAAATACTGCTACGTCCTCTACCAAGTTTGGTCAGAACTTGGATTTGGGTTAAGAGCACTATTAAATATCCCTAGTCTATTACAAGAGCGGCTTTGCCGGATACAAAGACTAAATTCTAGAGATAGTTTAATGAATCGTAAAGCAAATATCTGACCAAGTGTATTTGAGCGGCAAGTTCAAAAGAACTTATCTCACTCAGGTGGGTGTGTGAAAACTCAGACAACGTATTCCTTAAAATAATCTAGTTCGGGAATACTAACAGTGTTGTAGAGTTTGTGCACAAGTGTATGTCCTATTAAATGATCTAATGATTATCTGGACAAGGAATGTTTGAGCTTCAATGAATGCTGCAAACAACCAATTCTCTTCAATGCACTAAAATCACCAACCTTCTTCAATGCACTGAGTCCTCTATATATAGGAGGAGTTAATGTCTTAGCTTGTTGAAGAAGGATAACATTTGAATTTCCAGCTGGGTAGGTGAGGAGCATTTAATGCAGTATCCTTGGCATTAATGGCGAAGATACGCGTGCCTTAAAAGTCTGATGGGTAAAGACCCCTTTGTCTCAACCGGTTACCTGCAAAAGCAAGTAGAGACAGAGTATAGCTAAAAGTAGCTATGTGTCAGACGGCGTAGAAATCATTACAGAGTAGGTAAACTACTTTATAATAAAACAGTATAGAGACAATCAGCAAGGTTGACTTTAATGAAATGATGTCACCTGACTGACAGTGCAGACTGTCTATTATATCGGCATGTTGTTGATCGGCAACTTGTGTATCAAGTTGATCGGCATGGAGTTGATCGGCAACTTTGTTGACTGATCTGCTGATTTGCTTCCTCTTGCTGGTTTGTCTTGTTGAAGAGTTGAAATACACCTGTGCTGATCACAAAGGATCCTAAGGGCACCTTAAAAAGGTTCTAATAAAATTGGGGGACCCTAAGTGTAGACATGATTGGGATTAAGTAATTCTAGGACCTAGGTATCTATTTGAACAACATTTGACATCTGAGAAATAAATTCCATTGGATAGTACTCGAAAATATCTTTCCAACTATAGTTTACACGTCCAAATCGGAGTTCGTATGAAGAAGTTATGGCCTCCGGAAGTTTACGCGTAAAATGTACAAGCCGCAATGCAGAAGGTGCGACCGCACATACACCGGAGCAAACCCCAGAACAGGCTGACCAAGTGGGCGGCTGCCCACTTTCCACTTGGGCGGCTGCCCACACAAGGACCATAAGGGAATTATCTAGGGACCTTTGGGGAATTATGCAAAATATGCTGGGCTTTTCTGTAATTTCCAAAATTCTAGGGGCTTTTCTGGAATTTTGGAGGACCTTTGGGGAATTTTTCAAGGACTTTTCTGGAAACTCAAAAAATACCGCACTTTATTTATCCTTTTTCAATAAGGAATCCTAGGGTTTTTGATATTTTTACACCTCCTTAGCCCTAGTATAAATATAACACTTCATCCACTTTATTAGAGACATACTTTCAGTCAAGATTCAAGATTGTAACAAGGATTCATCAATTTAATTCAGGTTTTGATCTTCTTTAATTTATTTCTTGTTCTTGATTTTATTATTATTAGTAGTTAATTTCTTAGATTCATGAATTGGTAGTAACAATACTTGATCTCTATGCTATAGATTTAATTCTTCCATTCTTTCTTATTCTTGTTTATTAAAATATTCTTCATGCTAAATTCTTTAGTTTCAATTATATGTTAAGGTATAAATTGACTTTAGAAATTTAGGGTATCTATTGTTGCGGTAACTCGGACATTGATACGTTGACCACTATTTTGATAATTACACTTGATTGAGACCGTAATAGAAATCATAATTGTGTAGGTTCATATGTTTTTAAAATCTTAACGCGTTCTTCTCTTGTTATACTGCCGTAATAGAAGGTATTTCATAAAAAGAGCTATAGAATTGTAATCCGGAGACCGAACCGTATAAATTCTTATTAAAGTGAACGAACCCAAGAAAGAATTTGATCTTATTATTTTGAAGCATAGCATAGAGTGAAAATATTTGTGAACTCAATTCGTGAATCTATACGTTAATCTTGCTTTTATTTATTTTCTTAGTTTAATTTTAATTATAGTTTTAGTAGTTATAAATAATCAAATCAAAAACCCATTTATTTAGTTTTCGGTTTTAATTGCATTCGTGTTAATCCTTCAAGTCTCTGTGGATTCGACCCTTGCTTGTGCATACTACTACACCGGTAACTAATACACTTGCTAGGTAATTTAATTAGAGGGAGATTTTCTCCATCATGTACCTCCAAGGCTCAATTTATACATAAACAAGAGTCCTAAACAAAAGATATAACTAACTCTCATATAACCCCAGGTTCTAGCTTCAAAGAGTGGAACGTGGTCAATGATGCCGTTGATGGTTGTTTTTACTTCTTATCCACATGTGCTATTTGCTATTAATACCTGCAAACATTATTAATAAAATAGGATATAATTAATAATGTTAAATATACCTGCTGCTTAAGATGTTGCAATCCTGATAGTGAAGATGGGAACAACTTGAAATTTTACCCACAACAATTGCCCCCAAACTTATCTGATAACGATGTAAGGAGAAGATAAGTTTCTTGGATGAACGTGGCCAGATGGGATGGTTAGAGTAACATGCGATTTTGCCCAACACATCTATTAATTGTGCATTGGGAGAAGAGGAGTCTAAATTACTAGGGCTCATAAAATCCCCTTAAGTTCCTCCCTCCTACTCATACTTTTCAAACGGTGGAATTGAGGTACTCTTCTTTCTCTCTTCTTAATTTTTTCTCTTTTTTTCTGCAAAATCTTTCATCTTGAAATATGAAGAAGGCATCAAAATCTTCTAAAATTGGTACTTCGAAAACTTTTCTTTCTGATGATCCTAATGTCTTCATCTCTGAGGGTTTACTTGCAAAACCTGATGACGAGATTTGCTTCTTCAACAATACTTTGATTTTGGCTTTGAAAACTCATAAATGTTATCCAAATCAAACTGTTTTCCGCTCTTTCGATGTATATTTTAAAGCCAATTCTATTTATGAGGCTTGGGTTTGCTTCTATGAATACCCTTTTTCTCTAGGGTTTAGCTTTCCATTTCCCCCTTTGATTTCTGATTTCTTTGAAAAAACGCAATTGGCGTATGTTCAAATGATGCCCATGACCTGGAGGGTTTTTGATGTTTTTTTTAGATTGAACCGAGAGAGTGGGTTAGATATAGGCTTGAGTGAGATGGCCATTTTTTATGACCTACAATATTTTGGGTCAAAAAGGTATGTTTTTAAGAAAAGGCCAAAAAAGGGTTTGATGGTCCCCAAAGCATCAGTGAATGATAGAGGGTGGAGAGAAAAAAATATCTTTGTTGAGAGGGCTTCACTCGAAGGTGGTGAGGATTTGATCAAAGAGTGGAACAGGGGAGGTATGATTCTTGAATGTCTCTTAGTTTAAGTTTGTTGCATCTTTGAACTTACATGCTTTTCTTTTCTTTGCAGAGATCAAGTGGGAAGAATTGTTCCCTCCAAAAGCTGATTCAGAATCCAAGGTTGCCTCGTTCTTCCGTCTTTCCGAGGAGGAGAGGATTTTCAAGATTGGAGAAGCCGTTGATCCTACTGAAGAGGGTACCATGTCTACAGGTATAACTCGAAATCTTAGTTGATTTTCCTTCTTGCGTAAACTCATGAATTTCTTCTTTGTTTTGCAGTTTCAAAGCCAACCATGGAGATTTCATTTGACGACCTGGATAGCCTAGTTGGAGACCTTTCTGCCCAACCAATGGACAAACCTCCCGTCGTTCCAAAGAAAGAGACCCAGGATGTAGCCACTGTGAGCTCCAGATTGAAGAAGAGAAAAGCAGTTGATGAAGCGAAGGAGATTGTGGAGATTGAAGCTTTTGGCAACCTGTCTATAGATGAAGTGAAGAAGAGATTCTTGGCTCTAGCCTCAAGTGTAAGTAATAACATAACTCTGTCTCTAAGTTATAAATTTCTATTAGTATTACCTAATAAATATTTTGTACTTATGCAGGCTTTTGGGAGTGTGGAAACTCAAGCCGAAGCTTTGGGTGATGCAAACAAGAAGTTAAAGACTGAAGTGACCCGTGTGAAAACAGAGGCCAAAGAAGAGAAGGCAAGTTGGGAGAAAGAGAAAGAGATTTTGGAGAAAAAGATTAGAGATCTTACTGGAGAAACCGTAGATTTGAATCAAGGGATTACCTCTATTCAAGATGCTAACCTTTAGGAAATGGCTGATATGAAGACAACTCTTACTAAGTTAGCGGTTATAAGGATGGTAGAGATCAAAATCAGGAGGATCCAGGAATTTCAAGAAGGAAAGCATGAAGCTTGGGACTTAGAGAAAGAGAAGACTATCTTGAAGAGGCTTAATGGTGATGCAGTTGAAGTTGGTGAGGTCTCATCCAGTGTTGCAGTCCCGGCGATCGAAGGTAAGTTTTTCAGTCGGTTTTTTATGAACAATGTTGGATTAGGTTTTGGTGGGCTGCGTCCCGAGAAGTTGTAAAACAATGTTTGTTTTTTGTGATTTGGTTTACGATTGTAATGGCCCATAAGGGTCAGGGAAAAGATGTTTATGTTTTTTCAAGTGTTGGGTTGGTCCGACACAGTACTGGTTTTAGGAATTTTGTAATTTTCAATCTTTGGCAGGACAGGGTAGCTTTTGGAACTTGGTTGCCCGCTTTTGGTAATAAAAATGTTAGTGCTCCAATAATCAAGTTGTAACAATCTTGTGTAAGGTGTTATGACCTTTATAACACTTTGTTTGATATGAAAATATCAAAATCCTTTTGTCTTTAGATGACATGAATATGCCATAACCATTTGAAAATGTCTTAAGTTCAATATTTAATTAAGTGGAAATGGGGGGTGCGTATATATAAACATACGTGCCCATTCCTCACCTTAACTATTATTGAAATCTTGCGCTCCAGGCGAAGGTGTATCAACCTTAATTTGAAACGAAAGAAAGTCAATTTCTTTAAACCTTTGAAGGGATTGAATACCTTGAACTTAAGATGAGATGGCCAATCTCAAGATGTCGTCTTCTTGAAATCTTCAAAAAATAAGTGTTACTTTCTTGAAAAACTAAAATATGTTAAAAATCCAACATCTTGAACGATGTCGTTTTTATTAATAAGCATAAGTTTGCATAAATAATTTATTTGAAGTAAATAAAAAGAAAATTAAATTAAGGTAAAAATCATACCTGAATCATTACCTTAAGATGCTAATAACTTTTTAAGATGTTGACATCTTGGTTTATTGCCATCAAATGGTATGTATTTCAGAGTGGTCGTCCTAAGTTTCCTTGCAAGACAGAAACATATTAGGATTGGGTGTTAGCTTAGCTAACACCCTTCCGATGCTTAAGTCAGTAATAGTTTGATAAATATAAATCAAAATGGAAATAATTGAAATGACATTGTATTAAAAGCGTACCTGTCTTTCTGAATTTGAATGACAATTTAAGACTTACATGAAGTATGCTTTAAGATGGATAGCATTCCATGATCTAGGGATCCTCACGCCTTCCAATATTGATAACCAATATGCCCCCTTTCCTGCATATGTATCTATTAAGTAAGGTCCTTCCCATTTTGGTGCCAACTTACCAGCATTGAGCTCTCTTGTGTTCTGGAGGACCTTTCTTAGTACCAAGTCACCAACCTAGAACTTTCTTAATCTGACATTCTTGTTGTAAGATCTTGGAATCCTTTGTTGGTATGCTGCCATCCTGACTCTTGCCATATCCCTCAACTCATTAATGGTGTCAAGATCTTGAGCCAAGATGATGCTATTTTGCTCAGGAGTTAATAACCCATATCTTGCCGAGGGGACGACGACTTCAGCAGGAATGACCGCTTCTGATCCAAAAACTAGAGAGTAAGGAGTCTGGTCCGTTGCATTCTTGGGTGTTATTCTATCAGCCCACAAAACAAAAGGTAATTCCTCAGCCCATCTTCCCTTTTTCTGATCTAATCTCTTTTTCAAGTTTGAAATAATGATCTTGTTGCTAGACTCAGCCTGTCCATTTTCCTGGGGGTGCACTGGTGAAGCTGTTACCATCTTGACTCCCCACCTTGTGAGAAAATCTTGGGTCTTCTTGCTAATAAATTGGGAGCCGTTGTCACATATTATCTCTGAAGGTATACCAAACCTGCTGAAGATATTCTTCTTTATGAATGATATGACCTCCTTATCACGAACTTGAACGTAAGCTTCGGCTTCAATCCACTTTGAAAAATAATCTGTCATTGCCAACAAGAACACCTTTCCCCCAGGAGCTTTAGGTAATTTCCCAAAAATATCCATTCCCCAAGCCATGAAGGGCCAAGGGGATAGAATAGGATGCATCATCTCAGCTGGTTGGTGCAAGATGTCACTATGTCTTTGACAGGAATCACACTTCTTGGAATAGTCTGCAGCATCTTGGCGCATGGTAGGCCAAAAATATCCCATTCTAAGAGCATTGGTGTACAAACTCCTGCCCCCAGAATGATTTCCACACAAGCCTTCATAAAGCTCTTTTACTATTGATGTAGCTTGATCAGGTTCTAGACATCTTAAGTATGCTCCTGCAAAATATTTTCTGAACAAAACATTATCTATTAACAAATATCTTGCATTTCTTACCCTGAATGCTTTTGCATTCTTTTATTGTGGTGGGATGGTGCCATCTTGAAGATATTTGATTATTGGCGAGGTCCAGGATGGTTCAGTCTGTGCTCCTTGGATGTCATCATCTATACAAAATAATTCCAATCTTTCTATGGCTGGAATGTTGATATGGACGATGGGTATGTTGGTCTGAGTCAAACTTTTGAAGGCGGACCCAAGGTTGGCTAAAGCGTCTGCCTGAGAGTTTTCTTCTCGGGGAATCTGTTCAATCTTGAAAACTCGAAATTTTCTGTCTAAGATCTTCACAACTCGCAAGTATGACGTCATATTTGAATTCTTAGCTGCATAAGATCATTTAAAATGATTGACTAATAACAATGAATCATAATATACCTGGATGGCTTTGATGTTAAGATCTAGTGCTACAGTTAATCCCACGATGAGAGCTTCATATTCTGCCTCGTTATTGGTAGCTTTGAAATCACAACTAATAGCCTGTGGTATAATGTCCCCTTGTGGCGATTTTAGTACAATTCCATGACCTGTTCCTCTTATGTTTGATGCACTATCAGTGTACAGCATCCATTCTGCCAAGGTGTCACCATCTTGAAGTTTTTGAACTTCTATTTCCACTTCTGGTTGCATATTTGGACAGAAGTCTGCCACAAAATCTGTAAGAGCTTGTGATTTTATTGCCGTCCTTGGTTCGTACTTGATATCATAAGTGCTGAGTTGGACTGACCATTTCGCCATCCTACCTGACATCTCTGGTTTTCTCATAACATTCTTGATAGGATAGTTAGTACGAATATATATAACATGAGTTTCAAAATAATGTCTTAATTTGACCGAAGCAGTAATTAAAGCTAAAATTAACTTTGCAAGATGGGAGTACCTTGTTTCCGCATCAAGAAGAGTTTTACTTACATAATAAATGGGATGCTGATTACCATCTTGCTCTCTGACTAAGACTACACTAACTGCTGTTTCTGAAATGACTAAGTGTGCAAACAGTGGCTCTCCTTCTTCAGGTTTGACCAATAATGGAGGTGTGGACAGATATTGTTTAAGATCTTGGAAAGCTTTTTCATGTTGCTGTGTCCACTCAAATCTGCTATTCTTCTTCAAGATGTCATAGAATGGTTTGCATCTTTCAGAAGACTTGGAAATAAATCTGTTGAGTGCTACCACATTTCCGATCAGCCTTTGAACATCTTTAACGCTTCGTGGTGACGCCAAGTTGATAATGGCTCTGATTTTTTCCGGGCTAGCTTCTATGCCTCTCTGTGTCATCATATACCCCAGAAACTTTCCAGACTTCATACCAAAATTTCACTTTGTTGGATTCAGCTTCATGTTGAATGCGTCCAAGATGCCAAATGCTTGAGTAAGATCTCGAACATGGTTCTTGGCTTTCTTTGACTTTACTACCATATCATCAATGTATACCTCTATGGTGTTCCCAATTTGATCTTTGAACATCATATTGACCAGCTTCTGATATGTTGCGCTTGCATTTCTTAGTCCAAATGGCATAGCAATATAACAATATATACCTGAGGGTGTAATGAAGGCGGTGTCTTCTTGGTCAGATGGTTCCATCTGGATCTGCTGAAATCCTGAAGATGCATCCATGAATGTCAAGATTTCTTGTCCTGAAGTTGTATCAACCAATGTGTCTATGTGCGGCAGAGGAAAGGGATCTTTAGGACACGCCTTGTTTAGGTCCGTGAAGTCGACACAAACTCTCCACTTGCCATTCCTCTTTTCTACAATGACGACGTTATCTAACCACTTCGGATATTCTGCTTCCCTAATCATCTTTGCTTTCAATAGCTTGTCAACTTTATCTTTGATGATCTGGTTCCTCTCTTGAGCAAACTTTCTCCTTTTCTGGTGAACTGGTTTGAAGGATGGGTCAATGTTGAGCTTATGAGTTATAACATCTTTGCTAATCCCTGTGATGTCTTCATGTTTCCAAGCGAAGCTCTTGATTCTGTCCTTTAAGAGCTTTATCAACTCTTCTTCAAATTCAGCTGGTACATCTTAGACAATCAGCACCTTCAAATATGGATCAGAGGGGTCTAATAATACTTCTTTTACATCGTGCTCACTTGCTTCCAAGACTTGACGGGATTTCTTCTGTAATTGCTATGCTTGCCTCGGAGATGTCGACGCCTTCATGGATGTCATGTAGCAATTCTTCACCATCTGCTGATCACTAAAGATTGTAACAACTCCTCAAGGTGTAGGCATCTTCAAACACCGATGATAAGTTGATGGTACTTCCTTCATTGCATGGATCCAAGGTCTTCCCAATATCACATTATAGCTCGTCGCACAGTCAATCACACAAAACCGCTCCATAGAGTTAACACCTTCAATATAAACCGGAAGCATAATTTCTCCCATAGTATCTTTGGTTTCCCCACTGAAGCCCACAAGAACAGAAGTTCTTTTAACTACATTCTCCATTGGGATGTTCATCTCTTTCAAGGCCTCAAGTGTGAGAAGATTCACTAAACTGCCCCCATCTACCAGAATTCGTCTCACCTTATAATTTGCAATCTGTAGGGCAATAACCAATGCATCATGATGAGGATCTAGAACATTCTCCCGATCTTCTTCTTCGAAGGTGATCTCATCTTGAGAAGTTGACTTCGCGATCTTCTTTTGATTTCTAGGTCTCTCATCCTTAGAATCATTGGCATGTCGCTTAGCTGTAGAATAAGAAGTACCACAACTATCAGAACCACCACTAATCATATTAATTACCTTAGTTACCGGTGGAGGAGAAGGTGGTCTCTCAGGGACTGCTTCCTTGTTTTCTGCTTTGTTCTTCCTGTGACTGAGGAGTTCTTTAAGATAGCCTTTGGAAAGCAAGTAGCTCAACTCTTTCCTCAAGGCGATGCAATCTTCAGTAAGATGTCCGAAATCTTCGTGATAGGCACACCACTTTGATTTTTCCTTCCATCCTGAAGGTTTGTCATTCTTCCTGGGCCGTCTTGCTTTGTCCCAAAAATTGTTCATTACACACAAGATTCCTTCAACATCAACAAAAAAGCAATAATCAGTTATTTTAGGACATTGTGTATCATCTTGATCTTTATCTTCCACAGAATTGATCTTATCAGAATCATTTCTGTGATAAGGTCTGGATCTGTGCTGCCTCTGGTGAGATGACTCGATCTTCCTATCTGGATTGTCATATGTCGAAGCTTTCTCGGAGGTCTTTGACCTCTGCATCTTGTCTTCCTCAATTTTGATGAATCTTAAAGCCCTGTTGCGTACATCTTCCATCTTCTTGCAGGGGTTCATCACCAACTCCTCATAGAATGGGGAATCTTTCTTCAGGCCCATTCTAAATACTTCTGTTGCCGTGGCCATATCAAGACTGGGTATCTCCAAGAATTCCTCGTTGAAGCAGTTGACGTAGTCTTTCAAAGCCTCATTAGGTTGTTGTACGATGCGGTAAAGATCACTAGTGAGCTTCTCGAACTGTCTGCTACAGGAGAACTGATTGTTGAACATGTTGACAAGCTGGGCGAACGAACCAATAGATCTTGGTGGTTGACGGATCAGCCACTTCAATGCAGGTCCGACCAATGTTGAGCCAAAACCTTTGCATATGCAAGCTTCCCTATACTGCAAAGGTACTCTGATGATCTCCATCTTCTCCTAATAATGGGCGATGTGCTCCTCAGGATCGTTGCTTCCATCATACAACTTCATAGTCGGGATGTTGAAGCCTTTCGGAATGTCAATTTGTGCAATAGCTGGGACAAAGCGTAACTGATTGTAACATATTGGAGAGACCTGCTAGATGGGCGGAGTGATACCAGGTACTGTTGGGTATGCTTATTATAAACCACTCCCATTACCTAGATTTGATTGATCCCATAACCTAATTTTATCTTTTGTGGACTTTAGGATATATTGCAAAAAGTGTTAAACTTCATTTTTTAGAATAGTCCACTTTGATAGTATAGGCTTTAGATTGATAGGCTGAAAATTTTCTAAGTCTGGAATTTTAGTGGTCAAGACCTTGACCGTGAATTCACTTGACCGTGGTAGACCACCTGACCGTGAAAGACCACTTGACCGTGAATCACTTGACCGGAAATCAGTGACCGTGAAGCTTTGTGGCATATCTTGACAGGTCACATTTGACTCCTCGACCGCAGATGCCCTTAGGCATATTGACCGCAAGAGCTTCGACCGCAAGTCTTGACCGCAGATAAGCAGAAGTTCAAGAACCCAAGTATGTTCAAACTTAACCATGGTCACTTGTATCAAACTATGGTTAGTTTAGAACGTTGCAGAACTTGGATCCCAAGTAATTCAAATTTGAAATTCATCTAAGTGGGACCACCTCTTATCTGCAAAAAGGACAAACTCAGATTGAGCTCCAATCAGAATTCAACAGCTCATTGTCCTTCAACTTGGAGCCCAAGTAAATCCAACAGCTATTTTCTCATTCAAGGCTATAAATAGCCCTTAAGTTCTTTATTGAACAGCAGAGATTCTAAGAGAGAAATTGCTGTTGAAATACTTGGTGATTGAAGATCATACTCAAGATTTCCAGAATCCTTTGAATCTTCAAAGAACTCACCTTCAAACCTTCAAAGATCTCCAGCAACATTCAAGTCATCTCAAGCCTTGTAACACATAAGATTCTTTAGGCTCTAAATCATATAGATTTCAAAGAGCTTCAGATTCTTACACACACTCACCCCAATTGATCAATCACTTAGATTGAATCAAAAGGGATACACTGGTCTAAGTCTAGGATTTGTTCTTCATAGAAAGTAGGTGTTGATTCAATACTTCATCTCTGTAATCTGTACACTCAAGAATCAATATATACCTCCATTCAAAATCCAAGACTGACCATCTTGGTAAAGGACGTAGATCTTTTTAACAGATCGAACCTTTCCAAATACTTGTGTCGTTTTACCTTTCTGCAAATTTACTTTCAAGTATTGTTCATCTTGTTCTTCATTGTTCATATTAACTTTGTTTGTCGTTTAGTGTTTTGATCTTTCAGATTTAATAACTTGCGGAGAATTGCATTTGTTTGTTCTCCACATTGCCTAAGTTAAAATCTGACTAACTTATCTTTTGCCAAAACTTCCAAGACAACAACTTTCAATCTCAACCTCTTGACCGCAATCTCTTGACCGCACTTCACCCTCGACCGGACTCACTCGACCGCAACCTGGTTGACCGTGAGTGCTGGTATTCCTACTTAGAGATTTTAGTCAAAACCAACCTTTCCCATTTCTAACGAAAACTTCCGCTGTGCATATTACCCCTTGACCGTGTGGTTTTAACTTGACCTCATATTCAAGAGTAAGCACTTGGTTGAATTTGAAAAAGGGTTGAAATTTTAATAGGCTATTCACCCCCCCCCCTCTAGCCTCTTTTCATACCCTTGTTGTGTCTTTGGGACCAACAAGTGGTATCAGAGCAAACACCTTTATAAAACTTCTGTTTTTCAAGCTTAACAGCTTGGGTGCCGATTCGAAATGGCAAGTCAGAAAACTATGGCAACGGTTAACTTCACTCACGTTCCAGCGTTCGACGAAGATAATTTTGACGTATGGAAGCACAGCATTCTAACTCAGTTCTACTCCATGGACGAGCAACTTGGTGACTGTCTTACCATTGGACCATACTTCCCAATGAAAGCTAATCCGGATCCAGAAACCAATGGTGCAAATCCAACTATCAAGAAACCAAAAGCTGAATGGACCGATGAAGAGAAAAGACTAGTTGGAATGGATGTGAAAGCAAAAAGCATACTTCTAAGTACCTTGAGTACGTCACAGCGTCGACAGATCATGGAATGTTCTACTGCAAAAGAACTTTGGGATGCAATTGAAGATTACATCGCAGGAGATCAAGCTTGCAAGGAAAGCAAAAAGTTTGCAATTCAAAGAAGATTCAACAACTTTGCTAAGATCCCCGGTGAATCACTAAGAGCCACTTATGATCGTTATTGTTAGATCGTGAGTACTTATACAGCACTCGGAAAGAAGCTTACCAAGAAAGAAATCAACGTAAATTTTCTTGCCGCTCTTGGTTCGCAATATCTACACAAAGGAAACACTCTTGAAGATACCAAGCTACTAGATGATATGTCTCTCAGAATCCTCTATGCCAACCTCAAGGTCTTTGATATCAAGCTTAACAACATTGCTGAAATGGAAGCAAAAAACAAAGAGCTTATCGTTGGTTGCTCAAAAGGAAGAAGTGATCGAGGAAGAAGATCCAAAAATCTCCACATCAGATTTACTTGATATGGATGATGATGATTTTGCTATGTTTGTGAAAAGATTCCAAAAGTTCAGAAAGACAGCAAGACCCGGATCAACAAGCAAAGCTCCAACAAGGTTTTCAAGGAGCAGCCCTTCAAAGAAGAAAAAGAACTTCAACTTCTCCAAGAAGAAAGAGGATCTCGTTTGTTTTAATTGCAGGAAACCCGGTCATTTCGCATCAGAATGCCCAATTCCCAAGTATGAGTATATGAAGAAGAAAAACAACTTCAATCCAAGATACTCAAAGCAAAAGGGGATGGTTGCTGAAGAGGAATCTACCACAAAAGAGTTAGCTACCTGGATAGAGTCAGATTCTGATGAAAGCGATGAGGATTCTGAAGAAGGTCACATCTGTTTGGTCGTTCAGTCCGATGATGAGGATGATAATAAAATTCGTCGCTCACCAAATGCAAAACCTAAACGGATAAGTTATACGGCCGATGAACTTGCAGAAAAAGGATTCCTAACTCCGGTTCAAAAGAATGGTGATCTTCTATTTTCAAGATGTGATGTGAGTGCAGCAAAGAAGGCTCTAATAAACCCCAAAGTGAAGGAAGTTCTGTCTACCACACCACAAATCAAATTTGACATTTCCCCCGATGAACAAGAAAAGATGTTTGCAAAAGCTGAACAGGTAATTAGTAAATTCTCTGGCATAAAGGAAGCTTTAGCACTTTCAACTGAAGAAATTTCCCAGCTTAAGACGGAGAAATCTCTATTAAGATCTGAACTCACCCTCCTTAAGGAACAGATCAAGAGTATGACTCCTCTTACTGATCGAAACCGTTTCTTAGAAGAACAAAATGCTATATTTAAGGTTAAAAACGAAGAATTGGTTGCTGAGATAAATGACCTGAAAAGGATCACAAATGAGTGGACCAATTCTCGTGTCACTATGGAATAAATCTTAGAATCCCAAAAGTATAGTGGTGATAAGGAAGGCTTGGGATTCCAAACTAGTGACAACCTTAAATGTGCATCTTGTTGTGAAAGAGATGAGAAATTTACCCAGCAAACTTTGGAAGAGTCAAAGGCTAAACATCATGTTTCAAAGGGTGTAGGACAAGAACCAAAGAAGAAACTAGTGTTTAATTATGTCTACCCTAAGAAACAAACTGGCAAGGCAAAGTTAAAAGGTATTTCCATGGATGAACCTGCTGCTGCGGCAAGCACCAGCAAGGTTGCTAAGTCTCCCGACCGCATGTACTTACCGCGAGGTCAGTCGACCGCACCTAGGAAGCTGGCGACCGCATCCTGGAAGCCGGCGACCGCAAGTAGCGGCAAGGCAGCAAAGTTCAAGAGGATGAACTTTGTTAAGGAGACCTCATCCATACCAGTAAACAATGTTGTGCTCAAGACTTCAACGAAGTTTGTTAACCCTCAGTTGGGTGGCTTCCACCATTGTTCTGTGTGTGATGGTTATGGTCACAAGGCTGCTGAATGTCTTTTGAGATTCACACCTAATCCCAGAAAGAGTAACCCTCCTTCTGTGAGGCAAGTGTGGGTTGTCAAAAGTTGCTAACCCTTTGGACCCAAAAGAATAAAAAGGGGACCTTGTTCTTAAATGTCTATTTTGTAGGTCCTCTGCTTAATGGCCGGACATTCCAAGGATAAATCAAGCTTATGGTATCTCGATAGTGGCTGTTCAAGGCACATGACCGGAGATATCAATTTATTGGAAGATGTCCGTGAAGAAAAAGGGCCATCAGTAACCTTCGGAGATAATAACAAAGGAAAGACTGTAGGATATGGAGTCATTCATAAAGGAAAAATCACCATCCAAGAAGTCTCTCTAGTTATTGGACTACAACACAATTTACTCTCAATATCTCAGTTCTGCGACAAAGGATTGCAATGCCACTTCACTTCAAATTTCTGTCTCATCAAAGATGGCATATCCGGCGTCACTTTGCTCAAAGGGATTCGTAAGAAAAATGTTTATGTTGTTGATTTTAATTCATCTTGCATTTCTTCTAATCTCTGTTTTGTAGCAAAGAATGTTAGTGAGAATAGTTGGCTGTGGCATAAAAGACTAAGTCACTTAAACTTCAAGTATCTCTCCAAGATTGGTAGAGAAAATCTAGTTCGTGGTCTACCCAAAGTAGCTGATCACCACGATGAGAAGTGCACAGCGTGTCAACTAGGCAAACAACCAAAATCGTCTTTCTCCAGCAAGACGACCCCTTCAACTTCAAGATGTTTGCAATTACTTCACATGGACCTGTTTGGACCTGTTTCTACCGCAAGTATTGGAGGAAATAGATATTCCTTAGTTGTGGTAGATGACTACTCAAGATATACATGGGTCGAGATGATGAGCTCCAAAGATGACTGTTATGACATTTTGACCGCACTCTTTAGACAGCTCCAAACACAAAAGGAAGATGACATCGTTAGTGTTCGATCCGACAACGGTACAGAATTCAAGAACAACAGTGTAGCTCAGTACTGTGATGACCATGGTATTGACCACAACTTCTCTGCTGCTGGAGTTCCACAACAAAACGGTGTTGTGGAAAGGAAGAACAGAACGTTGATAGAGGCTGGAAAGACAATGATTGCTGAAGCAAAGCTACCTCAATACTTTTGGGCTGAAGCCGTCAACACAGCTTGCTTCACTCAAAATAGATCCCTCATCAACAAGACCTACAACAAAACTCCTTATGAACTTTGGAGAGGAAGAACCCCCAACATAGCATACTTCAAGATATTTGGATGCAAATGCTTCATACTCTACAACGGTAAAGAACATCGAGGTAAATTTACTCCTAAGGCCGATGAAGGTATATTTATTGGGTATGCTAAACACTCAAAAGCTTTTCGTGTATTTAATAAAACCACTCTTAAGATAGTTGAATCTGTCCATGTTACATTTGATGAACATTCTCTCCTTGAGCCACACATGGCTCCAAATGTTGCTAATGATTTTGTTGAGATTAATGAGACAGGTACAAGTCGACCACAAAATCAATCAACACAAGGAAACCCATCTACCTCAACTGCACCTCCATCTACCTCATATGAAGCACCAGAAACTACCACATCTGCTGCTACCTCAAATGGAGTTGAAGTTGAAACACCCATCAATGTGGAAGAACCTATCCCTCAAATTACTTATGATTGGGATGGCACAAATGATGTATCACTAGAAGACTTACAACCACCATCAACTCAACCAGATATACCTCAAGAAGTTCGTGAGGTTAGAGATCACCCAATTCAGAATATCATTGGTGATTTGCATTCTGGTGTTCGAACAAGAAGATCAAACTATGATGCACTTACAGCATTTATATCTCAAGTTGAACCCAAGAAAGTTGATGAAGCTCTCCAAGACTCAAGTTGGGTTGTTGCTATGCAAGAAGAGCTCAACCAATTTGAAAGATGCAAAGTTTGGACCTTAGTTCCAAGGCCACAAGATCAAGGAGTGATTGGTACAAAGTGGGTGTTCCGAAACAAGATGGATGAGAATGGAAGCATCACAAGGAACAAAGCTAGGTTGGTTGCACAAGGATATAGACAAGAAGAAGGCATTGATTACGATGAAACATTTTCCCCCGTTGCAAGACTCGAAGCTATAAGGATATTCTTAGCTTATGCCTCTTACAAAAGATTCAAGCTATATCAAATGGATGTGAAGAGTGCATTCCTCAACGGTGAACTTCAAGAAACAGTCTTTGTTGCTCAACCACCCGGATTTGAAGACCCCAAATTTCCAAGTCATGTCTATAAACTCGGTAAAGCTTTATATGGACTCAAACAAGCTCCACGTGCATGGTATGATACTCTATCTAAATTTCTCCTAGAGAAAGGCTTCAAGCGTGGTAAGATCGACACAACTCTATTCATTGCTAAATATCATGATCATACTTTATTAGTTCAAATATATGTAGATGATATTATTTTTGGTTCTACTAATGAATTGTTGTGTAAGCGTTTTGAGAAACTCATGAAAAGTAAATTTGAGATGAGCATGATGGGAGAATTGACATTCTTCCTTGGACTTCAAATTAAACAATGTGCTGAAGGCATCTTCCTCAACCAAGCAAAGTACACAAAGGATCTTATCAAGAAATTTGGACTTGAAAATGCAAAGGCATACGACACTCCTATGGCTACTGGTAACAATCTAGATAAAGACTAGAAAGGTAAGAAGGTTGATCAAACGTTATATCGAGGTATGATTGGTTCTCTCCTCTACTTAACTGCTAGTAGACCAGATATCATGTTTAGTGTTTGCGTGTGTGCTCGTTATCAAGCTGATCCTAGAGAAGCACATCTTATTGCTGTTAAACGTATTATTCGATATCTATCTGGGACTATTAACCTTGGACTTTGGTACTCCAAAGATTCAAATTTTGATCTTATAGGTTACTCAGATGCAGATTATGCAGCATGTACCATCGACAGGAAAAGCACAAGTGGAACTTGTCATTTCCTTGGAAATCGACTCGTTTCATGGGCAAGCAAGAAACAAGCCTCAGTCTCTGTATCTACCACAGAAGCTGAATATATAGCTGCTGGAAGCTGCTGCTGCCAAGTGCTCTAGATGAAGCAACAATTGGTTGACTACGGAATCAACGAAGAAAATTGTCCAATCTTTTGTGACAATACATCTACCATTGCTGTCTCCAACAACCCTGTCATGCACTCAAAAACCAAACACATTGATATCAAGTACCACTTTCTCAAGGATCATGTTGAAAAAGGTAATATCCATCTAGAGTATGTGAGTACTGACAATCAAATTGCCGATATTCTCACCAAGGCTCTGGATTCCAAGAGATTTAGGTATCTTAGAGGAGAGATGGGTATGCTAGAACTTTAATTACTTGTCCATATACTTTGATTGTACTAATGTCTTATGTTTTATCCAAGTTCAAAAACAAGTAGGTCACGGTCAACACCCTTACCGGTAAAGCAATCACGGTCGATTACCATCTCACCAGTCAAGTAATTCCGGTCGAAGCATCAAAATCTATCAAAGCCTACTGACCTCATCAATGCTGACCGCATAAATGTCGACCGCTCATATGCCAACCGCCCCATTAACCGCATACAAGGATGACATTCGTTCACGGCTTTAAAGAGGCCGACCGTATGAGTATTCTTGACCGCAAATATCACGGTCAAGCACCTGACCGCAAAAGTTTGGTGACCAGGTAAGTGTTTCTAACTTAGCAATTTTTAGGATCCTCCTAGTCATCCAAAGGGGTAATTTTGTAATTTCCTCTTTTCCCTCGTTTTCATTTAATTCAAATCATTTGCAATTAATTTTATTCCCTTATTTATGTCCGCCGTCACTATCCATGCATTTATGGTGAAAGGACATTACTGGTCAAATCTCTGAGTTTTTGCAGAGTTAACCTCCCACTACTTTCTGCATAAAACCGTTCCACTACCCCTCAACTCCACCCCTCTGCATTTTTATCAGAAATCCCCTTTTCTTCACTCTATCTCTACTCACTGTCTCTCTCTACTTTCTCTCTCTAAACCCAGTTCATCCTCTATCCATTCCTTCATTTTTTCACTCTCACTTTCGTCTATAAATGGTACCGAAATCGTCCCAACCAACAAAATCATCTAAGAAATCGCAAGAACAACTTTCTGAAGACACAATGGTATGATTTCTTGACTCAAAACATCTCTATTTTCAGTTTTTCACTTTTCATTTTGGCGGGTCTTTACAACCCTTCTTACTCTATGACTGATTCATTTTCTGAGTTGATTATGTGCTTTGATAATGCACATTCTAGTTACTTTCATGATTTCGAGTTCAATATAATGTTTAGATTCAAATTCCAGTTGATAAATCTCCTTGTGCCATGTCAATTTTTTTTCAAAGCTTTTGTTAATGTTCTTCATTTTGCCCTTTCATATTCTAATGATTATTGTGTTCTTGATAATGAAATTGATGATTTTTTCGTGTTTAATCGGTTTCTGTGTTCATTTTGGTATAACCTTTATGGATTTTCATGCTCTGGATCGGTTTATGAGTTTTTCGCCATGAACAGTATCTTCGTGTTCTTATAATGTTCTTCATGTTCTTGAGTGCATCACTTTTTGATTCCTAAATTCATTTACACATAGTAATATGGTGTTTGTGCGTGTTTTTAGAATTGTCATTGAAATATTTCTAAGTGTTTTTGCGTCGACCGTTCTCTCTGTCTACCGTATGCATGTCGACCGCATCCTCTCGGTCATTCGACCGCATACTGGTTGACCTCACCAGTATTACTAACTTCTAATTGTTTTAGGAGGAGCAATCATTTATTCCTGGCTGCGTTATTGACTATGAAGACCTCCAAAAGGATGCTATTGGGAGGCATTTGATCAAAAGGATGAAGAAATCTGGCATACTTCACTACTTCACCATGAATCAACCTGATCACTACCTTGCCGCAGTCGGTGAATTCTACTCCACAGCAAAAGAAATCAAAGGGAGAGATGATCAAAACAGACCGCTCAATTGGATTGAAGCTGAAATTTACGGTCACAAAGTTGAGGTTGATTACACCGACATTGCCTCCACCCTTGGCCTTGACATCGACACTGAGGCCCCTATCTCCCTAACTGATGAGGAGTATGATGGTCTAGCAATGAGATTGATTGGATCCACTGATGTCTGCAAGCCCTACCGCAAGACATTTCCTGAAGTGATGTACTATATTGGTCATCTTGTTGGCCATGGTCTTCTTTGCAAAAGTGGCAATCATGGAAACTTCAACTCTACCCAATGGAAGCTATCAACCGCAATCTATCTCTGTCGAACATTGAACTGGCCCAAGATCCTGTATGGACTTTTGTTGCCCAAGATCCTGTATGGAATTTTGTTGGACCACATTTATGATTACAAGAAGCAACTATCTGATCAGGCCATCACCAAGTACAAGAAAAACACCAGGTTCCTTTCCCTCCTATTCAAATTCATCCCTGAAGTTCGAAGGGAAATCAACCGGGACAAAGATGCTAGTGTGACTATCTCATTATCCAAGGTCTTTGACATCAAGACTATGAGATCCACCTACCGTAACAGGTTTGGTGATGTTCAGTATCAAGAGTACAGAAACCGTGAACCTGAGCATAAAAGGGAAAAATACATCCCTCCTAACTTCACCAAGGCTGCTAGATTAGCATTAGGACTTGATGCTCCTGGAAAGTCCTCATCTGTTCATGATGATGAAGAGGATGATGAAGAAGCTGAGGAACAAGTGTCTAGAAGGGTCAAAGGCAAAGGAATTGCTAGCGCCTCGACCGCTCCTTCCAAACCCAGACCGCTGACCGGAGTGATTATTAAAGAACCTTCAACTGTCAAGTCCCCCTTCCAGTATTCCATCTACCGTTCCTATCAAAGTAAAGTCAACCGCACCAATCTCCAAATCAACCGTCTCCAAACCAACCGTGTCCTCTCCGACCGCTCCATCCAAATCCTTCAAAACAAAGTCTTCTGCACTCCCCGTTCCATCTCAGGGGGAGAAATCCAAGAAAAGGGATCTCTCACTTAGTCCCATCCAAACCTCAAAGAAAACCAAGGTATCTCAACCGCCTCCGTCGACCGCATCTCCTGTCTTCACTCCATCCGGTTCACCTATGCAAGGCGACCGTGAGGAGGATATTGATGTCCCTCCTACTCAACCGCTACGATAAAGAGCAAAGCACACTCTTAACTTAGTTGATGAACCAGATGATGTGGAGTTGGTAGAATCAAGTGGTGAATCTGGTAATCAAGATATTGAAAGTGGTGATGTTGAACATGTTGAGAAAATTGTGAGTATAGACAGTCCTGATTTTAGTGATGATGATCAAGTGCGTCCTGTTAAGGCGACCGCTGAACAAGGCAAGTCCACTAATGTTGAGCTTCAGGGTCACGGTCAAGATGGCGACCGTGTACCCATGATGATGTATTAACCAAGTCTCCTGCTCCCTCGCCCCCTCAGTCTACTCAAGCTCCACCGACCGCCTCTTGTACGGTCGATCAAATGGCTCACATTTTAACTGCTATTGAGTTCTTGACTCAGATCAACCTTGATACTCAGGGTGAGATCGCAAAGCTTGCTGCAAACCAAATTAAGATGCAAAATGAGGTTGATCAGCTCAAGACTTCTGTTGTTGAGACCATTAAGGGGAGAGTCAGAACATAACAAAGGCTATCCTTGAAAGCCTAGCTACCGTGAATCCCAACATTGCCTTGACCGCATCTACTTCTACCGCTTCTCTCACCCGTGCTGATCTTAAAGAGGAACTCAAGGCTCAATCCAATTCCATTGACCGTTCACTGGTCAAAACAATTGATGTAGCTGGTAAAGAAATGTCAAAGGTGATGACGGGCAACAAAAATTTTCTTTTTGAAAAAATGGATAAGGTCAAGACCTCTCTCAAAGCGGAAATCAACGCAAGTGTTTCTGTTGGTTTATTATCGGTCGCGGAAAAGTTCACGCCTAAGATAGAAGCTATGAAGCAAGCTATGCAAGTCCACACCCAACGGCTTGAAGGTCAAACTTCCAAGATTGATAGGGTTTATGAAATTGCTAACTCAAATGTGCAGGAAGTTATTAACAAAATTTCAACTCTTCAATTGACCGTGGATAGCATTGCTGGATTTCAAGGCTCCTCATCTCAAAATCAAGCGACCGGACATGGGAACAGACTTGCTGCTGATGAAGATGAAGGTGAAGACAGCTTTGAATTTCCAACCGTGAACATGGACTTCCTCGAAATCAATGATCTCAAAGACCCCATCATCATACCTGGAGTTGGCCTCTCAACTAAACCTTGCTACTTTAAAGGAGATCCATATCTTGGTTAATCCTACCATTTGAACTGATCGTGTGTGGTCATGTTAAAACAAATTTGTTGATGTTTGTCTAAACAATTTTTAATTCTGTTTCTTTTATTTGGGTTGTAAAACTTTGATCTCTCTTTTGTCTGCACTCCCCTCACCTTAATGATTACATTCTTGTGGAGTGCCTTTTGAATGTTTGTTTGATGCATTTGCATACTTATTGTTATTTTCTCTAAAAATGCATTCAAGCCTTATATGTCTATCTTGCTAGGATTAGTATCTTTTTATCTTTTTAGGCTGATAGAAATCTATGACATTGGCTTAGAGTGTGCATTGACTTGGGGCATGAAATTAATAAAATATTATTTTCCTAAAAACATGTTATTACCAAGTACAATGAATTAGCCTTTGTTATAGTAGGTAATGGTCTCAATCAAATAGGGGGAGATTGTTGGGTATGCTTATTATAAACCACTCCCATTACCTAGATTTGATTGATCCCATAACCTAATTTTATCTTTTGTGGACTTTAGGATATATTGCAAAAAGTGTTAAACTTCATTTTTTAGAATAGTCCACTTTGATAGTATAGGCTTTAGATTGATAGGCTGAAAATTTTCTAAGTCTGGAATTTTAGTGGTCAAGACCTTGACCGTGAATTCACTTGACCGTGGTAGACCACCTGACCGTGAAAGACCACTTGACCGTGAATCACTTGACCGGAAATCAGTGACCGTGAAGCTTTGTGGCATATCTTGACAGGTCACATTTGACTCCTCGACCGCAGATGCCCTTAGGCATATTGACCGCAAGAGCTTCGACCGCAAGTCTTGACCGCAGATAAGCAGAAGTTCAAGAACCCAAGTATGTTCAAACTTAACCATGGTCACTTGTATCAAACTATGGTTAGTTTAGAACGTTGCAGAACTTGGATCCCAAGTAATTCAAATTTGAAATTCATCTAAGTGGGACCACCTCTTATCTGCAAAAAGGACAAACTCAGATTGAGCTCCAATCAGAATTCAACAGCTCATTGTCCTTCAACTTGGAGCCCAAGTAAATCCAACAGCTATTTTCTCATTCAAGGCTATAAATAGCCCTTAAGTTCTTCATTGAACAGCAGAGATTCTAAGAGAGAAATTGCTGTTGAAATACTTGGTGATTGAAGATCATACTCAAGATTTCCAGAATCCTTTGAATCTTCAAAGAACTCACCTTCAAACCTTCAAAGATCTCCAGCAACATTCAAGTCATCTCAAGCCTTGTAACACATAAGATTCTTTAGGCTCTAAATCATATAGATTTCAAAGAGCTTCAGATTCTTACACACACTCACCCCAATTGATCAATCACTTAGATTGAATCAAAAGGGATACACTGGTCTAAGTCTAGGATTTGTTCTTCATAGAAAGTAGGTGTTGATTCAATACTTCATCTCTGTAATCTGTACACTCAAGAATCAATATATACCTCCATTCAAAATTCAAGACTGACCATCTTGGTAAAGGACGTAGATCTTTTTAACAGATCGAACCTTTCCAAATACTTGTGTCGTTTTACCTTTCTGCAAATTTACTTTCAAGTATTGTTCATCTTGTTCTTCATTGTTCATATTAACTTTGTTTGTCGTTTAGTGTTTTGATCTTTCAGATTTAATAACTTGCGGAGAATTGCGTTTGTTTGTTCTCCACATTGCCTAAGTTAAAATCTGACTAACTTATCTTTTGCCAAAACTTCCAAGACAACAACTTTCAATCTCAACCTCTTGACCGCAATCTCTTGACCGCACTTCACCCTCGACCGGACTCACTCGACCGCAACCTGGTTGACCGTGAGTGCTGGTATTCCTACTTAGAGATTTTAGTCAAAACCAACCTTTCCCATTTCTAACGAAAACTTCCGCTGTGCATATTACCCCTTGACCGTGTGGTTTTAACTTGACCTCATATTCAAGAGTAAGCACTTGGTTGAATTTGAAAAAGGGTTGAAATTTTAATAGGCTATTCACCCCCCCCCCTCTAGCCTCTTTTCATACCCTTGTTGTGTCTTTGGGACCAACAGGTACATTCATAACTAAATCTCTTAGTTCTTTGAGTTGACTTGCTATATAGTTACCTTCAAAAAGATTAGTAGTACGAGCAGTATTATCAAAAGGATTTGCAAAATTAAAGTTACCAAACGAATGTCGTCATCATTAGAGATGTCGTCATCTTAGGAGGCGTAGTCTTCACATTTGCTGCCGAACTCATTGGGATCCAATCATTGAAGACTGATGAACTAGCGCCGCCAAAATCGAGGATCCTGGGACGTATAGGAGATACTGAATCCACACTCTCAGACAAGACCTGCTGCTCCTTCTGCATCTTCACCACGGCTTCGGCTATCAAGGATGTACTTTTGCCTTGTTGATCCAACTGGTGCTTCATCTTCATAAGCATGCTTTTGAGCTCTGAATCTGGATTAGGAGAGACTTATTTCTTGCCTGCCCCCAAAGGTGGAGGAGGTGGCAATCCACCAGATCCAATCGTTGATATCTTAGGACAGATGCCCCCAGATGAAGTGATAATGCCACTGGTAGAACTGGTTGACTTGCCAACGCCAGAGATCATGGGTTGAGTGGTCATCTTGAATCAGTAACAATTAAATAGATTAAAAAACCAAGGGCCCCTCGGTGGGCGCCAAACTGTTTTGGTAGAAAAAACAATAAAATGGATTCTTTGATTGATGATCAAGTTTAAGAAGGGTCGAATGGAATTAATACTAAGAATTGTAAAAATCAATATTGCACAAAGATGTAACGAGGAAAGCCCTTGAGACAATGATCTCGCCGGCACAAAACCTCGGGAGGTGATTAATAGCACCTTCCTTCCCAAACGTTTGTATTGATTTTCTTGTAGAACTATGGAGGATTACAAAGTTGATAATAGTGAGTGTGTGTGTTTGTGTACCTCCAAGGCTCAATTTATACATAAACAAGAGTCCTAAACAAAAGATATAACTAACTCTCCTATAACCCCGGGTTCTATCTACAAAGAGTGGAGACGTGGTCAATGATGCCGTTGATGGTTGTTTTTACTGCTTATCCACACGTGCTATTTTCTATTAATACTTGCAAACATTATTAATAAAATATGATATAATTAATAATGTTAAATATACCTGCTGCTTAAGATGTTGCAATCCTGATGGTGAAGATGGGAACAACTTGAAATATTACCCACAACAACGGAGGGAGTATAATTCTTAGAACTCCAAGATAAAAATCTAATCAATTTTTTTTTAAAGTCTTGTGGGTGCCCTCCCCCACTCGCTCCAAGGTGGGTCCTCCCTGCCTCTTTCTTCTTTCTTTTTTTTTGTTTTAAGAATTTTTTTGGAACATGTTAAATAAGCAAAAAATAATATCGATCTTAAAGATAATTGTGATTCTTTAAATGATAACATAAAGATAAAAGAAGAGATATTTAATCAATAGATTTTTTTATTTTTTATTTTCATAAACAACTTCTTCTATTGCATTAATAAGAAAAGAGACGGCAATACTACACAAAAGTCGGGGCTCATCCTAAATTTTCATAGTAAATCCATTTCTTAACATACAACAATGACAATTTCGATCTAAATCTTAAGACGTTCGGATTTTAGTCAAAGTAAAAATTGGGCACTGCCTCGATTTGACATTTAAGAAATCTCTCATCGGATAATATATCGCTTTGAGTACTTGATAAAGAGAATTCGGGTTGACGATAAAGCGTCCACTGGACATCTCAAAATCTCATAAACATATCCTTGTGCAACAAGAACAATAACATCCTCTTTGGTTAGAGATGATGCAATATTTGTCATTGGAGATTAAATTGCAACCGTGGGATACAAAAGAAAGCAACTGTAACACCCCAACTTTTCACTACTAATAAATAATAACTTATTTGAATAAATCCCAAATTCAGAATGCCCCAACGGCTACAATTAACCACAATTCAAACTTTAACTAACATTCAAACCTAAACGGCTAGTACAAATCACTAGCTCAAAAGGTAACTAACGGAAATAAAGTCTAACACTTAAACGTAACGGAAGTCATAGTTACTAACTAACTTTATTCAAAATATAACTTCGATGCCGCCAACCTTGCGTCCCTCGATCAGCTTATTTATAACCTGGAGAGAAATAAGAATGGAAAGAATGAGCGAACAATGCCCAGTAAGTTCATACGGGATCCCCTCGGGTACTAAGAGGAGATGACCGAAACGAACGGTAACAATGGATTAACAATGAAGGGATATAACTCAAGGATTAAACAGGTACTCAGTTGGAAAAGAAACATTTACCAACATTCAAAACAACTCATTACTTTGAAAACATGTGGCTACAGAAGACAGTTTCCAAAACATAACTTTTCACAAAACACTTTACTTCACATCACTTTACTTTACTTTACTTTACTTTACTTTACTTAATTTAGGGATTAAGCACACGCTGTACCCAGGGCTCGGGTTTCTACTGACCGCACCCAATATCGGTATATCATGATAACCTACGTTACTTCCTCAAGCAATGCAAAGGGGTCCACATGTTCATCTTGGAACTATGGATAACTGAAAGGGGTCCACTTATCCGTTTTGGGATTATGGATAACTGTAAGGGGGTCCACTTATCCGTTTCGGGATTATGGATAACTGTAATCACTTTTCTTATTACAAAACTTCACTTTAAAGATCTTTTACAAAACAAATCTTAACTTTACAAAACTTTACTTGATCACTTTTCAAAAGGTGTACATCTCACTTTAGACACCAAGTCACAATACGAATCATACACATGATAACCCAATTGAACAACAACAATATCAATAGGGTGGATAACAAAGGACGGTAACATTCGCAGAACGGAATAGTTTTTAAAATACTATCTAGCCACATAGATAGTTTACTTTAACAAAACAGAGATTGGGAATCCTACACAAAGGATTGAAATCAAATACTACTAAGAGCGTAATCCCTTACCTTGGCTTGCTTAATCCTGTTTGCAAAACCACGCGCACGCATCTACAATCATGCGAAAATAACTTTTTAGACAAAAGTAGTACTATTTACTTCCGTCCCCAAAATACTTTACTTTCTCTTATTATTAACCTATGAGTTATTCTCTTTAACTCCCCTTTAAGGTTAATATTCATTCTAGGGTTTCTCCCTTTACTCAATTATATTCACACCCAAAATACCCTTTTTGGTTTACCAAAATACCCCTAGGGTTTTACCATCTTCGATTCTCAATACTATTTCCCAATTCTCAATTACACACACTAACTTCACCAATCGCAGCACACACTAACACACACAAACATACTGCCCACACACTGCCTACACACTCACACACGGCACAACCACAGCACACACACGCACACACAACAAACTCCCATCATCATTTTCTTCTTTAAACCCTAATTAATCAAACCTTAGTTGATTAAATTATCCTGAGGGTTCTTAATCAAGAATTATTAACGATTCAACGAAAGAGAAACGATTGGGGGAGTACCTTTGATGAACCAAAACCGGGTTCCTCTTCATCTTCTCTCCGCCTTCTCTCTCTCTCTCTCTCTCTATCTCTCTCCCTCTCGGTTTCTCCCTCTCTGCCTTTGCCGTCTCCCTCTTTCTTTCTCTGCGTTTTCTTCCTCTCTTTCTCCCGTTCTATCTTTTTTTTTTCTTTTGTAACTTGTAAAGAAAATAGGGTAGGGTTTTTAATTTATACCCCTAAGCTTAATGAATCCTAATTGGGCTAGGATGTTAACTAGTTATTAAAATAATTGGGCCTACTAACTTAACCCAACGGACTTATTTTAAATAAAGAAGTCCACCCAATTAAATAAAAGATGAGAAAAAGTCGGGTTATTACATTCTTACCCCCTTAAAAGAGTTTGGTCCTCCAAACTAAACGTACCTTAATCTTCAAACAAAGCGGGATACATATCACGCATTTCACTTTCGAGCTCCCACGTGGTTTCTCTTTCCGCGTGATTGCTCCACTGCACTTTTACGTACGAAATCACTCGTTTCCGCAATACTTGATCCTTACGGTCTACAATTCTCACTGGTTTCTCATCATAACTCAAGTCTTCGCGAAAACGTAACTGCTTGTATTCTATGACGTGGCTCGGGTCAGCTACGTACTTCCTCAACATCGACACGTGAAACACATTGTGCACGCCAGTCAGTACAGGAGGTAACGCCAACTTATAGGCTACCGCTCCTATTCATTCTAGAATCTCAAACGGTCCCACATATCTAGGGCTTAACTTTCCACGAATCCCAAATCGCATGACTCTTTTTTGTCGGTGAGATATTCAAGAATACGTGATCTCTTATTTAAAACTCTAGATCGCGTCTTCGATTATCCGCATACGATTTCTGCCTACTCTGCGCAGTTAATAACCACTTGCGAATCTGTTGAACTTTATCCGCCGTTACTAGAACAATTTTGGGTCCAGTTAACTTCCTTTCACCTACCTCATCCCAACACGCAGGCGATCTACATTTCCACCCATACAGAGCCTCATACGGTGCCATTCTAATACTAGAGTGATAATTGTTGTTGTAGGCAAACTCCACTAGTGGTAAATGATCATCCCACGCTCCTTGCCAATCCAACGACGTTACTCTCAGCAGATCTTCAAGAGTTTGGATCGCCCTTTCTAACTGTCCGATTGTCTGAGGATGGAATGTTGTACTCATAGTTAACTCCGTCCCAAACGCTTTCTGTAAACTCTTCCAGAAAATCTCGCATCTCGATCTGACACTATAGAGATCGGTATTCCATGCAACCTCCCGATCTCGACCACGTACAACTTAGCTAACTTCTCCAACGAATCAGTCACCTTGATTGTTAGAAAGTGAGCCAATTTTGTGAGCCTATCCGCTATAACCCAAATTGCATTATGACCTTTCAATGTCCTAGGAAGTCCAATCACCAAATCCATAGTGACGTGCTCCCACTTCCACTCTGGAATAGGTAGCGATTGTAGTAATCCTGGGGGTTTCTGGTGTTCACTTTTCACTTGCTGACATACTAAACACTTGGACAAGAATTCTGCTACCTCTCTCTTCATATTATTCCACCAAAAGGATTCCTTTAAATCTCTGTACATCTTAGTACTCCCAGGATGAATCGAAAACCTTGAACAGTGAGTGTAGATACCCTGATCTCGCATCCCTAAAAACCCACCTTGAATCGGTCTTAACCCGAAAATTGACCTAAAACCCTCGATTTGGCTGTGCGGGACTGCCGTGAGCCTTATCGGTGCATCGAATGGATAAACGGACTTCAAATTCATGATCAGAGCGAAAAAACGAGTAAACAGGAAAAAATTCCATTTTTCGAGGTGCGGGACCGGAAACGAGGCCTGCACCCCTCGAACTGCTCGTTGTTATCCATTATGTGCATTAAAAATATATTATTACCTTTCCTTGCTAATTGACATATTTCAGATATACCGGAGTGACCACAAAATTATTCCAAGCAACTTTCATGTTGGACCCGCGGACAACCGGGACACCGGAGACGCGCACAACGGAGCAGTTGCGGAGTTAATGCCGGAACAGAGATAAGGAAGATGACTTGAATCCTTAGTGTAAGAAGGATAGATAATGATATAAAAAAATCACCTCCCTCCTCCAATTTACAACCTCCCTCCTCCAATTTACAACCCCCCCCCCTCCAATTTACAACCAATTTACAACCTCCTTCCTCCATATTACCATCTCCCTCATCCATTATTTAAAAAAGAATTGATTCACACATCACACACACACCACTCTCCATATTCACCACCACCCTTACTTGCTCTCTCTCAAGTAACCCTAAAACACCCTCAACCACCACCACACCACCACCATACCACCATAGCACCACCACCACACAAACACTAAACTCAAACCCTTTCAAACACTAAGCAAAAGCCTTAGAAAACAAACCAAAAAAAAAAAAGACTTCCCTTGGAAACAAAGGGAGCACAACCTAGGCCTTATTCTCACCTTGTAATCACCTCAAAGGGTAAGATGTAGTGTTCTTATGTAATTTCTTGAGAGGTTTAGCCACTTGTTAGGCTAAACCTCCATTTTATATTCAAAGATACAATATTGATACTCTTGTTGTTTTTTCTCTTCAAATGATATTATAATGATGTTTTGAGCTCTTGAGCATGCTATGCTATTGATCTTGTGTATATATAGCATGCATGAATGAGTATCAAATCCTTGTGTGTGTTTGATTCAAGGGATTTTCAAAGAACCAACTTGTTTCCCCTCAAAAAACCTTGAATCTGTCCATAGCTTGTAATATCACCTTGTGAGAACTCATGTAATCTGACTTAGAAGCATCGATAAATGTTGTTTTGTGTTGTTAATATGTATATATACGCATGTTCAAAGTTTCATGTTCATAGCTTTTCATTTGAGTTAGTTTTGATAGGTGTTTTCATGACATAAGTGAGATGCCAATAATCTGTCCATATGGTACCTTACTTCCTTGTTGCTTTGATTAGGCATAGAAAACTTGGATTTTGGTCTTAGACCACAAAATATAACTTGTTCTACACAGAACAAGAAACATGATTATGTAAATAGAATATTTTTAGCCTCAGTGTAAGAGGCTCTTTCCATTTTTTGTTTGAGATCTCTGTTCTCAGATTTGTGCTTGTCCATTTCTGACATCAAAAAGTCAGAAGTGTTTTGAATGACTTAAACTTGTTTTTTGTACTTGAAACTCTCCAGATATTAACTTTGACATGTTAGGAGAAACTTTAATGTTTTGTTTCCCCCATTATTCCCCTGTTTTGATGATTAAAAAAGTGCATACGTTAGGGATGTATGAAATTCTGTCAGACTGGGCTGTGAAAAGAATTGCCTTGCATGCTTTGTTTGAACACCATAACATGCCCCTAAAATAAAGGGAAAAATCATGGTAGATGTTTAATGTGTTAGGAAGTTTTCCTGACCTTTACTTTACATATTGGATGAGTACAAGAACAGGTACACAAAGAAAGGTGCACAGCAGTCCCTGAAAATGTTTAGGGACGGAGTTTCAGACATTTATTTGTTTTGGGAATTGTTTCCCTTTTTGTGCAAATGTAAATATTAATCCCCCACCCCTTTATGTGTTTTATTCACTGTATATAAATGATAAAACCATTTTCTAAAACCAAGTGTGAGTCCACCCAAATCGACTCCCATTTGTGAATAAAAATGAACCTTCCTAGAATAGGAAGACCTCCATATATTAAACCACCATTTTTTGTTAGGGCACAAAATAGCAATTCAAAAGGCATAAAATGAATCTACGTGGCACGCATATAGAGACCATCATGGGCGAAGAGAATGCCTAACCCCTTCTCTCTTCGTAACTTAGCCCCCGAACCCACTTTCTCTAAAAAAAGGTTTTTTCTTCGTTTTTCCTAAAATTAAAATGAGGTGGCGACTCTTGCAATTAAATCACAGCATCAAGAGGAAACCATTGTGCGGGAACCGAGCGCATTTCCAAAAGCGCATCAGCACGAGGAGAACCCGAATCGCTTTCGCGAGCGATCATTTCGAGGTTCGGTTTCGAGCGCGGGCTCTCACAGTGGCGACTCTGCTGGGGACTTGTTTTAAAGTGGGCTAGACTCTAAATCTTTGTGTGTGCCATGCTTTATGTGCCTTACTTGGGGTGTATATATCTGTGCCCTAACCTCTATTTTGCAGGGGCATTTTTTCGCTTATCTTATTTATATATATATATATATATATGCATTGCGTGGTGAGTGATTCCCCAAAAAAGGGGTAAAACAAGTAAAAAAGAAAAAAAATGATTTTCTTGTTTTCTTTACATGCTTTCAAAATGATTTTTCGAACTCATAGATACCTCACACACATGCACGTTTTTTGAAAAGCGTCTTAGAATCTCAAACCCGAGACGGTAAACCTGGGGCATAAGGGAGCTCACTTGACTTCCCCATAGGGTCAACGGTATACTGTTTCCCCCTTAACAGCGCCTACGGTCGCTGTGATGGGTGTAAGCCAAGCTTCAAAAGCTGAAATGCGATGTCCATATTCTTTCAAAAATAACACGTCACAGACTTCATGTCGGTTTTTGTCTAAACAATTTTACTTCAATCCTATGAATTCCCAAAAGGTTATAATCGACCTCAATTGTGGATATCATGTTGAAATTCTTGGATTGACTTGAAATTATCAAGACCCTCACATAGACCGTAACCGAATGGTGGATCCCAGAAAGAGTATAGGCCCTTCGTTAGGGGCTCGGACGGCCAATAGTACAGGTGAAAAACGTTGGTCCTATACTTTGGAGAAGGTATCCACTATTCCAGGATTCCATGCGAAAACATGTCAAAACAAAGCAAAGTGCTTGTCCGGCATCCATAGGTTTGTGCATTGCTTGCGCTTCATATTTCGAACAAAAAGAAAAACAAAAAATTGGCTTCTTTAATTCATAAAGCTTCATTCCCCGGAAATCTAAAATAGGTTTCCTTTTTCATCCATCTTGTAGAGGGAGAATTTCTTCTTGTTCTCTAGCGCGACATTCAAGGTCCGTTCCAGGCACCGCTTTGATCAAAGTTCTACTCCGGTTTTCATCATCGATTATGGCCAACAAAGGACAGGCATCATCAAACTCGGCTAAGGGTTTCCCGGACTTCGAGCCAGGGTATGCACTGGAACAGTGGTTGGAAAGGCGCTTGCATGATCACACCAATCGTATGATCAGCATATTCCAGGGACATCAAGAAGAAATGTTAGACCTTGTGGCTACCCTTTTGAAGAAATTGGAGCTCAAAGATCTCCAAGCACTCCATTTCCAAGATGTCAATTCCAACGCGAACTTTCACTCCACCCGAGATATGGGACTCAAGACTTGTAATGATATCTATGTGGGAGCTAGCGAAATGGTGACAACAAATAATTTGAACCCTACTGCCTCTCTAGAGACACGTGAAACTTCAGTGAAACCCACAGAGATCTATTCATCAAGCAGTTCGTAGAAGAGGTTTTGTCATAATGGTAGATACTTCAACAATTTGAATGCCCCATTGTCTGTGGTTTTTCAAGACCTAAGCGCTCAAGGATTGCTAAAGCCAGTGGAAAACTATCGTCCTGAAAATCCCACCTATGGAGATCGAAGCAAGTTATGCCAATATCACCAAGCCCGCGGCCACGACACTGATTCATGTTGGGCACTCAGGAAAGCAGTCCAAGACCTTTTTGATGAAGAAGTCATTGAAGTGCCCGTGCCAGAGACAAGCCGTCTGTGTAACAATCTCACTGCCCAAAGGCCTGTGACTCCATGCTATGTAAAACCCCATCGGATTTTTGCACCAATTGTCAAAGCTAAGGAAAAAGGTTTGGTACGAAATGGGGATAGGCACTTTGATGAATTCGAGAGCCCGCTATCCAATATCTTCTATGGGTTGGTTGCTCTAGGGATTATGAAACCTATTGAAGGATACAAGCTACCCAGACGATTGCCCAAGCACTTTAACCCCGCAGAGCTCTGCGTGTATCATCAATCCGTGGGTCACGATACAAACTCTTGTTGGTCTCTCAAGCATGTTATCCAAGACCTCATAGATCACAGAGTTATCCCAAGGCCACCTCTAAGGGCCTCATGTTCGAGTAGTTATCCCAGGGACTCATCAACCCTCGAGGAAGGTGTTTCCCCTTAAATATGATTGGATCTCATCAACCCCGAGGGTTATCCCTCTTTTGCTGGTAACAGAAATGTGTTGACTCGTAAGGTCGTGCCTCTAGTGCATGGATCTCTTTTTGCGTGTGACTGGGCTCACCGCCCCAACTCCTAATCCTGTTCTTTTTGCGTAATACTTAGTAATATGCTCACACATCTTCTTTGTCTTCTAAGTCTAAGAGTGTGTTGTTGTCTTCGTGCTTTTATTTTATTGCTTGTCATGTAAATGTTTCAGTCAATGAACTTGCCTTATAACCAAGTGCCTTGTAAATTGCGTATCTTGTAGATCTGGACCCGCAAACAATTAATCTCACTTAAATAAAAGCAATCAATGAAATTTGAACAAAAAATTAGACTGTGATTAATTGAGATGGGAGCTAGGGCCGAAGGCAACCGACGAAGTTCACAAAGGCGATCGATAAAGTCACCCGACAAACGAAGATTTCAGGGTGCAATCAAAGACATGTTCAGAAGGGCCAATCAAACGAAAAAGGCCGAAGACTATGACAGTGATGCCAACGCAAGTGTCGGCGATTTTCCTTTAATGTATAATGTGTTGTAAATTCTCGCATTTTGTAAATTTATATTTCAGAAGCTATATGTTTCTTCTTGAGTGCAAAAAAAAAAAAAAAAAAAAAGAAGAAGGAACATTATTCATTTACTTAGGTACATACCATTCGCTTTATTGTTTAATTCAATTGTTTTAGAAAGGATATCGCGACACTTCAAGTTTATGTGTATGCCGTCAACGACGGCATCTGGAAATTCATAATGAAGACTTCATCGCTCGTTACACTAAGAACGAGACGTGGACCGAGGGTCCGACAATCTCATGTGACATTATCAATTTCAAGGAGTATCGCGCTGCGAAGCCAATCTGAATTAAAGAAGATCTCGATCTTTCAACTTTGGGCAAAGTACCATCGACGACGACAACTGGTGACTTCAGTTGGAGACCAACGTGCTCTACCAACCCCTTACACTGAGGGAGCCCAAAACGACGTAATCAATCTTGGAAAGCGAGACAACAGCGAAGGCCTCTCATCAAACGAGGTCAAACGGCGGCGCGAATCATAAGTCATGCCCAACGATGTTCTCATCTTGATTTGTCACGGACTAATTTGAGTTTAAATGATCTGTGAAGCTTATCTAAATGAAAACTAAAATACTAATCTGACGCTATAAGGGTCCATCTGATTTTGAGGCACTTGACCATTAATGCTTGTTTAAGTCTTGAGTCTTTGATTTCAATGTGTAAGCATACTTTTCCCGAGTATAGGGGCTTCCCCTACCCTCGTCCTTCCGTCATCTAATTTCTGCTCAAATACAATGTCGGAGATCCCACTGGGATTTCCCTTTGCTTCTCAAAACACTGGCCTCGTGCCTTCCCCTGCCAACTCCTGTAAGTTGTCACAGCAAAAGAGACAAAGGAATGCTATTCCTTAGATTTCAAACTCTCAATGTCGGCAAGTGATCTCGAATGAATGAGCACGAACTGGGGCTGCATGTCAAAGTTTCGGGTTTTATTTCAAGAGTAATGATGTGGCTTCATGATAGTACGATTTTTTAAGAATGGTTTGTTCCGGGTAACACGGAAATTTAGATGGCAGAATGCCAGGGTATAAGACAACTCTCAATGACAGTTGATTCCTCAAAGAAGGAGTATTGAATGTCAGAACATGTGAATCATGATCAATAGCAAATCCTCGAATGTGGGATGACTCTCATAGACAGTCGGTCCCTTAATGTGGGAATCAATAGAAACAAAGTGCCATCTCGGATTGACAGTATGGCCTGCGAAGCTCAAAGCTCTTTTCTTCAGCAACATCGGGATTGCGTCCCGCCGAGCAACTCTCAAAGACAGTTAACCCGACTGATTGGGTATTGTGTATCAGAAATTGTGAATTGATTCCAACAGCGAGACATCGAACACTTGAATAACTCTTAATGACAGTTAAGCCCCCAAAGGTTGAAATGCCAAAACATGAAGTTGTGTCCAAACGACAAATGCTACAAGAGGTTCATATGCCTGATTCAGGGGGTTGTCTATAGCATGACTGGGGCTTCCGTAGCCAACATCTGAGGTTGATCTTTGCGAGACACTGGGGCTTCAGCAGCAAGAATGTTGGGGGTCGATATCAGAAAGAACAAATGGGGTTTCTTCAGCCAGCAACTGGGGATGACCCAACTATAGCATCCGGAGATACCGTTGAGTAATCTTGATCAAATGGGTATTCAAAATTGACCTTTTGAGTGCGCGCGCTAGGCTTTCGGCTTCGATTCACCATACACATATCCATACTCCTCATTTTCGCAAAAATGCAAAATTCATAATAAAGTGCAATCCATTCCATTCATGATTCTCCCTCTGATTCATTCATAAGCTTTCAGTCATTAATTGATAACAAGCAAAGTTTGAGATGCGAGTGATGCACATGAGTCAAATAAAAGAAAAAAAAATAAAATAAAAATCAAATGCAAAAGGAATCATCGTGCAAAAGGAGAAATTTGAATTTCACCCTCCAAATGAAAAGCGGTTGCAAAATAAAAAGGGAATGTATTCTTGTCCCAATCTTTCTCTGAATCTCTCAATTTTAAGGATTCCAATCCGTGTATGTGTTCTAAAACTTTTGTTGCACATGAATGACACTCTCGAGCACATTAATGTCAAAGATATATTTCGCTTGCTCTTGGAAATCTCTTGCAGGTACAAATTGCACACCCTGCCACATCGTGGTCCTCAAAAGAAGTTTCCTCATCAACATCAATGCTAAGGGAATGAGATTTCCCTATGCCCTTTCTGCAAAATCAGTTTGACTTGCCAACTTCGAACTACGTTGGTCTGATTCTCGAAAGAGATACGTAGGCAGCTTGAATTTTCAGGCACGACCACATACTTGCAAAAAATCTTATGCAGATACACATCATCCATTCTGGCACATCATGATCTTCACAAGAAGGATCCTCGACAATATCGACGCTCATATTTCTGCGTAGGGAGCGAAATTTCCCAGTGACCCTTTGAAAAATAAAATGTTCGACTTGATAACGTTGAACTACGTTGGTCTGATTCTCGAAAGAGATACGTAGGCAGCCTGAATTTTCAGGCACGACCACATACTTGTAAAAAATCTTATGCAGGTACGAAGTTGGAACCACACAATGAATCACATCTTGGTTTCACAAAGAGGTTGCTCATTGCAAGCGATCAAAATCCCACAAGAGTTGCAGGAGCTCCAAAAGCGAAGAAGCTTAAACTGTGAAATAATCAAAAACCCCTATTTGGAGAATCAGGGATCCAAAATGAGGTTGCAGCACTCAAAACAGTACCGATGGGTCACGCGAAGCAATGGTTCATTGCTTGATAAAGCACAAAAATCTCATCACACAGCAATTCAAAGGCAGAGGAATCTGAACAGCGCAGAATGCAGCGTATCCTTGATTTTATTTTGTGCATATAAATAGCTTCAGTTGTTTATTGCCCTTGGTCTTCTCGAAAGAGCGAGATTACCTCCCTTGAACTGCGCAACGTCGTAGGTCCCCCCTTTTTGAAAAGATATGTCATTCCACCTTGGTCTTCTCGAAAGAGCGAGATTACCTCCCTTGAACTGCACAACGTCGTATGTTCCCCCTTTGAAAAGATATGTTATTCCACCTTGGTCTTCTCGAAAAAGTGAGATTACATCCCCTAAAACTGCGCAACGTCGTAGGTCCCCCCTTTTGAAAAGATATGTTATTCCACCTTGGTCTTCTCGAAAAAGCGAGATTACGTCCCTTGAAACTGCGCAACATCGTAGGCCCCCCTTTTGAAAAGATATGTTGTTCCAGCTTGGTCTTCTCAGGCACCCGAGATTACTTCCCCGAACTGCGCAACGTCGTACGTTCTCCATTTATGATTCCCATCCCCTTGCAAAGAGAGATCGAATCTCAATGCACCCCTTTACTCGGATTGTACCTTGCGTCAATCCTTGAGTCGTGATTGGTCTTAAGCCTTCTCTTAAATTGTGTGAGTCGGTTCTAATCAGAACTACGACTCGACTTGATTCCCATGGAGGGATACGTAGGCAGTTCATAACGTTGGACTCAGTCGCCCATTCTCGCAATTTGTTGGTCAAATACCAACCCCCCAGAAAAGAGAGATGGAATCTCAATGCTCCCCCCAGCAAAGAGAGATGGAATCTCAATGCTCCCCCCAGCAAAGAGAGATGGAATCTCAATGCTCCCCCCAGCAAAGAGAGATGGAATCTCAATGAAATCCCCAGCAAAGAGAGATGGAATCTCAATGCTCCCCCCCCCCCCAGCAAAGAGAGGTGGAATCTCAATGCAATCCCCAGCAAAGAGAGATAGCTTCTCAATGCTACCCCCAGCAAAGAGAGATGGAATCTCAATGCTACCACCAGCAAAGAGAGATGGAATCTCAATGCAACCCCCTGCTTTAAATTTTAATAAACCTGAACTACGTTTGGTCTGATTCTCGATAGAGATACGTAGGTAAACCGGGAAACCGGAACCGACCATTTCCTGTGTTTGATTGATGGTTTGAGTTAGAACTATGGAGGCTTGATTCTCGAAAGAGATACGTAGGAAGTCCTACCTTGGACCCAGCCGTTACACCCTAGACGAGATCGAGTGTCTCTTAGTGAATCGTAGAATCCCCTTTAACCAGGAGATTCGACGAGGGGCTCTGTAGATACCCTGATCTCGCACCCCTAAAACCCACCTTGAATCCGTCTAAACCCGAAAATTGACCTAAAACCCTCGATTTGGCTGTGCGGGACTGTCGTGATCCTTATCGGTGCATCGAATGGATAAACGGACTTCAAATTCATGATCAGAGCGAAAAAACGAGTAAACAGGCAAAAATTCCATTTTTCGAGGTGCGGGACCGGAAACGGGGCCTGCACCCCTCGAACTGCTCGTTGTTATCCATTATGTGCATTAAAAATATATTATTACCTTTCCTTGCTAATTGACATATTTCAGATATACCGGCGTGACCACAAAATTATTCCAAGCAACTTTCATGTTGGACCCGCGGACAACCGGGACACCGGAGACGCGCACAACGGAGCAGTTGCGGAGTTAATGCCGAAACAGAGATAAGGAAGATGACTTGAATCCTTAGTCTAAGAAGGATAGATAATGATATAAAAAAATCACCTCCCTCCTAACCTCCCTCCTCCAATTTACAACCTCCCCCCTCCAATTTACAACCAATTTACAACCTCCTTCCTCCATATTACCATCTCCCTCATCCATTATTTAAAAAAGAATTGATTCACACATCACACACACACCACTCTCCATATTCACCACCACCCTTACTTGCTCTCTCTCAAGTAACCCTAAAACACCCTCAACCACCACCACACCACCACCATACCACCATAGCACTACCACCACACAAACACTAAACTCAAACCCTTTCAAACACTAAGCAAAAGCCTTAGAAAACAAACCAAAAAAAAAAAAGACTTCCCTTGGAAGCAAAGGGAGCACAACCTAGGCCTTATTCTCACCTTGTAATCACCTCAAAGGGTAAGATGTAGTGTTCTTATGTAATTTCTTGAGAGGTTTAGCCACTTGTTAGGCTAAACCTCCATTTTATATTCAAAGATACAATATTGATACTCTTGTTGTTTTTTCTCTTCAAATGATATTATAATGATGTTTTGAGCTCTTGAGCATGCTATGCTATTGATCTTGTGTATATATATCATGCATGAATGAGTATCAAATCCTTGTGTGTGTTTGATTCAAGGGATTTTCAAAGAACCAACTTGTTTCCCCTCAAAAAACCTTGAATCTGTCCATAGCTTGTAATATCACCTTGTGAGAACTCATGTAATCTGACTTAGAAGCATGGATAAATGTTTTTTTGTGTTTTTAATATGTATATATATTCATGTTCAAAGTTTCATGTTCATAGCTTTTCATTTGAGTTAGTTTTGATAGGTGTTTTCATGACATAAGTGAGATGCCAATTATCTGTCCATATGGTACCTTACTTCCTTGTTGCTTTGATTAGGCATAGAAAACTTGGGTTTTGGTCTTAGACCACAAAATGTAACTTGTTCTACACAGAACAAGGAACATTATTATGTAAATAGAATATTTTTAGCCTCAGTGTAAGAGGCTCTTTCCATTTTTTGTTTGAGATCTCTGTTCTCAGATTTGTGCTTGTCCATTTCTGACATCAAAATGTCAGAAGTGTTTTTAATGACTTAAACTTGTTTTTTGGACTTGAAACTCTCCAGATATTAACTTTGACATGTTAGGAGTAACTTTCATGTTTTGTATCCCCCATGATTCCCCCGTTTTGATGATTAAAAAAGTGGATACGTTAGGGATGTATGAAATTCTGTCAGACTGGGCTATGAAAAGAATTGCCTTGCATGCTTTGTTTGAACACGATAACATGCCCCTAAAATAAAGTGAAAAATCATGGTAGATGTTTAATGTGTTAGGAAGTTTTGTTGACCTTTACTTTCCATATTGGATGAGTACAAGAACATGTACACAAACAAAGGTGCACAGCAGTCCCTGAAAAGGTTTAGGGACGGAGTTTCGGACATTTATTTGTTTTGGGAATTGTTTCCCTTTTTGTGCAAATGTAAATATTAATCCCCCACCCCTTTATGTGTTTTATTCACTGTATATAAATGATAAAACCATTTTCTAAAACCAATTGTGAGTCCACCCAAATCGACTCCCATTTGTGAATAAAAATGAACCTTCCTAGAATAGGAAGACCTCCATATATTAAACCACCATTTTTTGTTAGGGCACAAAATAGCAATTCAAAAGGCATAAAATGAATCTACGTGGCACGCATATAGAGACCAACATGGGCGAAGATAATGCCTAACCCCTTCTCTCTTCGTAACTTAGCCCCCGAACCCACTTTCTCTAAAAAAGGTTTTTTCTTCGTTTTTCCTAAAATTAAAATGAGGTGGCGACTCTTGCAATTAAATCACAGCATCAAGAGGAAACCATTGTGCGGGAACCGAGCGCATTTCCAAAAGCGCATCAGCACGAGGAGAACCCGAATCGCTTTCGCGAGCGATCATTTCGAGGTTCGGTTTCGAGCACGGGCTCTCACAGTGAGCTTCCTCAAGAATTTCCCTCTTAATACTTTCATCATTAGGCACCCAAATCCTCGATTGATACCTCATAATCCCGTCATCACTAACACAGAAATCTTTCATGCCATTTTTATCTATGGTCTTGTGGATTGCTGCTAACTCCTCATCCACGTTCTGAGTTTCCTTGATTCTCACCAACAATGTTGGTTGAACACTCATCTGAGCCCAATAGCCTTTAACTCTAACTTCCAGTTCCACAATTTCACTATTTCCTAAATCACTTACCCCCTTAGGAATCATAGTCGCTAATGTTCCATGGTTCTTTCTACTTAACGCATCTACCACCTTATTGGCTTTTCCAGGATGATACAGAATTTTGTAATCATAATCCGTAAGTAGTTCGAGCGATCTTCTCTACCTCACATTCAACTTCTTCTGAGTGAAGATATACTTATGACTCTTATAGTCGGTGTAAATCTCACATGGTGCCCCATACAAATAGTGTCACCAAATCTTCAATGCAACCACTACGACCACTAACTCCAAATCATGGGTAGGATAGTTCTTCTCATGGTTCTTGAGTTGTCTAGACGCATACGGTATCACCTTATCATTCTGCATCAACACACAACCCAAACCTTTCAATGATGCATTACTATAAATCACAAAACCATCCTTACTTGTTGGTAACATAAGAACAGGCGTAGACACCAATCGCCTTTTCAATTCTTGATAGTTCTTCTCACAATCGTCCGACCATACAAATTTTGTCCCTTTCGTGGTTAACTTAGTCAATGGTAGAGATAACTTAGAAAATCCTTCCACGAACCTGCGGTAAAAACCCGCTAAACCCAATAAGCTCCTTATTTCGCTAATAGAAGTTGGTCTCTCCCAATTCACTATAGTCTCGATTTTCGCAAGGGTCAACTGCTACCCCATCCTTAGACACCACATGCCCCAAGAACGCCACTTCCGTATGCCATAACTCACACTTCTTAAACTTGTCTTACAAATTTTGTTCTCTCAGAATCTCCAATATTAATTTCAAATGTTCTTCATGCTCCTCTTTTGACTTAGAATACACCCAAAACGTCATCAATGAATACAATTACACACTTGTCTAAGAACTCTTGAAATATTCTATTCATAAGCTCCATGAATGCTGCCGGTGTGTTAGTCAACCCGAACGGCATCACTACAAACTCATAATGACCATACCTTGTTCTAAAGGCCGACTTAGCTATGTCGTCCTCCTTCACCACTCTTAGCTGATGATAATGAGGCCTCAAGTCTATCTTCGAAAAATAGCACGCTCCACGAAGCTGGTCAAACTAATCGTCTACTTTAGGCAACATGTATTGGTTCCTTACCGTTACACAGTTTAATTCACGATAGTCGATACACAACCTCGTCGACACATCCATCTCCTTTACAAATAATATCGGTGTGCCCCACGGCGACACACTCGGTCTAATCAAACCTTTATCCAATAACTTCTTGCAATTGTTCCTTCCATTCTTCAATTCTGACGGAGCCATTCTATATGGTGCCTTCGATATTGGTGTAGTTTTCGGTACCAAATCAATGGAAAATTCAACTTCTCTTTCAGGCGGTATTCCTGGCAGGTCCTCTGGAAACACATCCTTGAAATCTTTAATCACAGAAAGTGACTCTATCGTTACTTCTTTCTAGTCTGTAGTACTCACGTATGCCAGAACTCCTTCACACCCTTTCCTTAATAGTTTACGAGCTTTCATCACCGATATAAGGTTCGATCGGGTTCTAGGTTTTGTGCCCCTAAAAACAACACTCTTCTCCGGATAACAATTTGAAATGAACTTCCTTCCTAAAGCAATCTACATGGGCATGGTATGCAGCTAACCAGTCCATTCCTAAGATTACATCAAACTCTTCAATCTCCAAGTTAATGAGATCAACCTCAAATTATTTTCCGCCCAATACCAAGGGACAATTCCTATATACCGTCGTAACAGGGATCAAATCTATAGTTAAGGTATCTACTACCAAATGACTCTCTAACGCCTCAGGAATCAAATTCATTTTCTTAGCTAAGCAAGCACTTATCATAGAATGCGCAACATTCAACAGTCTTGTGTCTTCTGTCACAGACTTGGCATTTCTCATCAGAACCTTGCCCTCTAGCGTCACTCTTCTTGCCATCCCTACGGCTTCCTTGACCTTTATTCGGATACTTATTCGCAGCATTATTCTTCTTGCGATCATTGGTAGTCTTATGCTTATTGCCTTCGTCACGGTTCCATTTTCCCTTGGTTAACTCGTTCTCATTAGACTTCTTTTCTCTTCCTTCATAGTGCGGTAACTCTCCGCCTCTTTCTCTACTATTCTGGCTCTGTCTAACACTTGATCATATATGGGTAGCATCAACGGAGTGATTCGATAACGAATCCGGTCACTCAACCCAAATTTAAACTTCCGAGCCTTCTGCTCATCATTGTCGAAAAATACTGGGGCAAACTCCAGCAGCTCAGTAAACTTCTCACAGTACTCATCCACTGTCATAAATTCTGCCACTCTGGCATTTCAAACGCTCATCAGATAAAACTTTCTGTTGAACACACGCTTAAACCTTTCTCACGTGAATTTACCACCTCCACGTGCAATAGCCGCTCTCATACTCTTATTAGTATCGCGACAGGACGCTATTACTCACGCCACACAAGCATTGCTACTATACTTAATACTTTCACATAAAAAGGCCGTCCCCAAAAGACGCAACTTTTACAAAAGATCGGTTTACTAGATCTCTGATCGTTTCAATAGACCAATTCTACTTAGCAATTTGTTTCACTAGACTTTACTTATTAATTATAGGTCGATTCACTAGACCTACTATCATACACACTTGGCTGATTCAATAAGCCAACTTATACTTATGGTCTTTTCACTCGACCAATACTTCTCGTTCTAGAGTAGCTCACACGCTTTAACATTTAAGAACGAAACAATCAACAAAGCCATTTTTTAGAATAAATCATAAACTTTTACTACGAGGATCTTCTTGGAATGAAAGTTAACAGAATTCTAGTATTTTTCTCTAAACTAGAACTAACTATCAATACTATAAATAAAAATAAACCCTATGTCCCACTTTTCAATCATGGAACACCTTCCTAGGCCTTCCCCTAAACACCTTTGGAGCCTTCTTAAAGCCTCTTGGTCTTCCTCTTGGACCTACGAACCGGTACCATTGGTGCTTCATCATAATCAATTTTAATTGGATTGGCTTCATTGCCTTCAAGGTTGATATCTACTTCCTTGATTTCATCATCAGCTACCAATTATTCCTCATTTGGTGCTTCATTACCTATGAGTGTGGTCCGGTTAACCTCTCTAGCCTTTCTTCCTTGAGCTCTTTCGGTTCATAATACCATTGATAAGTCTCTTCTATGACCTCCGGGTAGTACCTCTCATTCTGACTCATAGTCTCTTTTACCTCTTCTAACTCTATGCTAGTATCTAACCAAGCCTTCCTATCTCGCATCCATTTTCCAATATAAGACTCACCTTGGCCTTTTCAGCTTTTAATTCTCTTTTCAGCTTCAGGATTTTGAGTGCATACCTCTGGATCACTCTTTGCTTAATCGTTCTATACTTCAAGTTCATTTTCGAGTTTCTTCTATGTCCGTCCATGACCTCGGTTAAGTCATGACCATTATCAGTATCATATAACTTAAAGATATAAGGCCATAATTATCATTTGCATAAGCAACTTAAAAGAATATCATTCTAGTGTAACCCTTCAAGTTTTACTCCCCAAAGTGTTCACTTATATTCCTCTACATTCCTCGAGGAAATCTTATCTTAGGTTATTTCCAAAAATAGTAAGTTTCTATGAAAGGAACGTTTCCAAACTTAGAAGGTTTCCCAAAACAGAAAGTTTCCCTAAATAGCAGGTTTCATCAATTAGTGCTTCTCAAAAGATACTTTGTTCTTATTAGAGTTTTACAGCCCAAAATCGTTAAGTACTACTTCTCCCAATAGTCTTAACTTCTAAGTCTGAGTCTCCCAAGTAATCTTAAACCGGGGCTCTGATACCAACTGAAACACCCCAACTTTTCACTACTAATAAATAATAACTTATTTGAATAAATCCCAAATTCAGAAAGCCCCAACGGCTACAATTAACCACAATTCAAACTTTAACTAACATTCAAACCCAAACGGCTAGTACAAATCACTAGCTCAAAAGGTAACTAACGGAAATAAAGTCTAACACTTAAACGTAACGGAAGTCATAGTTACTAACTAACTTTATTCAAAATATAACTTCGATGCCGCCAACCTTGCGTCCCTCGATCAGCTTATTTATAACCTGGAGAGAAATAAGAATGGAAAGAATGAGCGAACAATGCCCAGTAAGTTCATACGGGATCCCCTCGGGTACTAAGAGGAGATGACCGAAACGAACGGTAACAATGGATTAACAATGAAGGGATATAACTCAAGGATTAAACAGGTACTCAGTTGGAAAAGAAACATTTACCAACATTCAAAACAACTCATTACTTTGAAAACATGTGGCTACAGAAGACAGTTTCCAAAACATAACTTTTCACAAAACACTTTACCTCACTTCACTTTACTTTACTTTACTTTACTTTACTTTACTTTACTTAATTTAGGGACTAAGCACACGCTGTACCCAGGGCTCGGGTTTCTACTGACCGCACCAAATATCGGTATATCATGATAACCTACGTTACTTCCTCAAGCAACGCAAAGGGGTCCACATGTTCATCTTGGAACTATGGATAACTGAAAGGGGTCCACTTATCCGTTTCGGGATTATGGATAACTGTAAGGGGGTCCACTTATCTATTTCGGGATTATGGATAACTGTAATCACTTTTCTTATTACAAAACTTCACTTTAAAGAGCTTTTACAAAACAAATCTTAACTTTACAAAACTTTACTTGATCACTTTTTAAAAGGTGTACATCTCACTTTAGACACCAAGTCAAAATACGAATCATACACATGATAACCCAATTGAACAACAACAATATCAATAGGGTGGATAACAAAGGACGGTAACATTCACAGAACGGAATAGTTTTTAAAATACTATCTAGCCACATAGATAGTTTACTTTAACAAAACAGAGATTGGGAATCCTACACAAAGGATTGAAATCAAATACTACTAAGAGCGTAATCCCTTACCTTGGCTTGGTTAATCCTCTTTGCAAAACCACGCACACGCATCTACAATCATGCGAAAATAACTTTTTAGACAAAAGTAGTACTGTTTACTTCCGTCCCCAAAGTACTTTACTTTCTCTTATTATTAACCTATGAGTTATTCTCTTTAACTCCCCTTTAAGGTTAATATTCATTCTAGGGTTTCTCCCTTTACTCAATTATATTCATACCCAAAATACCCTTTTTGGTTTACCAAAATACCCCTAGGGTTTTACCATCTTCGATTCTCAATACTATTTCCCAATTCTCAATTACACACACTAACTTCACCAATCGCAGCACACACTAACACACACAAACATATGCCCACACACTGCCTACACACTCACACACGGCACACCCACAGCACACACACGCACACACAATAAACTCCCATCATCATCTTCTTCTTTAAACCCTAATCAATCAAACCTTAGTTGATTAAATTATCCTTAGGGTTCTTAATCAAGAATTATTAACGATTCAACGAAAGAGAAACGATTGGGGGAGTACCTTTGATGAACCAAAACCGGGTTCCTCTTCATCTTCTCTCCGCCTTCTCTCTCTCTCTCTCTCTCTCTCTCTCTCTCCCTCCCTGTCGGTTTCTCCCTCTCTGCCTCTGCCGTCTCCCTCTTTCTTTCTCTGCGTTTTCTTCCTCTCTTTCTCCCGTTCTATCTTTTTTTTTCTTTTGTAACTTGTAAAGAAAATAGGGTAGGGTTTTTAATTTATACCACTAAGCTTAATGAATCCTAATTGGGCTAGGATGTTAACTAGTTATTAAAAAAATTGGGCCTACTAACTTAACCCAACGGACTTATTTTAAATAAAGAAGTCCACCCAATTAAATAAAAGATGAGAAAAAGTCGGGTTATTACAGCAACAAAACAACAAACAAATTCTCAAATACACCGGCTGCACAACGTGCGGCAATGGTGGGTTACTCCGCTGCTTCTCGCGCCTTACTGCTCCACTACAGCCGACGGCCCAGATCGTGTTTGAAAACTTGGGGTTTAGGGTAATTGATAATCCTGGATATTGATTGAATCGTGTACAATCCACTATCCGAGTAAAGTATTTCGACCCTTTAAGCTTAGGTTTCATGAAATCTTCACTGGGATAAGACAATCAAAACAATCTGTATCTTAGGCCAAGAAAACAGATCAGAAACTTGGGTTTTTTTCGTAGAAGAAACATGAGACCAAAATCTGTTTTATAAACAGATGGGAAGAGGGATCAGCCCCTTGACCCCTGCTTCTTTATCGTGGTCGAAAACATATTGACTCAAAATGAGTGTGTACTCCACACTTTCCCTTAGTCATATCCGAGCCTAATATGAGATCGCATTGGTCTCTAGTAAATCCAATTACATAAAATCGTTGATGACACTAAAATCACCAACATTTCCCCCCATTTTAGTGTAATCCTCGATTTACTAATCATATAAAATATGAAACAAACATAACGAAACAAACGAATGCATAAATGAAAATGTCTTGCGATTGAATTTTCATCTTAGTACAATACACATTTCAAATATTCGAGAATCGGGGTGTCCCAACGATTGAACCCGTCAACTCATATAAATACCTGAAGATACTATACACATAAGTTTCTTACAACACTCTAAAGTTTATTCCTGACACTATTACAAGCCATGTGTCCCTATCCATTAATGAACATATAGAAAGCCAAGTCCTAGCTTCTTGAAGCGGCAAAACTTCATGTTCACATAGGTAGTTCCTTTAATCTATCACCTGCATTTGCAATTTTTCAAAAGAACTATTAAGAAGATACCCTTCAACCTAACCATCACTTGCAGGTCATGAACACATACCTTGGGAAACATAATTACATGTGCTCCAATCTCCACCTGTGAGCTTTCCACATTGAATTCAGGCTTCTAACGTTGTATTAGAAGGGAATTGGGTATCTCACAACTAGAGGATTAGATGGAATTTAATCCCATCCCTATTGCTGACTTATTTACTAAGTCTCTAGCTAACCCCTTCGTCAAGTGGTCAGCTAAATTTTGTTGAGACCGAACAAACTCAACTGAAATCACACCATTCATGATCAATTCACGAATCATACTATGTCTGACACCTAAGTGTCTAGATTTGCCATTGTATATCTGACTATAAGCCCTAGCCAGCATGGCTGCACTATCACAATGGATAGATATTGGCGATATCGGTTTTGGCCATAATGGAATCTCATATATCAAGTTTCGTAGCCATTCTGCTTCTTTACCAGCAGCAGCCAATGCTACGAACTCAGATTCCATAGTAGAATGGGTAATACATGTTTGCTTCTTGGAAGCCCATGAAATGGTCCCTCCTCCTAGCAAGAACACCCAGCCACTAGTAGAAGATGAATCTTCTTGGTTGCTCCAACTAGCATCTGAGTAACCTTCTAAAATAGAAGGTTGTCCAAAATAACACAAACCATAATTCATTGTACCTTTTAAGTACTTGAACACCCTTGTTAATGCATGCCAATGCTGTCTACTAGGATTACTAGTGAACCTGCTCAATCTTCCTACTGCATAAGCAATATCAGGTCGAGTGCTCGTCATAGCATACATCAAACTGCCAATGGCTCTTGAGTATTCTAGCTGTGATACAGGTCTACCAGTATTTGGCATAAGTTTTTCAGTTGGATTCATAGGAGTACTGACTTTAGAACAATCATTGCAATTAAACTTCTTGAGAATTTTCTCAATATAATGAGATTGTGTAATAGCAATTCCCTAGTTCATCCGTTTAATTTTTATACTAAGAATTACATCGGCTTCTCCCATGTCTTTCATAGAGAACTTAGATGACAAGAGCTTCTTAGTTTTATCAACTACATTTTGGTCTGTGCCAAAAATTAACATGTCATCTACATATAGACAGATGATTACACCTTTTCCAGATTCATCAAATTTGCTATATACACATTTGTCAGACTGATTTAATTCAAAACCATTGGACAAAACAACCTCATCAAACTTTTGATGCCACTGTGTAGGTGCTTGTTTTAGCCCATACAATGACTTAATTAGCTTACACACCTTATGCTCATTACCTGGCATAACAAATCATTCAGGTTGCTTCATATACACTTCTTCTTCCAAATCACCATTTAAAAATGCTGTTTTGACATCCATTTGATGGATCAATAGATTGTGAATAGCTGCCAAAGCTATCAACAATCTAATAGTAGTGATACGAGCAACTGGTGCATAGGTATCGAAGTAGTCGATCCCTTCCTTTTGTCTAAAGCCTTGGATTACCAATCTAGCTTTATACTTGTCAATTGTTCCATCGACTTTTATCTTCTTTTTGAAGATCCATTTGCACCCTAAAGGTTTACAGCCTGGTGGTAAATCAGATAAAACCCATATATTATTTTCCATAATAGAACTAATCTCATCGTCAATTGCTTCTTTCCAAAAAGCAGCATCTCGCGATTTTATAGCTTCATCATAGGTTTTAGGATCCTCCTCTATATTATAACAGTAAGAGTATTGAGATTCAACCTGATCTCTTGATCCTTCAACTAAATACAGTTGAAAATCATCACCATATGATTTAGCTTTTATTGCTTTTTAGATTTTCCGTGGTTCGGGTGTCTTATTTGGTACATCATTTGAATGATCATCCCTTTGAGATTCACCCGAATTTGGTATAATATCCTTCGGCCTAGGTATTGAAGAGAAACGATTCTCATCAAATATTGCATCTCTTGATTCTATAATTGTGTTAATAGAAATGTTGTCATTAGGTTCTATAACATAAAACCTATATGCTTTGGAATGCTCAGCATATCCAACAAAGATACAATCAATACCTTTTTCTCCCAGTTTTTTCCTTTTAGGGTCTGGAAGTCTAACCACAGCCCTACACCCCCAAACTCGCAAAAATGTCAAGTTGGGTCGTTTCTTATACCAAAGTTCATATGGGGTAGTCTTGTTCCTTTTATTAGGAACCCTATTCAATAAATAGCAAGCCATTAACATGGCTTCCCCCCAAAACCCGTCACTCAAGTCCGAGTAAGATAACATGGCATTGACCATTTCTTCAAGAGTTCTATTTTTCCTTTCAGCCACATCATTTTGTTGTGGTGTATAAGGAGCCGTAGTTTCATGAATGATTCCTACGGATTGAAAATATATAGGATCATAATATTCACCACCTCTATCCGTGCGTAAGGTTTTAATCAAGCCATTTTGTTGTAATTCAACTTCTGTTTTAAAATTTTTAAATTTATCCAGGGCTTCATCTTTTGCATGCAGCAAATAAACATAGCAAAACCTAGAGGCATCATCTATAAAAGTGATAATATACTTCTTATTGCCTAAAGATGGAGTCGCATGAAAATCACATAAATCATTATGTATTAATTAAAGTATTACAGATTTCCTTGTTATACTTTTAAAAGGTTTTCTAGTGATTTTTGTCAACATGAAAGTATTGCATTTTCCAGAATTATTATCAATAGCAGGAATCAAACCATCTTTAGATGTTTCAAGCATTATTTTATAGTGCACATGTCCTAAACGAGCATGCCATAATGAGGAATTAATAACATTGGAATCAGTCATATAAACAGAACTAGAATCATTAGGAACTTTATTCAAATTCATCATAAACATCCCATTGTTATAATAACCAAATCCTACAAATACACCAGACTTTGATAAGATATACTTATCAGACTCATAAACTTGTTTATATCCACACTTGTTCAATACAGGACCCGAAATTAAATTCTTACGAAGTTTAGGTACATACAACACATTAAACAGAGTAACAGATTTTCCTGAACTAAATTCCAGCACCACATTTCCTCTTCCTTGAACAGGAGCAAAATGATCATCACCCATGTAGAGAACAGATTCGTCTTCCACCGGTTCAAATGTCTTAAACCAGCAACGATCTTTACACACATGAGTTGTGGCACCAGAATCAATCCACCACGCAATTGCATCATCCTGCACATAAAATGCCTCAAAAATTAGTGAAACATAATATTTAATAAATCCATTCCAAATATGTACTAAATTCTGACCTTGGTCTTGGGTATGGTCCTTAGACCCGTTTCCCGAACCACTGGTGCTTGCGCCATCCTTCTTGTTCCCACTACGACAATCCCTCTTGAAGTGACCAGTTTTGTCACACCTCTAACATGCCACTTTAGGCTTCTTGTTGGGACCAGAATCATCGTTGTTATTGGAACCACGTTTCTTTCCTCTGTTTTTGTTGTTGTTCCTTTTCTTTCCACCCTCCTCAAGCATATTCACCGAGGGTCCAGCAACTTCCTTTCCTTTGCCCTTGTCATTATCTTGCGCCCTTAGAGATTCCTCTATGCGCAAGTGACTACCAAGTTGGACCAAAGACAGATCGTCTTTTCCGTGTTTCAAGTTGTGTTTGAAATCCTTCCAAGAAGGAGGCAACTTGTCTATTACACTTGAAACAGAAATTGCCTCATCCATTTTCAAACCATGTTGTGTAAACTGTCCAAGGATTCTCAGGAGTTCATTGAATTGTTCCATGACAGGCCTTGATTTGACCATTTTGTAATTATTGAAATTACTTACAAGGAACTTCTTACTCGAAGCATCCTCTGCCATGTACTTGGATTCAAGAGAATCCCACAACTCCTTTGCAGATTCGACATTCTGATATATATCAAAGAGAGAGTCAGACATACCATTCAATATATGTGCTCTGCAGATGTAGTCATCGTTCTCCCACTTCGACCTTCTTCTGACTGCTTCCAAATTGTCGTCCTCCGATAGTTCTGGCATGGGGTAGACAGAACATACACTACCTTCAATGTTGTCAGAAGGAAGTGCATCTTCTTCTGCCAGCGTCTGAAATCATAGCCTTCAAACTTATCTAACTTCCCAAAGTTGGTCGTCATCTCCTTTACAGTACTTCCCCCACCCATGATTATCACAGAATACTTTACTCGATTGTTAGAAAACTTGGGGTTTAGGGTAATTGATAATCCTGGATATTGATTGAATCGTGTAAAATCCACTATCCGAGTAAAGTATTTCGACCCTTTAAGCCTAGGTTTCACGAAATCTTCACTGGGATAAGACAATCAAAACAATCTGTATCTTAGGCCAAGAAAACAGATCAGAAAAATAGAGTATTATTAGGGTTTTTTTCGTAGAAGAAACATGAGACCAAAATCTGTTTTATAAACAGATGGGAAGAGGGATCAGATATGACTGTTGGCATCAAACAGTCATACCTGTTAGCCAACAGTAGTGTCCTTTGCGGGAAAAACTGGCGGGAATTAATTGGAGTACCAACAAGGGGCGCAGCCCCTTGACCCCTGCTTCTTTATCGTGGTCGAAAACATATTGACTCAAAATGAGTGTGTACTCCACACTTTCCCTTACTCATATCCGAGCCTAATATGAGATCGCATTGGTCTCTAGTAAATCCAATTGCATAAAATCGTTGATGACACTAAAATCACCAACAGATCGCTGCCACGTGTCACTTTAAAAAAAACCTCCAATAACTTTAAAATGCTATATCTTGAGATTTATAACTCAAAAAAAATAATTAAAAATACCGTTGTGTTCGTCTCGACGAGACGAATAAAACTACATAGGTCATGATATGGTTTGATTTTTTTTTTAACAAAAAACATATTTTTTACACACAAAAAGTTTGAGTTGCTCGTCAGCTAGGATGCAACACTTTGTTCTGATAAAAGTAACACTTTCATCTTCAAAAAGTAACACTTTCTACTGTTAAAGGTAACAGGAGTTTTCACAAAAAAAAATTGGTTTGCATTTCAATTGTTACTTTCTCAATAAAAAATTGTTACATTTTCATATATAATGTTACATTTAAGAATATAAAATGTTACAATTGAGAAAAAAAAAATGTTACATTCATTTTTATAAAATGTAACATTAGTTTAGTTGTCAATCCTATGCTAATTTGGGAGAAAAAAGTGTTACATTTGGAAAAAAAGTGTTACATTTGGAAAAAAACGAGTGTTACATTCCTTTATAAAAAGTGTGACATTAGTTTAGTTATCAATCTTTATGTTATCTTTAACATATTGCAGCAAAATTATGGTACATTTTGAAGAAAAAAAAGTGTTACATTTGGGAAAAAAAGTGTTACATTTCGTTATAATAAGTGTTACTTTTGTTGAAGGAAAAAAAGTTGGGGTGGCAAAAAAATAAAAAATAAAATTGGTCGGCTCGGCTCGGAGCTGTCGCACGCCGTACAACGGATGTACAGGAGGCGGCCTCTTAAATTAATTGTATAATTCGTTGACTCTTGTAATTGAATAGAAAAATAAATAAATCACGCAAGTTCCGGTGCCAATTTCACGGGTTTGGAACTAGCAACTCTTACTTTTCAATAATAAATATTTTTATTAATGTAACTTTTATTTTCGTATGTTTCAAAATAAATGTCATATTTTTAAATATGAAAGTAATTATGGAGAAAATTTTGCCATTATAAATGTGAGGTATAATTAAGTAAAGACTTTCTTTAAAAACATTAATAAGTCAAATACAACATTTATTACGTGATTTATTACGTGAGAAGAGAAGAGTAAAGTTTTTTTTTTCTTCAATTTATTTAGTAACCACAACTAATTCTAAGTTGTAACCAACATAGCACAATCAAACAATCATGCATTGACCAATTCCCATTCTCCATAATCTTTCTAAAAGTAAACACGGGTTGTATGCACTATGTATTTAAATTGATTGTGACAAATATCTCTCTCTCTCTCTCTCTCTCTCTCTCTCTCTCTCTCTCTCTCTCTCTCTCTCTCTCTATATATATATATATATATATATATATATATATATATATATATATATATATATATATATATATATATATATATATATAAAACTGATACTAAATTTTGCCTGCCTGTTACAATGAGCTATCTAAACTTATATACTACTCGATTTTTGTCTTGCAGGTCGGCAGGAGGAATCTTCTTTTGAAAATTGTGACCAGTGGGTCAGGGCGGCTGAATGCTTTGTTGAAAATTGTGGTCAGTGGGCCAGGGCGGCTGAATGCTTTGTTGAAAATTGTGGCCAGTGGGCCAGGGCGGCTGAATGCGCTGAATGCTTCGTTGAGAATTGTGGCCAGTGGGCCAGGGCGGCTGAATGCTTTGTTGAATTTTGTGGCCAGTGGGCCAGGGCGGCTGATGCTTTCTTCTTTTTGAATTATTTGTTGAGGATGCCTTCTTCTTTTTGTGTGGGCCATTGACTGAGATGCCTTCTTCTTCTTTTTTGTGCAGCTTTACAGATCTAATTCTAGATCGTCTGGTTGTGTGTAGAAGTCATCATTGGGTTGAGTATCCCCTTCATTCATAGAGGATGAACTGCCTTCGTCGCTAAGTTGGACCATTAGTCTTTCCAGATCCGTTGAATTTGTACATTTAGCCATCTGGGACATAATCTGTTGTTTCTTGGCTAAAAACTCTTCATTTTGTTGAGATTGTTTGAGAGGAATTGTTTTGCAAAATTCTGGTTTTGAGAGAAAGTATTTTGTCACTGCTCCAGAATTGCAATGAGAAATTTCAGTTTTGTCCCACCATTTTATTTTGTATTTTCGAATCAAAATTGGTAAAATTGTCTTTTGTACACACTCACACTTTTGTTGTTTCACCACACACTCACACATTTGTTCCTCTCTTAAGTCAAATTCTGTCATAAAAATCCATGGGACTTGGAAGTTGTGACAAAATAAGGCCCAAAGAGGAGTCTGAGAAATTTGTTCTGGGTAAGAAACCTTTGTTGACCATTGTTTGAAGGCTATTTGTACATCTGAAGGGACGATTGAATTGTCTAGTCCGAAAGTTTTCCACCATTGATGAAACCAATAAGGAGTAGGATAGGAAAAATTCGGACAAAAATAAAAGAAATATGAAAGAAAAAATGATTTGTTTTGTCTGAAAAAGGCCCTTGACCAAGCCAAGATATAATCATAATAATTAAATCTTACTGAATTGTTTGAATTTATTAAATCTCGAGAATCATTTGGCTTTTGGCCCCAATCTGATAAAGTCAGGAATTTTAAAATTTTGACTTTGCAATAACGAATTTTTGTGTTATCAACATGATCTGTGGAATATTGAAAAGTAGCGGATTTTGTTTGTGTCAGAATTGTTTCATAGTAAAATTGGCTTTTCATAAAATTATCAGGAATATAATTGTGCAGTGATGGTAAAATATATTGTGATAATTGATAAGGATGCCAATTGTCAGTCATTTCATAGATTTCTGGTTCTAGGACACAGATAGAATCGGTATGGGTTTTATAAAAATAATTTGTGGGTGGTGTTTGTTTAGGGTGAGGATTAGGAACAATTTGTCTATTGGGTTGAGAAGTTTGTGGGTTTTCTATTTTGAGGGCAGATTTGTAAGTGACTGTTTTTTGGGAGGATGATGTTTCTTTTGAGATTGGGGGAGAGAATGGTTTTGCATCGGGGGAAAGAGTAGCAAACCTATTTTCTAGTTTTGGTTGAATTGGCATTCTGTCAGGAATGAAATTTGGGAACTTTGTAAGAGGTCTGATTTGTATGATAGATTGTTCTTTCTTGGCCTTTCCTTTGAGCGAGGTTCCTGTAATCATTCTAAACAGGGAGAATTTTAGTATGTAAATTTCAATAGTCTCGTACGAGGCTATTTTAATCTGGCATATGTAGAAAATCCTGAAAATTAGGATAATGATCATGGTAAATACAATTTGTGAGTCTTTTAAAAGTTGAGATTTCGGATTTGATAAGAATTGAAAAAGACGAGGAAGATTTATTTTCAAAGACTTCTTGTAAATCATGTATATGAAATGTAAGCATTTGAGTTTTGTGAAAAGGGGTTCTTTTGTGAAAGTTCCTGCATTCTCTTAGAAGTATTGGTGATTTTTGTAGTAAATAATTTATGTAATTGGAAGTATTTAAATGAATACGATTTCCATTTATAAAAAGGTCCCAAGTTTGTTCCTGTTCTATTTGTGAAATGAGTAAAGTCTCTTTTTCTAATTTTTCTAATTCTTGTAATGATTGTTCAGAAAAGAGTAAGTCTTCTTCATTTAAATTTGCCATTGCCTGCAATAAAGATTGTTTTTATTGAATTTTTATCGAATACAAACATATGAAATACATAAAAATACATTAGAGAAATTTATTGGAGAATTTTATGTAACTTCCTCATTTTTCTGGAAAGAGCCTTTGCTTGTATGAGCATATTTGTTGCGATCCTTTTCTGATGGTAGAAAACTCCATCGTTTTCTATGTATTCCTCAAGATCACTAATGATGATTCGTACATACATAAAGTGTATTCTTATTTCATAATTTCCATAAGTTTGAGGAAAATCTGTAGATTGAAGATCTCTTAGTTGTCTAGCTAAATGGTTCAAATAATCAATGTTGCCAAAGCCTCTATTGAGCCATCTATTACGTCTATCATGTGTATTAAAAATTTGGTTATTTATCAGTGGGAAGTCTGCCATGTCCTTGTAAGAATTCTCTAGTTAAGAAATCTGGGATTGAATTGTCTTTGCCTGCAATATGAACGATGTCAAAATCAAATATTGATAAAAGGGCTTGCCATCGGGTAAAAATTTGTTTTGCCGCTAAATTCTTTACATCTTTTTGTAAAACATCTTTTGCAGCTTTGCAATCTACTTTGACTGTAAATTTTTGATTAAGTAGATCATCCTGAAATTTTGTTATGCATAGAACTATAGAAAGAATTTCCTTTTTTATTGTAGAATAATTTGTTTGTGTTGTGTTCCATATTCCCGAATAATATCTTATTATTTGGTCTTTCCCATCTATGTTTTGAGTTAATATTCTACCATATCCTATGTCTGAGGCATCAGTGGCTACTGTCTTATGGGCATTAGGATCACATATTGTTAAGCATGGTAATCTTTTAACATGTAGTTTGATCTGTTTAACAACATTAGTATGCTCTTTTGTCCACGGTTTTGGATTTGTTTTTAATCTATCAAAGAGTGGTTTACAAATTTGTCTTAATTTAGGAAAGAAATCTGCTATGTAATTTAATGATCCTAGGAATCTTTGTAACTGATTTTTATCTTTTATCTCATCTGGGAATTTGCCAGCAAAATCTATAGATCTTTGTATTGGTATTAAAGTATTATTGGTTATCTCATGTCCTAAAAACCTAATCTTTGTTTGATAAAGTTTTATTTTTGTTTTTGATAAAACTAACCCATTTCTTATCATTGTTTTATAAAATATGTTTAAATGTTTGTCGTGTTGTTCAAGAGTTTTACTAAATACTAAAACATCATCTATATAAACAATAATAAAAGTGTATGGATTAAAAATTTCATTCATTATTTTTTGAAATTCGCTTGGTGCATTTTTTAATCCAAAGGGCATAAATTCCATTCGTATTGCCCAAAGGGTACTGTAAAAGCTGTTTTGTATTTATCTTCTTCTGCTATTTGTATCTGCCAAAATCCTGATTTCATATCAAATTTTGAAAATATAGAAGCATCGTGTAGTCTTTTTAATAAATCTTGTTTATTGGGTATTGGATATCTAATCCATTTTAGTGCAGTGTTTAAAGGTTTGTAATTAATAACTAATCTTGGGGCACCTCTTTCAATTTCTGCATTTTTTGATACATAGAATGCTGAGCATGACCAAGGTGATTTACTTTTCCTAATTAATTTTTTATTGAGTAAATCTTTAATTTCTTTTTTACAATATTCTAATAATTCTTGATTCATTTGTATAGGTCTTGCTTTTGTAGGTATTGTTTGTTCATTAAAATCTTTTTCATATGGTAGTGTTATTACATGTTTTTTTCTTTCCCAAAAAGCTGTGGGTAAATCAGAACATAGGTCTTTTTCAAATTTTTCTAATTTTTTAGAGATTATGTCTTTGTTTTGTTGAAGTTGTAATTTTTCTTCAATTTTGATATTTAATAATTCTTCCTTAAGAAATTTCATTTGATTTTGTAAAGTATTTAATTTAGAGATTCCTGTTTTTTGTAAATTATTTACATCACTATTGGATACATGATATAAAAAATCAAATATAATTTTTTGTCCTAATATTCTTGATTCTACTCCTCTTTGTGAAACTGAAAAGGGATATAGCATTTGTAAAAAAGGGTTTCCTAATATAACTTTTGTGTTTAAATTTTTTACAAGCATAAGACTTGTTTTAAAACAGATACTATTATTGCACACATGTGCTTCGGGTATTTTGTATTTTACTTCTAATTTTGAAGAATTGGCTGCTGAAAGACTTTGTTTTGTTTTTATAAAATATTTTGTTGGTATTATTCCTTGTTCAACACAATTTAGATCTGCTCCTGAGTCTAACATGGCTAATCCTTTGTATTCGAAATCTTTGATTTTCATATGTATATGTACATACCATTTTTGATATCTGACTCTAGTAAGAGCGTATATACTTTCTTCTGTGTCTGTAGAGGTATCTGTTTCCGAAGAAGATTTTTTAGCAAAAGGGTTTTTAAAATGTTTATCTAATTCTTTATTAGCTTTAGAAGTAGAAGCTTCATCATTGTAGGTTGAATGTATTTGTTTTTTAATTTCTTGTAGTGCTAATTTTGTTTCTATTTCTTTTTGTGTTTTTTGTAAATCTAAATTACTCTGTTTTAATAATTTTATTTCTTGTTTTATTTCTCTAATTTCATGTTGTAGGTCTACTGATGAAATTTGTTTCTTTTTGTTTTGGAACATTTGTATAACGTCTTCGTATTGAGCGGGCTTAGATGTATCTGGTTTTTCTTCATTAATTGTTTTGGCTAATTGTTTTAGAAATTTTCTTTTTATAGTTGGTTCATCTATTTCTTTGATTTTTTCTAATATCTCATCGTATTGTTCTATTGTGTTTAATTTATTATTACACAGACATATTTCTCTTTTACAGGATTGGCATTCATCATCACTTGTATCAGTTTGATCAGAAGAGTTATATTCATCAATATCTGTTGATAATTCAAGATTATCTATGTTTTGTAATATTTCTTCTGTTTCTTTTATTTTTAAATTATGGCAGATTTGTTGTATTTGTCTTTTTGCTGGGCAATTTCTAGCAATATGACCAGGTTTTTTACATAAAAAACATTTTATAGTTTTATTATATGGTTTAAAGGATTTTTTGTATTTTGTATTATTTTTGTTATTGTTGTATCTTTTCTGAAAATGTGGTTTTTTATTTTTATTGTAATAAGCAGGGGGATTGTTTTGATAGTGTTTATTTGTTTTTCTATATTTTCTCCTATATGTACTATTTTTGTAATACGGGCTTCTATGTTGAGTGTAATTTTTCTTTTTGTATGGAGATTTTAGTTTATCAAAACCAAATTGTTCACACCAATGTCCTAATTCTTTTCTTGTTTGAGTAGTTTCCTTTTTTAATTTGTTTGTAATTTTTGGTCTTGACATAGTCTTAATCCTGTAATATTTACACAGGTAATTAAGTCTCCATAGGTAAGATTATCATAAGATATTTGTCCGTATTTTTGTTCTATCGTATCTTTTACTTTTTCTGAAAATAGGCCTGGTAGTCCAGTAATAAATTTTTCTTTCCAATGATAATTATTTGGGTCAGCAAGATTAAAAACTCTTTTAAGGAAATTTTCTTTATACCATTTAAATTGTTCTAATTTTCTGCATTTTAGGTTTTGTAATATTTCAGAATTTCTTTCAGTATATAAATCTATGTCTCCTATAAAGTGAGTTGTAATGTTAAATATTAAGTATATTAATTGTGCAGGACTTTGATTTCCATTTTCATCTAATACTGGGTGTCCATCCTGGTCTGCTTTTATAGCTTCTAAAATTTGTGTTTTTACTTGATGTGCTAATAATTTATCCCACCAAGTTCTTAATTGACCAGTAAATCCTAATATAATGTTTTCAACTGCTTGCCGTTCTGTAATATTTGTAGATTTGTATATATTTCCTACAATTATCATTTCTTTTGTAATATTTATTACTTCCATTTCACTTAATCCGTCAATGTTCCATTCGTAAATGTTTTTTGCATTGTATGATTTTGTTGGGTTTTTTAATATTTCTAAGTCGTCAGGGTCTTTATTATAAAAATCATGTCTCATTGTTTGAATTGGAATTGTATTTAAGTTTTCTTCTTCTTCTGATTCTGTAGAGCTATATTCATTAGAAGAGATATCTGAATCTGATGTTTTGTCATTATAGTCTGTTAGCATTCGGATATTTGTACTTGTACTTGTTTCTTCTTTTACTTTTAAATGTGTTTTAATTTTATTCATTAAATCATTTAGAGGATCATGGAGTGTTGGTTTGACTTCAGGTATTATTAAAGTATTCTTAGGAGGGGGAATTTGTTTAGTAAACATTGTATTTTTATTTTTTCTAGTTGATGGATTAATTTTATATAATTCTGAATATTCTGTAAATCTTTGGGATTTATAATGTTCATCATTTTTGGTTGGTATTGGTGTGGGTCCCATTTCTACATCTAGTTGTGCTATTTCTTCTCCTATTGTGGTCATTTTTTTAGTAGAATTATCAATTTTTTCTTCAACTCTATCTAATTGTTGTCCTACGGTATATAGGTATAAGTTTGTCCAATTATTTTGTAAATGTAAAGATGTTTGTTTTTTATCTTCGGTGTTTAATTGATTAGTTTTATCAATGGGGTAGGCACCGTATTGGATATTATCTTTACTAAAGTAAGTGGCTTCTAAGGGTGGTTTTTCGTTTTCGTATACTTCGTGAGTTGGTAGAAGATCTGGTCCTACTTTGTACCATCGTCTTAGTTTTTTCTGTAATGTAGTTATTTTGTATAGGTAATCATCTTTTAAGAAATCAAAAAATGGTATGTGGTCTTCTTGCAATTCACAAAATTCATAATACTTTTCTTTTATTAATTTTTGTTCATTGGTATCATACATTTGAAAGAATAGTTTTCTATTTTCTTCATTGTTTTTACTTGTGAAATCTTTTCTTAAAATACTTTTGTTTAGAATAAAATTGTTTTTTATCATATTTAATGTAAATTCACTATCTTCATAAGATTGAACATTGTTTCCTTCGTATGGGTAGACATTAATTCCTTCTCTGTTTGCTCCAGTATTGTTTGTTTGTTGTGGAATTTCAATATTAGTTTCATCTTCAAAAACAGTTTCATTTTGTGAAGAACTATCTTCATATTTAGTGTTTTGTGGGAATTCATATCTTCCTGATGTAGATCTCCTTGATGGTGCGTGGACATTTAATTTTTTGTGTCGACTTAGTGACTGAGTTCTTTTGAATTTTAGATCTACTGATCCGTCTTCGTATTGTGTAATTTGTTCTATATCAGTTGTTTGATTTTGTTCTTTTCTTGGGACAGTTTTAGCGGGATATGACCATTTATCTGGTAAAGTTATTTCATTCCATTTAATTGTTTTTGGTATATTTATATTAGCTTTTGTTTTATCAATCTCCCAAAAAAATGGTTTCTCCTACTTTGTTTCTGTTAAAAGCATTAGGACATAGTCCTGTATTCATAACTTTAAAATATAATCTATAAAATATTTCATATACGTGAGATCCCTTTTTCATATGATAATTATGTGTTAAAATATCTAAAGTTAGAATGTCCATTATGTGAGGATCTGTTAAAGAGATTGTAAAATTTGGATAACTATTAAAATGTATTGGTCCATTTGTTAAACTAGTTTCAATAGCTCCTAATAATGAATCTGTATAGTTTAGATGTCTAGCATCTCTTAAGGCTATTTGTATGCTTGTGTTTAGTCCTTCCATTGTTAAAGGTTTAATAGCAATTTGTACAAGTCCAATATGTAAAAATTTGTATCCCTGAGATATATATTTTTTTATAGATGATTTTGAAAATAGACTCATAGTTTGATTATTGGAAAATAAAGGGATAATAGTTTCTTTTGTTTTAATAGCTAGTCTTGATCTTATGTTAAGAATTCCTTTGTCTTTATAAATTTCTGAGTTTGAAATAAGAGGTGGTTTCCAATTAGTCAAAGACTGAGTATTCCAAGAAAATTCTTTTGATAAAATATTTTGATAAAGACTAATTGGAAACTAGTTTAACAAATGGACCAATACATTTTAATAGTTATCCAAATTTTACAATCTCTTTAACAGATCCTCACATAATGGACATTCTAACTTTAGATATTTTAACACATAATTATCATATGAAAAAGGGATCTCACGTATATGAAATATTTTATAGATTATATTTTAAAGTTATGAATACAGGACTATGTCCTAATGCTTTTAACAGAAACAAAGTAGGAGAAACCATTTTTTTGGGAGATTGATAAAACAAAAGCTAATATAAATATACCAAAAACAATTAAATGGAATGAAATAACTTTACCAGATAAATGGTCATATCCCGCTAAAACTGTCCCAAGAAAAGAACAAAATCAAACAACTGATATAGAACAAATTACACAATACGAAGACGGATCAGTAGATCTAAAATTCAAAAGAACTCAGTCACTAAGTCGACACAAAAAATTAAATGTCCACGCACCATCAAGGAGATCTACATCAGGAAGATATGAATTCCCACAAAACACTAAATATGAAGATAGTTCTTCACAAAATGAAACTGTTTTTGAAGATGAAACTAATATTGAAATTCCACAACAAACAAACAATACTGGAGCAAACAGAGAAGGAATTAATGTCTACCCATACGAAGGAAACAATGTTCAATCTTATGAAGATAGTGAATTTACATTAAATATGATAAAAAACAATTTTATTCTAAACAAAAGTATTTTAAGAAAAGATTTCACAAGTAAAAACAATGAAGAAAATAGAAAACTATTCTTTCAAATGTATGATACCAATGAACAAAAATTAATAAAAGAAAAGTATTATGAATTTTGTGAATTGCAAGAAGACCACATACCATTTTTTGATTTCTTAAAAGATGATTACCTATACAAAATAACTACATTACAGAAAAAACTAAGACGATGGTACAAAGTAGGACCAGATCTTCTACCAACTCACGAAGTATACGAAAACGAAAAACCACCCTTAGAAGCCACTTACTTTAGTAAAGATAATATCCAATACGGTGCCTACCCCATTGATAAAACTAATCAATTAAACACCGAAGATAAAAAACAAACATCTTTACATTTACAAAATAATTGGACAAACTTATACCTATATACCGTAGGACAACAATTAGATAGAGTTGAAGAAAAAATTGATAATTCTACTAAAAAATTGACCACAATAGGAGAAGAAATAGCACAACTAGATGTAGAAATGGGACCCACACCAATACCAACCAAAAATGATGAACATTATAAATCCCAAAGATTTACAGAATATTCAGAATTATATAAAATTAATCCATCAACTAGAAAAAATAAAAATACAATGTTTACTAAACAAATTCCCCCTCCTAAGAATACTTTAATAATACCTGAAGTCAAACCAACACTCCATGATCCTCTAAATGATTTAATGAATAAAATTAAAACACATTTAAAAGTAAAAGAAGAAACAAGTACAAGTACAAATATCCGAATGCTAACAGACTATAATGACAAAACATCAGATTCAGATATCTCTTCTAATGAATATAGCTCTACAGAATCAGAAGAAGAAGAAAACTTAAATACAATTCCAATTCAAACAATGAGACATGATTTTTATAATAAAGACCCTGACGACTTAGAAATATTAAAAAACCCAACAAAATCATACAATGCAAAAAACATTTACGAATGGAACATTGACGGATTAAGTGAAATGGAAATAATAAATATTACAAAAGAAATGATAATTGTAGGAAATATATACAAATCTACAAATATTACAGAACGGCAAGCAGTTGAAAACATTATATTAGGATTTACTGGTCAATTAAGAACTTGGTGGGATAAATTATTAGCACATCAAGTAAAAACACAAATTTTAGAAGCTATAAAAGCAGACTAGGATGGACACCCAGTATTAGATGAAAATGGAAATCAAAGTCCTGCACAATTAATATACTTAATATTTAACATTACAACTCACTTTATAGGAGACATAGATTTATATACTGAAAGAAATTCTGAAATATTACAAAACCTAAAATGCAGAAAATTAGAACAATTTAAATGGTATAAAGAAAATTTCCTTAAAAGAGTTTTTAATCTTGCTGACCCAAATAATTATCATTGGAAAGAAAAATTTATTACTGGACTACCAGGCCTATTTTCAGAAAAAGTAAAAGATACGATAGAACAAAAATACGGACAAATATCTTATGATAATCTTACCTATGGAGACTTAATTACCTGTGTAAATATTACAGGATTAAGACTATGTCAAGACCAAAAATTACAAAACAAATTAAAAAAGGAAACTACTCAAACAAGAAAAGAATTAGGACATTGGTGTGAACAATTTGGTTTTGATAAACTAAAATCTCCATACAAAAAGAAAAATTACACTCAACATAGAAGCCCGTATTACAAAAATAGTACATATAGGAGAAAATATAGAAAAACAAATAAACACTATCAAAACAATCCCCCTGCTTATTACAATAAAAATAAAAAACCACATTTTCAGAAAAGATACAACAATAACAAAAATAATACAAAATACAAAAAATCCTTTAAACCATATAATAAAACTATAAAATGTTTTTTATGTAAAAAACCTGGTCATATTGCTAGAAATTGCCCAGCAAAAAGACAAATATAACAATATATATATATATATATATATACTCCCTCCGTCCCACCCGTCTTATGATTGTTGGTCAAACAATTTATACTTTGACTAAATATTTGAAGAAATATAATGATGCTAATAAAAATTTAAAACTTGTTATTGTATCACGGTTAATATTAAACTAAATAACTATTTTTAGATTTTCATTAAGAAAATTATTTTTGTTCAAATTGTTGGTCAAAGTATAAATTGCTTGATCAAGAATCCTAAGTCGGGCGGGACAGAGGGAGTATATATTTTTGACGGTGTCCACACCAAAAGAAGGCGAGGAGAGGGATCAAACCCTAGCGCTCACCAAGTGTGAGGCTTGACTTTACCACTGGATCACTTCTTTGGGGACTTCTATGTGTTTGTGTGTGTATATATATATATATATACTCCCTCCGTCTTTTTAGTCGTTCACTTTTGGTCAACATGAGTAAACTTTGACCAAACATTTAATGTCAATCTAATCATCCTAATGAAATTCTAACAATTGTAATTGATAAATAATCATTTAATTTATCAATAATAGTTTTTAAAATTTCATTTGGATATATATATATATATATTTTGGAAATCGTAAGCCACCTAATTCAATTCTAGCCAACAGGAGGTATCGAACCCAATACCTCTACAACATAGAGATTTAAACATGCTTAAAATGTTGCTTGGGCACAAACCCTATGGCATTATAAGGGCAGTTATAAAGAAACAAAATTGTCGCAAATCATAATATTCACAAAATTTTGAGAATATTTTCCTAACTCTTAGGAAAAACGTGTTTTTAAAAAAGTGCAGTGAGATTTTTGTAAATATGTAGAACTTCTTTTAAAAACGTGCGGTGACATTTTTGTAAATAATTCAAACTTCTCTAACGGTTCTAGATATGAATATAAAGCCTTCTGGATATTATTTTCAAGCACATCTGAAGGTCATGACCAAGAAATCTTCTGTATATCAACCTCAAAAGATTTTGGACATCAATAATAAGGCATTCTGGATATGATTTCAACATTTGAACAAGATCATAGCCAGCAAACCTTCTGGATCAAGCTCAAGAGATCTGGATAGCCAGTTTTAGTGTTTTTTGTAGGCACTAAGCATTTTAAAAGAACCTTTAAGGCTGAAAAGAATATTTGAGACTGATAGCTAGAACCTTTTGAAACTGATAGCCAAAATGATTTTCTTGAAAGGAAATTTTGAGAACAACGGATAGCTAGCGACAATGTTTAGGATGATCAGTTGAAGTGTTACAAAAGTCCAAATATTATGTTGAGGAGTGATAGATGATTTTGACAAGTTTCAATTATTTACACCGTGCATTTTTTTAAAAACACGTTTTTCTTATCACCAGAAAAAACGCGTTTTTCAGGAGACTAACTCATATTTGATTACACAATTATGCTGTCAATTTGACTACTCAATCTGCGGCCAATTATTAGATGTGGTTTTTTCTTTTTCTTTTCCAAAGGACTTCATGCTTCAAATTAGGGGTGATCATGGTCCGGTCTGGTCCATTTTCTGTCAAAAAATCTCAGAACCAGAAATCGGAACCAATACTCTGGTTCTATAAAAAATTAGAACCGGAATCAAACCAATACTTGTGAGAACCAATACACTGGTTCTGGTTTTACTAGTCTGGTGTGGTCTGGTTCTAGTCATTTGAAGTTTATTTGTTTTCAAATAAACCAATAGTATTTGGGAGGGAGAGAGGCGGTGCAGTTGAAGGGTCAAAGACTAAGGTTTCACTTTTTGAGTAAACTGAAAAGTGGATATGAATTATGTAAAATAAAAGTTGAAAAGTGAAAATAACTGAATAAGGATTAGGAGTCTAGGACTTGGCTTTGACGATTTGGGACCTTGGAGCTAGGGTTGGGTACAAAGTTACAAATAATTAAATGAGCTTTTTTTGTTAAGCAATATAGACGGATCTTAGAAAAACTATATTACAAAAGTAAGTATATTTATAATTTTATTAACTAAATAATAATAGGGATTTTTACCAATAAGTCCCTTAGGAAATGTGGTATTTGCTAATGAAAACACAACATTTCATATTCTACCTTATGGTCCTTGGGTTAAATTTTACCAATAAATCCCTCACCCTTTTTAAATGGCAAAAATACCCCCAGCCCAAATAAAATCCTATTACACTTTTAACCATTGACCAACTAGACCTTTGACTTTGACTGACAGCCGCCGAGTAGGTTCAAGATAGTTAGCTAAGTCGAGCAGGGAAGGGATGGAAAAGCAGGGAGAAGGAAGAGCAGGGAAAAGAAGTTGGTGTTAGCGGAGGGAAAACAATAGTTGTTGGTTGCTTGTTGAGGGAGGAGCTGAACAGTTTTAGAATCGGTTAGTTTTAATTGAGGGATGGTTGTTGTTTGATTTGAGTTTGGGAAGTTTGATTTAAGTTTGGGAAGTAGGACGGAAGGAGTAGGAAGGTAGTTAGTTAGTGAGCCAGGGTATTAAGTTTAAATAGGGGTAATTAATAAAATAGCTTAGATTAGGGCTTGTTGAATTAGCTAAATGTATAAACATACATGAGGTAGGTTACACACGTGTTTTGATGCCCATAACTTGGTCTCTGTGTTGATATTTATAAACGAGCGTACGTGCATACGTGCATGCGTGTGTGTGCGTATGCATACAGCCGCCGTCAGCAGCCGCCGGACCTCCACCCGCCGCAGCCTGCTGCGGCCACCTCCCTCAGCCACCGCCGCCAGACCTGACCCACTGCCGCCACAACCATCTGCAACCCCAAGTATTATAAATAAAAATTATTTGCTCTTGGGAGGGCTTGAACCCATATTGGCTAAGACTCCTAACCACTATGCCAAGCTTCTTATTTGTTCCATTAGTAGACTATTATATATTTAACATTACAACCTCAAATTTGTTGTATTTTTTTTTTGGGTTAGGAGTATTAATTCTTCACAATTGGACAATTACTCATTTTTAATAATAAAAAAAAGATAAATTTATTTCACAATTGTTTAAAGAGCATTTGACAACACATAGTTCTGAAAAGGAGTATCCTTTGTAAAAACTGTGCGATGAATTTCTTAGTTGTTACACTCAACTCATGTGTTAACAACTGAGAAATAAATTTACCAGTTCTTATATTAAACTCGTGTGTGAATAACTGAGAAATGAATATCTCATTTATTATTATATTAACAACAGAGAAAAATTGATAACTGAGAAATGAATGTACCATTTCTTGTACTCAAATTCATATGTGATTAACTGAGAAATGAATGTCTCACTTATTATATAATTAAACTGATAAATTGAGTCATTAATTGAGAAAAATGAGAGATGGTTTTATCAGTTTTTATTCAATTATGAATAACTGTTAAATGAATGTCTAAGTTATTATATTCAAATTCATGTGTGAACAACTGTGAAATGCATGTCTCAGTTATTATAATGATTGTGAAAAAATTGAGAGATGAATTTATCAGTTTTCAAAAATGAAAAATGAAAAAAAAAAATATGACACAACTGTGAAATCACACAATTGAGAAATCAGTTGAAAAATTATTTTACAAGTGAAAAATGAAAATTTTATTTTTAAAAATTGTGAAATTAATTGAGAAATTAAAAATAATTTTTTATAAAATTTTTACAAGTGAAAAATGAATTTTTTATTTATAAAATTTTAATTATGTGTTGAGTGTACTTGTTTGATTCGTATTGTCGACACGATTAAAACAATGGTTTCAGATCATTTTTTCAGTTTATAGATTTTGAGATATGTCATTTTAAAATTTTAGGTGGGAAAAAAAAGAGAGAGAGAGAGAAACAGGAAGAGAGAAAGAGAGGGAGAAAAAGACGTTGGGGATTGGGGCTGGGTTGTGCGCGCGCGCATGAGCAAAGGGTATTCTGGTCCAGGAAAAATTTCAAGGACTTTTTGGTAGGTTTTCGAAATGTATGTCCTTATTTGTAGTTTTTATTTGGCCTAGGGACTTATTGGTCAAAGCCTCATAATAATATATATAAATATATATAGTATTATATATGCACAACTGGTCCGGTCCGGTTCTAATTGGAAATAATTTTACCAAGAACCAGGACCGAACCAATATACTGGTTCTATAATATTTTGGAACCGAAACCAAACGATATGTACCGGTCTAGTCCGATTTTAGCTGGTCTGGTACGGTTCCTTTGGTTCGGTCTGGTTCCATAATTTTTTTGCTCACCCTTACTTACTTCAAACAAACATATATTATTGTCCCTCAAAAAATGTGGTTTACTGGTTAAAAATCAAGTTTTATAATTTTTGAGGTCCGATCTCTCATTGCCTCCTAGTTACGACATCATTAAAAAACACAAAATCTTGGGAAAATGCGTTTTTCCTAACTCCTAGGAAAAACGTGTTTTAAAAAAACGCGGTGGCATTTTTGTAAATATGTGAAACTTCTTTAAAAAACGCGCGGTGACATTTTTGTAAATAATCGGAACTTCTCAACGGTTCTGGATATCAATATAAAACCTTCTGGATATGAGATTGATAGCCAGAACCTTTGAAAGTGATAGCCTAAACCTTTGAAAGTGATAGCCAAAAGGGTTCTGGATATCAATATAAAGCCTTCTGGATATGAGATTGATAGCCAGAAACTTTGAAAGTGATAGCCAGAAGGGTCCTGGATATCAGTATAGAGCTTTCTGGATATCAATATAAAGTCTTCTGGATATGAGATTGATAGCCAGAACCTTTGAAAGTGATAGGCAGAAGGTTTTGAAAAACACGTTTTTCCTAACCACTAGGAAAAACGCATTTTACAGGAGACCAACTCATTAAAAAAAAGATTATATTATTTGGTGCCCACAAAAGTTGTGAGAATTCTATCTTTTTTAAAAAAAAAAAACCTGCATATCATAACATTCCATGATTAATATTTCTAGCTCTTCCTTTCAATCTTTATTGCTATATACTTTCTCCCTAAAGGAGCACAGAAGATTAATGAACTTAATTGTCAAAATGTGGACACTATATATCCTCATCTCAATCTGATAACAATAGGCAACTGTTTTGCAACATTTCATTGACTTTCCCACTTATTGAACTTTTTTTTTTTTTTGAAATCTTTAGTTCAAAGACTTTTTTTGGAAGATAAATGCTTCTAGAGCCTTAATTATAAGGCCATCTCCAATCCAATTAGATTTGAACAATTTTTCTACCCACTTTGAAGTTTAATGTGGAAAGATGCATGGGAACAAGACCTTGCTTAGTGAATACAATGTATAGTCCCTCCCTCTTTGATCTAAAAAAAAATAATTGTATTTTGATTGTTCCACTTTAGTTTACAAAATCTCAAAATAAAATTGTTTTAGTATTTTTAAAACAGTAGGGCCCACTTGTCATACTCACAACAACTATCAAATTACTATTTTTTACTCCACTTTCTTTCTACTACTCAACTATCTACACTCAACCACATTATTTTTTCAATCATTTCCTTAATTTTTATGCCAATACTCATTTTAGTATACTATTAATGAGGGACGGAGGGTGTATTCGTTAGTTACGTGGCTCAGTGATAATAGAACAAAAGTCAAAGATCACAAAATAACCAACTGCAAATGCGAACAAGAATTTGGGCCGTAGGACAGATATTCAGACTGCATACTCCCTCCGTCCGACCCGAATTAGAATTTTTGGGTTGGGCACGTGGATTAAGGAAAAAGTGTTAGTAGAATGGGTGTTGTGAGTATGAAAAGTAAAGTAGGAGAGAGGATGTGGGGTAGAATAATGAGTGGAAAGTTGTTGTGAGTGTGAATGTGGGTCTCATTAAATAAAACACTTCTATTTTTGGGTTGTTTTAATACGAATGGGACACCAAAAATGGAAATTTGTCCTAATTCGAATGGGACAGAGGGAGTATATAGTTTTCTTAGCATTTGTTCTAGTTTTTTTTTGGAAGGAGCATTTGTTCTAGTTAAAATGCTCGAGAATAATCTAATGCGAGTAAATACAAAATATTATGCTCCCCAAGTCTCAATATAAATGTCCAAAACAATTTATAATTTACGATGTAGAGAGTAAATTTGAATTTTCTCTTTAGGCAAGGAGGTAATATCTTACATTGGACTAGTTATACATTATATGGATGACAGGATGAGTTATATAAATGTTGAATTTACTTTTGACTAAGAGCAGATTTAGTTTTTTTAGCATTTATTTTTAAACGAAAGGAGTACGTTATGGTAAAAACTGTGCGTGCAGTTACAGTGTGTGCATATCTGGATACATGAAAACAAGGACTATCAAATTCTTCCAACTTTGTGAGGTAGTTATTAAAGTTTGACCATAGAGAGATAGAGAGGTCAGAGGTTGTCTATAAATAGATAATTCATGGACCAACTTCATTGACAATTGATCCTTTTGTGTTTTATGTGTCACATATTTCCTCCAATGATGGATCGGCGGCTTCAAATCGCCATGGCAATACTTCTCAACTTTTTCATATGCCAAGAAGTAAGGCTAGTCGTTGGTGACATAGGCACCGCAACTTCTTATAATCCCCCTTACACACGTAAGTACACCCATATCTCTACTTTCTGATTTACAGATCTGACGTTTGTACAGTTCGACTGCATAACAGTTGAATTGACACATCTGTGTTTTCATGTATCTGGTTCATCCCAAAAATATCTGATTGCTATGCAGTCTGACTTATGCCCTCCCCAATCCTATAATTCATAGCTTATGGATTATGATTTATCTGAAATACTATTTGAATTTTGTAGCGACGAAATGCAGTGGGAATAGACAAGATCAATTCCCACCGGGGAATTTATTTGTATCGGTGAGTGAAGGATTATGGGATAATGGGGCGGCATGTGGAAGACGATACAGATTGAAGTGTTTGAGTGGGACTAACAAGCCTTGTAAAGGTGGTACAATTGATGTTCATGTTGTTGATTTTTGCCATACACGACCATGTCCTTCGACTATCGTCTTGTCTAGGGACGCGTTTTCAGCCATTTCTCACTCTCTTAAGGAGAAATTAAACGTCGAGTATATCCAGTACGTGTACTACTACTCCTTGCTCTAATTAAGATCCGTCGATCTTTTCCAGTTCGTTATATTTCAGTCATTTTATAATTAGTTCTTATAGTGATGATTTATGTTCCAATTTTTGCAGGATATGAAACCAAATACTGAAGCTCATATCTTCATTTTGGGGGGGTTATAGAAAGTGTAACTGGAAAAAGGATTGCTACTTTGCTATAGTACTGCTTGTTTGATAGTTATTTTAGTAGTTAATCCAAGAAAAATAGTGTTAACTTCACAAAATTTTGAGAAAAGAAATATGAAATAGTAATTATCATTATGAAATTCAAAAATTACTTGTTAATAGTTTTGTTAATGTGTACCAATATCACCTTTTCGAATTTAATGAAAATAAGTAATCGTGTACTATATAATTTTTAGCTTAAGTTCAATAAAAGTGATCATAAAATCAAAATTACTGAGATTACGAAAATATAGTACTGAGTATAAAAGTTTATTTCATAATTCAACCCCAAATCAGGGGCCAATGGATGTTCGGATATGGGATTTTATTATTATTATTATTATTTTGACATGGAACAACATGCAATCAAGTTTGCTATAGCAGTTCAGAAAACGTAAAACATTTTTACTATTTTAAAAGGAATGGCCCAGTGATAAAGCCGAACCTCACCCTCGATGAGTGCTAGGTTCCCTCGATGAGTGCTAGGTTCGATACCTCTAAATTTTGCTTATCCAACTGTTCGAGAAACTTGATCTCTTTTCCTATCAATATCTGGAGTCTGACTTTTAATTTTAATTTTTTCTTGAGAGAGACTTTAGATATTTTAATATTCATTCTCATGTACACATATTCACCTAATTAGCAGCAAAACTAACAAGTTTCAGAAATTCTTCAATCTCCATTTACACCAAGTCAACGTCGACATTTGCGGGCCGGGCGAATACACTTTTTTTCTTGTTCTTTTGTGAATATTGGAGTAAAATGTTATTTGCGCAACATATTACTTCACTAACTATTTCCAAATGGATTGGACTTCATTTTAGTTGATGGCTGATACTCTTACGGTCTCATATTGATGGTCCAATTTTTTATTTTTTTTTTAATAAATAAATTTAAGGTAACATTATAAGTTTTTGAAAATTCAATAATTTTGAAGCTTTAATTTGAAAATGAGCCTAATTTTTTCGTACAAGCAAAAAAGAAAAGTGAGTCAATTACTTTTGCACGGACAAAATATATTAATTAGGTCCTTCCATTTGCTTACTCCTTACATTCCCAAATAATTTTTCTATTTGTTACTATATCTTTTTATCTAGAAAAATAAAATCTTATTTATATAATTTAGGCTTAAAATTTCATAAATAAAACTGGCCAGTGAAGCAGGTATTCATAATTTTAAAAAAATAAATAAATAGTAAAATGGAAACATCATTATCAAGGGTTAATTGCAATTTGGTTACCTGAGTTTTACAAAATGTTGCAATTGGTTATCGAATATGTAAATGTTTAAACCCGGATCCTATGTTTGTATTTTTGTTGCAATTGATGTAAAAATGGATGTGGTGTGTTAAAAATTTAACGAAATCTGGGTCATGTGCAATACACATGACATTTTACGGGGTATTATAGTCTTTTCGCAGTACAAGGGATTTGTATTAACAAATACTAACGAAGTTGATCAAAAAATTTTCAAATAAGTCTTTATACTCCCTCCGTCCCATCTCACTTGACACTTATTTCCATTTTAGTCCGTCCCAGCTCACTTGACACTTCCCAAAATAGCCTACTTTTTATAATTTTATATTCACTCTACCACACCACTCATTCTCTATTTTCATTTTCCACCACTCATTTTATTTAACAAACACTACTATTTACCACACTCCTTCCCTCTCTTCATTTTCTACCACACATTTTCTTTATTTTATTCTCTTTTTTTTAGTTATTGTGCCCACCTCTTGGGTGTCAAGTGAGGTGGGACGGGGGGAGTATGTAAGAAAACTAAATGAAATCTATAACCCCGTTAATCACCAACACCATCTTCATCATTTTAACACCACCATCACCACCCGCCACCGTCTCGACACTGCCTCCCGCCACCATCTCAAATCACCGCCTGCCACCAACTCAGTTTACTGCCACCAACCGCCACCGCAACCAATAACCACAACCACCGACATCCCTTAATCCAAACCTCATTATCCAGACCTGAGATCAAAAAGCCAAGAAGCTCACATACACACATTCAGATATCTGAGTTTGAAAAACACAAGAAGCACACACGCACACAATAAAAAAAATGAAATCAATACCCACACACAAAAATCAAAGAAAAATATTCACAAATGTGAGAAGGTGGGCGAAGAAATTCCAGACACACAAGCACAAATCTTCATCTTTATGCAAGTCTGGCGGCCATGCTCACCATCTTTGTCGCTAATAAACGCCGGAGCACACTTGCACACACAGAAACAACACAGGGCAGGAGATGGGGGGAGGAAATCAAGATTAACAACCAATCTAAATTTCGATCCAGAGTAACCAATCTGGATTTCGATCTAGATCGAGAGAGAGAGAGAGAGAGAGAGAGAGAGAGAGAGAGAGAGAGAGTGGGTGGGTGGGTAGGTGTTTCTTTTATGGATTGCCAGAGATAGATGGAAAGAATGAAATTGGGACGAAGAAGATGAGGGAAAGGGGAAAGGGTCGGTGATGGGGAGAGGAGGGTTGGGAGCCGGACCGCTGGAGAGAAGGAAGAGAGTCGGAGATGGAGGGGGGGGGGAGGAATGAATCTGAAATTAAGGAGAGAAAAGGGGGGGGGTATCAAAAAGTATGGTTGCGAAAATGTCAATTTTAGCCTTAATATTTCATGTGCAAATCTCACACTTGTGAAAATACTATTTTGCCCCTGTAAAAGGTCATGTGTATGGCACATGACCTGGCTTTCATTAAATTTTTAACACCCCATCCATTTTTACATCACACTGCAACAAAAATACAAACATAGGAACTAGATTTGAACATTTACATATTCGATAACCAATTGCAATATTTTGTAAAACTCAGGTAACCAAATTATAATTAACCTCGTTATCAATTTAAGACGGAAAGAGTATTTTGTCCCTTGTGAAAATACTATGTGTATATTGTCCTTGAATTGCATTTTTGGTTCATGTTTCCCACTCTAGTTTGTTAAAGTTAACCGTTCAACTTAAAATGGTTCGATTAGAAATTGCCCTCAAAGCACTCGCTAATCCCAAAATTCAAATATCTTTGTGGTTGTAACCTTTCTGCATCTCCATTTATGTCGGACGCGGGTCCTTTTCCCTGGTTATGGGTGGTAAAATGAGGGTTTCGGTTATACAATGGGTATTATTCTATGTAGTAAAATGTACAAATCATTTTCGCAAAATTTTAAGAAAAACGCGTTTTTCTAAACGCTTAGGAAAAACGTGTTTTAAAAAAAAACGCGGTGACATTTTTGTAAATAATTGGAACTTCTCAACGGTTCTGAATATCAATATAAAGGCATCTGGATATGAGATTGATAGACAGAACCTTTGAAAGTGATAGCCAGATGGGTCCTGGATATCAATATAAAGCTTACTGGATATGAGATTGATAGCAGAACATTTGAAAGTGATAGCCAGAACCTTTGAAAGTGATAGTCAGAAGGATTATCTGGTTCTGGATATCAATATAAAGCCTTCTGGATATGAGATTGATAGCCAGAACCTTTGAAAGTGATAGCCAGAAGGGTCCTGGATATCAGTATAAAGCCTTCTGGATATCAATATAAAGTTTTCTGGAAATTTTGAAAAACACGTTTTTTCTAACCATTAAGAAAAACGCGTTTTACAGGATACCAACCCAATCATTTTATGTGGTACAATAGTTTAAAGTAGGGGTGATCATGGTCCGGTCTGGTCCGTTTTTTGACAAAATATCACAAAACCAGAACCGGAACCAATACTCTGGTTCTCTAAAAATTTGGAACCGGAACCAAACTAATACTTGTGAGAACCAACACACTGGTACTGGTGAAACTGGTCTGGTCTGGTCCGGTTCTACAATTTATTAATCATGTGAAGTTTATTTCTTTTCAAACTTTCTTAACTCACAACATTGACAAGATCAAACACAAATATAATCTTAATATTAATTATAAATCTAGATAAAAAAAAAAAAAAAAAAAAAAAAAAAAAACACCCCCAAAAAATTGAAGTACCGTCAAATTATACGGCCAAAGGTATCAATTCACAAAATATAATCACTATAGTATTAAATATTACAACTATTGATTAACAAACAAAAAGAAACATATATTGCTCATCTTACAAATAGTTACATGGGTCTTTTAAAAAAAAAAAATTAAATGGGACATTAAAAAAATAATAATACAAAAGAGGGTTAATTGCAGTTTAGACCCTGAATTCATATACCATTTCTCAAGACGGACCCTGAAATTATTTTTTTATCAATTAACGCCCTGACTTGAAAAAAACCTGTCAATTTAAGCCTTTTTTACGGAATTCGTTAAAAAGTCAGTTAAAAAGCATGTGCTTAACAAAAAAATTAATATATACTTAACCCCTTCTTCTCCCTCCCTCCAGACACACACACACACACTCCTCTCTTTTTTTCTCTCCCGCAACACTCTCTAACTCCGGCGGACCACTGACGGGCCACCGTCCATCCCCATCTCTCACTCCGGCCCACACAGACCCCTTCATTTTCAAATCCGTCAACATTCCCGACACCCACCGCCGCTCAACCTCATTCCCCACGCCCAATTTAAGACAGATCTGAAATCTCCTTCTCTTCACCCATGAATCGAGCAACGCCATGTTCGGCGGGTGAATCGAATTTGGGTACGGAATCGAGCAACGCCATGTTCGGCGGGTGAATCAAAGTTGGGTACGGAATCGATTGTTCTTGCCATCCATAAGATCTCGATTCAAACGTCAATGCTGTGAGATTGAAAAATTCCGGGAGTTGGAGAAACGACGTGGCCCAAAGCGGCGGATCATTGTGGGTTCGAATGGTGATTTTGATTTTGAACTTTTGAATCTGAGTTTCAGATCTGGGTAGTGGTAGGTGTGGTGATTTTGATTTTGAATTTTTGAATGGTGATGGTTGTGGTTGGTGTGGTGAGATGGTGGTGGTGGTCGGGTGGCGGTGGTGTGCGGTTGGATGGTTGTTCGACTTTTACAAATCTCCATTTAGTTTAAATCTTTTTTGTTTAAGTGATGGTGGCTAGCTGTGGGTTTCTGGCGGCGGCGGTGACGGTGAAGGTGTAGCGGCGGTGGAGTAGGTGATGGGGATGGTGGCTTGGCCGGTGGTGTTAATGTATATATGGGTGGTGATCGCCTGTGATAGAGGTTGTATGAGATGGTGGTGGAGAATTTAATTATCAGTTTTCATAATATTAAACTATTATTCTTTAATCCCGTGTCGGGAGAGAAAATCCTAATTTAAATGCGACGGAGGGAGTAATACTTATACGTACCGGTCTATCAAACGAGCCAAAATAAAAATTATTTTGGGAATGAGAGAGTAATTAAGAAGTAATAAAAAAGAAAATAAAATAGTTAATTTTCATTTTGTCTTGAAAGAAAATGATTATTTATATAAAAGATTTCTTGAAAATAGACACTCATTTTAGGACAAAGATTTTTTGAAAATAGACACTCATTTAAGGACAGATGGAGAATTTTGTTTTGCCAGGAAAATATTAAAATTAAACAACTTTTTATTGCTTATATAATAATTTTTAATCCTTTAAGTTTCAAAATTTTCACTTAACCCCTTAATAGCTAATATCAATTCAAACCACCCACTTCAGTTAGTCACGTGCCAAGCACATGCTTTTTAACTGACTTTTTAACGAATTCCGTCAAAAAGGCTTGAATTGACAGGGTTTTTTCAAGTCAGGGCGTTAATTGATAAAAAAATAATTTCAGGGTCCGTCTTGGGAAATGGTATATGAATTCAGGGTCTAAACTGCAATTAACCCATAATTTTATTTACTACTCCCTCCTTCCCACGAAAATTGCAAAACTTACCAAAATGGGCGTCCCATAGAAATTGCACATTCCATAAATGGAAAGTTTTTAATACTTTTTAATTAGTGGGTCCCACTTCTCATACTCACATCCACTAACCCACTAACTATTCTTTACCCCACTTTCTCTCTCCCACTTAACTATCAATACTCACAACACATCACCTTTTTCACTTTTTCCCTTAATTCTTGTGCCATAATTTTTTTTTGAAGTTTCCGGCGGGACGTAGGGAGTATAAGATAATACATATAAAATAAATATGTAGTATATGTGCTCAACTGGTCCGGTCCGGTTCTAACCAGATTAATTTCACCAAGAACCAGAACCGAACCAATATACTGGTTCTATAATATTTTAGAACCGGAACCAAACCATATGTACTGGTGGTCCTATTTTTAATGGTTTGGTCCGGTTCTTTTGGTCCGGTCCGGTTCCAATTTTTTTTTGCTCACGCCCTAGTTTAAAGCATGATGAATTTTAAATTGGTACGCCCATAGATCGGAAATCATCACCCATACTTAGCTAGCAACTAGTTTTCGTAATATTATGGAAAATTAGTTTTCAATTAGATTTATTCAAGGAAAAGAAAAAAACTACAAATTAATAACAAAAGCTATACACTCTCTGTCCTAGAAAGATAGTCTTTCTCTTTTCGTCGTTACTAGGAAAGAACTTTGAGCAATAATTAAAGCTACTTCTAATTATTCTAATGAAAATTCAAAAATTATTATTGTTACATCATTATGAATACTATTAATACCAATTTCTAGATTCACATTAAGATAACTAAAAGTAGACTTAATTATTGCTAAAAATTCTTTCGTAGTAACAACGAAAAAAAATTCTATCTTTTCGGACGGGACAGAGTGAGTATTTCTTAACACTAAGCACATAAGATTGTTAACATTAATTAATTGATTAACTTTTTTTTTTTTGATGTAGAAAATGAGTAATATTAAAGGAGTTGGTTTTGGAGGAAACTAGTTCCTCCATAAGTTATAAAAAATCATGTTTTTTAATCCTTTTTAAACCCTAAAATGCCTAAACCATAAACCTTAAACCCTAAACTTTAACCCCTATAAAAACAGAACTTTTTATAACTTAGAGAAACTTCCCCCAAAAATTTCTCATATTAAAGAAGGTTGGTTTGGGGTTTCTCTCCAAAGGTGGAGGCCGAGTGATCCTTTTTACCCGACACAATGTTCTCCTTAATCACACGAATACTTGACAAGAATGTAAGATTCCTTAAAAACCCCACACAAACTACTGTCACACTCTTTCCATGGTCGTTAGATGACAAACGAGACTATCTATTTATGTCAAACCAGACTATCTATAAAAAAATGAGTTGGTTTTGGGTGAAACTAGTTCCTCCATAAGTTATAAAAAATCCTGTTTTTTTTTAACCCTTCTTAAACCGTAAAAGGCCTAAACCCTAAACCTTAAACCCTAAACTTTAACCCTTATAAAAACAAGACTTTTTATAACTTATGAAGAAACTAGTTTCCCCCAAAATTTTCTCTTAAAAAATTATACTCCCTTCGTTCCACTCAAATTAGAACAAAATTTCATTTTGAGTGTCCCATTTGAATTAAGACAACTCAAAAATTGAAGTATTTTATTTAATGAGACTCACATTCACAATAACTTTCCACTCATTATTCTCTATCTCACTTTCTCTCTCTTACTTTACTTTTTATACTCACAACACCTACTCTATTAACATTTTTTCCTTAATCTTCGTGTCCAACCCAAAAATCCTAATTCGAGTGGGTCGGAGGGAGTATACCGTTTGAAAAGTCAAAACATAATAGTAGTAGCCGCGTTCTTGGTCCCATATAAACGACGGCCGGCAATGCGGCAGTAGAGACAAATTTTGAATCTTTGGAATCATAAGTATACCCCTCATCAACTTCACTCTATATTTTCTAAAGAATCTCAAAAATATAAGTATCTCTACCTATGTAAAAAAAAAAAAAACCTCATCAAATCCATTCTATCCATTTTCCTCAAGAAACCTGAAATCATAACCTTTCACAATGTCCATCATTTTACCAGGTATTTTACTTATAGTATCCGTCACCATTACACTCATTTTCTGCATTCTAGCTATCCTCGGATGGAACGCGTATATTCGCTACTTGAATAATCTGCAAGTATCTCCGTCCCCGAGACCACTAGTGGGTCTGAAAACGTTGCAACCCTATTCCTACTCTGTGTTCAAGTTCAAGAAATTGTTATCGGTTGAATTAAACTCCAAGAACAAGACTTATGAAGACTGCTGTTGTGTGTGCCTGTCCGGGTTTGAAGATGGTGAGGATGTGAGGCAGCTGACTCATTGTAAACACTCTTTTCATGGTGATTGTATTGATATGTGGCTTTACTCTCATTCTGACTGCCCGCTTTGTCGTTCTCCGGTTAGCCGGACTACTTCCGATGGATCAAAGTCGTCGACAGTGGATGATAATCAAGGGACAGTGTGTGTAGTGTAGATATATGATACTCCCTCCGTCCCAAAATGATCTTGGCATTTGCCATCTTTCAATGTCCCAAAAAGTTCTTCTCATTTCTACAGTTTAGGCTTAAAGGTGCATAGCATAAACAAAACATGATTAGTGAAGCAAGTGTGCACGTCCTTAAAAAGTTTGAATAGTCAAATGAGAAGATCATTTTGGGACGGAGGGAGTATATCAACTTGATTTTTCACTTTCCCAGATTACCCTCTATCTGTACAAGTACATGATTTGCGAACGTTTCGGGCACCCTTTTAACATTGTTCTAAATGTTATGCTGATATACTTGAGTATTAATGCAGAATGAAGCATGAAAGGGTCTCACAGATAAATTACTAGAAGCAATTTGAGACTATTAGAAGTAAAATCTCTACTGATACAAGTACTAACAACCTCGATTGCAAACCGTTCATTTGAGCCATTTTTCATGTCACTCTATTTGTTCCTAAATATCACCCTCACCTATAAATGGAAGGGGGGCCAGTCGCTTAAGTAAAAGGTGTCAGTTTCGCAGAAAACTACATTCAGAAAGGTCCAAATTTTGTGTATCCGGAGAACCTCAAGAGATTAGTCTGGTAAAAACTGAGTATAACTAGAGAGTGCTCTGAACGACTTGTGTTTGACACGAAAGGATGGATGACATCGACAACCTCATCAAAGTCTTCGGGAAGTGGTCCCTCAGACGAAGTGTCAGACTCTAACTCAGACTTGGAGTGTTCTGACTCAGAACTTTCTGACTCGCCCAGTGGGGACGAGCGACAACCAAGATTTTCTAAAAGATGAAAGAAGTATCGGCTTTTGAGCCTCCCAATGTACACCAGTTGGTGAGATGATGGGTTGCAGGTCTAACCAGGGTCCTCGGGTTCGTTGATTTGGAGCTTCCATCTTTAATACTCACTCCGTCCCTCTTTAATTTACAAATTTTGGGTTTGGCACATTATTTAAGGAAAAAGTGAAAAAGATGACGTGTTGTGAGTGTAAATAGTTGAGTGGGAGAGAGAAAGTGGGGTAGGAAATAGTAAGTGGATAGTTGTTGTGAGTATAGCAAGTGGGTCCCATTATTTTAAAAGTATTAAACCATTTTCTTTTTGGGACTTTGTAGATTAAAGTGGGACAACCAAAATAGCAAATTTTGTAGATTAAAGAGGGACGAAGGTAGTAGTTGCTACTGTCCCATCATCTATTGGTAAATAACTTGATGGTTTATAAATTTCAATTTATAGAAATTCACTAGGATGATTAGACCAACACCAATATTTGGTCAAAGTTCATTGGTTTTGACCATATAAATAAAGTCAAATAGAACAAACTTTTCGGGACAAAGGGAGTATATGTTTTGATTCTCAATGAGACAAAAATATTAGGAAATTTACACCAGACATAAGCGTTCAACATCCTGAGCCACATGAGGTCAATACTCCCTCCGTCCCAAAATGATCTTCACATTTGACTATTCAAAGTTTTTAAGGATAGGAACACTTGCTTCACTAGCCAAGTTTGTGTTTATGAACATTTAAGCCTAAATTGTAGAAATGAGAAGAACTTTTTTGGACAATGAAAAATAGCAAATGAGAAGATCATTTTGGGACGGAGGGAGTATATGAGAATTTTACACTATGTATCCAAATTTGATACTCACAGCCATATTTTGGGACGGAGGGAGTATATGAGAATTTTACACTATGTATCCAAATTTGATACACACAGCCATGTATGTCATTTTCTAATGTCATCATAGATACCCTTACCACATCCTGCCTGACAATCTTAAATAAAGAGTTCAGGATTATCTTATCAATAATCATGCTATGTGTCGAATACAGAATAAGTATCACTTGTTTAGAGAGTCAACGTTATTTATAATACACTTAGTGTGTTGTAAAGTAGACTAACGAAACACAGGCGGAAGGATGTGCCAATCATTTATTTGTGGATCCATCTCTAGTAGGCGGCAATTATAGTAATTTAACTAAGTATGCACGCAACAATTTCATGAAAACAAACCAAAAAAGAAACGCATTGGACATCGGATGATGATCAAGACATCTCATTTTCCATTCGACAAATGGAACGGAGCCTTAATTACCTAGAAGAAGATTTGTTGCCAAATTCACTACTACTACTTTGTTTTGTAGTCGACCTTATCTTGTTTAGGATATTCCTTTTTGTTCTTTCTAACACGATATCTTGCACTAGCTAGCTTCCACTTATTACTATCCGCCTAACTCGAATGCTGAGAAACTGCAATTAGAGTTGATTATTCAACAGAAAGTATTTTAGATCGAAACATTAGTCACAGCTCCCAGAATTAATGGATGCATGGAGATGCTTATTTTATTGATATGGTCTCACAATGTGTAACAACAAATGTACTAATGTAATTATTGAACTAAAGATAAAATGGTGAATGAGCATAATCATCATTGGCCATGAATTATCTAAAATTAAACTTACTTCTCTGGACAGTCAGCTAAACTGATCAGATGTTTGCGCAATTAGCTCTGCTTTGCTCTGTCTGGAAAAATGGGTGGATGTGATGTACTCCTTCTTGGTAAAAAGGTGTTTGCATTTCTATCAGACGGGAGACCTGCATTATAAAACAAAAGGTCAGTATTCTGATATTAATTTTCTGCCTTACCAACCATTCTGTAGTTTTAGTGTAAATTCTCTTCCTCCTTATGAATAATTGAAGCTAATAAATTACTCACTCCTCTTGATGATTGTCCATTTTCAGTATTTCAAGAAAAGTAAAGAAGTTGGCTTTTAAGCACTTTCAGTAGCCGATATACATATGCACCTTTAATAAGTTCTCTTCGTACATGATTACTACTACTCCGTCCCATAGAGATAGTCCCACTTTTTGGTTGTTATTTTGAATGAATATTGAGCTATAATTTATGTTAATTTGAAGATTTACGAAATGGATTATAAGACCACTTACTGCTCGACGAAAGGCAAACATCTCCTCTTTACCAGACAGCAGGGAAATAATTCCGGTTGGTGCACCTCCTGAGCTTACATTCCCTTCAGCTAAAACATCTCTACGTAGTTTTGCACCTTCCGTCTCCGTTTCAAACTGGAAACTGAAAACAGGCATCACAAGATGTTAGATGATTCTATATCCCTTCAAGAGTGAAAGTAAAATTTACAATAGACAAAGAGAATAAACATTTTAAGTACAAGTCAATAAGGAAAATCCCAAAAATTCATACTACAATTTCAAAGGAATATTCCACCTACGAAGACTAGTACCAGAGGAGCTTCTTGCTTATACTATAGCTTCTGACATCTAGAATTTTTGAGGATAATTGTTCCCTGCTCTCGCTTTGTCTTCCACTTGCCTCTCCTGGAATTTCCTTTGAAATATTTTTCCATTACGAAGCTTACTAGTATACAGGCTTTGTCAATTTTATACTCCCTCTGCCCCAAAATGATGTTCTCGTGTGCCATTTTTCATTGTCCCAAAAAAGTTCTTCTCATTTCTACAATTTAGGCTTAAAAGTGCATAAACAAACCATGCTTAGTGAAGTAAGTGCTCATATCCTTGAAAAATCTTAAAAGTCAATTGAAAAGATCATTTTGGGACGGAGGGAGTATTTGCTGCTTGAGCTTACTAAACCAATTAAGCAAAATTTTCCGTCATGCTTGGGATCCTTGTCCAGTCGCTGCGGAATTAAGTTATCTTTCTTATTTAGCAACCTTTATTCTCCTATTGACTTGGATTTATTTAGTCAGAAGTATTGTAAACCGTTCTCTACTTTTTCATGCCTCCAGTTCGCAGCTAATCCAATTTGGCGTGCCTAATGGGTTTTTAAGTTGTGACAATGATAAAGAACATTTCTTTACCCTATATTCACTACTAATAAGATGGAACACGGCATTTTATTTATTTTTATCAATCTTTGTGGTACTGAATCCTTAGTCACACAAAGAGTGACTCAACCTCTCTAAGCTCAGTCCTTCCAAAAAAAACAAGATTAATGGAGATAGCACTGGGCCTGATTAATCACATCACAGCGTCACCTAGACATTAAATTTCTACCCACATAAGAACACACAATAACCTGCAGACATTTTCCGCTCCCTTGGGGAACCCACCCAATGAAAATCTGAAAAAGGCATGTACCAGTGTTTGGCCAGGATCTGCGTACAGGATACCTTAATGGTGCCCTTTTCAAGTATTACAGGACCCAAAGTAATGCATCAGATAGATCAAAAATATCAGGGACATCTTTGTTCATTTTAATCTTACACACCTACTGAAGCATTATGTAAGTATTAGTTATAATACCTAGTTTTAACATATATAAATTTTCACACCACTTACTCCCTAAGTCACATGTTAGGCGGCCGTATGGAAACTGCTATAAAAAACTTCTACTAAGTACTTCCTCAAGTAGTTTTTAATCTTTCAATCTCTATCTCTAATACTCCCTCCGGTCCAAAATGGATGTCACTTTTTGACTTTTCACAAGTTTTAAGAAAAGCAATCATTCCTTATCACTTAATGAAGAAACTACAAAATTTACCCACATTAAATGTCTCTCACCTACATTAGTTCACACAATAAAACAATTGATATAATGCAACAAGTTTCAAAGCAAGGGTAAAAGTGGAATTTAAATGCTTTCACTCAAAATTGACAATTAGGACCCAACTTTGTCCAAAAATGACAGTTATTTTGGACAAGATGGAGTAGTAACCCATCTCGATAGAGAAATCGTAACTGTATAAAGATATATTACCAGATTTCCGTGTCAAGAATTCTATCCATTTAGATAAAAGAGTAGTTTTTGGGTAACACCCAAACTACATATTCTATCCCAGTGGATATACTTGCTCTTTTATCCGAACCCAACACAATACCCAAACACCACCCCTGATTAGACGGGATAACAAGAATTTCCATATGAAACATAAAGGGAATTAAGCTACTTGCCTCTCTAAATCAAAAAGTGTTCCCTCTTCGGTTCCTTGAAATAGATCTTCAATAGAAGCAGCTGCTAAACAGTATAAACAACAATGATAGTTGTATAATTCATCGATAAGGGTGATAAACCTCCGGGCCTGAAAAGAAAAAAAGAGAATCCGTTGTCATGAGGCAAAAATATAGTCGAGTGTTGTACAATCACCTATGACTATGAGCTCTTGCTCTTGAGGTATTCCCTTCCCTATTCTAACGACGTTAGGGTTCAAATCCAGGAAAGGACAACATTATGGAGAAAAAATTATCTTGTCAAAGATATCTACTTAGACTATCTAATGGGCCCCATTTGTGTAGCCTTCAAGGCATATGTGAAATTTTTCTCCTCATCCACCATTAAAATAATAATAAAAATAAAAATAAATGAAAGTGTTGTAAATCACGGAAGCTTGATTATTCTGTCCCAAAATGAATGTTCAGAAAATTTCAAATTTGCCCTTGATCAAGAGTAAATTTGGGAACCTTTTTGGACATTCATATGGGACGGAGGTAGTATTAGATAAGGGCGGCCAAAAGCGCCAATTAACACCCACTATGCTCATTATTGCCTGATAAGAGAAATCAATACAAGGATCCATATTCTCTAATTATTGCATGCAAAAAGGAAGCTTCACTTCGTAAAATCTTACCTAAGATAATGGATTATTAACAGACATTTCTGAAGCAAACAAATATTAAATCACATATGTATTCAAGTTCATACAGATGTGTTTGCTACAGTATTATAAGTACCTTATCACGGATCCGCATACTCATTACTGGAATGTCAGAGATGAATACAGTATGATGATTTTTCGCCACTGCTATATAATCAGCTGCCCCAACCTGAAAAGTGATAAACATAATTCAGATAGACTGTAGAAATCAAAGATATATCCATGTTTGAACTCGCGAATGTAGGACAAATAAACAGATAAATTCCAATCAGAAGAGAGTAAATTAGGAAAGTGGGATAGGTATGCATAAGAGTTAAGGAATCAAATCTAAGACAAAGAGACTACCTTCCAAATGTACAAAGTGAAAATAAGTCAAAAAAGTATTTCCATTATATTATATGGTCAAACAACTTAGGACCACAAAGAGCATTTATCGCATCTTATTTTGTTCCGTAAAGTTTATCATCATTCAAATGGAAAGTGCATTAAAGCCAAATCTCATCTGTGCAGATATTCCACTATAGATAACTTGCTCTCCATCTAACTACGTGTGGCACTTGAACAGTTGAACAACATTAGAGAAGTTAGAAAATGAAGAACTCAGAGTTTTAGCATATCTGCGTGGAACAAAAGAGAATGAAAAAGAAGATCACTCTAAAATCGACAAAGCAATTATACCGGCCGACCACATAGATACTCGAATGTAAAGCGCGCCACTCCATTACAGCTTTCAGAAACTTCCAAGGTTCTGCCAAAATGGTAAACATAGATCACAAGCCCAGTACAGTTTCATAGCACAATGTTTCTTCAAAGCAGAAAAAATTACCTCCCAAACATCACTGGAACGGTGCCAGAGGTGATCTGTCCTCCATACTTTTTTGTGATCTCATCCCACATTTTATCAAATCCCTTGGTTGCAGCGTCGTTCAGAGGGCAGAAGTAGGTGGTCTGAACATATTTTAAAGAAAACTAATCATTTCATACTGTGATATGTTTACAAGCATCAACATGATCGCATTTTGGTTCCTTATTTCTATGTTGAACCAAAGATTCACGGATATGAGATATGATGCAAAATGCAAAATTTTATCATGTTAATACGTGTGCTTGCCAAAATGAGACAGATTGCGATATTACTCAAGACGATGTGTTTCTTACTCTAAACAAAGCCAAAATTGTGGAAAAGAAACACCTATGAGCCTATACTTAAGTTACTAGCTCATGTTCTTAAACTCTATTTTCTGTTTTTCTTGTGAAAAGTTTAAGCTAGATTGTTCTTTCATTTAAATAGGAGGTAATGTTGCATGTCCCCCTTTTTTCTAGGGCACGAGGCCTAATGCTGCTTCTGCCCAACGAATTATCTACGGCCAATTTTACTAATATATACAACTTTATTTGGGGGCACCAATATGGTTGGATGCCTATCGGATATGTTCATACATGACCAAATAATAATATTTTGTTTCCCTTCTTTTGTTTTTCCACATATACTTCTAATAAATGCTGCCCAAATGGCTAAGCCTCCTTTCTCAAATCAATATTCTTATTATTTTTCAAATAAATATTCTTGTTATTTTTCTTTCCTCTGTTGTTAGAATAGTGTTCCTATAATTTATTGCTTATTAAATTTTCAAAAGTTCTGGAAGTAGAAGCACAGTGAGTAATATTTTATCTGTGCGCAATCTCGAACAATCTCCAGTATTATGAGGTGAATCATTAAAAGATGAAAAAAAGCGCACATGTTATATAAAAATAATTGCTGTATCATGATCTTAGCTTTTTGGATCATTTTGGTTTTTGATGTATTAATGTTATGTACTCTATCGTACTAGTATCTCCATACTAGTGCTTCACATTCCCTCTGCTTTAAAATACATGTCGTTATAGACTTCTCCACATATTAGAAAATGCAATTAAAACATATAAAAAAGACTTGGGTACCCCTAAAAGAATCCAATTACCTAGGTAATTAAATGTGTTTATACAAGAGATAGTTCACAAATAATAAATAAGGGTATAATTGGTATACAAGAGCAGAGATTTCTTAAACGTTAAGTATTTTGGAGCAAAATTGAACTCCTTAATTTGAAACAAAGGGAGTAGATGATAACTTCAAATAGTATAAATTTGTAGGAGAGGTTTATACTAAGAAGAATAATTGATATCTATAGTTTCTTATGCATAGTACTTTAAGATCTAATCATTTAGATAGAATCCAATAAAACTGTAAATCCATACACAATATGCAGGAATACTACTAATATTCTATAAGAGGTCAAGTCAAGCACGGAACGGAATTTCACATGTTCCCCAAATGTGATGCTTTGCGATGGAGCTAAGTGAGAAAAAGAAAAAAATCTTTTGGCATAGGTTCTCACCTTCTCTATGGATCTCTTTGCTATTAGACGCCGATAATCAATTTCACTTCCTATTAGAACTATTTCACAGTGCTCCTCCAATTTCTTTAGAAATTTCAGGAAGAGATCCCATTGCATGCCATCCTGAATGAACAAGAATTGAAAAAACAAAAATGATCTAGTAGAATTCCTGTTGATGTGTTGTTGTTGTTGAATGAAATGTGTACAAAAAAAAAAAAAAAAAAAAAAAAAAAAAACTGAATTGCTACAATATTCCACAGTTCATAACTTACCTGATTCAAGTCTCCTGGTTGTCTGTTACTGGTAGCAACAAGAACTGTTCCAGTACTTAACAATCTGCTTATAATTCCAGATAAGGCCACAATAGCAAATACATCAACAGTCTGTAATGAAATCAAGAAATTCAAGTCATAGCTGTAGAAAGTTATGCACAGTTGAACACTATATAATAGAGCTCAAACGAGAAATACTTTTGATATGCCCACCGTCCCATAATAAATGTCGCATTTGACTTGTCAACGTTTTAAGGAATGTGCTTCACTTGTTTGCATAGTGCTTGTACCATCGTAAAATTGCACTAAAACACTTACTTAAAATGCGACATTTATTCTTGATCCTATATCCCCCACCACTCCCATTTTACCTATAACACTTTTACCACCACAATACCTTCTTTACCTTAAAAATGAAAAGGGAAAAAACAAAGGAACAAAGAAAAAGAGATTTAGCTAACTGTGGTTATCTTCATCCAGTTTCAGATTCTCTTGCTTAATTCTTTCAGAATAGCGTTCCAAAATTTAACTATCATCACTATTCAGGAACTAAATAATAGTAGAACCTACTAGAACACCAACATTTTGCTCCTGGCAATCAGGACATGTCAGTAAAGCTACGTCATCTACACAAGTAAATGCTTAAGAAAGCCGAACCTGTATTTCATCAAAACAGAGAATGCTAGCTCCTCTTTGTTCTCCACTTTGGTCAACAAGAAACTTATCCGCCACAGCTGGAAGAATGTTTTTCATCTGTACATCTTGTTTATATGTTTCTTCTGCAGCAACCCATTCCTTGACTTTAGTATCAAAAGGGAGATTCATTATCCATGTAGCGATTCTTGACTGGGTAGACTTGTCCTGTACTTGATTCTTCCATATCTTATGCATATGATCATTAATCTCGAGCATAGCCTGCCAGTAAGAAAAAAAAGAAGCTATGACAAAATGGAGAAAAGGGAGCAGCATATGATCATCAATCTTGTGCATAGCTTGCCAGAAAATAAAATGATATGGCAAAATGGACACAAAAAGGAGCAATTGCAGAAGTTAGTCTACTATCATTATTGACCATTTATGAGTGAGTTGGCCAAAAAGCAGGCATCTTAGGATTAAAATGATACTCCCTCTGTCCCAAAAAGAATGACCATTTTTAGGAAAATCTTGTCCCAAAATAAATGACCTTTTCACAAAAAACTTTGTCCCTAAATGTTTTTTTGTCAAAAAAAATTCTCTATTCATTATATAATTGCAAAATTAGAAGTTTAAAACGTAGATCGCAAAGATTTTCATACACCTTTGTTACTAGAAGTTACAAAAGGTTGAAATTTCTTAAATCACTTCAAAATGAAAAAAGGACATTCATTTTGGGACATGCAAATCACAATGAAAAACTTGCCTCATGAAAATGAAATCTTCTTCGATGTTTAACAATTCCTTCAGTGGCACTATAGAACATGTCCATTAGCATTGTCTTCCCTACAGGATGCAAAAAACCTCTTTAGGTCTGCATTTTTAAACGTGAACTACAATCAAGATCTTCCACATAAGAAAACTAAAAGCAATATTTCATGTTTAGAAATCTAAATCGAAAGGGCCATGACTAATCCAAAGTCCATTTAGATGAAGTAAAACACACTCAAACTGCAACCAACAAGTTACAAAAAATTAAATTAGTTACATACCACTTCCAACATTTCCATAAACATATAAACCTTTTGGGGCTGGAGGAGCCGTAGGAGGCCTACCAACCACTGAGTCCAACTTCCGCTCTCTGTTCAGGTAAGAAACCCATTTTCCAACTCCAGGTTCTGCATTTATAGGTTTCTTCCTGCAAAAATAAGCACACCATAAACACAATTGAATATGTACAACCACTATAGCTTTCAACAAAAAATACGTACATGGTCCCCATACATAAAAATTGTTAACCAGAAATGACAATCAGAAAATTTAAATATTTCCAAGAAAATAAAATAAAATGCCTCACCTGGAGAACCATCTATTAAAGTACCCTTTTTGATTTGTTTGCACAGATGACATATCGCCTTTCTGTTGGCTCTCAGCTTCATCCATTAAAATCCTGCGGCGTTCATTCTCCCGTCTCTCTTCCCACTTAGCTAGATTCACCTAGTAATATATTAGAAAGATGCACAACGTTATGAAATGTCTTTTGCCAGCAAGTACATACATGCAAGACGAATTTATCATTTAGGTATTAAATCCTACATGGTATTCCTCCATATCTTTCTCATACTGCTCCAACCTTCCAAGCAAGTTGTCCAGCTCCAAAGCAATCTTTTCCTGATATGGATCATGCTGTAATTTATGTTGCTCCACAAGAGTCCTATACTGTGTAAGTGGTCCTGAAGCAAATTAAAACTAGGAAGATTCAAAGCTCAGCAGAAGCTTGATAAGTAAAGGGTGTCAAATAGCACATAAACCAGCTCCTAGACTATTAAATGAAATTTATTACTCTCTCCGTCGCAAAATTATGGTTACTAAAATTGAATGCGCGGAGATTAAGAAAAAAGTAGGTGTTGTGAGTGGGAAGGAAAGAGAAAATGAGATAGTAGATAGTTGTTGTGAGTGGGGAGGAGAGAGAAAATTGAACATTTTGGGTAAGTAACCATTAGTATGGGACTCCCGACTCCCAAAATAGAAACAAGTAACCATAAGTTTGGGACGGAGTGAGTACTTAGGTAGCACACTGAGGATCCATATCTGACCATATATGTCCATCTAAGACTTGAGACTACATATTTGGAACCCAAGTATCTAATGGCTAATTGGCTATTATTCATGCTAGAAAAGAAAAAAAAACACTACACGCAATAGAGGAATAGCCCAAAAGAAATAGAAAGAGAAAAGCTAGTGACAACCAACAGGTCAAAGTGACTTTATGAACTCTACATGCATTCCAGATAGCAATAAAAAAAAAATAGACCCAACACATCCGTAGCCCATAATAAAGCAACTAGCCCAGTTTATCCTTCACAAAGAAATAGAGGCAAAAGTTGATCAATAAAATCTGGAGATCTACCCTTTCCAAAGGATAGAAAGAAAGCATGCAGCCAGTCAATAAATTATTGTATCTCTACAGCAACAACAAAGCCTTAGTCCCAAAAATTATCGTATCTCTATAACGCCAAAATCCTCTGATCGAAGACAAGAAGGATATTTGCAATAAAAAATCCTCTGATCGAAGAAGGATATTTGCAATCATGATGGGGGATACCAAAACCAAAGACAAGAAAGAACATACAATAAGAGGGAACATGAGAATTTCCTTAATGCTGGCACAATACAGATACGAGGAGAGGAATATCCACCGGAACTCAAAAAGGCATGCATACAAGAGAAACTCAACATTCTAAATGGGAATCATCACATACAAAGTAGAATAATACATAGAACGACTGTGGTAATTGACAAAGAATCTAGGTGAAAAGATAAACCCAAATCATTTAGACCCTCAAAACAAGAATAGTATAGAATTGAACAAATACAAGATCAGCCAACACTTAATAAAACTAGGCAAAGTGAAAATCGTAGAAAGCCACCTTCGCAACCAAAAAAATTATGATGAATGGGGTTGACAACCACAAGACTTGTATATAAAGATAGGGGAAAGGTGGCATTTCTACCATTGACTTTTCAGTATCTAATGCATTCTTGTACCTAGAATCTTATAATATCTAAACATACAATAAGAGGGATCATGAGATATGCCATGATGTTGGCATATATAGATATGAGGAGAGGCATATGCACTGGACCTCAACCAAAAGCCGTACATAAAAGAAAAAGCTCAACATTCCAAATGAAAATCATCATGGAAGTCATCACATACAAAGTAGATGATTATATAGAAAGACCGAGGTAATTGACAAAGGATCCAGGGTGAAACAAACCCAAATCATTTAGACCCACAAAACAAGAATAGTAGTGAGCCGAAATAAAATAGGCTACAAGATTAAAGTGTAAATCCAAGAAACCCACCTTCTCAACCAAAAAAAAAAAAAGGATGCGTGAGGGTTGACACCAACAAGACTCATAGATAAAAAGTGGGGAAAGGTGCCTTACTATAGACCTTACAATATGTAATGTACTATTGTGCAGACCTTACATTATGTAATGCACTCTTGTGCCCAGTATCTTTCAATATATAATACTCCCTCTGTCCCTGAAGGATAGTCTCATTTTGACTTTTTTTGGTCAACAAAAATGAACTTTGACCAACCATTGGTGATGATCTAATCATTCTAGTGAAATTCTGAAATATGTTATTGTTAAATCGTTAAGTGATTTATCAATAACAAGTTTTAGAATTTCATTGTAATCATTACATTGACACTAATGTTTGGTCAAAGTTTATTTTTGTTGACCACTAACAGTCATAATGAGACTATCTTTCTGGGACAGAGGGAGTAGAAGAGAAGTTTGCAACTAATGGTCAACCATGAAGCATAAACAAGTCCAACCCAAAAAATAAATTTATGGGGACTAAGAAATGACACCAATTCCTTAAACAGCCATTTGGTTCAGCATGCTTCCAAATACTTTATGCAGAATGGTGCTGGTTGTTAAGGGGAACATAAGTCCCACTAAACAACAAGAGAAATATTCATGCTGAGAATGTTCTTAGTATGCAACACTTCCTTCCTACACTTTAAATCAGGAAGATGTACACAAAAGAGTGACCAACCCCTTTCCACAAGCAATTATGCATGTGCCACTTAATCTTCTTCATAGCACCCCTGGAATCCTGAACAGAATAAATAATATGAGTCACGTAGCTGGAACAAGCCATATTGAGAGATATCTTATCCCCTACGAGGTTGATTGCGTCAGACATATCAACAAAACCCAAAGAGAGGGAAACCAACCTAGGATTGCCTCAAGAAATGTCCCAAAATAGACCAGAACCACTCCCTAAGTGCCACAATTACCGAAGGCATTGGAGAAGAGATTTACTAACCGTTCAACAACCGGAATCTCACATTTGCACAATTTATCTCAAGACTAATGAACACAGATAGTCAGATTTATAGTTAAGGCTGATACCAGCAGATGGAGACTACATCAACAGCAGCAAAAAATATACTGCCTGTACTATCCACAGAGTTCACTTCCATATCTCCTCGCCTATAACATTTGAGATGCTCAAGGTGCCACTGCCATCATACCGCAATATATTCTAACTAACTCCATTTAACCAATCTTCATGCAGTACACCACAAACAGAATTTTTCTTTCCTTAGTTTCTCAACAAACGCGTTTTATTCATGTAAAGAAAGGTTATACTAGGTTTACAGGCAATGCACAGACAATTGGGCTAGCTGGAAAAATATCGGTGGGCATTCTTGTAATCACATTCCTACTCTTCTAGGCTTTTCTTGCAATGGCTGATCTTTATGAAAACGCACACTTCCTCAATATTTCAATAGTAATAGTAAGAATGTATTAAAGCATAACATTTAAACTGATTTAATTTAAATATCAAGTGACCATCATAAATTACTCCTCCGTCGCTAAATGAATGTCCATTTTCTAAAAATTTATGCCCCTATATGCACTTCCAGTTCCTAAAATAATAAATTGTCCCTAAGTGAACTTTTACCTTTACAAATATTATATTCCCATATGTACTAACAAAACAAAAAGTTTCGTAGGTGAATAGAAAGGGCATTCATGCATCTATGCTTCTATTATTTCGTAAGAATCAAGTTTTCATAATGTCCCTTGGCAGATGGATTCTTTTAGGGACAGAAACATGATTTGGCACTTCTAAAATAAATAAATAAATAAATAAATAAATCTACATCACTAAAGCTTCCAGAAAATCAAATGTACTTTAAATAAACCTTTAATTCATTATGTTATTTCATTTGACTACTGACCTCCTAGCCCCCAACCTCCTCCCCCCCCCCTCCTCCAAAAAATAAAACGGATTTTCTAAAATGTGCCCTTAGGGCACATGATAACAACTATTTATTGCATGATCAAGTTAAATTCCTCCTTAATAATCTCACACTTCTCTAACTACCGTCTTATTTACGTTTTCCTTCCTAAAAAATCTCTTTATTTTTTACCAAAATGGTTTTGACCCTTTTTTTTCCCTCCAACTTTCATCTAGCCGATTTCCTCCTAAATTTAACTCAAAAATTAAAGGCATAAATGTCATTCCCTAGTGAGATTTAACCAAAGTCTTTTTTGGCCTGTGATCACCATTTAACCACCACGTCTCCGCCACCACCACAGACTCATCACCAAAACATCATCAAAACACCAATTTTAGTACACAAATCATACAAACCACCATGCAAATTAAGCCCCATAAGGCCATAACAGAACCTGAAATCTCCAAAACGGTTTTGAAGGTTTTTCTTAAAAATCGTTTCATGAAGAATATGAAAAAGAAATCCAGGTTTCTCAAAATTTGGGTAAAGGGTTTTCAAAATCAGTTTTTTTAGTGGAGTAGATGAGTGATTCTAGGGAGGAAATTGATTTGCTGAAAGTTGGGTAAAGAGAAAAGGGGTCAACAAAAATGTTAGATGAGTGTTTTTAGGGAGAAAAATATTGAAAAATACGGTTTTTTTTTTTTTTTTTTTTTGATACACGGTAATTAGGATAGAAGTGTGAGATTATTAAGGAGGAAGGTAACTTGATCATACAACAACAAAAATACAAATACAAATACAAATACAAATAAAAGAAAAATCTTCTGCTCAAAAATAAAAATAAAATAGAAAGTCTTTGACAAAAATAGAAAAGGAGAAAAATGAGAAACTCACCGGCAAATCATCGCCGGACGGCCGGGCCCACAACTTCACAACAATAGCGGCTGAAATAAACAAATGGGGACTAATACAACAAACAAATGGGGATAATGGCAGGAGTTCGTGATGACAAAACATAGTTAAAAGGGTTAATTGCAGTTTAGGGCCTGAACTCAGCATAGTGTTCCCCAAGGAGGGCTCCAACAAATTATTTCTGCAGACCAGGGCTCAATATGTCTTTTTTTCATCAATCTGGGGCTTTTTAACGGAATTCGTTAGAAGTTTCGTTAAGTGCTCATGTGCCGTGCACGTGATCAACGGAATGGTTACTCTGAAGTTAATTTTAACGAAATTTTCAGACTTTTAGATTTGACCCCTTAATAGTTAAAATTAACTTCAGAGTAACCATTCCGTTGATCACGTGCACGGCACATGAGCACTTAACGAAATTTCTAACGAATTCCGTCAAAAAGCCCCAAATTGATAAAAAAAAAAAAAAAAAGACGTATTGAGCCCTGGTCTGCAGAAATAATTTGTTGGAGCCCTCCTTGGGGAACACTATGCTGAGTTCAGGCCCTAAACTGCAATTAACCCTAGTTAAAACTGATAAAGTCTGAGGTTCCATCCCAAAACCAATTGGCTATTGGGAGGAGTAGCCCAGGATCCTTATATAATCAATACATGGCTAGTTAATTCCCGATGTGGGATAATTGTCTTGTTAATTCCCGATGTGGGATAATTGTCTCTAAACATGCCCCCTCACGTGTAGCCGGGCTTTGCCAAGCCTTACAATGTGGACTTGTTACGGGTGGCGGGGAGCAACATCGTGGGCCGTTGGGCCTGCACGTGCAACGGGCCAGCTCTGATACCATGATAAAGTCTGAGGTTCCATCCCAAAACCAATTGGCTATGGAGGAGTAGCCCAGGATCTTTATATAATCAATGCATGGCTAGTTAATTCCCGATGTGGGATAATTGTCTCTAAACAAAAACGACATAATAGTAAGGAAAGAAATCCGGCTCGTTACCGTACAGAAAGTGCCGGGCAAGTTGATGTACGGTAACGACCGGATTTCTTTCCTTATTACTACGTCATTTTAACTATGTTTTGTCATCACGAAATGCTGCCCTTATCCCCATTTGTTTATTTCAGCCGCCATTGTTGTGAAGTTGTGGGCCCGGCCGTCCGGCGATGATTTGCCGGTGAGTTTCTCATTTTTCTCCTTTTCTATCTTTGTCAAAGACATTCTATTTTATTTTTATTTTTGAGCTGAAGATTTTCTTTTATTTGTATTTGTATTTGTATTTTTGTTGTTGTATGATCAAGTTACCTTCCTCCTAAATAATCTCACACTTCTATCCTAACTACCGTGTATCAAAAAAAAAAAAAAAACTACCGCGTTTTTCAATATTTTTCTCCCTAAAAACACTCATCTAACCTTTTCGATGACCCCTTTTCTCTCTACCAACTTTCAGCAAATCAATTTCCTCCCTAGAAACACTCATCTAGTCCACTAAAAAAACTGATTTTGAAACCCGTTTAGCCAAATTTGAAAAACCTGGATTTCTTTTTCATATTCTTCATGAAACTATTTTTAATAAAAACCTTCAAAATCGTTTCGGAGATTTCAGGTTCTGTTATGGCCTTATGGGGCTTAATTTGTATGGTGGTTTGTATGATTTGTGTACTCAAATTGGTGTTTTGATGTGATGAGTCCGTGGTGGTGGAGGAGACGTGGTGGTGGCATAGTGATCGCAGCCCAAAGAAGACTTTGGTTAAATCTCACTAGGGAATGACATTTATGCCTTTACTTTTTGAGTTAAATTTAGAAGGAAATCGGCTAGCTAAAAGTAGAGAAAAAAAAAGGGCAAAACCATTTTGATAAAAATTAAAGAGATTTTTTAGGGAGGAAAAATTGAATAAGACCATAGTTAGAGAAGTGTGAGATTATTAAGGATGAAGTTAACTTGATCATGCATAAGTAGTTGTTATCATGTACCCTAAGGGCACATTTTAGAAAATCCCTTGTCTTCATCTTCTTTGGTCAATCAACTTCTTTCCACTTCTTTTTTGTTTAGATTAATCTTAATTTCACATTTATTAATTGTCATTTTGTCAATTAATAAATGTGAAATTAAGAATGTAATTTTATAATCTGTTTGTTCTTCTCAAATTTGTTCTTCGTTTAGATTTAGAATTTCAGTGTTTATTTCTGTAGTTTTGTGGGTTTCTAACAAAATCATTGTCTTGTCTTTCTCGTTATATTATATGTTTCTCTCCTAAGTTGAGAGCGTTTACCTTCTCTCCATTGTGAGAACCTTTGTCTTCTCTCCATTGTGAGAGCTTTTGTGAGATGTTCATATTTTTTTCTTGTTGCAATGTTTGGGGTGCTTAGTATGACATTTATTGTCGACCCAAATGCATCACCAATTTATGTTTTCAACACTAAATTTTTACTATGTAGGGATTTACTGAAGGCCATTGTTGAGACGTACCCAAGTTATGCTAGGAGAAGCATTTGGGCATCACAAGTCATTGTTCGTCAGGGCGTTCAATGGGAATTCGGTTCAAGGCTAGGCTTCGATATTCGAGATGTGTTAGGCATTTTCTTTGCGGCGGGCAACTTGTCGCTGATTGCACGTCTTTATAGAAATCCTGAACTTGATAAGCCTCCGACTGTTGTGGAGCGTCATCTTGTTTATGTTTATTAATAAAAGTGTTTGTTTACTTCAAATTAAAAAAAATCCGAAAATAATAATAATAAAATCCTGAATCCACCACCAGACTCCTAGAAATCAAACAAACATCCTCCAAAATTAATCTCCAGCACAAGCAAAATCACGCCAGAAAACAAAAACCACAGTAGCTGTCACCAGCCTCAAACTAAAATCAATAACAATTATCAAATTCACTACAAGTAAACATCATTCCAGTGATCAAAACCAGTCTAGAACAGATACAATCCATATAAGCAAACATCAAACGCATATTGATTAACAAGAGGACCAAAATTAAAATGTGATTTGTGAGTAAACCTGGACGGCGTTTGGGGGAAGAGAGATGATCACTGTAAAATCGAAGTGCATTGACAGGAGATTTGGAGGTCCGAAATGCGAGCCCTAGATAGAGAATTGATGACAGTCTTCTCATTTTTTAATTTTACTTTTTGGATTTTGTTCAGATCATTGGGATCGTGAAATGTGGGTTTGGAAGTTATAGAGGAGCGAGAAGCGCCCATTTTCGTCGACGTAGAACGCTGCAAAGGGAAGAGGTTCGGCAGGAAATGGGGGTTTGGTGACGTGGCCAACAGTTTAACCAGACAGTGGCCAGGAATTTCATTTAATTCCTTGTGCTTATTAGACCATCTAAAATGGTCATTTAATCCATGGTTGAATGAGCAATTCACACAAAATAGATGGTTTAATCCCTACATTGATTGGTTGAATGGGGTGGGATTTGAAATTTGGTTGAATGGGTTAAACGATTGTGAATGCAGAAATGGTCGGCAAGGACATCCACATGGCGAGCTCCAATTCGGCCAACATGGCGCGTGATCGATGTCGGCAACCAGTTTTTTTGTTTTTGTTTTCCTTGGATGCGCCACGTGTCGGCGAGTGTTTGGCTGGCCAGATTTTTTAATCATAAAAATAAAAAATTGAAAATAAAATTTAAGTGGTGGGGGTATAGAATGATGAATGGGAATGGTGTGAATGGATGATTAAACAAACCATTGTAGGGTGTTTTGTTGAAGGGCAATGCTAGGGGCACAAAAGGATTCCATAAAATAAAGGATACAAAATGAGGTGGCGATATTTTATTGTTTGCATCGATAGTGGACCCGGCACACTCTACTTAAATGCACCAACAAAATCATGACACATCATTTTGTAAGCCCAATTTTGTGTCACTTTTTTGTGACTTTATATTTACCCTTTGTTGAATGAGTGTTGAATGGATTAGTTGGAAGAGAGAGAAGATGATGTGGAGTGATAAAGTGGGTGTTTAATGGGTTTTTTTCGTTTAACCATTGTACATGGTCTTAGAATGGTGAAATGACTCGGGTGACAGTTGGATTGAATACGAGAAAAGAATAATACTATGGGTACAAAAAAATCACAAAATTTTCTTTACAAAATCATAGGTGTAATGATTTTATTGGTGTTTTAAATTAGAGTGTGTCGGATCCGTTATTGATGCAACCAATAAAATATTGTCAACTCACTTTGTGAGCAAGATTTTGTGACCTTATTTTATGCTCATAGCATTGCTTTACGAGAAAAAAAATGTACCTTTTTCGTCTCTCAACTTAATTATGTTTTACCTTTTCGTCACACAACCAATTTTTTTTTTTACTTAAGAATCCTTGAGTTACTATTTTTACGGATTAAGAGGCCTTCCGTCAATTTCACCGTTAAATGTAGTGACGTGGCATGCTAACTAGTCATTGTTTGCTTGTTTGGTGATGAAATTGCATAATTAGCATACACTAGTTTATTATTTGAACATATAAGGGGCGAATCTATTAAAGTACGAGCGGGGGCGACGGCCTCTACTGAATTTTCAAAAAATAAAAATTGGTATAAGGTAATATAAATTAATATGTTACAAATGAGCAAGTATGTTTGTTTGTCACAGTGGTAACGGAATTAGCTTAAAATTTGTGTGCCCCCGGTTCGACCCCCACCCACACCCATAGTTATTAAAGGCACGCGCCTAAGCTTCGGGCACATAGAGGCTCAGTTTTGGAGCCTGGGTGCGCCTAGCTCCGGGCACAACAATTGACCATCAATTAAATTGTAATTAAAACCTAATGCGTGACTATTACTCTTCCTCTCCCATGACTCTCTCATGTACATGCACCATAACTTTGTATAAGAGTAGCAATCACCAGGAACTCCTTCAAACTAACAACTACTTATCATTTTATAGGATTTAGAGTTAGAGTCCTTCTGTTTGAACTTCTCTTTATGCTTGTTTGAGCATCTATTTGTGTTTGTTTCTTTTATGACTTATAACGTATGTTTGATTTACTACTTGCATTTGATTCATTGCTTATCTTGATGTTGTATAATGTATACTATACTTTTAGTATTTTAAGGCATTTTTGCGGGCATCGTCACTCGGGCGCACGACCGCCTTGCGCCTTGCGCCTAGGCTCCGGGCACACCTTTTGCGCCTTGGTGCGCCTAGGGCCTTTAATAACTATGCCCCCACCACTTTTTAATTTCTATTTTTTTTTCTCAATTTTTAGAAAACCTACTTATCTTTAAAAAGTCATTGTATAACCGCGTTTATCCTTTAAAAGGCACTACTATTTCAAACTCGTAAATTATACACTTTTCAAAAAGTGTCTTACATTATAATGCCATTTCTTTATCACTAAGATAAATAAAATTGAATTAAACTCTATTATTTTCATCTCAACTAATAAAAGTTGCCGTCAATTTACAAATTTATTGTAAAAAAAAAAATCATAATTTAGATTAAAGATTCTTCTTCCGTCTCAAAATGAATGTCCAAAAAAATTGATTTTTTTTTATACGTTCATGTGGAGATTGATGAATTATTTAATACGCTCTTCAGACGTGGGGTATTATAGGAAGGGCGCAAGCGTTTATATAACTAATATTTGAATTACTATCCTTTTTTTTATTAAATATACTCACTCTGTCCCGAAATAAATGTCTAAAAAGTTTTCAAATTTGTTCTTGTCAAAGCAAATTTGATATTATTTTTTTATAACTTTTATTTTGAGATGACGAGAGTATTTAATATCTTGCATTTATCATGTCAACTTTCTATTATACATTGAATATAGTAAAAACAATAAAAATGATTAAAGAATGTCGCGAGCGGAATTTTATTTTGCCCCCACTGACCACAATTCCTGGATCCGCTACTGGTCAGAATGCTAAAATTCAAATTACAGACCTATAAAACATACAGTATTCCCATAATATTAAAGGCTCAAAATGAAAATAAAAACCCTCACCTTTTTAACTCCCTGAATCACGTCTCCTTCTCTCTCTCTCTCTCTCTCACTTTTTCTTCATCTTCAGTCGCCTCCGTCATGCTCCCTCCTTCATTTCTTCCTCTTCCATCATTTCCCTGCAACAAACCACCCACTATTGTCGCGACCCCGAACCCCGCGGGCCCGAGATCGCGAGCTGGACGTCGACTTACTAATCAAAATACCAAAATATCGGAGATAAAAATTTCATTTCGTATCAAAAGATGATAACACAAGGTTTTAGAAAACAATTTAACAACAACGATGTACTAGTGTAAGCCCCATAAGCTCACACTACAAAGTAATAAAATATACAAATCTTAGTGACGTCAAGGTGTGGTACAATTATCCCCAAAAGAGTTACACATTTATATAATGTAAACCCACCAATATACACTTGCCCCAAAAGCTCAACCCTCCCGACGTCCTGTCTCGTGATCAGCGAGTCTAATCCTTTCCACCTGGGGGGGGTTAAGGAAAAACAAAGACAAAAGAAAAGGGGGTGAGATAAATCTCAATAAGTTACTAATGCAACTACATGACATGCTATGATTCAATAATCAATAATAAATCACATAACACATAGCAATTTTCATATATCAGATAGCAGCGGAAATAAACAATTAACAAAGGATATTAGCCAAGGTTTCCCAACTGATATAACCAAATAAAGGTCGCTGCGCAGCTTCAATAATTAACAATCAACATCTTCATAATAGCATGAAAGCTTGAAGAGAAAACTACCGGTACCGGAACCAATAACCAAGTAACGTGCCACAAAGGGCGGGAGCCATGCCACAAAGTCATGCTCCAAAACGCCTAGCTAGAATACTCACAAAAGGAGCTAGCTCATCCCATCCAAGGCCAATCTGGACGAGGAAAGAAGGACCAATGGGCGATGCTATACTGGACTTGGCTTGTGCCATTATAAGCATTATCCATTGCCTGACTCGATACACAAATAACCAGCTGGACTTTCAAATAAAAGCTAAGTAATAAAATACTAGCACGATACACAACTATTGATTCCAAAGTAGGGAATCATTCCAATTAAATTACCACAATGGTACACCAATCCAAACCATACATCAAAGATGTTCAACACTCCCAAAACGGTACTTAAATAAATTTCATAACACATTTATTTCACAAAGGAACCAATTCCAATTAATAAAGTGTCCACGATGTTAACTTAAGTTAATTTAAGTAGATAATTTAAAACTAGGGAAGCAATCTAGTTTCAACAAGCAAAAAGGTAAGTTTCCAAGTCAGGCGGGCGGGCGGGCGCTTAAATGACCAGAAGGTCTGGCCGCTGGAAAAGGGGATGTAGGCAGGCGCCTGGCTCCGCGCGGGCGGGCGCCTGGTCTGCGTTCTGGCCGGAAAAACAGAGCTGGGTTCACCATTTTCGAACCAAAACACAACCTTCACTAAATGCTCAAAATCAAAGCTTTCAAACTAGATTCCAAGGTACTAAACACAACATCTAAACATCAAGGGAACCTAAACAACACCATCTAACAACCCAAAACAAGATTTAAACACAACATTCACATATTCACCATTTTTAACCCAAAAACCCAAATAATTCCCCAAATAAATTCCAAATAAATTGCAACATCATCCAAACTTCACATATAACAACCCAAGCATAATATAAGTATGATATGAACATTTTAGCATAAAAATGGGGGAAAAAAGCAACTTACTTGAATTTTCTCAAAGTTGCCGGAACTCGAATATTTTTAGCCCTCTACGATCCTAACGACGATCTAAACAAGTTTCATGTTTTAAGAAATGAGAAATAACAAGAGGAAGATGGTTAGATTGAAGAGAGAAGGTAGAGAGAAACTTACCCTATTTCTTGATCTAGGAAGAGAGAGAGAATGAGCTGGGAAATGAGTGAGGTGAGGGAGAAGAGAAGGAGTAGGGAGGGAGGGAGTAGGAGAAATGATTTGAAAACTTACACTTAGGCCCCCTCCTCTACTAACACTGTAACAACCCGATTTTTTTTTTATTATTTAATTGATTTAAATTATTTTAATTAAATAACAATTAAAGTTAATAAGTAATTAAGGAGGTGAGTTAAGTAATTAAGGGTTGGACTAAACTGGAATGGGCTCGGGTGGGTTAGCCCGAAGTTAAAATAATAGGTTAAGCCCAACTAGCAATTACCCGCAATATAAAAACCTTGAGTTAGTGAAATTAGGTTTTACTTCCTCTTTACCAAAAACAACAAAACCCTAAATCCCCCCACTACCCTATAGCAGCCGCCGGCCAAGATCAAGAGGGAGGAGGAGCTTCGACATTTTTTTGGAAGATCAATCCAATCGTTCTCAAGGTAATGCTAAATCATACTCTCCAAAAATTGTTTCATTGAATTCGGATTAATAAATCATAAGTTATGCATGTTTAAAGGAAATAATCGTTAGGGTTTTTGCATGCTAGTCAATTAATGGTGGGAATTTTAATGGTTAAATGCTTAACTTTATTTTAAGTTGATTCTATGATCATGAAAGGGATGAATTCATATTTTAAGAAAGTGAATAGTAATCTGCGATGAATAGTAATTTACGCTGTGAATAGTAAACTGAGTTTAAAAAGCCGTGAATAGTAATCTGCGATGAATAGTAATTTACGCTGTGAATAGTAAACTGAGTTTAAAAAGCCGTGAATAGTAATCTGCGATGAATAGTAATTTACGCTGTGAATAGTAAACTGAGTTTAAAAAGCTGTGAATAGTAATCTGCGATGAATAGTAATTTACGCTGTGAATAGTGAACTGAGTTGGGAATAGTGTTTCATGCGATTGATGAAAATCCTAAAAGCTATATAATTTGGGTGTTGATTCTTGATTGAGAATGTTAAGAATTGGGACGGAAAGTTAGTATTTTCGTTAAGTTTCTAATGGAAAGAAAACAAAATCGTTAAAAGGATTGTTAACAAGTTAGAAAAGTAACTTGAGGAAATAGAATAAACACTTGGAAGACCTTGAAGGTTAAAAAGTTAACGAGAAAGGAAAAGATTAGAAGTTTCAGTTAGTTTCCTAACGGAAAAGGACTAAACTGAAAAGAATTAAAGTTAAAAGAAATAAAAAAGAAACTTTGAAGATAGAGGGGCCTAAGTGATTAAAAAGAGAAACTTAGGGGACCTTGTGAACAGAACCAAAGTCCAAGGACCTTTCTGTAATTAAAGGGAAGTTGAAGGACTGAATTGTAATTAATCCAAAGTGGAAGGACTAAATTGCAATTGAATTAAAGTTGAAGGACTAATCTGCAATTAATCCAAAGTGGAAGGACTAAATTGCAATTGAATTAAAGTTGAAGGACTAATCTGCAATTAATCCAAAGTGGAAGGACTAAATTGCAATTGAATTAAAGTTGACGGACTAATCTGCAATTAATCCAAAGTTGAAGGACTAAATTGTAATTGAACTAAAGTTGAAGGACCAATTTGCAATTAACCCAAAGTGGAGGGACCAAATTGTAATTAACCCAAAGTTAGAGGACTTAATTGCAATTATATCAAGTTAAAGGACTGACTAGTAAATCAAAGTCAGAAACTTAAACGTAAAGAAAGAAGTAACGAAGTAAAGAAGTTAAAACGCATCTCTCAGTTAACTAAGTAGAAATAGTTAACAATGTAGAGAGTACTAAAGTAAATTACTCCGTGCCTTGTAGATTTGCACAGAGAGGAGATTGCGAGGAAAAGCAATTCAGGTAAGGGATTACGTTCCTTACAGTATTTGAACTCCTGTTTATTGGAATTCGGTATTTCTTTCTAAAGTTAGCTATCAGTATGGCATGATAGTATTTGAATGAACTCTGCGTTATTGAACGTTCCTTGAAAGAATCTATACTTAGTGATGTCCCCATCGATCTACTAAGTATCGAAGTTTGAAACTTGTATCACATACTTGTACCATGGTATGTTCTCAATTTTAACTTGTGAGTTAACCACTTACTCGTTAAGGCATCCAATGTCCAGTTAGAAAAGACATTGACGGACAGTCCAGTTAGAAAAGACTCGTCCTTAAACTAGGGATTGCATGAGTGATCACATGCCTTCTCTCAGGAATTGTCTGATTACAAGGATGATTCTAGACCCCGAGCATATGTGTGTGGATACCATATATGTTACGACCCACACTATTGGCTGAAGAAGCTAGGTGTACAAATTGTACCTTTGGCATTGAGGTTATAATGTACGTTACCAAGGAATTGACGGAAACTTGAATGAATCCCATTGGATTGTAGTGCCATAATCCTTTGAAAGTAAAATCTTAAAAGTAATAAGACTGTATTGTTCTGCAGCCTTGAATCCAAAAGTAACTGAACCTATCTTTGTAAAGTTATTTATAGTGTTCGTTCTGGTCATCTCTCCTTAGTAACCGGAGAGGCCACGTATGAACTTACTGAGCATTCGTTCGCTCATCCCTTCTCTATAAATTTTGTTTCAGGATTTAAGTAGAAGGACAAGACAAGGAAAGCAGCCGTAGGAAGACGGTGGTTCGAAGATCCTAGATTTAATAGTTCTAAGTACGTTTATTTATTGTGATGTAAGTTGAAGTACATTGATGGTTAGGGTTGTTACTTACCAAGACAAGTTTAAGTTACGCTTCCGCTATTGTTTTGAATTTATGGTTAAATAAGGGGTCGTTGTGAACCCTAGATTGAAGCATTTATTATTGTTATTTATTGATATTTAATGCCATTAAATGCTCAGATATTATAAGAAAATTCGGGGTGTTACAAACACAAATACTTACACTCCCTACTAACAATTAAGACCCAACAATACTACACTAACCCAAATGACCCAAATAAAATGCTAGGCATAAATTATTATAACACATAAAATGCACAGATAATTCATTAATTAAATAATAATTTAAATAAATAAATGAGCAAATAAATAAATAATAAATATTTATTACTAATAAAATAGAGTCTAGTTTTCGGGTCGTGACATTCACTCCCCCTTAAAGAAATTTCGACCCGAATTTTAACGAGACTTAAGGCTCCGTTTGTTTAATCTGGTATGTTTACTTCCAAGTCAGAACAATCTACTTTTATTGGGTACTCCCAAATTTTATTAGATTTTGCTTTGTTAAAAAAAAAGGCTTTCATGGTGGATCATTAAGGCTCCGTTTGTTTCACGGAAAATGACCGGAAAACGTTTTCCGGAAACAGTTTTCCGTGTTTTACTAAACACCGGAAAATGGGGAAAACGTTTTCCCCATTTTCCGGTGTTTGGTAAAACCACGGAAAATGAAGTCAACGGAAAACATTTTCCGGTCAATGGAAATTAGGCTTGTTTCCTAAGGAAAACAACTTCCGGATTTCACCTAAGGAAGTTGTTTTCCGGAAAAATCCTAGCACACCCTCACCCCACCCCCACCCACCCAACACCCTACCCCCCCCCACCCAAAAAAAAAATAAAATAAAATTTTTTACTCATTATTAAACACCATTTTCCATTCAACACTCACTTTATCACTCCACATCATCTTCTCTCTCTTCCAACTCATCCATTCAACACTCATTCAATTTTACACCCTACAATGGTTTGTTTAATCCCCCATTCAACACCCTTCCCACTCATCATTCTATACCCCACCACTTAAATTTTATTTTCTATTCTTTATTTTTATGATTAGTAAAATAATAATAATAATAATAAAAATAATCAATTATAATAATAAATTATAATTTTAAAAAATACTTCAAACTTAATTATTTTTTGTAATTGTAATAAAATAAATATGAGGGTTTTTTTTAGTGTTGAAATGGTTATTAATGGGACCCATTTCACTAAAAAGAGTTTTTTTTTCTGGTATCCAAATCAAATGAAACTTGCATCTATTTATAGAAAAAAAATATGAATTTTGGTGTGAAAAAAAAATAAAAAAACCATTTACTGTAAAATAATTGAGCTTAAATAATTAGGATGAGAAATTAAATCAGAAATTCCATGAACCAATGAAAGTCTGCCAAGTGTTACAACCAGGAAAAAAGAAGAAAAAAAACAAACTCCCGGCCTTCGCCGCGACGCGCCTTGTCTGGCGCGTGTTCTGCACGCGCCTGGTCTGCCAAATACCAAGGTGCTACGTGGTAAAATCGTCAGCCCAAAACGCATTCAACTGTGTTGAACCCATTCAACACCCCCTTCAACTCCACATTGCACCCATTAAACACCCACCCATCTTGTTTAATCTCATTCAACACCCCCATCCAACCACCATTGTAGATGGTCTAACATGATATTTTCACAAAAAGGGAGCCACCTCGCCTATGTTACCTAGACAACCATGTTTTATAATATACAAAAAAAAAAAGTTGCGTTCAGATAAACCAGTGACAAGAACCGTGAACAAGTGAAATGTAAACCTTGTCATTAACTGTTAAGTGACGTTTCATTAACAATTCGTCTCTTTGGTGAACCGTGAATAGGCAATTCAAGAACTCGGAACCGCCTGTCCACATGAACCGGACTCGTCTATTTTCGGCCATCAATTCGGCCAATAAAAGAAGGGATAATTCCGAAAGTTTTATATACCAAGCGTCTAATAAAAAAACAATTCCGCCATCATTGAATGTTTATGACTGAAAAGTGACGATTTGGACGGTGGTTCAACAGTAAAAATTTAGAGGTTAAATATAAAGTCACAAAAAAGTATCACAAATTTTGGTCTAGAAACTGATGTGTCAAAATTTTATTGGTGTTTTTAATTAGAATGTGTCAGGTCCACTATCGATGTAATTAATAAAATATCGCTACCTTATTTTGTATCCATCATTTTGTGAACTTCTTTTATGTCCCTAACATTGCTCAAATTTAAATGTTGGTGTACTTTCGTTTGTTTAATCTGGTATGTTTACTTCCAAGTCAGAACAATATACTTTTATTGGGTACTTCCAAATTTTGTTGGATTTTGGCTTTGTAAAATCATTAAGAGTCACTAGTGAATAGACAACCATGTTTTGTAAGACGATCTACAATGGATTAAACACCATTTTCCATTCAACACCCACTTTATCACTCCACATCATCGTCTCTCTCTTCCAACTCATCCATTCAACACTCATTCAACTTTACACCCTACAATGGTTTCTTTAATCCCCCATTCAACACCCTTCCCACTCATCATTCTATACTCCACCACTTAAATTTTATTTTCTATTCTTTATTTTTATGATTAGTAAAATAATAATAATAATAATAATAATCAATTATAATAATAAATTATAATTTTTTAAAATACTTCAAACTTAATTATTTTTTGTAATTGTAATTAAATAAATATGAGGGTTTTTTTAGTGTTGAAATAGTTATTATTGGGATCCATTTCACTTAAAAAAGTTTTTTTTTTGGTATCCAAATCAAATGAAACTTGTATCTATTTATAGAAATTGTTTTATGAATTTTGGTGTAAAAAAAAATATTTACTGTAAAATAATTGAGCTTAAATAATTAGGATGAGAAATTAAATCGGAAATACCATGAACCAATGAAAGTCTGCCAAGTGTTACAACCAGGAAAAAAGAAGAAAAAAAAACAAACTGTTGGCCTTCGCCGCGACGTGCCTTGTCTGGCGCGTGTTCTGCACGCGCCTGGTCTGCCCAATACCGAGGCGCTACGTGGCAAAATCGGCAGCCCAAAAGCGCATTCAACTGTGTTGAACCCATTCGACACTCCTCCCATTCAACACCCCCTTCAACTCCCCATTCCACCCATTAAACACCCACCCATCTTGTTTAATCCCATTCAACACCCCCATCCAACCACCATTGTAGATGGTCTAACATGATATTTTCACAAAAAGGGAGCCACCTCGCCTATGTTACCTAGACAACCATGTTTTATAATATACAAAAAAAAAAAAAAGTTGCGTTCAGATAAACCAGTGACCAGAACCGTGAACAAGTGAACTGTAAACCGTGTCATTAACTGTTAAATGACGTTTCATTAACAATTCGTCTCTTTGGTGAACCGTGAATAGGCAATTCAAGAACTCGGAACCACCTGTCCACATGAACCGGACTCGTCTATTTTCGGCCATCAATTCGGCCAATAAAAGAAGGGATAATTCCGAAATTTTTATATACCAAGCGTCTAATAAAAAAACAATTCTGCCATCATTGAAAGTTTATGACTGAAGAGTGACGATTTGGACGGTGGTTCAACAGTAAAAATTTAGAGGGTAAATATAAAGTCACAAAAAAGTATCACAAATTTTGGTCTAGAAATTGATGTGTCAAAATTTTATTGGTGCTTTTAATTAGAATGTGTCAGGTCCACTATCGATGTAATTAATAAAATATCGCTACCTTATTTTGTATCCATCATTTTGTGAACTTCTTTTATGTCCCTAACATTGCTCAAATTTAAATGTTGGTGTAGTTTCGTTTTTTTAATCTGGTATGTTTACTTCCAAGTCAGAACAATCTACTTTTATTGGGTACTCCCAAATTTTGTTAGATTTTGGCTTTGTAAAAAAATGGCTTTCATGGTGGATCATTAAGAGTCACTAGTGAATAGACAACCATGTTTTGTAACCATCTACAATGGATTAAACACAATTTTCCATTCAACACCCATTTTATCACTCCACATCATCTTCTGTCTCTTCCAACTCATCCATTCAACACTCATTCAACTTTACACCCTACAATGGTTTGTTTAATCCCCCATTCAACACCCTTCCCACTCATCATTCTATACCCACCACTTAAATTTTATTTTCTATTCTTTATTTTTATGATTAGTAAAATAATAATAATAATAATAATAATAATAATAATAATAATCAATTATAATAATAAATTATAATTTAAAAAAATACTTCAAACTTAATTACTTTTTTGTAATTGTAATTAAATAAATATTAGGGTTTTTTTAGTGTTGAAATGGTTATTATTGGGATCCATTTCACTAAAAAAAGTTTTTTTTTTTTGGTATCCAAATCAAATGAAACTTGCATCTATTTATAGAAAAAAAATTATGAATTTTGGTGTAAAAAAATATAAAAAAATCATTTACTGTAAAATAATTGAGCTTAAATAATTAGGATGAGAAATTAAATCGGAAATTCTATGAACCAATGAAAGTCTGCCAAGTGTCACAACCAGGAAAGAAGAAGAAAAAAAACAAACTCTTGGCCTTCGCCGCGACGGGCCTTGTTTGGCGCGTGTTCTGCACGCCGCTGGTCTGCCCAATACCGAGGCGCTACGTGGCATAATCGGCAGCCCAAAAACGTATTCAACTGTGTTGAACGCATTCAACACTCCTCCCATTCAATACCCCCTTCAACTCCCCATTTCACCCATTAAACACCCACCCATCTTGTTTAATCCCATTCAACACCCCCATCCAACCACCATTGTAGATGGTCTAGCATGATATTTTCACAAAAAAGGGAACCACCTCGCCTATGTTACCTAGTCAACCAAGTTTTATAATATACAAAGAAAAAAAAAACACACAGAAAAGTTGCGTTCAGATAGACCAGTGACCAGAACCGTGAACAAGTGAACTGTAAACCGTGTCATTAACTGTTAAGTGACGTTTCAAATTCATCTCTTTGGTGAACCGTGAATAGGCAATTCAAGAACTCGGAACCGCCTGTCCACATGAACCGGACTCATCTATTTTCGGCCATCAATTCGGCCAATAAAAGAAGGGATAATTCCGAAAGTTTTATATACCAAGCGTCTAATGAAAAAACAATTCTTTTATAATGTTTAGCATAGTGGAAAAGTCAAGCCTCATAATTTGTGAGGTGTACCCCTCTCCTTTCCTCCTAGCTTGAAACATCGTTAACAAAAAAGGATTTTATGTCCATAAAAATTAAAACAAAAAAACGAGTAGGTCTTACTAAAAATAATTTTTCCTAACGCATAAGTAAAACGGGTTTTAAAAATGCGCGGTGACATTTTTATAAATAAATGACATCGCGAGCCGTGACATTTTTATAAATAAGTGAAACTTCGCACAATGGTAGTAGTAGTGTTTAAGAGTGTCAATTATAATATATATTAGAGTGCCCAATAAGATTTAAGAATGTCAGTTCATGTGTTATTGAGTGTCAGTGGAGGTGTTATAAGAGTCCCACAAGGAGTGTTTAAGAGTGCTAGTGATAGTGTTTAAGAGTGTCGGTTGTAGTGTTTAAGAGTGTCAGTTGTAGTGCGATTGAGTATTAGTGCATGTATTTAATGAGTGTCAGTTGAAGTGTTTAAGAATGTCCGTTGTAGTGTTATTGAGTATCAGTGCATGTAATTAAAGAGTGTCAGTGATAGTGTTTAAGAGTACAAGTTGTAGTGATTAAGAGTGTCAGTTATTGAGTTACTGAGTGCGGTGCATATGTTTTGAAGTAGGGGTGTAAATGGTTCGGTTTGGTTCGGTTTGAGCAAATTTAGAGACCAAACCGCTAGTTGTCGGTTTGAAGAAATCTCAAACCGAACCAAACCATTAAAATTTCCAAACCGAACCAAACTGAACAACCATAGTCTGGTTCGTTTCGGTCAAAACCGAGGTTTAAGATTTTGGTTTAAACTGCGGTTTAAACCGCGGTCCAAACCATTATTCTAACCTCGGTCTGATTCATTAACCAAACCCGGTTCAAACCAATTCAATTGAGCACCTAATTTGTGGATATTGGCTCAAATGGCTAAGGCACATGGCTCTTTAACATATGTCCACCTCCACCACCTCCTTTTAATTCTACTTCCTTCCCCCTTTCTCTCTTTTTCCATGTGGGAAACATGTAACTTCCTCAAAAGCCAAACACCCAAACCTTCCACTTTTTCCTACACACATACAATAATTCTTTTCTTCACCTAAAATAAATGAATTATTTTTGGAAAAATCCACAAAAAAAAATATCAATTAACAGTTAGGTTAATGTGTTAGGAAATCTCAATTACTAAATTGGTATTTTTCTTTATGTTTGTGAAAGGAGAGGCTGGAAGTGGCAAATGGAGGATGATATAATCTCAAACAAAACCAAAAAGAGGTGAGAGGAGAGAGGTGGGCCAGTTTCTTATCACAATTGTAAGAATAACATTGAGCAAACCAAAGTCCTTATGTGGTAGTAGAAGAAGAATTGATAATGGGGATTTCGCAATTTCATTTACCGATCCCTCCCTCCCCATCAGATCATTTTCTCCGAAATGGCAGCTGCAAGTTTGCAGGTTGTGCACCACCATAAACACCCTTTCCACTTCCTCTTTCCTCGCTCATTCTTCCACCTCTCCTTTTACTTCCATCAATTTCAATTCCTCCCAACATGTCTCTCTCTCTCTCTCACACACACACACTCAAACGGGATAGAGATTTTTTTATGTAGAATTTAAAGAGGAAGTGAAATTTCATACTCCCTCTGTCCCTAAATGAGTGTCCATTTTCAAAAAATATTTGTCCCAAAATGAATGCCTTTTTTGAACATAACTTTGTCCCTAAATGTTTTTTTTCGAAATTTTTTTCACCGGTTTCTTTATACGTGCAAAACTAAATGTTTGGAAATGAGATTACAAGATTATATATGAATCCTTGCAAGCAAATAGTACATAAAGTTGAGATTTTCAGTGTCCCTTAAAATGAAATTTGGACACTCATTTAGGGACAGAGGTAGTATATAACATGGGTCTTGTGCTGTAGATTTCATTTAGAAAGCATTGTTGTTCTATTGATTTTGTTAGCCAACAAAAATGGTGGGGTGGGCAGATGAATCTTTCTCTCTAGAATTAAAGGTGAGAAGATGAGTTAGTACCTTTTTCCCACATTGAGAAGGAAAGAAAGAAAGGGAGAGAGGGAGGAGGTGGAGACAAAAAGTCAGGCCATGGTCCGGTTTATAGGTTTAGACCGCAGTTTGGTCTCAAGGTTCAGACCTTGGTTCGGTTTAGCGGTTCAAACCTCAGTTCGGCTTACAACGGTTTGGTTTGGAGGGGTCAGACCGCAGACCAAACCGAACCAAGTGGTTTGTCAAATTTAGAAACCGAACTGAACCATTAATGTCCAAAAACCAAACCAAACCGGATGGTTTGGTTCGGTTCGGTTCCGAACCGCGGTTCAGACCGAACCGCTGACAACCCTATTTTGAAGTGAGTCAAGGAATGTGTTAAAAAGTGTCAGTGATATTATCAATTATAGTAAGTAGCTGTTAGCACATGCGGCCTAGATAATATCAAGTGTATATCAACTATTTGTAGCCTTTAGAGAATTTAAAAACTTGCAATCATTTATCCCGTGCACTAGAAACAAAAAAACAGACTAACCGTGTAAAATATCCGATATAGCAGATTTGAAGTTTTTCCTTAGTCAAGCCATATCTAGCTACGATTGCAGCATTATAAATGGGTAAGAAGTAGGCGACAATGTTCTCTTTCATTCAAGCTTTTCAAAAACTAGTCTCCGTAGAAATTTTAGATACAAAGATTTCCAAAAATATATTCTCCTATGAGCGTAGAAAGTGCAAATAGCAAATCTCAATTGCTCAAGGGTGTAATGATACTCTTGAGAAGGAAAGTGTTGTTGAGAGCGAGCCTTTAGCGGGAGGTGGTAACAATAAGTCCACTGAGCGTCGGTCCCGATATCGTGTAACAAACTGGAACGAAAAGGTTTGTCATACATTGAGCAAAGAGGCAAGGAGCTCAAGAAGACCATCGATCTCTTAAGAGATGAAATGGAGTTGACACTGAGGGAAAACGACTCATCCCCGGGAACAAGTACAAGAAGATTTGTGGTGCCTTGAGCTAAGTTCAATTTTCTTGTTGATTTCTAGAATATTTTGCCTCTAAAGCTAAAATTGCCTCCATTACTTCCTATAAAATTGGATCTACATAAATATCATACATTGGAAATTATATCCTTCTATGATGAGAGTGTTCTTATTGAAACTATAAGATTGTTTTATTAGAACATGGTGGAAACATATCCCTCGTTTTCCTTAGAGGGATGGGATTCAGGCTGCGAAACCAAATAATTTTACAACAAGAGAGTTGAGTTTACTTAAAGAGATCACATTCAAATTTGGCACAAAAGGGTTCAAATGATATCAGGATATAATTTATAAAAAGGTACTGTAATAAATAAAGGGCATCAAAATGGTACTAAAATGACATTAGCCAATACATAATGAAGTCAAGTGAACTAGTGAAGCGATCCCCCTAAGGTGGGTTTGCTGCTAAATGCATTGTCAAGGAGGAAAAAAAATGATAAAAGGATGTCACTTGCATTCATAATCGTGATTCCAATAGTCGGCTTGGCTTTAGTATCATATTGGTTACTGCTCCGACACAAAAAGAGGAGCAAAACACTACCATCAGGATTGGTATTGAAGCAATCATTCATGAAATATTCTTATGAAATCCTCCTCAAGGCAACAAATGGGTTCTCTTCAGAAAATTTGATTTGTATGGGCAGTTTTAGCCGTGTATAAAAAGGGGTACTCGAAGAGGAGGATGGAGCAATGGTTGCTGTCAAGTTACTAAACCTTGACCTCCACGGAGCTTCAAAGAATTTCATGGCGGAGTGTGAAGCGTGGAGAATTATTCGACATCGTAACCTTGTAAAGATCATAACCGCATGTTCCTCAGTTGACTTTCAAGGTAACGACTTTAAAGCACTAGTTTATGAGTTCATACCAAATGGGAGTCTAGAAAACTGGCTACATCCAACTCCAGGGATAGAGAACGGAGAGTGAAGACTAAGGTGGTGTTTGATATATTAAGCACTTGATGCTTGATGATTAATGGATTGCAAGGTATAAATTGAAGGTAAGGTGGCTTGATAGCATTGAGCTCTACATGTTGAAAGTTCCATGAGGCTCTTATTGGTTAAGCAATGATTTTGATTCTCAATCATTAAGAGCCTCACGTAACCTCCAACATCTATATCTCAATATCATCAAATGCACCTTACCTCCAAAATATACCTTGCAATCTATTAAGCATCAAGCATTAAGTGCTTAATACATCAAACACCACCTAAGCCTACTTCAACGGATAAATTTTGGCACAGACGTCGCGCATGCCATTGATTACCTTCATCACCGTGGGGAGATTCCAATCATACATTGTGATTTAAAGCCAAACAACATTTTACTTGATGAAGATATGGTCGCTCATGTTGGAGATTTCGGGCTTGCAAGGTTTCTCCTTCTTGAAGTTTCAAGTATCGCACAAAGCAGTTCTATTGGTTTAAGAGGAACCATTGGGTACGCACCTCCATGTAACCCCTATAGTCAAATGTCAAACCAAAATTCTCATTAATGTTATTACTATGAGAACTAAGTTCTTGGAATCAAATATTTTTTGCTTCCTAATGATTTGCAGAGTATGGTCTTGGAAATGAGATGTCAGCAGCAGGAGATGTCTATAGTTTCGGTATATTTTTGCTAGAGATGATGACTGGGAAGAGACCCACAGATAGTATATTTGAGAATGGCCTTAGCCTTCATAATTATGCTAGAAAGGCCTTGCCAGACTTCATCACAGATATTGTAGACCCAATACTTGTTACGGAAGAGGAATATGAAGCACATAATCCAACATATGCAAAGCAAAGGATGGAGTGCATGGTTTCAGTGGTCAAGATTGGAATTGCGTGCTCCTTGAAGTCATCACAAGGCAGAATGACTATCTCAGAGGTTGTTGTTGAGCTGTAGCGAACTAATAACATAATTCTGGAGCATGAAATTGCAGTAGCGAGGTAAGAGGCGTCAATTGTTAGCCGGATTTGATTATTTTGCGATTGTGATCAGATCTATGAATTCAGAATATGATCAGATTTATAAAACTCAGCAAGGTCAATTAGCTGCATGGGTAGAGCCTTGAATTATTTATTTTCTTCTTTGTTGTCTACGGCCTTACTTTATTTATATTGGACTTATGAAATTACCTTGATTTTTTACTGTCGAAACAAATGAACTTTGACCAAACATTGATGTCGATCTAATCATCTTAGTGATATTCTAAAAATTGCCATTGACAATCATCACGTGGTTTATCTGTAACAACAGTTGTTAGAATTTCATTGTGATCATTAAATTAACACCAATGCATGGCCAAAGTTAATGTGTGTTGATCACTAAAAGTCAAATGAGACAAATTTTACGGGACAAAGGAGTATTTCACAATAGAAAATATGAAGGAAAGGGGCGGGGTTCTCAAATGAAATATGGTCAAACCTTAGGGATGGGCAGCTCTATAACAAGGGATATAAGAGTTAATTTGTTCACATGAAAACTGAACAGTTTTAAGCTCAACCCTCAAGATATGGAAAGATATGCAGATTCAACACCATAAAAAGATGACATTTCACACGTCTTCAAACCGATTTACATTGCGAAAAAATTGCCACACACAATACCTAAATATCCCTCATTTCTCTCGTTTCTTCTCTGACATTCTCAAACTTGGCCTGAATGTGACCCTTAACATGATAAACCATTTCAAGGCCGCATCTTCCCTTTTCTTTTTTGGTAAACTGACCTCGTGGTAGTGTACTTGAATGTTTCAAATGTATAATGACAGCTTCCGGTTTGAGTTTATGAAAGCATTGTTATCAGTTGGAGAGACTAGGAGGGATTGTGATACCAAGAAAACTTGTTAAGTTTAGGGGTTTGGACGACATCACCTCCTGATCTTTCCCACTCCAGGGAGCAAGTGTGGATCTCTGACAATCGTTGCACTACTTTTGACATGTCAGGTCGTCGGTTCCAGTCCTCATCTACGCAGTCCCTCCCCAAGAAGGCCATCTTTAAAATCCAAATAATTCAAAAGAGTGAGTCAAAGTAATTATGTTTAAATGAGAATGAATAGATAGAGTCAGCATACTACTGTAAATACTACGCCGTAGTACGAGCGAAAAAGAAAAAGGCCATCAAGCAGGGGAACAGCTTATCCAGTTGAGGTTGAATCAGAAGCCTGACAGATAAGTGCACACAGTAAGCACACTTATCTGTGGTATTATACTCCCTCAGTCACGGAAAGATAGTCCCATTTGACTTTGTATGGTCAACACAAGTGGACTTTGACCAAAGTTGTTGTCAATCTAATCATCCTTGTGAAATTCTAAAAATTATACTCCATTGATAAATCATTGAGTAATTTGACTGACAACAACGTTTGGTCAAAGTTGAGTGGTGCTGACCCTGAAAAGTCAAATGAGATTATCTTTCTGGGACTGAGGAAGTACAATGTAGCTTATATATTTCATGTATGCATGTTTTCACTTGCACTATAAGCTAGCTAGACTTCCAATTATACGTCTTACTGTAATACTACTTATGTCCCAAAATGAATGTCCAAATTCGCAAACAGAGGGAGCACATAATGACTTGGTGTTCATCAGATGTGGCTATCACGTTATAACACCAGTGATGAGGCCAAAACTTGACAACCAAAAAAAAAAAGTATTTTGGTTATCACAACTTTGTAAATTAAAACTAACCTGCAAAAGTGAATCATTGTGGTAATGAGAGAGATTTGGATCAACGCATTGAGTCAACATAACAAGGGGATCATCATTCTCCAGAAATGAAAGAACCTGTAACATGTAAAGCATGAAAAAACAATAATCATAATAACAAATAAACATATACAACTTTCACGTGATTGAGCAAACATCTCGAAAGAGTGTTGGGGCATGTTAATTTGTAGGCACACAAAAAGCAAAATACTAACTATACGACATATGAAGGATTTGTCACTCCTGTTATAATACTCCCTCCGTCCCTAAATGAATGTCCAAAATTTAATTTTAAGGAACATTCTGGAAATCTCTATTTTTTGTACAATTAAATGACAAAGCTTCATAAACATTCTTGTTTTCCACTTTTCCAAACATTTAGTTAAGCAAGTATAAAGAGACTAGTGAAAAAAGAATTGGTAAAAAAACACTTGAGGACAAAGTTAGTTTCAGAAAAGACATTCATTTAGGGACTGAGGGAGTATAATATTTATTTGGCATATCACTATTGACAAATCAAAGTATGTCCAACTGCAGGGTCTATGTAGAGTTCTAAATGAAACCCTTACCACAAGAAACACAGATGCAACTTCTGCAGGATGCCTTTCAACGAGGCATCAGGAACTCTAAATTGATTACTCATGTAATGTATGTTCAGAATAAGAATATGTCTATATTCTAAAATAGTAAATATTTTAGGCCCAAATTGAGCGAATGGCTTTGCGACATATGGCACACATACCTCTACATGTTGTGTATGTGTAGGTGTGCATATGCACAGACATGAGCACGTAAATACATGTGTGTGCTAACGTGTATCTACATATAAAATTAGCAGGGTACTCGTCCACAAGCCAGATGTAGGAAATCACAAACTTTATAAACTTGGACTAAGCTAAAAAAGAACGGACAATGGAGAGGGGTTACTTGGAAACTGTCCATGCATGCATATATTAGACCCCCATAAACATTTACTTAACTATACATTATGAATATAATATGGGAATTAATGGACTACTCCCTCCGTCCCAAAATGATCTTCTCATTTGTCATATCTCATTGTCCCCAAAAGTTTTTCCATTTCTACAATTTGAGCTTAAAAGTGCATAGACACCACATGGCTAGTGAAACAAGTGTTCATGTCCTTTAAAAAGTTTGAATAGTCAAATGTGAAGATCTTTTTGGGACTGAGGGAGTATGTTTTAAGTTTATTAATTACGGTGTCTATTTTACTATAGTTGACACTTTATCTGGCTACATCAAAATCCAAAATTCAAATCAGAAAGAAGGTAGGCAACAACAGCTCCAAGAAATTAAGTAAGGTTTCTTCATACGACCCTCCGTCCCAAAATGATAGTCCGAATTATTTTTCAAATTTACTCTTGATCAAGAGCAAATTTGAACAAAAATTCAGACATTCATTCTGGGGCAGAGGGAGAAGCTGATTTATCATGGGTTTGAATTGTATGTAAGTTCTGGATGCCAATTGAGTATTCAATCTATTCAATCTACAGTTCCACTATCACTATATCGATACCACTATCACTATATCGATACATCTATTGTTCTAATTACTCTCCAGACCATTCTGTTTAGTGCATTTATTTACGATGATAAGCATATAAATTCTCTAAAGAAATTCTATGAGGGATTTATTTTAAGCCAATGCAACTTACATAATCCACTAGTGAGCGATGCTGGGTGTACTGCGTATTTACAGGAGTTGCATCTCTGCTAAGGGCTGTCTGGCCAGTCAGAAGTTCCATTAGAACAACTCCAAATCCATAAACATCACTCTTTGTTGTCACACACCCGTCACGGACATACCTGGTTTCCATTAATTAAAACATATCTAAGAATCAACCACTGCAAACAATTATATTCTTATTAAAAGAAAAAAAGGGAAAAGGTGGAAAAATAAAAAAGCAAGGTAAATAACTCACTCTGGAGCAAGATAGCCAAGTGTTCCAACTATTCTAGATGCTGTGGTTCCCGTATCTGGTGAGTGCTCAAGAAGTTTGACCAGTCCGAAATCTGCAATCTGTTGGAAAGAAGAGGAAAATCATGAGCTAATCAAGGTATAAATCTGTATGAATAATTGGAGCAAGCTGATACTCCCTCCGTCCCAAAATGATGTACCCACTTTTTTTGTCGTTACTACAAAAGTGCTTGAGCAATGATTTTAGATTAATTTAACTATCATAATGAAAATCTACAACTTCTTACGGATAGTATTGTTGATGATGTATCAATAACAAGTTTTAGATTTTCATTAGTACAATCAAAATTAACCTAAAATTACCGTTCAAAGTTCATTCGTAGTAACAGAAAAAGCGGGAACATCATTTTGGGATGGAGGGAGTACAGCATTTGTCCCACTTGCAATCTTTATGATCATATTGCTGATTATTGGAGAAAATAAACATGCAAGATTTGCCACTGCTCCCTCCACCTAGAATGGTGATATTATGTTCTTATCATTCACTGTCTATTGGGACTCGAAAAGTCTGCCCCAAGAGAAAATCTGAAATATATGTCTCTCAGACTAAACACACACACACACTCTCTCTCTCTCTCTCTCTCTCTCTCTCTCTCTCCCTCCCTCCCTCTCCCCAGCAACCATTTGACTAGTTTTGGCCACTCAACCACAATGAAACCAAAAGCTTTTCAACATACTTACATAGAATATTAAGTACGAAATACTACCTCCGTCCCAAAATTATCTTCATACTTTTTTCGACGTTACTACGAAGGAACTTTGAGCAATGATTTTAAGTTGATTTAATTATCCTCATGAAAATCTAAAACTTGTTATTGATAGTATTGATGATGTTGTATCAATCACAAGTTTTAGATTCTCATTAGTACAATTGAGTCGACCTAAAATTATATCTCAAAGATCCTTCGTAGTAACGACGAAAAAAGTAGGAAGATCACTTTGGGACGGAGGGAGTATGAGTATAGCCACTTTATGCTAACAGACACGAGGTTAGGTTTGTACTTTCTCAACCTTACTGGAAACCACACTAAAACTTACAACTTGCAGTATGGTGCATTAACATGATAATCACATTCTAAATGATTAAAGTACACAAGCAATGCATGTCAACGAGTGCATATGCTATTTCTTTGATACACTTTGATAAAATGCCTAACAGGTTTTCATAGAAAGTTGGCAAGCATTCAGGTGGACTTACAAGGTTCCGATTTCAGAGTATTATAATATGTACGCAAAACAACAGAAAAGATATTGACACTCGTACCTTTGCACGAAAATTGGAATCTAACAAAATATTGCTCGTCTTCACATCTCGATGGACATAGAATGGTCTAATGTGGACATGAATATATTCAAGGCCTTTAGCTGCATCAAGAGCAATTTGAACTCTAGTACTCCAAGGAAGCGGTTTATAGCCTGCATAGCATGTAATAATTGCATCTCAGATTCAGCCTCACCATCATCCATAATTGAATATGTTGGGGGGGGGGGGAACATACATTTCATTGCAAATATATGGTTAATTTCACTGTCCACCCCTGAGGTTTTGCCCAAATATCAGTGCCAACCCTTTTCTTTCACATTTACACTTCCAATTATAACTACAAAAGGGTGGGCACTGATTTTTGGCCAAACCCCAGAGGTCGGCAGTGAAAGTACTACCATGAAACTGACAATTGCATTTTACTAGTGGTTCCACATGATCTAACTATACAACTGCAGGTGAAGCGCAAAATTTGGATTAATTCACTGAATCAAACCTCTGAGAGTAGGATTGTGAAGATGACTGCTCAATGCACCATTTTGAGCAAATTCAAATATAAGAAATAGAGACTCTCCACCAGCAGCAAACCCAATAAGCTCGATCTACAATAATTTTCCAGTAATATAACATCAGCAGAGAATTGTATCAGCATTTAGCCACGACAAAAAAAAAAAAAAAAAAAAAAAATCGAAGCATAGCCCATGTCAACAACAGTATAGCATAATAATATAAGGAAGCTTAAATTCATATATATATACTCCCTCCGTCCCATAACAAAGTACCCATTTGCTTTTAAGAACGGGAATTAAGGAATGATGTTGGAAAAGTAGGTGTTGTGAGTGGGTAGGAGAGAAAAAGTGGGGTAAAGGATAGTAACCAGATAGTTGTTGTGAGTATAGCATGTGGGCCCCATTAATAAATAAGTAATAGAAAATTTCCTTTTTGAGAAAGTGGTACTTTCCAATGGGACACCCAAACTGTCAAAATGGGTACTTTGTTATGGGATGGAGGGAGTATATATATATATATATATATATATATATATAGAGAGAGAGAGAGAGAGAGAGAGAGAGAGAGATAAAACATAAGCGTAATTACCAAGTTTGTATGATGAACTGTGCATAGAATATTTAACTCAGAGATAAACTCTTTTGACTTTGTGTTTTTCATTTGCTTGATAGCCACCTCCTGTCATTGTAAAATAAATTATAAATATTCAACTGTAAAGTACTTTTATTCACACTGGAAATTCAGACCACAGACACTTACAGTTCCTCTCACTTTTCCCAAGTAAACAGATCCATAAGAACCTTGGCCAATCATTCTAGATGGGTTAAAGTTAGAAGTTGCATCACGTAGTTCAGTGAAAGAGAAGTCAGTTGCTTTATAGGAATAGTGCGAGATAGCAAGACTAATTTCAGATCCTGCAGATAAATATCTCACATAAAAACGGAATAGATAAGAGATTGTAAAGATTGGGTAGAAAAGAAACGATTTTCATCAATTTAGGAAAAGAAATATTCATACTTACGTGATGGGAATGCATTCAAGTCACAGGTAAATGGTCTTATTCCTCTCATACAAGCTTTGAGTTGCCATGTTCCTTCTCTCCTATAGTAATGTTTCAAGATAGCGAAAATGGCCAATGAGAGAATAAGAAGAGCTCCCAGGGCAATGCCAATAATCATATAGATATGCAATCTTGAATCTTTTTTCGCCTTTGTATCTGTAAAATAGGGAAGAGAGAAAGTAAAAAGCATATGAAGAAAATAAAGTAATAAACCAACAAGCAAGCATTTATTAATTTCGTGACAAATTTTGAGTAACAATACTCAGTTTGTTTGAAAATTATCTTATCACCAAAAAATAATAAGAGGTAACTAAGCCTCCCTCATTCCAACATCTTTTGGTGTGAATAATATTTGAAGTAAATACGTATAAATACTTCAAGTAGCAGTTAAACAAATGTAGTCTAGATAGTTCTACTAATTTATAATCTACTCCATACAAATAGACATAGCGGATATTGGTACCACTTCGGCATAATAGATACCCCAATGTTTTAAATCTATCCATTACGGGTAATATGATGGATTTTAAGAAACTTGCAGCTGAACAAACATGAAAAATATACAAATGACTAGTAGACTCGTGCACAAGGATGTCAACCATCTATTTATATCATATAAACAACATGCAGTATGATCAGAGTGTGCTTCCGCGAATTGATTTCATCTAGGTTAGATAGTTATTATGCATGTGACACAACAAATATCATGATATGAAATCCAAGGCCTTGAGCATGAAAACTTAGAGAGGCTAAGAGATGTGTTACTTAGGGGACGTTGCAAATTGTCTTTGATGATTTTTCTGCTACGGATTACTATAACCACCTTCATACATGGATTTACCCCAATCTCTATAATTTTCTCTATCTAAAATAATTACTTGCTTTTTTATGAAACCCCTCGTCTGTGGCACAAACGATCAAGATATGGTTGGAGAATGTTTGTACTCGATAAACCCCCTTCCCTGCCATCCAAATATTTAGACAGAAGGTGATCATTCATAAGGACGAGGTTAAGCTTCAACAGATCTCCAAGTTTAAAATTGATACCCTTATCCTAATGTTACAACTCTAGAAAGTTCATCCACACCCATCCCTCAACATGTATGTCCGGAGTTTCTCCGGGAGACAATTTCACGTATTTGTATCCTTCAGAAGAAATTATCAGTAGAATGCTCTACTGACATATTCTATCTGTCCCGGAATGATGTTCCCTATTTTTTGTTGTTACTACGAACATACTTTGAGCAATAATGTTAGGTTAATTGAATTATCCTAATGAAAATTTAAAACTTGTTATTGATAATATTTATGATGATATATCAGTAACACGTTTTAGATTTTCATTAGGATAGTTAAATTAACCTAAAATTATTGCTTAAAGTTCATCATAGTAACAAAAAAAAGAGGGAACATCATTCTGGAACAGAGGGGAGTATTTCTTAAACGATTAATTCATCAAGTATATATCTTCACTAGAGCAGGCTTAAAGATAGTAGCTTCTCATCTCATAAATTCTTACGGCGCTATTAGAGCTGGAACAGGGAACTAATCAATGACAGATGAGAGATCCATTATGCAATGATGCAAGCGCCCCTGAGAGGAAGGAAATGAAAAGCTAGATCGAGCAGAGGGAGTTCAGTCAAGAGATTGAGATAGAAACCCATTTTGATTTGTAATAATCAAAATGGGTTACTGAGTTTTTAATTTGTAATAATCAGTATAGCTTAGGTAGTAAAATTCATACCCAACAAAGAGAAAACAGAAAAAAGAAGAGCTTAAGTGTTAATCTTCTCATCGAGCAGTTATTTCATCATGGTTCATTCAAACTAAATTGCTATCTTTTAATTTGAAAGGGCTGCAACAACTAATGAATCTCAGAGCATACTAGCAGCGGAGTAGACCTTTAAACAAAATGAACAATATTTCCCATATGAATAAAACGGACAAGCACAATGAAGAGTTAACCAGCTGCTTTCAGAATAACAAATTAATCAAAGATATCATGTGGCATAAGGGAACACCAAATAGGAAAATAACTTTTTCTTTCATGAATATATATCTAATATTTGCAGCTGCACGACACATCATAAATAAATCTGCCCATATACATATCGCGTTAGGAGTGATTAACAACGGTTCAAAAATGAAGTTCATTTAAAGAAACAGATAACTCCAGTTTTTTGCGAAAAATATCAGACAATCACTCACCTGTATCAACAGGCATGATGAAATCATTTTGCCCCGCTGTTCATATACAAAGACAGCAAAAAAGGATATTATTAGCAATTAGCATGCCAAAAAGTTCAATATCTTTCCATGTACATAAGAAAATACTTCAAGCCTTAAGAGAAACTCCCTCCATCCCAAAATGATCTTCCCATTTGCCATTTCTCATTGTCCCAAAAAGTACTTCCCATATCTACAATTTGGGCTTAAAAGTGCATCAACAAAACATGGCTAGTGAAGCAAGTGTTGATTTAAAAAGTTTGAATACTCAAATGGGAAGATCATTTTGGGACAGAGGGAGTATAAGACAATTCTACATGCCACATATTGTAATATCAGACATCTAGAGGTAAAAGGAATGAACCGTGGCTATAAAATATTTGACTATCAAATTTATCATAAAGAACCTTGAAGCATTGAAAGTCAAACACCAAGAGCAACCAACCTTAAGAACAATTACAAATTAAAACAACAGTGTAATATGCGATAACTAGATCAGAAAGTTGACTGATACTTCTCCTACCTGGCACAGGGATGAAGATAATGTCTCCAGCATAAATAAGAGTTGGATCGTCTAAATTATTCGCTTTTGCAACTATCTCCACATCACAACCAAATTGGGAACATAATCTGAAAAGTGTATCGCCACTTTTAACACTATAAGTTATAAGCTTCGAATTTCCAGAACACCCACATACAATATCCAAAGTAACATTCAATTTCGCAATCAAAGTTTTGTCGGGTTTCTTCACCACTAATCCACCAAATTTAGATGAAACTCTATCCCATGTATCACCACCTTGGACCGTATAATCCACATCCCAACTGAATTCAGTATGATCAGCAACACAATGACAAGTCCCTTCAATCACATAACCATTGGCAGTTCGATTAACCAAGTTGGAACTAACTCCAAACAATCCCATAGTTTCTTTTATGCTTTTGGGTGTTTCGGGAACATAATACACTAAAGTAGGACATGACACTGATAAAGATCCGTTACATGTCATAGGAGATATATGATTACAATGGCCAAAAGAAACCAAAGGGGTCAAAATCACCAAAATGAATATCAGTTTTTCCTTCTTAGCTAACACAGACCACATCATTGCCCCGACAAAAATTCCAAATTCTAATACTATAAATTCGGATTTGTTAGATTTTCTGTGAACCTTCTATATTTATCATATCAAAGAACAAACTCTTTTTCTTTATTTCTTCCACTCTATGCCTCTCTCTCAAGCATTTCACCGAACGGCAATAATGCGACGATTCAAGAATGTATAATAAGCAAATTAGATGTAAACATTCAAATGATCATAATATCAAAGACCTATCATATACATTTACAAAAGTTGATTCAGGTTAAGAAATATTCAATACTACAAGAAAAAAAAAATTGCCACTTTACCCACTAACTAGTGGAATTATACAAACAATTTCATACAGTTGGGCAAGAAAATATATGTCCAAAACGTTTGGCCAGATACCCACAAGGGAAACTAATTAGCAAACGTGTTGACAAAGAATTTGTGGGGAGTTGAGAAATGATGAAAAATAAATGGAATAATTGAATGAGCAAAAGGGAAGCATAACATTGAAGTGGGTGTGAAATTTACCAGTCTTTGCGTGCGTATACGAGTGTGTGATTGAGGGAGATTGAAAGGGGGTAAATTGGCAGCGTCCATTTGGAGGGCAGGGGATTTTGAATTATACTGTTTGAGATTTTCCCGCAATGGCTGATTGCTGCCGGCCGGCTCCATTTTTGGTTTTGATTTTTTATGCTCCCCCACAACTTTATTCTCTCAACTTGTAGTTAGATTCTACTCTTGGGTTCTTTTGTCACAATTTACAAAGAACCCAAGCAACAATGGGCTAATTACACATTACTACCCTGTATTTGAGCACAAGTTTTGAGGTTAGTCTCTAGTTGATCCGGGGTTGTGGTGCGGTGATTTTCGAATGCATAGCAATAGAGCTCCTCCCCAGTTTCGTGTCATTATATATGAAATGGAAGACTAGGATCTCAAGAGGGCAAATCTGGAATTTCACGGCTAGTCTTTAACATGAATCTGGGGTCGATTTTTTATAGTGGAATTTGAGCGGTTAATGCATCCGATTGTAATGTTAAGCATTCCGAACGCATTTTCACCGAATTCAGTTTCTAGCCCCCACTTATGAAGAAATAACCTTGCTATTACTTTTACTAGTGGGAGCACGGCTAACTAATTTACTAATTTTATTGTATTTTGTTCTTTTATATTTTTATTTAATAATATTAGTTAATCATCAATCATAATAGTTGTATAATTTTTAACTATAATAGTTAATTTATATGATAACTATTATAATAAATAATACATATAATAGTAATAGTAATAGTAATAGTTACTATAATAAGTAACTATTACTTATAATAGTTAACTATTATAGTAACTATTATTATTATTATAAGTAATAGTTACTTATAATAGCAATTATTATAAATAATAGTTACTTATTATAGTAATTATTACTATTGTAAGTATTATTTATTGTAATAGTTACCTTATATAGTAACTAATATTATTAGTTAATACTATTAGCTAATAGAAAAAAAATGAAAAGTCACTTATTTATTAGGGTAGATTTGATGTGGCATCACCAAATTCATCCTTCCTCCATGACTTGTCCAAATGGCAACACCATATCCCTCTTCGCCAACTTTAATATATATATATAGGGTCGCGCTCTTGTGAGAACCATTTTATATGAGAACCGTGAGAACCAATCATAACCATTAGATTAGAAAAAAAATTCAAGGGTCCAGATGTTAGATACATTGGATACACTTGGATACATTAGTTAATTTTCAAAAAACAATTGGATACATTAGTTTTTAACATAGTGTATCCAAGTGCAACACTTAGATACAATACTTATTAACCTATTGTATCCCAGTGTAATATCGAATTTTTTGTAATGTATCTGAGTGTATCAATTGTATCTAACATATGGACCCTTGATTTTTTTCTTCTAATCTAATGGTTATGATTGGTTCTCACGATATTTAGGTTCTCATTTGATCACATACCTATATATATATATATATAAGATTTAGCTATCTTAACTATAGTTACATAAAAATATTCTTTAAAATTACATGATTAAAAAGAATAAAAACAAACATATTAATGGTGTTTATCTTTCTCTTTCCCTGAATTAAACATTATATACCTAAGACATTGTAGAGATGTTTAATATTCCTACTAAATTCTTAACTGTAAGAAATTTTCCTTTGATTTGCTCCAAGAAGGACTGAGGTTTGCTCCCATTAAGAATATGATCATATTCTCTTGATGATGAAAGAGAGCTTATGCTCCTTGAAATCAAAAGACATGGTACTACTAGGTCTTTGCATACTAGTTTGTTTTCGTTATCTAAACTTACTAGCTAGAGCAGATTACTATACATCAGTAGGTCCATGGTGGAAAGATATATCTGCAATTTATATGTTCAAACAAATTCTACTCCCTCCGTCCCAATATAAATGTCCATTTTTTTTCTTGAAGAAAAAAAATGGACATTCAGTTTTGGAAAGAAGAGAGCATCTATATTGGTCTTATAACTCATATTTACATTGACAAACATCAGATAACAAATAAATTCTTCATAATCTCCATTCTGCTTCTTAGATCCGTAGCTTCAAGGGAAAGCTTCCATCAAGCATCATATACGACCGTCATCTCATCCGGCGACAACTCCGTGGCCCCACCTCTAACAGGAACCTTATCCGACGACCCGAAATCCGTTGTATTTGAATTGGAAGAAGAGTAATACGGTAAGCACACGGCTAGAGGTCGCGAAACTGGCAAACTCATCAACGGCTCATCCGAGTTCATAAAAATTTGAACCACCTTCCTCATCTTAGGCCGGAACGTATAATCCGGATGCAAACAAGCTAATCCCACCATCAAAGTCCTCTTCACTTGATCTTCCTCCCCTTCAAATTTCCCCTCCAACTTTGAATCCACACACTTTAACAATACACCCTCTTCATAAAAATCCCACACACTTTCAACCAAACTATTCTCTTCCATTATACCCTTTGATCTCTTCCCACAAACAACCTCCAAAACCACCATCCCGAAGCTATACACGTCAGACTCCGGTGTAGCTCTTCCCGTATAGCTCACCTCCGGTGCGAGATATCCCGGAGTTCCAGCCACCATTGTTGTAACTGACGTATCGTTTTGAAGCAAACGAGCTAATCCGAAATCTCCCAAATGGGCATTGAACTCGGAGTCTAGCATTATGTTGTTGGGTTTTACGTCTCTGTGCACGACTGGGCTTCCACACTCTTCGTGGAGGTAAACTAGCACCGATGCTAAGCCTTTTAGAATGTGGTACCGTGTTTTCCAATCAAGAAAGACCTTTCCTATGTATCGATCTAGGCTTCCGTTTGGCATGTATTCGTAGACTAGGAGGAGTTGCTCCCGGTCATGGCACCAACCTTGAAGTTGCACTAGGTTTTTGTGTCGTAGGCGCCCTATTGTGCATATCTCAGCTAAATACTCCCTTTCACCTATAAAATGTAACTTATGTTATTAGAAAATGTAACTCATATTACTATTGAATATAACTCAGTTACTATAAAAACTCAGTGTGCAGTCATATTGTGCAGGCACCAGATCCTAAAACTGACCTTGAGTTGAAGTTGCAGATATTTTCTTGACAGCAATAGTTGCATGAGGATTCGACAGAACACCTTTATAAACGCTTCCAAATCCACCCGTTCCCAGCAAGTTTTCCTTGCTGAACTTATGAGTGGCCTTTGAAAGTTGTCTGAAAGTAAACATTTTCGGGGCATTTGCTGCATTTTTAGTCAGAAAATCAATATCTCCTTTCCTAACTCTCCTCTCCTTCTTCCTCTTCAAATGTCGAATCAGAAATGGTAAACTACATGCTGCAAGAATCAATAATCCCACAAGAACAGGAACAACAACAACCAAAACAATCTTCTTCTTGTTTTTATGACCAACATTCTTGTTTAGAGAATCTTTAGGCAATTCTACTGATTCAAAACTCCATTGAATTACTTGATGCGTCTCGGAAAGAGTGCCCGTTGAAGCTGTGAAGCCGATATAAACGCTGCTCGGAACTGTCTTCTGCATGATGAGAAAATGGTCGAGAAAGCTGAGTAAAGGTTCACCGGCATATGCGACAGAAATTTGGAGTCGCTTATACCATCCGTCGTATGAAATCTGAAATGTTATGTCACGGCCACTCTTGAGGTTGATCCCGGTGCTGTTCAGACTCTTTACTACGTCCGGGATTCGTACACTGATTGTGTCTATGGCGACATGGTTGGCATCTGGTTCATAGTCGAACTCGTTTTTGTACGTGTCTAGCTCTACTGCAAGTTGTCGAAGAACTCCGCCTGCAAATATCATGATTTTTATAGGTTATACTCACTCCGTCTCATTTCAAATTGCAAAATTTGCCATTTTGGTTGTCTCATAGAAATTGCAAAATCCAAAAATGGAAAGTTTTTACCCACTTGTACACTCACATCAACTAACCCATTAACTATTCCCTACCACACTTTCTCTCTCCTACCAAACTATCTACACTCACAACACATCACCTTTACCACTTTTTTCTTAATTTTCGTGCAAAGATGGTTTTGTGCAATTTAAATGGGACGGAGTGAGTAATTGATAACAACGCATCTAAAAGGTTAAGCTGTAAGAAAAGGATCTGGGGCCTGTGTCCCGTTGGACTACATAGAAGTCCGACTTTTATAGTAGACCTGTTACGTTTTATTGTAACATGAGTTACATCTAATCTATGATGCTTGGACTCTCTAGTTTACCTCGATGTACCCGTGTTGACACGACATGCCACGGGTGTGGTGTGGATATGAGTGTGACTATTTTACACTAAACTAAATTTTGGTGTAAAATCTAAAAAATTTGGAGGATCCGACACTTGGATCTGTATCCGACTATCAGTGTCTCACACTCGTACCCGAGTCTGAGCAGCATAGCATCTTATAGTATGTGTGCGGCATTTTATCGGTGTGAGATTGCATTTATTATAGTACAAGAGTTATATTTTATCTGGACTTTAAGGCAGTCGGACTGCACAAACCCCAAATTTATTACAAAGAGAGGCTCAACTACACATACCTTGAGTATCGGAGTCGAGGATTCCCATAAAAGAGCCAAAACTATTAGCAGGGGACGGACGATCATCTTGTGCCATGATGAAAGCCATTCCATCACCGGACCCCGCAGAATCATTATCGGGCACAATCCTAACCGTGAAATTAGTCGTAAACGTGACTGGCCAAGCCAAAACCGGATGCCTATACAAGACTCTCCCAACCAAATTCTTCTTTGTATCTGTTCCCATGGATTTAAGTAGTTCTGTATCAGGTGTCAAGTTTAAACTCCCATTTTTCGCAGAAACCGATCCCATACAAAGTAAACTGCTGTCATTTCCACAACTACTCGAATCGAATGAAGGGAAGGCAAAGCTGAATGATCCATTAACGCTACAAAAAGCTCGGTTGGATAAAGATGAAAGTAATAGCAAAAGTATCACCAACATCGTTTGAACTAGGATTGAATTAATGATTTCCGAAACATAAAACAAAGCTTGATTACTTGTTTAGCTATATATCTAGAAAATAAAATAAACAGATGAAAATTATTTTTGTATCATAAAGATGCCTGCATTTGTTTTCAACTGTTTGTTTAAACGATGAATGCAGAACTATGGTATATTGATATGGGTCAACAACAAGAATAGATTCAAGGCTCTTGTTTTCGGCTAGTTAAAATATGATATTTCCGCCCAAGATTATGTCTGTTGCATTCAAAATAGAAGAGCACAATATTAACCTTTCTGTTCGTAAACAATGCAGTGAACATAATAGTCCCCTCCGTCCCATTTACTTTCCTTTTTAGTATGTCTCAAGGACAGAGAGGAGCAATGGAGTAATAAGATTAAAACCGGGACAAAGGGAGTAATAAGATTGAAACAAAAAATCCGACCTGCCGGATTCGAACCAGCGACCTAAGGATGGCTGAGGTTAACCCACTACAGTCCTCCGCTCTACCAACTGAGCTAAGGTCGGCTTGTTAGAAATTTTGGTTATATTTAAATAAAATATTAAAACTTCATCTTAGTCTCCATCCATTTAATTCTCTCTGTTATAAGCGTTACTCCTTTCTGTTTGTAAACAATGCAGTGAACATAATTGAGATTTTGTTACCATTGTTCGTCTGTTAAAATCTAAGCATGATAGAGGAGTTGGTTAACTAAGATGGTATTAGAGGAGGCTCGTTATATGTGCAGGCCCAACGGCTAATGATATTGCTCCTTGTCATCTGATTAGCTTTGGCTACGCCCGGTTACACGTGAGGGGCCGTGTTAAAGACATTATCCCACATCGGGAGTTGACGAACCTTGCCTATAACATATAAAGTTCGTGGGCCATTCCCCTTAATACTAATTAGTTTTAAGGTGGAACCTCAAACTTTAAAAAGCCGCTTGAATTTAAAATGTTGTCCTTTCGAACTACCCTCTTATCCTATGCATATTTATTCCAAGGGAATTGTGGACATGACAGCTGACTTTAAAGTTTTCTCCGTTTCAGAGTAATGTTTTAAAAAAAATATCTTGTCGCTTTGAGCGAACCATAGCAATTGATCACTTAGATCTTTCTTGAAGAGATACACTGGTTTTTGTATAGGATTTGTTCTTTCATAGAAAATAGATCTTGAGTTGATCATACTCACAAGTTGTAATCTGTAATCAAACTCATAATATAAGATCTCCATTAGAAATCCAATACTAACCATCTTGACAGAGGACGTAGATCATTTCCCGATCGAACCTCTCTAAATAGCGCTCCTTTACTATTTGCAATTTACTTTCAAGTTTTCAATTTCATCTTACTATTTGCTTGTTTGTCATTTGCAAATTTTGAATATTTTTGTGTTGTGAGTTATTGCCTTTGTACCATTTTACACACTCTTTAAGCCAAATTTACTTAGTGTGTGTGTGTGTGCTCATTTTCATTGTTTGCGCTCCTTTTACTTAACTATATTCCGCTGTGCATTTCACTCTATCTTTGGAGCACCTTTCATAACGCTTAAAGGACTTAGTGCGCATTTGCAATTGAATTTTCAAGGGCCAGAAAAGAATTTTAAAACAACTATTCACCCCCCCTCTAGCTATTTTTCATACCCTTGTTGCCCTTTGGGACCAACAAGTGGTATTAGAGCAAACACCTTTATAAAACTTCTTTTTGTTTTTCAAGCTTAACAGCTTGGGTGCCGATTCAATATGGCAAACTCAAAACCTATGGCAACTGTAAACTACACACATGTTCCAGTCTTTGATGAAGATCATTTTAACGTATGGAAATTCAACATCTTGACCCATCTCAACTCTATTGATGAAAGGCTTCATGACACTGTGGTTTATGGACCTTACATCCCAATGAAAGCGAATCCAAATCCACACACTAACGCTGCTCAACCAACCATTCAAAAGCCAAAGGAAGAATGGACAGAAGAAGAAGCAAGGAGAGTTGGAAATGATGGGAAAGCAAGAAATATTCAATGAAACAACAAGTCATGCATTGTGCTACTGCAAATGAACTATGGGATGCTATTGAAGAGCATATTGAAGGAGACACTGTTTGTAAGGAGAACAAGAGATATGAAGTTCAAAAGAGATTAAACAATTTCTCTCAACTTCCTGGTGAAACTCTCAGATAGACCTTTGAACGTTATTGAGAAATTATCAACTTGTGTATTTCACTTGGCAAGAAGTTCTCAAATAAGGAATTGAATGTTAATTTCCTTGCTGCTTTTGGATCAATTCATCTCCACAAATCTAGCTCTCTTGAAGACGCTGGAACTTTGGATGATTGGACTTTAAGAAAACTTTATGCAAATCTCAAGGTTTATGAACTCAAACTTCAACGTATTAGTGAAACTGAAGGAAAATCAAAATCCATAGCGATGGTGGCACAAAGAGAAGAAGCGCCTATTGAGAAAAGCTCAGACCTCAAAATTTCTACTTCTGAGCTATTGGACATGGATGATGAAGATTTCACTTTATTTGTGAAGAGATTCCAGAAGTTTAGAAAATTCTCAAAACCAGGAGCAACAAGCAAAACTCCAGGATCTAGCAGCAGAGCTCCTCCAAAATTCACAAGGAGCAAGGATTCCAAAAGAAAAGAAGATCCTGTTTGTTTTAATTGCAGGAAACCAGGTCACTTTTCATCAAGCTGTCCAATTCCCAAGTTTGAATACATGAAGAAAAAGATCATCCACAATTCTAAATTCTTTCGTCACAAGGGAATGGTTTCTGAGGAAGAATCACCATCCAATGAACTCAAAACTTGGATTGAAACGGACTCAGAAGAGAGCGATAAAGATTCCGATGATGGACTCGTGTGCTTGGTGGCAAAAGATGATGATTATGATTCAGATGACGACTACTCAAAAGATGTTCCCGATAAGAAAATCTTGAACAAACCAGTTAGAAAATCTGAAGGTCATCTTGAAGTGAAAAAGAAGAAAAGACCAACCATCAGTGAGATTGTTGAACAAGGATGTCTTACACCAGCTCAAAGTGATGGTGGATTGTTGTTTTCCAGATGTGATCTGAGTGCAAGAAGCAAACTCAGAAAGGAAGCTTATATCAGACCTCAAGTTGCACCAATTCCTAAAGTTAATCAAGATGAAGATATTGAAAAGCAAGAAAAGTTGTTCAAGGAGGCTGAAAAGGTAATCAGTAGATTTGGTGATGTGAAGGAAGCTTTAGCACTATCATGTGATGAAATTTCCTAGCTTAAGACAGAGAAATCTCTTCTAAAATCTGAACACACCCTCCTTAAGGAGCAGATAAAGAGCATGACTCTTCTTACTAATAAAAACACTTATCTAAACTACTTAAAGTTCAAAACGAGGAATTGGTTACTCAAATTACTGATCTAAAAAAGATTACAAATGAGTGGTTCAATTCTCGTGTCACTATGGACAATATCTTTGAATCTCAAAAAGCCAGTGGTGATAAGGGAGGCTCGGGATTCACATCAACTAGTGGCAACTTTAAGTGTGATGTCTGTTGTGAAAGAGACAGTGAATTTACACCCCAGCAAACTCGTGAAATTTCCAAAGAAAAACATTCTAATTCTAAGGGTAAAGGATAGGAACACGTCAAAAGACAAACATTCCATTATGTCTACCCAACGAATCAATTTGGGAAAGCTAAAGGGAAGGAAATAGCTATAGATGAATCATCTTCTAGCAAAGTCATTATTGAAACAAGGCGCGCTCCTTCTATGAGTGAACATTATGCGCCTAGGAGCCACGCGCCTCATCACCGTGCGCCTCCTAGCCCTATGCACACTCCTAGAAAAAGCGCTCCAAAATTTTAAAAGAAATATTTTGTTAAGGCTAGTTCATCTGACCCAATTAAGAATGCTATCCCAAAGAAAAGTAAGGAGTTTGTGAAAACTCATGTGATTGGTGGCTTTCATCATTGTTCAATTTGCGATTTTTTAGGTCATAAGGCCGTGGAATGCCTTTTGAGATTCACTCCTGTAGACACCCCGCCTCAGACCGCTCACCCCGATTGCACACTTGGTTTTGTGTTTCTCCCTCTTCTAAGTGTTTTCTGTTAGTTTCTGTTACTTTGGTTAAGTTCCAGACAGACTCCGTTAAGTCCCGGGACTAAACTGAATAACAGCTCTAACTTTCTAGTCCATTCTGTCAAAAATTGCTTCTCAGAGTCGCGCGCCTCCGCCCCTTGAGGCTAGACGCACGCGCCTTCCGCCGCCTAGGTGGGATGCGCGCGCTTCTGGGGCGTGTCAGTTACAGATTCTGCCCAAGAATCTCTCCCTTGCTCATTATACATGATTTTGCCCGGGAAAGATTTCTTGGAGACTCCGTTTGGCTCCAAAAACAGTCCTTTTTCACTTCTTTCCTAGACCTTTGCCCAAGAATCTCTAATCCATCATTGGAAGGGGACCTTGAAAATCATTATTTTAGATCTTTTACTCACTTCTTTCCTAGACCTTTCCTTTGAGATTTCTTCAACAAAGTATTCAACCTCTTCTTCAAGGCTTTACAAGAGGTTCTCTTTTGAAGGATACTATAGGTAAATGTCTTAAACATTTCTCTTCTTCTCCTTCTTCTTCTTCTTCTTCAATCAAATGTGCAATCACCCAAAACCAATTGGGACATGACACCAATGGTCCTTTCATTACATTGAATTGGCCTAGGAGTCATCTCCCTACATTTTAACTCTAAAATCCCCTTTTTTATCATCATTTTAATAGGAAGAACACATTTATCTTTAAAAGCGAATTATGAACAAACAAGACCGACTTTGCTCGGGCGAAATGGGTGTTTAAGTACTTCCCATTTCGTAACCTATCCCCCGAACCCCTCATCCCAAAGAATCTCTGTTTTCGTAAATCAAACTTAGGCTCATAAACATTAGGTTTTCTTACGTTCCTAAAAAACGTGGGTGACGACTCTTAAAATCAATTAGACATCCTAGGTAATTCACACGCGCTCTAGCCTAAGCCGTGGTTCCCCGGGGTATCTACAGTGGCGACTCCGCTGGGGACTGCTTGAGGGTTAAACTTGTGTTTCTGTTCATAATTCACTTTTCTGGGCATTCTGGAAATTGACATGGGAAGCGCGCGCCTCAGACCTTCATTGTCCAAAGCGCGCGCGTCCCGCGTCAAAATTCCAGAATCGCCCGCCTTCCATGTGTTCTTCCTATTCTTCCTATTATTTCGTGCTGACAAACATTGCAGGGGTTCCATCACACAACCAGGACCAGGGCAATCCCCTGAGTCCATAAGTTTCTGATAATCTGACAGGTGAGCCCAGAAGCGGGCGCCTCCCAGGTATAATGCGCCAGGCGCGCGTTTCCCACAACACTAGCCAGAGGGGCGCGCTTCTGGGTCAATTTCCAGGGCAAGAACAGGTTTCAGTGACTGAACAGAATAGTGGGGTGTGGGCACAGTTGCCTGCATCAGGACAGAATTGAACCCTTGGACTGTTTAATTTTATGTTTTATTTACCGGTCACACGGGTGATTCGGGAGTTGTAATTTACGTACTTATGTGTTTTTATCTTTTCTTTTCAACAAAAAAAAAATAAATAAATAAAAAAATTTTGTCACGTGATGGACCTCACACTACATGCACATTATTCCTATAAACTGCTCATTATCGAGTCGCACAAGTCCAACCCCAAACCCGTCGAGGCCCGTCCTAGAAAGTTTCAAGCTCCACTCGACCTTGGCTCTTTCGAAGCGGTAAACCTCAGCCCGTGGCGTAGTTCATGACTACATGCCGGGGGTGACCTTTAAACCTCTCTTTAGCCGAGCACAAACCACACAATTCTAGTTAGGGTCTAACACTCCGTGACCAAGTCGGTTTCCATGTACCGAGATTTCCCTAAACTAATGTTTTCAAATCATACATGCCAACTTGTTGAAACAGACGCAATAAAAATCTGTCCCCAAAAGTGGTTATCTTGGACGAAAATAAAAAATCCGTCCCCGCATGTATGCTTTACTACATTAATTTAGTTTAATCACGACACATGTAGGATTCACAAACGCAATGGAATCCGATGAGTATATGGGACCGCGAGATGGTCTATATACTAGTGTGACGATTCCATTATCTTCTTAGAAACCCCAAAAGGGACCCATTCCCTCTGACTTATAATATATATAAAAAAAGAGTCTTTTTTCTTATGTGGTTCGAGTCGTGTGCCCAACTGTGTGTTCTCAACCTCTTCATGGACCGAAAGTGTGAACCGAGACTGACAAGGGCTACTTCTCGAATTATAGGTCCGATTGGTACTCTCCGCATCTACAGGGATTCATCCAACAGGCTTGTCCATGAACCGATCACTCCAACAGCTTCTACATCATCAATGGCCGGCGACTCCAGCACCAACAACGCCATGACTCTCGAACAGCTTTCTGCCATGGTTCAAACGCTCCAACAACAAGTCTCTACCCTTAACCAAGAGGCTCAAACCAAAGAAGCCTTGTGGCAAGCTCATGTCGACAGTTAAAGGGAGGCCCACGAGGCCGAGGTTGACCAACTGAAAGCCAAGCTCCTCAAGCTCTCCAAGAACAAGGGGGTTAATGACAATGAGGAATCCGAGTGGACCGAGGGTTTGTTTGAAAGCCCATATGTCAGCGCCCGCACCAAAAAAGTGGGGAAACCAAGCACCGACAACAGCGACCCCAAAATGGTCGATTCCATCATGGCCTACATTGATCAGAAATTCGACGGCCTCAACATGGGAAAAGGCTCCAACACAAGCCTTTATCAGTCATCCATCCTTATGAGAACGATGGCCGCTCTCCCCGAGAAATTCAAGATGCCCGACATTAGCAAGTTTAAGGGCAACTCATGCCCGATGGCTCACATCGAGACTTACATTTGGGCTATGGTTCTGAAGAAGGTCTCCCCAAAAGTTATGGCTCAGTGCTTTCCTCTCACCCTCGAGGGGGCGGCAAAGGATTGGTATGTAACTCTCCCGCTCACTGTCCGTCTTGATTGGGATGCCGCTATGCTTGCCTTCAAAAATCAATATCAAGGCAACACCACTCACCGGCCCACAAGGAAAGAGCTCGAGAACACCACTCAAAAAGACAACGAGTCCTTCATTGACTTCACAAGGAGATGGAATGACAAGCTCTCTGAAATTGTTGAGAGGCCAAACACAAAAGAGCAAATGGACATCTTTCTCAAGTGTCTCAAGATTGATCTCCGCACCCACCTAAGTGGGGCTTGCTACTCCAACTTCTCCCAAATGTATGAGGCGGGGGTACGCACGGATGACTTGCTCAAGGAGATTAAAAAGGCCACTCCTACTTACCGATACAAGGCCGCCTCTAGTTCAAACAAAGAGGCTTCTGTCAATGCCGTTACTACTGACAAGGGGAATTACAAGAAGGTCCCTCCGCCACAAGGCAAGCGGTTCCAAAACGACCGCGTCTACACTCCTCTCAATGGCATGACCATCACCGAGGCCTATGAAGCTCTAAAGGCCAAGGGGCAAATCACTCCTCTTCAAGGGTACAAGCAAGCACAACCGCTCCATCCCAATCATGCCCACCACAAGTGGTGTGACTACCATCAATGCACCAGCCACCTCACTGAGGATTGTTTCTCCATCCGCAACACCATCCAAGACCTCATAGACAAGAAGGAATTCATAATCCCTAATGAGGGTGGTGTCAATGTAATAGAGGTAGGAGAGTTTGAAGGAACCACTCATTCGATCCCAATTGTGAATGAGGGCTCCGATGATATGAATAAACTTGATAATTCTTGTTATGTTATGACTTATGATGAGATTATGAGGGAAGTCTTAGAGAATAGGAAGAAGAAGCTACAAGGGACCGTGAACGTGCTCACTCGCAGTGGCTGAGTAATAACGAGCGCAATCCCTCCCAATACCGCAGCAACCAACACCTCTTCTCAAAGATCGCAAACACGCGACATACCCGAAGATCCTTTGTTAACACAACTCAAGAAGACGCAAGCCAACATATCCATCTGGGACCTTATTGCATCATCAAAGAGGCACCGAGACCTCGTCATCAAGAACTTGGATGACACATCAGTCTCTCCCGACACGACTCCTGAGGACCTCACAGCAATGATAGGCCACATTCACTTTGGCAATGTCATCACTTTTGCCGACATGGACCTCCCGCCATTTGGGTCCGAACACAATGAATCCATCTACCTCAAAGTAAGGGCAAGGGGGAGACCCATCTCAAGGGTTCTAGTAGACGGTGGTTCTGCACTCAACTTAATGCCTAGCCGAGTCATGGGCATACTGGGGATCAAGAGCTCCGATTTACAACCCTCCGCATAAGTCATTAGAGGGTACGACAGCACTGCCCGTACAGTCATGGGAATGATAGAAGTTGATATCGAATTTGGAAGCATGATTATGTCCGTCCCATTCCAAGCACTTGATGTCCCTGCTTCATTCAACTTACTTCTTGGCCGACCTTGGATCCACAGTTCCAATGCGGTACCTTCCACTCTCCATCAATGTGTCAAGATCAGAAATGGGGATGAGATTGTCACCATCATGGCCGAGAATGTCACCATCCACAGAAGTGGGGGACAACCTGTTCACCAAGTCCAACATGGGATAGAAGATGCCACTCTCTCCGGCGTCAACACCATCGACAAAGATGGGGGAAACAGACAATGGACCCTCGGCAATCCTAAAATCCTCCGCATGATGAGGAACATGAATCACTTTCCCGGTCTAGGCCTAGGGAAGCATCAACAAGGGATATTACACCCCGTAGAAATTCCTTTTGTCAAGAACAAGTTTGGTCTGGGGTACGAGCCCACTGAAGATGACTTGAAATACGAGCAAGCAGTCAAGAATCAAAAGACCCAAGCTCACAAATAAGGTCGACAATATGAAATCCCTGACTTGAGACCTTACCGCAACACACTAAATGGTTAATTTGTTCGCCAAGGGGAAGATGTTCCGTACATGATCTTTTCCGAACCGTGGGTTAACGACAAGGGCGTCAGAAAGCCCGGTCTCGAGATCTTCACTGATTGTGAAATACCGACACAAGAAAGGGAGCCTACTCCAATGTCACCCCGAGAGTGGTGGGGCAAGAAAGTGACTATAGAGTCCGAGGTAGAGATTACCGTGGGGGAAGAACTATCCGATCTAGCCTCCATGTTCGAAGAATTTGCCATCATGGACGATTGTCAAGTCAACGCCATCTACGACACCATTGTCAGAAAGGAAACCATCAGTGAGATCCCGCCAAGCTCCGAGCCAATCAACAACTGGTATTCAACGAAGGGGCCCTTAGTGTCCGAGGATTTCTTGGTCCGAGAAATGGGTTACATACCCCGTGCAGCAATAAAGGAAGAGCGGCTCACACTTACTGTCGAGTCCGAGAGTGTTTCTAATGCCCTCACCCAAGAGGATATGGAGGTAATAGCCGAGCGTGTGTTTCCTTTCTTTGCTAATGAAAAATTCGATATTTCTGAGTACCCTGAGATTGCAAACATCATAAATAATGAATTAACTAATAACAAACTTAATGAACAGGTTAATAACGATTCAAATTATGATGAAATAGACCACAAAAACATAACATACCTAAATGAACTAGCTCAACAGGTTCGTTGTCGTGGTGAAAATGGTCCAGGGGCTGATGAGGAATTGCATGTTGTTAATCTGGGTACCGACGAAGAGCCGAAAGAAACGAAGATTGGCAGCTTCTTCAAGGGGGAAGACAAAGACAGATTGACTGCACTGCTCAGAGAATTTGTGGATGTATTCGCATGGTCGTACAAAGACATGCCGGGTTTGGACAAAAAGGTCGCGGAGCACAGAATTCAGATCAGAGAGGACGCCAAGCCAGTAAAGCAGAAGCTCAGAGAGATCAAGCGAGAATGGTCTCTACAAGTCAAAGAAGAGATTGAAAAGCTCCTCAGTGTGGGTTTCATCAAAGTCATTGAGTATCCAACTTGGCTAGCCAATATTGTGACAGTCAGAAAGGCAAACGGCAAGGTTCGAGTTTGTGTGGACTTCCGGGATTTGAACAAAGCTTCCCCGAAAGATGATTTTCCACTACCAAATATCGACATGCTCGTCGATTCAACTACCAACTATGAAGTCCGCTCATTTGTGGACGGTTTTGCCAGTTACAATCAGATTCTCATGTCTGAAGAGGATTAACACAAGACAGCTTTCACAACTCCGTGGGGCACTTTCTGCTACACAGTCATGCCGTTCGGACTAAGGAACGCTGGGGCTACTTACCAGAGGGCTGTTACTGATCTATTCCATGACATGATTCATAAAGAGATCGAGGTCTATGTAGACAACATGATCATCCATTCGAAGGGAACCAATGGTCAACATTTGATCGACCTTCGCAAATTCTTTGAAAGGCTTCGACAACACAAGATGAGACTCAATCCCGTAAAGTGCACTTTTGGGGTCATCAGAGGAAAGGTTCTAGGTTACATGGTCACTGAAAGAGGAATTGAAGCCGATCCCTCCAAGATCAAGGCAATCATTGACATGCCTCCCCCAAAGACGCAGAAAGAAATCAAAGGTTTCATGGGCAGACTTCAATACATCAGTCGGTTTGTGCACCAACTCACTTCCATGTGCGAGCCGATCTTCAAGCTACTCAAAAAGAATGTGGCTCTAGAATGGACCGATGCGTGCCAAGAAGCCTTCGACCAAGTGAAGCATTACTTGACATGCCATCCAGTTTTGGTTCCACCACACAAAGAGAAGCCTCTCTTGCTCTATCTCACTGTCAATGATGAAGCCCTAGGGGCTATGTTAGCACAAGAACAGCGAGACTCCACAAAAGAGAATGCTATCTACTTTGTCAGCCGCCGGTTTCAAGGAGCTGAAAAGAACTACTCTGTCTTAGAGAAGTCTTGTGCTGCATTGGTTTGGGTTACTCAAAAGCTCAAGCATTACATGGAAGCCTTCCCAATCAAGTTGGTAGCAAAAGTGGATCCGCTCCGCTATATCTTCGAAAAGCCTTTCATGTCAACAAGAATAGCCAAATGGTATTTCATGCTCGCCGGCTACGATATCACTTACGTCACACTCAAATCCATCAGGGGGAAAGTGTTCAGTGATCAGCTTGCTGAATTTCCGTGTGACGAAGTGAAGGGGGAAGATGTACAATTCCCTGACGAGCTTCTAATTTGTGCTACAACAAAAGAAAATAAGTGGCAAATTTTTTTCGATGGCGCAGCCAATAAGCATGGATATGGCATAGGAATGTTACTTGTTGATCCAAAGGACATGTATACTCCAATCGATATCCGCCTTGAATTTGAAGCCACTAACAACACCGCTGAATACGAAGCTTGCATAGCGGGGCTCGAAGCAGTCCTCGAAAGAAATGTCACAAGTTTAGAAGTATTCGGTGATTCCTTGCTCATCATCAATCAGACATCCGGAAAGTGGAAGATTCAAGACTCGACTCTGCGACGGTATGGTCAACATCTCGAGGAGTTGGTTGAACAGTTTCAAGAAATCACCTTCAATTACCTGCCAAGGGACAAAAACCGTTTTGCTAATGCACTAGCCACCATCGCTTCACTGGTCGAAATGCCTGAGGGTAAAATGGTGAAGCCCTTCAAAATTTCCCGAAGGAACAGTCTGGCATACTGCATGAGTATCGAGATCAATGAGGTCCAAACAAACTCCCCGTGGTACATAGATATCATGAATTTCCTCAAGGATGGTGCTTATCCCGAGAATAGCAATAAGAAGTCTCAAATGGCATTGCAAAGACTAGCCTCCCGATATGTACTGATTGGGGACAGAGTCTACAAAAGACACCACGAAGGGATCAACCTCCTATGCGCAAATAAGACCGAAGCTCAAGAAATAATGCATGAGATCCACGAAGGTGAATGTGGGCCCCACATGAACGGGTTTATGTTGACCAAGAAGATACTCTGCATGGGTTATTATTGGAGTACCATGGAAAGGGACTGCATCGAGAAAGTCAAGAGGTGCGCCAAATGCCAATTCCATGCCAATCTACAGCACGCTCCACCCTCACAGCTTTACAATATGACTATGCCCTGGCCTTTCTCTTGTTGGGGCATAGACATCATCGGCAAAGTTCATCCTACTGGAAGCAACGGACAATCTTTCGTCCTAGTAGCCGTGGACTATTTTACAAAATGGGCCGAAGCACAGGCTTACCGAGTTCTCAACGCCAAAAAAGTGGCCGAATTCGTGAATACCCATATCATGTGCCGATACGGTGTTCCTCATGAGATCATCTCAGACAACGGCTCTCACTTCGAGAAAGAGATGGACACACTCCTGGTAGAATACAAGATCACTAAGCACAAGTCGTCTCCATACCGCCCTTAAGCAAACGGCGCGGTCGAGGCAGCTAATAAAACAATCGAGACCATTGTGAAGAAAATGGCCTCCACTGGAAAGGATTGGCCCGAAAAGCTACCTCTAGCGTTATGGGGCTACCGCACGTCGATACAGACAGCGACTGGAGAAACTCCTTATGCACTGGTATATGGTTTCGAAGCTGTACTACCAATAGAGCTCGAAGTTCCATCCCTACGGGTCCTCCTCGAGAACCAAGTCAACGAAGTCGATTGGATGCAAAGTCGATATGAACAGCTAGCCCTACTCGACGAGAAAAGGCTAAGGGCAATCGAGCGTACGAGGGCCTATCAACAAAGGATGGCTAGGGCTTTCAACAAAAAGGTGAAGCCCCGAAATATCAGTGTAGGAGATTTGGTCCTAATGACAACACCCTCCTAATGCCATGAACCCCCTTGGAAAATGGGGACCCCGATGGATTGGTCCGTACGTAGTCAAGAAGATACTAAGCGGCGGTACAGTCCGACTCGTGGACTTAGACGGAGATCAGCTACCAAAGGAAGTCAACCTTGACAAATTGAAGAGATTTTACGTCTAACAAACGAAGCCAAAAAAAAAAAAAAAAAAAAAGAGAGCTCGCTAGGTTGAAAACCCGCAAGGGCGGTGTTGGGTATGCTTACTTCTTAACCCTCCTATTTGTTAGAATTGATTGATACCATCACCTATTAATATTTTTATGGACTTTAGGACCCTATGTAAGAAGTTTTATAACTTCAATTTTTAGCTTAGTCCATTTTATAGTATAGGCTTAGAATATAGGACTTGGAGCGAAAAGGAATGAAGATCCAAGTCAGTGGTCACTGCGTAGGACTACTCTGCGCAGGACACCACTGCGCAGGTATATCCTGCGCAGCATTCTTCCTGAGTTCAATTCATTCAGATCACCTAACTTGGAAAACGCTTTGAAGATGTACGCTTTTAAAAGTGCTGAGGTATGCAGAAACGACAAAGCAAGCACACTTAGCAGATCCAACGGTGGAGACGCGCTCAAGAGAAATATTTCAAATGAAGACAGCTGTCAACCTTCTAGAAGAAGCTTTTGAATTTGGTCTTCATGCTCAGTCTCCAACGGCTCTAAAACACCTGCGTACCAATCATATTGTGCCAGGTCATCAACTTTGATCAGAGCCCAAACGGCTATAAAGGACACCTGCGCACCAATCATTTTGTGCCAGCTCATCGTCCTTGCTCAGAGCTCCAACGGCTAGTTTTAAGCTCTCTGCTATAAATAGCCAGCTCATCTTCTTTTCCAAGTTGCTAGAGTTTGTGCTTTCTAATATCCTTGAAGTTCTGAAGATTGCTGCTTACAATTCACAGATTCAAGATCAACCTTCAAACCTTCATACCTTCAAACTCCTGCCCAGATCCTAAGCCTTAAGTCACCAGAATTCTTCGTGCTCTTCATCTCATAGATTCATAGAGCCCAGAATTTCTGAACACACACACACACCTCTTGAAGCTTCGATCATTTAGATCTTACTTCTTGAGATACACCGGGTTAGTATAGGATTTGTTCTTCATAGATTATAGATCTTTGAGTTAGTTTGTTCTACATTGTTGTATCTTGTAACTCTCTCATATAATAAGATCTCCATTAAAAAATCCAAGACTAACCATCTTGGTAGAGGACGTAGATCTTTCATTGATCGAACCTCTCCAAATAGCTTGTTCTTTATTCTCGCTATTTACTTCCTGCTTAATCATTTCTGATTAACTGCTTTGTTTGATCTTATCAGATTGCTGATATTGCTGTTGTGTTTGTTATTGCCTATTGCCTTAGAACCTTTTATCCAACACTTTAAGCCAAAACTTAGCGCGTGCGTTTTTATCTCTGCGCAGCATTTCCCTGCGCAGGTGCTGCTTAAACTTCCGCTGTGCATTTCATACTCTCTCTGCGCGCTATACTTAGCTTATTTGAGAACTGTGCGCATAAGCCATTGATTTGCAAAAGGGTTTGAAAAGAATTTTAAAAACGCTATTCACCCCCCCTCTAGCATTTTTCATACCCTTGTTGCCCCTTTGGGACCAACAAGTGGTATCAGAGCAAACACCTTCCTAAAACTTGTTTTGTTTTTCAAGCTAAACAGCTTGGGTGCCGATTCAAGATGGCTTCAAAATCTTGGGCAATGGCTAACTATTCACATGTTGGACTGATGAAGAAAAGAAATGGGTCGGCTATGATGGAAGAGCAAGAAACATCATTCTTAGCACTCTAGACCTCTCCACGCACAATCAAATTGTGAGCGGTGGAACTGCAAAGGAACTATGGGATGCTATTGAAGGATATGTGAATGGAGACAAAATAAGCAAGGAAAACAAAAGATTTGTGGTGCAAAGAAAGTTCAACTGCTTCATGAGAAAAGATGGTGAAACCTTGAGAGAAATATATGATCGCTTCTGTGCTGTTGTAAACTCTTGTAAATCTCTTGGAACTACTTTCACTAATAAAGAAGTCAATTCTCAATTCTTAGATGCGCTAGGTTCCAGATATGTGCACAAAGCAAGTCATCTGGAAGATTCTGGATTTCTAGATACTTGGCCTCTGCGCAGCTTATACGCTAACCTAAAAGTGTATGAGCTAAAGCTTGATCGAATCGACGAAACTGAAGGCAAAGGAAAACTTGTTTCCTATGTTGCGCAAAAGGAACATGCGCCTGCTCAAACCTCAGATAAAGTCTCCACTTCCTCTTTACTTGAAATGGATGATGATGATTTCGCTATGTTCGTTAAGCAATTCCAAAAATTCAGGAAATTCTCTAAACCTGGATCCTCGAGCAAACCACCTGCTAATTTCTCTCGTGGTAGAGACTCAAAGAAAGATGAAGAGTTGGTCTACTACAACTGCAGAAAGCCCGGTCATTTTGCTTCAAAATGTCCCACTCCAAAATATGAGTACATGAAAAGAAATACTGCGCAGAAATCATCAAGACAACGCGGAATGATTGCTGAAGAAGATTGCGCAGAAAAGGAACTGAAGACTTGGATAGAGACGGACACTAAAGACAGTAATGATGATGACTCTGAGGATGGACTGCTCTGCTTAGTGGCCAATGCTGATGCTGATAGCGATTCAGACAATGATCCCGATGCGGACACAAAGGCTGCGCCAAGGACAATTCTGAAGAAAGGTCCCACTATCACAGAACTGGTGGAAATGGCACATCTGACTCCAAGCAGACAGAATGGTAAGTACTTGTTTTCCAGAGCAGACCTATCAAAGAAATTTGTAGCTGTGGCTCCGCGCAAAGAATCTCTTAAAATTCCTGCTGAAATTGTAATAGAAAGAATGACTCTGCTGCTGAGCGCGAATCTATTTTTCAGCAAGCTAAAAAGGTAATCAAGAAATTTAATTCTATGAAAGAAGCAGTTGACTTATCAATTGGAGAAATTTCACAGCTTAAGACGGAGAAAACTCTTTTAAAATCTGAGATCACCCTCCTTAAGGAGCAGATTAAGAGCATGACTCCTCTTACTGAAAAGAACCGTTTCTTGACAGATCAAAATGCGATATTTAAAGTAAGAAACGAAGAATTGGCTGCTCAAGTAACTGATCTCACAAAGATCACTGATGAGTGGACCAAATCTCGTGTCACTATGGATCAAATTCTAGAATCCCAAAAAGCCAGTGGAGATAAGGAAGGCTTGGGGTTCTCAACTAGTGACAACTTTAAATGCGCCGTTTGCTCTGAAAGAGAAAAGGATTTTACACCCCAACAAACTATTGAAATTCCTAAAGCAAAGCATTCTGCTTCAATGGGTAAAAGACAGGAGAAAGTCCAGAGACAAAATTTCCATTATGTCTACCCAAAAATGCAAACTGGAAAGGCCAAGGGTAAGGCTAAAGTTGAACCTGCGCATGACAACTCATATTCTGACTATGGTTGCGCTTCAACTTCAAATGCCAAATCTGCGCAAAAGGGACATGCGCATGAAAGCCATGCGCCCCAACGCCAGATGCGCATTCTTAAGAAAAGCGCACCCAAACCTCAGAAAATGATATTTGTCAAAGCAAGTTCATCTGCTCCAGTAAAGAATGATGCGCCAAAGAAAAGTAAAGAGTTTGTAAAAACCCAATCTATAAGTGGCTTTCATCATTGTGTTGTGTGTGATGGTTTAGGTCACAAGGCTGCAGAATACCTTTTGCGATTTGCTCCTAACGCCAAGGGACATAAAAATCCTAAGGTCAGACAGGAGTGGGTTGTCAAAAGTTGCTAACTCTAGGACCCAAGAATAAAGGGGACCTGCGTCTTTAATGTCTATCTTTCAGGTCTCCTGCTTCACTGCGCACTCTTCACAAGCTAAAACGCATATATGGTACCTCGACAGTGGATGCTCTAGACACATGACTGGAGATGTCACCGCTCTTGAAGATGTGCATGAAGGAAGAGGTCCCTCTGTAACTTTTGGAGATAACAACAAAGGGCATATAGTTGGATATGGAAGAATCAGAAAAGATAAAGTGTGCATTGAGAAAGTTGCGCTCGTAGAAGGTCTCAATCACAACCTGCTCTCCATATCACAATTCTGCGATAAAGGTTTGGAATGTCACTTCACTGCAACGCACTTCTATATCAAAGATGGCATATCTGGACTAACTTTGCTCACAGGGACTCGTAAGACTAATGTTTACATTATTGATCTTACTGCTATAGATTCTATCACTAATCTCTGTTTTGTAGCAAAGAATATAAGTGAAAGCAGCTAGCTATGGCATAAGCGCTTAAGTCATTTGAACTTTAAGTATTTGGCTAAGCTAGGAAGGGAAAATCTTGTCAAAGGACTTCCCAAAGTAGCTGACCATCATGACAGAAAATGCGCAACATGCCAGCTCGGTAAACAACCTAAGCAGTCTTTCTCCAGCAAGATTGCCTCCTCAACTTCCAAATGTTTACAACTGCTTCACATGGACTTGTTTGGACCGGTTACCACCGCAAGCATTGGAGGAAACAAATATACTTTAGTTGTGGTGGATGACTACTCGAGATACACATGGGTCGAAATGATGATATCCAAAGATGACTGCTATGATATCTTGACTGCACTATTTCGAAAGCTCCAAACTCAAAAGGAAGACGACATCGTAAGCGTTAGATCAGACAATGGAACTGAATTCAAGAATAACGGTGTTGCTCAATACTGCGATGACCTTGGAATTGATCACAATTTCTCTGCTGCTGGAGTTCCTCAACAAAATGGCATTGTGGAAAGAAAGAATCGCACGTTGATTGAGGCTGGAAAAACAATGATAGGTGAAGCTAAGCTTCCAAAGTATTTCTGGGGAGAAGCTATCAACACGGCTTGCTTTACTCAGAATAGATCCCTCATCAACAAAGCCTACAACAAGACTCCATATGAGCTATGGAGACGAAGAGCGCCCAATATTGCTTTCTTCAAGATTTTTGGCTGCAAATGCTATATCCTCTACAATGGTAAAGATCATTGAGGTAAATTCGACGCCAAAGCAGATGAAGGTATTTTCGTTGGGTATGCCAAACATTCAAAAGCTTTTCGTGTTTTTAATAGAACTACTCTAGTAATTGTAGAATCTGTACATGTTACTTTTGATGAGCATTCTCTCCTTGAGCCACATTTGGCTCCAAATGATTCTGATGATTCTGTTGAGAATGATGAGACCGGTACGCAGCCTCAAACTGCACTTGCGCAGAAAAATTATCAAAATCAGAATCAAGCAAGTCCATCGCATGCCCATACACCCGATGCTGCACCAGAAGTGGCAACTCCTGATGCGCTAACACCTCCTCCTGCGCATAATGTTTCTCCGCTTTAGCAAATCACATTCAATGACCTTGATGCTGGAACTAATGAAGTACCCATTGAAGATCTTCGTATTCCTACTACTCAACCTAACTTACCTCCCGAGGTTCGTGAAGTTAGAGATCATCCAACTTCAAACATCATTGGTGATCTCAATGTAGGGGTTCGTACTAGGAGAGCATAAAACTTTGATGATGAATATCACTCCTTTATCTCTCAAATCAAACCAAAGAAGATTGATGAAGCACTCCAAGATTCAAGCTGGGTTACTGCTATGCAAGAAGAGCTTAACCAATTTGAGCGCTGCAAAGTTTGGACCTTAGTACCCAGACCTCATGATCAAGGCGTTATTGGTACAAAATGGGTATTCAGAAACAAGATGGATGAGAATGGAAGCATCACCAGGAACAAAGCTAGGTTGGTTGCGCAAGGCTATAGGCAAGAAGAAGGAATCGACTATGATGAAACTTTTGCGCCTGTGGCAAGACTAGAAGCTATCAGAATTTTCTTAGCTTATTCCTCTCACAAAAAATTCAAGCTTTATCAAATGGATGTGAAGAGCGCATTTCTCAACGGTGAACTCCAAGAGACGGTCTTCGTAGCTCAACCTCCTGGATTTGAAGATAGCAGATATCCAAATCACGTCTTCAAACTTCAGAAAGCTTTGTATGGACTTAAGCAAGCTCCAAGAGCATGGTACGATACTCTATCAAAATTCCTGCTAGAGAAAGGCTTCAAGCGCGGTAAAATCGATACAACTCTTTTTATTGCTAAGTATAATGATCATTCTTTACTTGTTCAAATTTATGTCGATGATATTATATTTGGTTCTACTAATGAGTTACTTTGTAAGCGCTTTGAAAAACTCATGAAAAGCAAGTTTGAGATGAGTATGATGGGAGAACTCACATTCTTCCTTGGACTTCAAATCAAGAAATTGAATGATGGCATCTTCATAAATCAAGCCAAGTACACAAGGGACTTAATCAAGAAATTTGGACTTGAGAATGCTAAAGCATACGACACTCCAATGGCCACGGGCAATAAGATAGACAAAGACTTAAAAGGTAAGAAAGTGGATCAAACTTTATATTGAGGTATGATTGGCTCTCTCTTTTATCTTACTGCTAGTAGGCCAGATGTTATGTTTAGTGTTTGTGTCTGTGCGCGCTATCAAGCGGACCCTAGAGAAGCGCACTTAACTGCTGTTAAATGCATTATTCGTTATCTCTCTGGAACTATTAACCTTGGACTTTGGTACACCAAAGATTCGAATTTCGATTTGCTAGGTTATTCAGATGCAGATTACGCAGCATGTACAATTGACAGAAAGAGCACAAGTGGAACTTGTCATTTCCTTGGAAATCGACTTGTTGCGTGGGCAAGCAAAAAGCAAGCTGCTGTGTCCATCTCCACTACAGAAGCTGAATATATTGTTGCTGGAAGCTGCTGCTGCCAAATCCTATGGATGAAGCAACAATTAGTGGACTATGGAATTCATGAAGCAAACTGCCCAATATTCTGCGATAATATGTCCACCATAGCTGTCTCCAACAATCCTGTCATGCATTCAAAGACAAAGCACATCGACATCAAATATCACTTTCTCAAGGATCACGTGGAAAAAGGAAACATTCATTTAGAGCACGTGGGCACAGATAATCAAATTGCTGATATTCTTACAAAGGCTCTTGAGGCAAAGAGATTTGTATTCTTGAGAGGAGAAATGGGTATGCTTGAACTTAGCTAACCTGTCCATATGATTTGTTAATACTAATAATCTTGTGTTTGCTTGATAAAATGTTCATCATAGGTCATGATCTATGCTTCTGCGCAACCCCTGCGCAGTACTTCACTTGCGCATGACACTAATGTTAATTTGTTTTAAGAATCTATTGCGCTATTCAAAGCTCTGCGCATGATTTTAACATGCGCACACTTCGTGGATCGCAGGTAAGTCTTCTATTTATTAGAAATTGCACTTAGGTCCCTGACTGAAAAGTCAACGCTTAGTTCACAAGGGTACTTATGCAATTAAAATTTTCCCTCGCCTTATTTTTGAAATTTCTTGGGAAATTACGCTTTTGCCCCTGCGCATGTCCCATTATCATTAAATGCATACGGCCATTGATGATAGCGCCTGTTAGAATTCCTAATCAACATTTATGAGGGAGTTGATATGACTGTGACCTGCCTAGACCTACTCACACACGTGTGCATCAGGTCTGCGCACGTGCGTTCCCTATTCGGACACGTCGCTTTGCTATCGTGCGCCTCTGCGTTTTTCACCAAATTCGCCGTCTTTCACCAAACCGCCTCGCTGACGTCAGGCGCCTTTTCCCATTTTGGTATAAATCCCTTCTGAATCTTTTTTCTTCTCTCTTTCCTGCTCTCTCCTCTTTCACAAATTCATCATTTTCTCTCCTCTGCAACCTACTGTCCACCTCCCAATCATTTCCTTTTCTTCTCTCCTTGACTTTTCTTTCAATCTCTGCAAAACACTTCTCTCTTTTCCTCTTTTCAAAAACCCTAGTTCCATTTAAAATGGCTCCCCGAAAATCAAAAGCTAAGGTAGTTGGTGAGGTCCATGAACCGGTTGAAGTGGTTCCTCCTCCAGAAGCTAAGACCATTGACGACATGGTAACTATTTTTGACCCTTGAACTCATTTTCAGTCAATCCGCCATTGTTAAGTCTCGAGTTCTTAAAACTCCCTTTTTCAATTTTTCTCTTATCTGTTAATCATTTTTAAAATCGTCTGTTGTTTTGAGTTCGTCTCTCTCTGATCTACCTTTGTATGTACTTTATTTCACGATCAGTACTGTTTTCATATGTTTTCTGCAAAATTTTTCGTTCAAAAACCACCAAGGCAGTCGAACAGTTTTTCTCGATTTCTGGGCTTAATGTTTTGTCTTTGGAAATCTTGTTTTCTTAGTTGTTTTTCGTCTCTGAAATGCGGTTATTTCCATATGTTTTTTTTTTTTTTTATCCTTTTTGGTCAAACTTTGATTTTTGGTGTTCTTCGTGTTCATATTTTATTATTCCGTGTTCATCAAGTTCTTATTTTTTTCTCTCTCTTAATTTGGGTCGCCTAAAAAATTTCTTAGTGTTTGCGTTTTTACGCATAACTTTTCATTCGTTCCCTATGGAGATGCTGCACATACGTGTATCTGCGCATGCGCTTCGCTCCATGCGTGATTCTTGTCTAAACTATTTCTTATTTTGCGCAGAATTCTTTCTATTTCCTACAAGGCTGGGAACTAGATCTTGCTGCGCTACATAAAGACGCTGTCGGACGCAGGATTGTTCATCTTATGGATTCTTCCGGCATCTTACCTCTCTTTACACTGTCTCAGGACTTCTATGTCCCCTCTCTTGTAGACGAGTTCTTTGAAAATGCTGAGAGAGTCGCCATGACGCACAATCAAACTCGAGCAAAGATTGATGTTATCCGCTCAGTTGTTCGGAATTATTCAGTGCGCATTGTTCCTGCGTCACTTAAAAAGCTTTGCGGATTTAATGTTGATGATGCGCCAGAAGCCTATTCTGAAGCTAAACGAAACAAGCTTGCGCAGAAACTGGTTGGGGAACCCTCACTCGTAAAGAAATGGAGCGTTCATGATCGCAAGGAATTTGGTGAGGTGATGTATCACCTGTGCACCATTATTGGTGACTCAGTAAACTGCAAAAATGGAAATAAGGGCAAGTTCATTTCCAAGCAGTGGGCTTATGGCGCTGCGGTTTATAATGGCGATGCTCTAGACTGATCCTCTGTTCTTTTTGACGAGCTATGGGATGCATCGGAGAGCTATGACAAGCGTATGGACAAGAAAGTAGCCAAGTACAGAACTCACTGTAGGCTACTATCCAAGTATCTGATGAACGTCTCTGAGCTGCGCACCTTCGTGCAGAAGCGTCCAGAACTCAAAGTTCCGTTCACCAAGACCTATTCCATCTCTCACCTTTACTCCATGCGCAATGAAATTGGTCGCAGTGATTATCGCAAGATCTGGAACAAGGACACCAGCCCAGACAAGGAAGATTGGGTTGATAGTGATGATGATGTTGAAGCCCCTCAACCCAAGGCAAAGAGCACTACCGCACAGCCTTCAAAGACCACTGAGCCTGCTGAACCTGAAACTGCTGCTGCGCAGGCAAAGCGCAAAGGCAAAGGTATTGCAGATCCTGCGCCAAATAAAGTGAAGGAAATCCCAAATGTCAGATCAACTGCTGGCATTAAAATTGGATCTGATTTACCGCCCCCTGCTCCCAAGCCCTCAAAGAAGCGCAAAGATCCTCCTGCGCCTGCTCTCTCTCCTGCTAAAACCAAGAAAAAGTCTGCATTTACCAGACTTCCTCCTGCGGCGGCTATGGTTGAAGAAGACAGCGAGTCTCGAATGGATGAGACTGCTGCTGATGCTGCGGATGATACCGCACAGGGGGAGCAAGATCCAAAGGCTGCTGAAGCACCTCCTGCTCAGGGTACAAGAGATAGTGATGATTGGATGGATGAAGCTTTTCCCGTCTCCGGTACGCCTGCCAAGGCCACTACTGCTGCACCTACTAAGGATGATCCTCTTCGAACTCCGTGCAAGAAACAAGTTGTGCGCAGCACTGCGAAGGGACAGCCAAAAGCTGCGGCTCCTCCTTGTCCTGAACCATCATCAAGTGCCTTTCAATGCCTCAATATTCCGGTTGGAAATACTCAACCTGGCACCTCTGTTCTTCATGATGGATTGGACTTAGAAGATGAGGATGCGGATGAAGTTACCAAGTCTGCACATGACGATGATGCTGCGTAGCAAGCTGCTGTTAATCCTCCTGAAGGTGAAAAGGAAGGGGATGTGCGCACAACTGATACAGATAGCAGCAACACGCACTCATCTACGCATAGGTCTCCTGCTGCTGATCCTATTCATATCTCTCCCAAACAACCTTCTCCAACGCACTCTCCTCTCAAAGTTTCTCCTCCATCAGCTCAAGCTATTCCTTCCGTCCTTCCTACAGTATCTACTTCCTCTGATGATCTGCGCCAAACTCTCCAGCCTCTCAATACTATTCAAGTCAACCAGGTTGCTGCGCAGTCCCAAATGACTCAGCTCATTACCGCGCAGACAGCTATCCAAGAGCAACTTGATGCGCAGCGTTTAGAGATTGCTGCCATTAAGGGGAGAATGTATCAAAGGCAAGTACCTCCGCAGGACCCTCTGCGCAGCGCGTCCCTGATGGTTTAGACCAAATGGTCCTGGACTCATTAAAGTCAATAGCTGGGATGCTTGAAAACGTCTGCACCTATACCGCTATCAATGATGGGTTTATAGGACTGCTTAAGCGTCTGCGCAAGAGCTTGGCCGATGGGTTGCATGAAGGGTTTGCAGGGATGGAAGCAATGATGTTGGAAAGATTGGAACAAAGTGGTCCCGCGCATGCCAATACGCTTAATATGGAAAGTGTCAGGGAGTGCATAATTCAAGCGATGACTGATTTCGCTGATGGGTTCAACGCTAGGATGGATCAAGCCATGTTCGATATTCAATCCAGCGTGAACACTCAGCGCCTCCACACTGACCAAAGACTCTAAGCAACGCAGGCCACCGTCATCAACACTATTGAAGCTGCTGAGCAGTCATATTTCAACCAGATGACGGGACATCAAGTGCAGTACAGAGCCAACTTCCTAGAGCTGCGAGAAGACAACAGAGATATGCGCAGAGGAATGGCTACCTATGTCGGTGAGGCTGTGGCGTTCAGAGAAAGATTTCAAGAACTGAAGATTGAACTTATGAATAAGTTCAACAGTCTGCAGAATGAGCTGCGCGAAGCCTTGCACTGGATCAACATAGACTAGGCTCTATGTAAATTTCTTATTTTCTTATTTTTGCGCAAAGTATTTCTTTTTGTGCACATTTTGTTTTTCTTATTCAAACTTGTAATCTGCAACTCTTTACACTTCAAGTTTTAATGAGAAAAATCGCATCATGTGTTTCCAAAACCTTGTTCAATTCAAACTCTTTGTTTGTGGAACAATGATTGCATTATTTCAACCCATGCGCATAATCTTAACTGCTCATATTCTCAATCCATAATGTTTAAACATTCAGTTTAAACGCATACTTAAAACTAAAACTCATATGATTTGTATGCGCTGAATGATATTTAGGTCTTTCCCTTTTCGTAAGCTAATCTTTTGGATAGACTAGAAATCTATGACATGTGCTAGTGTGTGCATTGACTTGAGGCATGATTTGCCATCCACATCTTTTTGGACATGTTATTATCAAGTACAATGAATTGCCTTTGTTATAGTAGGTAATGGCATCAATCATTTAGGGGGAGATTGTTGGGTATGCTTACTTCTTAACCCTCCTACTTCTTAGAATTGATTGATACCATCACCTATTAATATTTTTATGGACTTTAGGACCCTATGTAAGAAGTTTTATAACTTCAATTTTTAGCTTAGTCCATTTTATAGTATAGGCTTAGAATATAGGACTTGGAGCGAAAAGGAATGAAGATCCAAGTCAGTGGTCACTGCGCAGGACTACTCTGCGCAGGACACCACTGCGCAGGTATATCCTGCGCAGCATTCTTCCTCAGTTCAATTCATTCAGATCACCTAACTTGGAAAACGCTTTGAAGGTGTACGCTTTTAAAAGTACTGAGGTGTGCAGAAACGACAAAGCAAGCACACTTAGCAGATCCAATGGTGGAGACGCGCTCAAGAGAAATATTTCAAATGAAGACAGCTGTCAACCTTCTAGAAGAAGATTTTGGTCTTCATGCTCAGTCTCCAACGGCTCTAAAACACCTGCGCACCAATCATATTATGCCAGGTCATCAACTTTGATCAGAGCCCAAACGGCTATAAAGGACACCTGCGCACCAATCATTTTGTGCCAGCTCATCGTCCTTGCTCAGAGCTCCAACAGCTAGTTTTAAGCTCTCTGCTATAAATAGCCAGCTCATCTTCTTTTCCAAGTTGCTAGAGTTTGTGCTTTCTAATATCCTTGAAGTTCTGAAGATTGTTGCTTACTATTCACAGATTCAAGATCAACCTTCAAACCTTCATACTCCTGCCCAGATCCTAAGCCTTAAGTCACCAGAATTCTTCGTGCTCTTCATCTCATAGATTCATAGAGCCCAGAATCTCTGAACACACACACACACCTCTTGAAGCTTCGATCATTTAGATCTTACTTCTTTAGATACACCGGTTTAGTCTAGGATTTGTTCTTCATAGATTATAGATCTTTGAGTTAGTTTGTTCTACATTGTTGTATCTTGTAACTCTCTCATATAATAAGATCTCCATTAGAAAATCCAAGACTAAACATCTTGGTAGAGGACGTAGATCTTTCATTGATCGAACCTCTCCAAATAGCTTGTTCTTTATTCTCGCTATTTACTTCCTGCTTAATCATTTCTGATTAACTGCTTTGTTTGATCTTATCAGATTGCTGATATTGCTGTTGTGTTTGTTATTGCCTATTGCCTTAGAACATTTTATCCAACACTTTAAGCCAAAACTTAGCACGTGCGTTTTTATCTCTGCGCAGCTTTTCCCTGCGCAGGTGCTGCTTAAACTTCCGCTGTGCATTTCATACTCTCTCTGCGCGCTATACTTAGCTTATTTGAGAACTGTGCGCATAAGCCATTGATTTGCAAAAGGGTTTGAAAAGAATTTTAAAAATGCTATTCACCCCACCCTCTAGCATTTTTCATACCCTTGTTGCCCCTTTGGGACCAACAGGCGGCCTAGGCAAAAATTAGAGCACGTGCAAAAAAGAAGCCCGCTAGATTGAAAACCCGAATGGGCGGTCTAGGCAAAAAGCAGGGTGCACAAAAAAAAAATGGTCTTCGTTTGTTTGAACTACGGAGACCTGAGCCTCTACACTGGAGGAATGTAGGCAACCTTCGGGTGCAGTCTAAAACATAAACGAATACCCAAATCATTTCAAATTAACAAGATGCAATTTTTATTCATTTCTTGAATTATTTTGCCATTACAATGGAAACGTTGAGCTATTAAAAGACATTAAAACATCAAATCTTAAAACAAGTGGTCTATTTTAATTGCAATCTCTCGGGGGTACTAGGAAAAATCTAATTTTCTCTTGGCCTTTGAAGGACCACCCGAACGACCATCAATCCTACTCTTCTTGGGAGGCCTAGGGACACTGATGCGGACCGATATCTTCTACGCAACCGAGCACCTCCGAGCATAAAAGTCATCCAATGGGGTACCGAAAGGGTCGGTCAGAATGTTGTTCACGTTAGCGGCAGCTTGTTTGTACCTCAAAGCACTGCTGGGCTCAAAGTCCCTTCCTAGCAACTCAGCCCGAAGAGCATCTACCCAAGTAATACTGCGGTAGACGATACCAAGCAAATGATCCAAATAACTCTCGGGAAGAAAAATACTGCCCCGGAGCAATGGAGCGGAAGCCCAATGGTCACGATCATCTCCCTAAGCCAACTGAAGCTCATTCGAGAAGTCCGGACCCATATAAGAAACTGGACGAAGTACCCCATTCTTCGGGAAAGGAATTATTTGCTGACGACCGAACTGTCTCAAAACCCGTTCTGACTGATAAAACGAAGAGTCCCTCAATCCGGGTAAAACAATATGCTGAAAACTGAAGGTCCACTCCACAAAAGGGCGAAGACCCCAAGGGCACCACTCAATGTCAGCTGTAAGACGAGAAGCAAAAAATCTCCTCCAACCCTCTTCGGTCAAATCTCTAATCAGCAACCGTCGCCTATGGACAGCAAAAGGAGAAAGGTCGCCATCCGCCGCATAAAGCCTGAAATGCTCCCGAAGCCATATGGTCAAAAGCAAGGGGCTTCCTCGTCGCATCTCGCCTGTACGGTGCAACTCGTCCAAACCATGCAAGGTCTCTCCTACAATGAGCGGAACTATGCTAAATCGCTGTCCTTTCGCCTGCAACACGATCTCAGTCAACTACGCATCCGCAGTACCCAGAGGAGTGACAAACAAAACCTCGCTGAAAAGGCAGACAGCCATGGCCTTTCTCTTAAAGGACTGAACCGCGACATCTTCCGAATGCAAACTGAAAAACATCGAAAGCTCAGTTATGTCAATGACGGTCCCGTGCATCATCTTCTTCACCTCTCCAATAGGGAGATTCAGGAGGTCAACCCAAGAATCAACAGCACCGCGATGATACTTAGGGACGTCAATCCGACCAGCCAAAGGCATGCCCAAAATAGCCCCAAAATCATCGATAGTCGGCACCATTTCATTAGCCGAAAAGTTGAAAGCATGGCTATCACAATCCCAGAAGGCTGCAGCAGCCTTCAACAAATCCCAATCCGGCTTCAATGTTCACAAAGTAAAAAGAATTCGAAATCCAAAATCTTTGATGAAAGCATTCTTGGGATGGGTCTTGAAAGAATAAACAAATGTCGACAAATCCTTCTCGTAACTCTTGACAACCTCGGCACCAAGACTAAAAAGGTTGGAGGCCATGGGAAAGAAGATCACAAGCAAAATTGAGCAATAAAATGGTGTTCAAAATGGCAGAAAAAGGCTGTTGGAATCGAATTATCGACCAGAAGCTGATATTATAGCTGTTGGGGGATCTTTTGGTCAGCAAATACCAGGCCCTGAATTTTGCCTCCCAAAGGCGCGCGCCTCCCGACACCAGTTTACAAGGCGCGCGCGTCCCGTATCCAAGAGAGGAAGCGCCCGCGTCCCAGGTAGAAAATACTCCAGAAATAGCCTTTGTCAGTTCAGAATAGAACCCGGGTATTCCAGCACCTTCAACCTACAGAAAAGATCAATCCCAGCAACAAGGGAAGCTCAAACGACGACAACAAACACCCAGCTGGGCACACATTAATTTGGTCCGCCCTTAAGGCATGTCTAAAAACTGAAATAAGATAGAAACTCCCATTCAAAGTAGGGTGTCTTTTATTTTCTCAAAGATCAGTTTTTTACAATTCATCTCGAGCACAAAGCACTCCGCCGTCAACTGTGCCCGCACCCTGTCAAAATTCAAAGTCAAACAGTCAAAGTACGACTCACGACAACAATTTGGTCCAGGATGAGCCACAGAGTCACTGTTTCCTCATCAAACAAAATCTGCATCCATCCAAAGCAAACGGTCCTCCGGCACTTCAGCAGACGGTCCTCCGGGTCCCGCACTTCAGCAGACGGTCCTCCGGGTCACGCACTTCAGCAAAACGGTCCTCTAGGTCCATCTTCAGCAAACGGTCCTCCGGGTCCCGCACTTCAGCAGACGGTCCTCTGGGTCCCGCACTTCAGCAAAATGGTCCTCTAGG